>CANJKZ010000523.1:12500-578732 GCA_947471745.1 Closterium sp. Naga37s-1
ACCATCCTTTCCAACTTTCTCGCCTCTCACCCTAGGCACAAACTACTCGACATCCTAGTTGGGCCTAGGCTCCTAAGCCTAGGCCCTAGTTAAACTTGATCTCCTTCCTACTATTTTCTCACTAGCGTGGCCGGCAAGAGCATAGCAACGCTCGAGAGTGGCCGACAAGAGCATTGCAACGCTCTATAGCGTGGCCGGCAAGAGCATTGCAACGCTCCAGAGTGACCGGTAAGAGCATCACAATGCTCCAGAGTGGCCGGCTAGAGCATCGCATCTTTCTTGCCGGCCACTCTAGAGCGTTGCGATGCTCTAGCCGGCCACTCTCGAGCGTTGCGATGCTCTTGCCGGCCACTCTGGAGCGTTGCGATGCTCTTGCGGCCACGCTATAGAGCGTTGTGATGCTCTTGCGGCCACTCTGGAGCGTTGCAATGCTCTTGCCGGCCACGCTGGAGCGTTGCAATGCTCTTGCCGGCCACTCTGGAGCGTTGCTATGCTCTTGCCGGCCACTCTGGAGCGTTGCAATGCTCTTGCCGGCCACTCTGGAGGGTTGCAATTGTCTTGCCGGCCAATCTGGAGCGTTGCAATGCTCTTGTCGGCCACTCTGGAGCGTTGCGATGCTCTTGCCGGCCACTCTGGAGCGTTGCCATGCTCTTGCCGGCCTCTCTGGAGCGCTGCAATGCTCTTGCCGGCCACTCTGGAGCGTTGCAATGCTCTTGCCGGCCACTCTGAAGCGTTGCAATGCTCTTGCCGGCCACTTTGGAGCGTTGTGATGCTCTTGCCCGCCACTCTGGAGAGTTGCAATGCTCTTGCCGGCCACTCTGGAGCGTTGCGATGCTCTTGCCGGCCACTCAGGAGCGTTGCAATGCTCTTGCCGGCCACGCTGGAGCATAGCAACGCTCCTGAGTGGCCAGCAAGAGCATTGCAACGCTCCATAGTGGCCGGCAAGAGCATTGCAACGCTCCTGAGTGGCCGGCAAGAGCATCGCAACGCTCCAGAGTGGCCGGCAAGAGCATTGCAACTCTCCAGAGTGGCGGGCAAGAGCATCACAACGCTCCAAAGTGGCCGGCAAGAGCATTGCAACGCTTCAGAGTGGCCGGCAAGAGCATTGCAACGCTCCAGAGTGGCCGGCAAGAGCATTGCAGCGCTCCAGAGAGGCCGGCAAGAGCATGGCAACGCTCCAGAGTGGCCGGCAAGAGCATCGCAACGCTCCAGAGTGGCCGACAAGAGCATTGCAACGCTCCAGATTGGCCGGCAAGACAATTGCAACCCTCCAGAGTGGCCGGCAAGAGCATTGCAACGCTCCAGAGTGGCCGGCAATAGCATAGCAACGCTCCAGAGTGGCCGGCAAGAGCATTGCAACGCTCCAGCGTGGCCGGCAAGAGCATTGCAACGCTCCAGAGTGGCCGCAAGAGCATCACAACGCTCTATAGCGTGGCCGCAAGAGCATCGCAACGCTCCAGAGTGGCCGGCAAGAGCATCGCAACGCTCGAGAGTGGCCGGCTAGAGCATCGCAACGCTCTAGAGTGGCCGGCAAGAAAGATGCGATGCTCTAGCCGGCCACTCTGGAGCATTGTGATGCTCTTACCGGTCACTCTGGAGCGTTGCAATGCTCTTGCCGGCCACGCTATAGAGCGTTGCAATGCTCTTGTCGGCCACTCTCGAGCGTTGCTATGCTCTTGCCGGCCACGCTAGTGAGAAAATAGTAGGAAGGAGATCAAGTTTAACTAGGGCCTAGGCTTAGGAGCCTAGGCCCAACTAGGATGTCGAGTAGTTTGTGCCTAGGGTGAGAGGCGAGAAAGTTGGAAAGGATGGTTTCACTATAGGTTTCGAAGAACATATAGCAAAGGAAACAAATAAGGTGCACCACCAAACAAAGTTTATAATAACTACACTAACTACAGCTACAGGCAGTTACAAATATAAGTTCTGACAGCTAGAGCGTTGAAATGCTCTTGGCGGCCACTCTGGAGCGTTGAAATGCTCTTGCCGGCCACTCTAGAGCGTTGAAATGCTCTTGCCGGCCACTCTAGAGCGTTGAAATGCTCTTGCCGGCCACTATGGAGCGTTGCAATGCTCTTGCTGGCCACTCAGGAGCGTTGCTATGCTCTTGCCGGCCACGCTGGAGCGTTGCAATGCTCTTGCCGGCCACTCTGGAGCGTTGCAATGCTTTTGCGGGCCACGCTGGAGCGTTGCAATTCTCTTGCCGGCCACTCTGGAGCGTTGCATTGCTCTTGCCGGCCACTCTGGAGCGTTGAAATGCTCTTGTCGGCCACTCTGGAGCGTAGCAATGCTCTTGCCGGCCACGGTAGACCTTTGCAATGCTCTTGACAGCCACTCTGGAGCGTTGCAATGCTCTTGCCGGCCACTCTGGAGCGTTGCAATGCTCTTGCCGGCCACGCTGGAGCGTTGCAATGCACTTGCCGGCCACTCTGGAGCGTTGCAATGCACTTGCCGGCCACGCTAGAGCGTTGCAATGCACTTGCCGGCCACTCTGGAGCGTTGCAATGCTCTTGCCGGCCACGCTAGAGCGTTGCAATGCTCTTGCCGGCCACGCTAGAGCGTTGCAATGCTCTTGCCGGCCACTCTGGAGCGTTGCAACGCTCTTGCCGGCCACTCTGGAGCGTTGCAACGCTCTTGCTGGCCACTCTGGAGCATTGCAATGCTGTTGCCGGTCACTCTGGAGCATTGCGATGCTCTTACCGGCCACTCTGGAGCGTTGGAATGCTCTTGCCGGACACTCTGGAGCGTTGCGATGCTCTTGCCGGCCACTCTGGAGCGTTGGAATGCTCTTGCCGGCCACTCTGGAGCGTTGTGATGCTCTTGCCGGCCACTCTGGAGCGTTGCAATGCTCTTGCCGGCCACTCTGGAGCGTTGCAATGCTCTTGCCTGCCACTTTGGAGCGTTCCAATGCTCTTGCCGGCCACTCTGGAGCATTGCTATGCTCTTGCCGGCCACTCTGGAGCGTTGCAATGCTCTTGCCGGCCACTCTGGAGCGTTGCAATGCTCTTGCCGGCCACGCTGGAGCGTTGCAATGCTCTTGCCGGCCACTCTGGAGCGTTGCAATGGTCTTGCCGGCCACTCTGGAGCGTTGCTATGCTCTTCTCGGCCACGCTGGAGCGTTGCAATGCTCTTGCGGGCCACTTTGAAGCATTGCAATGCTTTTGCCGGCCACTCTGGAGCATTGAAATGCTCTTGCCGGCCACTCTGGAGCGTTGCAATGCTCTTGCCGGCCACTTTGGAGCGTTGTGATGCTCTTGCCGGCCACTCTGGAGTGTTGCAATGCTCTTGCCGGCCACTCTGGAGCGTTGCGATGCTCTTGCCGACCACTCAGGAGCGTTGCGATGCTCTTGCCGGCCACGCTGGAGCATTGCAATGCTCTTACCGGCCACTCTGGAGCGTTGCAATGGTCTTGCCGGCCACTCTGGAGCATTGCTATGCTCTTGCCGGCCACTCTGGAGCGTTGCAATGCTCTTGCCGGCCACTCTGGAGCGTTGCAATGCTCTTGCCGGCCACGCTGGAGCGTTGCAATGCTCTTGCCGGCCACTCTGGAGCGTTGCAATGGTCTTGCCGGCCACTCTGGAGCGTTGCTATGCTCTTGTCGGCCACGCTGGAGCGTTGCAATGCTCTTGCGGGCCACTTTGAAGCGTTGCAATGCTTTTGCCGGCCACTCTGGAGCGTTGAAATGCTCTTGCCGGCCACTCTAGAGCGTTGCGATGCTCTTGCCGGCCACTTTGGAGCGTTGTGATGCTCTTGCCGGCCACTCTGGAGTGTTGCAATGCTCTTGCCGGCCACTCTGGAGCGTTGCGATGCTCTTGCCGGCCACTCAGGAGCGTTGCGATGCTCTTGCCGGCCACTTTGGAGCGTTGCAATGCTCTTGCCGGCCACTCTGGAGCGTTGCGATGCTCTTGCCGGCCACTCTGGAGCGTTGCAATGCTCTTGCCGGCCACTCTGGAGCGTTGCGATGCTCTTGCCGGCCACTCAGGAGCGTTGCGATGCTCTTACCGGCCACTCAGGAGCGTTGTGATGCTCTTGCCGGCCACTCTGGAGCGTTGCAATGCTCTTGCCGGCCACTCTGGAGCGTTGCAATGCTCTTGCCTGCCACTTTGGAGCGTTCCAATGCTCTTGCCGGCCACTCTGGAGCATTGCTATGCTCTTGCCGGCCACTCTGGAGCGTTGCAATGCTCTTGCCGGCCACTCTGGAGCGTTGCAATGCTCTTGCCGGCCACGCTGGAGCGTTGCAATGCTCTTGCCGGCCACTCTGGAGCGTTGCAATGGTCTTGCCGGCCACTCTGGAGCGTTGCTATGCTCTTGTCGGCCACGCTGGAGCGTTGCAATGCTCTTGCGGGCCACTTTGAAGCGTTGCAATGCTTTTGCCGGCCACTCTGGAGCGTTGAAATGCTCTTGCCGGCCACTCTGGAGCGTTGCAATGCTCTTGCCGGCCACTTTGGAGCGTTGTGATGCTCTTGCCGGCCACTCTGGAGGGTTGCAATGCTCTTGCCGGCCACTCTGGAGCGTTGCGATGCTCTTGCCGGCCACTCAGGAGCGTTGCGATGCTCTTGCCGGCCACGCTGGAGCATTGCAATGCTCTTACCGGGCAACGCAACGCTCCAGAGTGGCCGGCAAGAGCTTTGCAACGCTCTATAGCGTGGCCGGCAAGAGCATCGCAACGCTCTAGAGTGGTCGGCAAGAGCATCGCAACGCTCCAGAGTGGTCGGCAAGAGCATCGCAATGCTCCAGAGTGGCCGGCAAGAGCATCGCAACGCTCCAGAGTGGCCGGCAAGAGCATCGCAACGCTCCAGAGTGGCCGGCAAGAGCATCGCAACGCTCCAGAGTGGCCCGCAAGAGCATCGCAATGCTCCAGAGTGGCCGGCAAGAGCATCGCAACGCTCCAGAGTGGCCGGCAAGACCATTGCAACTCTCCAGAGTGGCCGGCAAGAGCTTTGCAACGCTCTATAGCGTGGCCGGAAAGAGCATCGCAACGCTCTAGAGTGGTCGGCAAGAGCATCGCAACGCTCCAGAGTGGTCGGCAAGAGCATCGCAATGCTCCAGAGTGGCCGGCAAGAGCATCGCAACGCTCCAGAGTGGCCGGCAAGAGCATCGCAACGCTCCAGAGTGGCCCGCAAGAGCATCGCAATGCTCCAGAGTGGCCCGCAAGAGCAACGCAACACTCCAGCGTGGCCGGCAAGAGCTTTGCAACGCTCTATAGCGTGGCCGGCAAGAGCATCGCAACGCTCTAGAGTGGTCGGCAAGAGCATCGCAACGCTCCAGAGTGGTCGGCAAGAGCATCGCAATGCTCCAGAGTGGCCGGCAAGAGCATCGCAACGCTCCAGAGTGGCCGGCAAGAGCATCGCAACGCTCCAGAGTGGCCCGCAAGAGCATCGCAATGCTCCAGAGTGGCCGGCAAGAGCATCGCAACGCTCCAGAGTGGCCGGCAAGACCATTGCAACTCTCCAGAGTGGCCGGCAAGAGCATCGCAACTCTCCAGAGTGGCCGGCAAGAGCATTGCAACGCTTCAGAGTGGCAGGCAAGAGCATTGCAACTCTCCAGAGTGGCCGGCAAGAGCATCACAACGCTCCAGAGTGGCCGGCAAGAGCATCGCAACGCTCTAGAGTGGCCGGCAAGAGCAACGCAACGCTCCAGAGTGGCTGGCAAGAGCATTGCAACGCTCTAGCGTGGCCGGCAAGAGCATCACAATGCTCCAGAGTGGCCGGCAAGAGCATCGCAACGCTCCAGAGTGGCCGGCAAGAGCATCGCAACGCTCCAGAGTGGCCGGCAAGAGCATCGCAATGCTCCAGAGTGGCCGGCAAGAGCATCGCAACGCTCCAGAGTGGCCGCCAAGAGCATTGCAACTCTCCAGAGTGGCCGGCAAGAGCATCGCAACTCTCCAGAGTGGCCGGCAAGAGCATCGCAACGCTCTAGAGTGGCCGGCAAGAGCAACGCAACGCTCCAGAGTAGCTGGCAAGAGCATTGCAACGCTCTAGCGTGGCCGGCAAGAGCATCACAATGCTCCACAGTGGCCGGCAAGAGCATCGCAACGCTCCAGAGTGGCCGGCAAGAGCATCGCAACGCTCCTGAGTGGCCGGCAAGAGCATCGCAATGCTCCAGAGTGGCCGGCAAGAGCATCGCAATGCTCCAGCGTGGCCGGCAAGAGAATCGCAACGCTCGAGAGTGGCCGGCAAGAGCATTGCAACGCTTCAGACTGTCCGACAAGAGCATTGCAACGCTCCAGAGTGGCCGGCAAGAGCATTGCAACGCTCCAGAGTGGCCGGCAAGAGCATAGCAACGCTCCAGAGTGGCCGGCAAGAGCATTGCAACGCTCCAGCGTGGCCGGCAAGAGCTTTGCAACGCTCTATAGCGTGGCCGGCAAGAGCATCGCAACGCTCCAGAGTGGCCGGCAAGAGCATCGCAACGCTCCAGAGTGGCCGGCAAGAGCATCGCAACGCTCCAGCGTGGCCGGCAAGAGCTTTGCAACGCTCTATAGCGTGGCCGGCAAGAGCATCGCAACGCTCCAGAGTGGCCGGCAAGAGCAACGCAACGCTCGAGAGTGGCGGGCAAGAGCATTGCAACGCTCTAGCGTGGCCGGCAAGAGCATCACAATGCTCCAGAGTGGCCGGCAAGAGCATTGCAACGCTCTAGCGTGGCCGGCAAGAGCATCGCAACGCTCCAGAGTGGCCGGCAAGAGCATCGCAATGCTCCAGAGCGGCCGGCAAGAGCATCGCAACGCTCCAGAGTGGCCGGCAAGAGCATCGCAATGCTCCAGAGTGGCCGGCAAGAGCATCGCAACTCTCCAGAGTGGCCGGCAAGAGCATTGCAACTCTCCAGAGTGGCCGGCAAGAGCATCGCAACTCTCCAGAGTGGCCGGCAAGAGCATCACAACGCTCCAGAGTGGCCCGCAAGAGCATCCCAACGCTCCAGAGTGGCCGGCAAGAGAATTGCAACGCTCCAGAGTGGCCCGCAAAAAGTTTCACAGCGCTCCAGAGTGGCCGGCAAGAGCATCGCAACGCTCCAGAGTGGCCCGCAAGAGCATTGCATCGCTCTAGCGTGGCCAGCGAGAGCATTGCAGCGCTCTAGAGTGGCCGGCAAGAGCATGGCAATGCTCAAGAGTGGCCGGCAAGAGCATTGCAACTCTCCAGAGTGGCCGGCAAGAGCATCGCAACGCTCAAGAGTGGCCGGCAAGAGCATCGCAACGCTCTAGAGTGGCCGGCAAGAGCAACGCAACGCTCTAGAGTGGCTGGCAAGAGCATTGCAACGCTCTAGCGTGGCCGGCAAGAGCATCGCAACGCTCCAGAGTGGCCGGTAAGAGCATCGCAACGCTCCAGAGTGGCCGGCAAGAGCATCGCAACGCTCCAGAGTGGCCTGCAAGAGCATCGCAACGCTCCAGAGTGGCCGGCAAGAGCATTGCAACGCTTCAGAGTGGCCGGCAAGAGCATTGCAACGCTCCAGAGTGGCCGGCAAGAGCATTGCAACGCTCCAAAGAGGCCGGCAAGAGCATCGCAACGCTCTAGAGTGGCCGGCAAGAGCATCGCAATGCTCCAGAGTGGCCGGCAAGAGCATTGCAACGCTCCAGAGTGGCCGGCAAGACAATTGCAACCCTCCAGAGTGGCCGGCAAGAGCATTGCAACGCTCCAGAGTGGCCGGCAAGAGCATAGCAACGCTCCAGAGTGGCCGGCAAGAGCATTGCAACGCTCCAGCGTGGCCGGCAAGAGCATTGCAACGCTTCAGAGTGGCCGGCAAGACAATTGCAACCCTCCAGAGTGGCCGGCAAGAGCATCGCACCGCTCCAGAGTGGCCGGAAAGAGCATCGCAACGCTCTAGAGTGGCCTGTAAGAGCATTGCAACGCTCCAGCGTGGCTGGCAAGAGCATTGCAACGCTCCTGAGTGGCCGGCAAGAGCATCGCAACGCTCCAGAGTGGCCGGCAAGAGCATTGCAACTCTCCAGAGTGGCTGGCAAGAGCAACCCTAAACCCTAAACCCTGGAGCGTTGCAATGCTCTTGCCGGCCACTCTGGAGCGTTGCTATGCTCTTGCCGGCCACTCTGGAGCGTTGCAATGCTCTTGCCGGCCACTCTGGAGGGTTGCAATTGTCTTGCCGGCCACTCTGGAGCGTTGCGATGCTCTTGCCGGCCACTCTGGAGCGTTGCGATGCTCTTGCCGGCCACTCTGGAGCGTTGCGATGCTCTTGCCGGCCTCTCTGGAGCGCTGCAATGCTCTTGCCGGCCACTCTGGAGCGTTGCAATGCTCTTGCCGGCCACTCTGAAGCGTTGCAATGCTCTTGCAATGCTCTTGCCGGCCACTTTGGAGCGTTGTGATGCTCTTGCCAGCCACTCTGGAGAGTTGCAATGCTCTTGCCGGCCACTCTGGAGCGTTGCGATGCTCTTGCCGGCCACTCAGGAGCGTTGCAATGCTCTTGCCAGCCACGCTGGAGCGTTGCAATGCTCTTACAGGCCACTCTAGAGCGTTGCGATGCTCTTTCCGGCCACTCTGGAGCGGTGCGATGCTCTTGCCGGCCACTCTGGAGGGTTGCAATTGTCTTGCCGGCCACTCTGAAGCGTTGCAATGCTCTTGCCGGCCACGCTGGAGCGTTGCAATGCTCTTGCCGGCCACTCTGGAGCGTTGCTATGCTCTTGCCGGCCACTCTGGAGCGTTGCAATGCTCTTGCCGGCCACTCTGGAGGGTTGCAATTGTCTTGCCGGCCACTCTGGAGCGTTGCAATGCTCTTGCCGGCCACTCTGGAGCATTGCGATGCTCTTGCCGGCCACTCTAGAGCGTTGCGATGCTCTTGCCGGCCTCTTTGGAGCGTTGCAATGCTCTTGCCGGCCACTCTGGAGCGTTGCAATGCTCTTGCCGGCCACTCTGAAGCGTTGCAATGCTCTTGCCGGCCACTCTGGAGCGTTGCGATGCTCTTGCAGGCCACTCTGGAGCGTTGCGATGCTCTTGCCGGCCACTCTGGAGCGTTGCGATGCTCTTACCGGCCACTCTGGAGCGTTGCGATGCTCTTGCCGGCCACGCTAGAGCGTTGCAATGCTCTTGCCAGCCACTCTAGAGCGTTGCGTTGCTCTTGCCGGCCACTCTAGAGCGTTGCGATGCTCTTGCCGGCCACTCTTGAGCGTTGCGATGCTCTTGCCGGCCACTCTGGAGAGTTGCAATGCTCTTGCCGGCCACTCTTGAGCATTGCCATGCTCTTGCCGGCCACTCTAGAGCGCTGCAATGCTCTCGCTGGCCACGCTAGAGCGATGCAATGCTCTTGCGGGCCACTCTGGAGCGTTGCGATGCTCTTGCCGGCCACTCTGGAGCGCTGTGAAACTTTTTGCGGGCCACTCTGGAGCGTTGCAATTCTCTTGCCGGCCACTCTGGAGCGTTGGGATGCTCTTGCGGGCCACTCTGGAGCGTTGTGATGCTCTTGCCGGCCACTCTGGAGAGTTGCGATGCTCTTGCCGGCCACTCTGGAGAGTTGCAATGCTCTTGCCGGCCACTCTGGAGAGTTGCGATGCTCTTGCCGGCCACTCTGGAGCATTGCGATGCTCTTGCCGGCCACTCTGGAGCGTTGCGATGCTCTTGCCGGCCGCTCTGGAGCATTGCGATGCTCTTGCCGGCCACTCTGGAGCGTTGCGATGCTCTTGCCGGCCACGCTAGAGCGTTGCAATGCTCTTGCCGGCCACTCTGGAGCATTGTGATGCTCTTGCCGGCCACGCTAGAGCGTTGCAATGCTCTTGCCCGCCACTCTCGAGCGTTGCGTTGCTCTTGCCGGCCACTCTGGAGCGTTGCGATGCTCTTGCCGGCCACGCTATAGAGCGTTGCAAAGCTCTTGCCGGCCACGCTGGAGCGTTGCGATGCTCTTGCCGGCCACTCTGGAGCGTTGCGATGCTCTTGCCGGCCACTCTGGAGCGTTGCGATGCTCTTGCCGGCCACGCTATAGAGCGTTGCAAAGCTCTTGCCGGCCACGCTGGAGCGTTGCAATGCTCTTGCCGGCCACTCTGGAGCGTTGCTATGCTCTTGCCGGCCACTCTGGAGCGTTGCAATGCTCTTGCCGGCCACTCTGGAGCGTTGCAATGCTCTTGTCGGACAGTCTGAAGCGTTGCAATGCTCTTGCCGGCCACTCTCGAGCGTTGCGATTCTCTTGCCGGCCACGCTGGAGCATTGCGATGCTCTTGCCGGCCACTCTGGAGCATTGCGATGCTCTTGCCGGCCACTCAGGAGCGTTGCGATGCTCTTGCCGGCCACTCTGGAGCGTTGCGATGCTCTTGCCGGCCACTGTGGAGCATTGTGATGCTCTTGCCGGCCACGCTAGAGCGTTGCAATGCTCTTGCCAGCTACTCTGGAGCGTTGCGTTGCTCTTGCCGGCCACTCTAGAGCGTTGCGATGCTCTTGCCGGCCACTCTGGAGAGTTGCGATGCTCTTGCCGGCCACTCTGGAGAGTTGCAATGCTCTTGGCGGCCACTCTGGAGCGTTGCGATGCTCTTGCCGGCCACTCTGGAGCATTGCGATGCTCTTGCCGGCCACTCTGGAGCGTTGCGATGCTCTTGCCGGCCACTCTGGAGCGTTGCGATGCTCTTGCCGGCCACTCTGGAGCATTGTGATGCTCTTGCCGGCCACGCTAGAGCGTTGCAATGCTCTTGCCAGCCACTCTGGAGCGTTGCGTTGCTCTTGCCGGCCACTCTAGAGCGTTGCGATGCTCTTGCCGGCCACTCTGGAGCGTTGTGATGCTCTTGCCGGCCACTCTGGAGAGTTGCAATGCTCTTGCCTGCCACTCTGAAGCGTTGCAATGCTCTTGCCGGCCACTCTGGAGAGTTGCGATGCTCTTGCCGGCCACTCTGGAGAGTTGCAATGGTCTTGCCGGCCACTCTGGAGCGTTGCGATGCTCTTGCCGGCCACTCTGGAGCATTGCGATGCTCTTGCGGGCCACTCTGGAGCGTTGCGATGCTCTTGCCGGCCACTCTGGAGCGTTGCGATGCTCTTGCCGGCCACTCTGGAGCATTGCGATGCTCTTGCCGACCACTCTGGAGCGTTGCGATGCTCTTGCCGACCACTCTAGAGCGTTGCGATGCTCTTGCCGGCCACGCTATAGAGCGTTGCAAAGCTCTTGCCGGCCACGCTGGAGTGTTGCGTTGCTCTTGCGGGCCACTCTGGAGCATTGCGATGCTCTTGCGGGCCACTCTGGAGCGTTGCGATGCTCTTGCCGGCCACTCTGGAGCGTTGCGATGCTCTTGCCGGCCACTCTGGAGCATTGCGATGCTCTTGCCGACCACTCTGGAGCGTTGCGATGCTCTTGCCGACCACTCTAGAGCGTTGCGATGCTCTTTCCGGCCACGCTATAGAGCGTTGCAAAGCTCTTGCCGGCCACTCTGGAGAGTTGCAATGGTCTTGCCGGCCACTCTGGAGCGTTGCGATGCTCTTGCCGGCCACTCTGGAGCATTGCGATGCTCTTGCGGGCCACTCTGGAGCGTTGCGATGCTCTTGCCGGCCACTCTGGAGCGTTGCGATGCTCTTGCCGGCCACTCTGGAGCATTGCGATGCTCTTGCCGACCACTCTGGAGCGTTGCGATGCTCTTGCCGACCACTCTAGAGCGTTGCGATGCTCTTGCCGGCCACGCTATAGAGCGTTGCAAAGCTCTTGCCGGCCACTCTGGAGCGTTGCGTTGCCCGGTAAGAGCATTGCAATGCTCCAGCGTGGCCGGCAAGAGCATCGCAACGCTCCTGAGTGGCCGGCAAGAGCATCGCAACGCTCCAGAGTGGCCGGCAAGAGCATTGCAACCCTCCAGAGTGGCCGGCAAGAGCATCACAACGCTCCAAAGTGGCCGGCAAGAGCATTGCAACGCTCCAGAGTGGCCGGCAAGAGCATTTCAACGCTCCAGAGTGGCCGGCAAAAGCATTGCAACGCTTCAAAGTGGCCCGCAAGAGCATTGCAACGCTCCAGCGTGGCCGACAAGAGCATAGCAACGCTCCAGAGTGGCCGGCAAGACCATTGCAACGCTCCAGAGTGGCCGGCAAGAGCATTGCAACGCTCCAGCGTGGCCGGCAAGAGCATTGCAACGCTCCAGAGTGGCCGGCAAGAGCATTGCAACGCTCCAGAGTGGCCGGCAAGAGCATAGCAATGCTCCAGAGTGGCCGGCAAGAGCATTGGAACGCTCCAAAGTGGCAGGCAAGAGCATTGCAACGCTCCAGAGTGGCCGGCAAGAGCATTGCAACGCTCCAGAGTGGCCGGCAAGAGCATCACAACGCTCCTGAGTGGCCGGTAAGAGCATCGCAACGCTCCTGAGTGGCCGGCAAGAGCATCGCAACGCTCCAGAGTGGCCGGCAAGAGCATTGCAACGCTCCAGAGTGGCCGGCAAGAGCATCGCAACGCTCCAGAGTGGCCGGCAAGAGCATTGCAACGCTCCAAAGTGGCCGGCAAGAGCATCGCAACGCTCCTGAGTGGCCGGCAAGAGCATCGCAACGCTCCAGAGTGGCCGGCAAGAGCATTGCAACACTCCAGAGTGGCCGGCAAGAGCATCACAACGCTCCAAAGTGGCCGGCAAGAGCATCGCAACGCTCTAGAGTGGCCGGCAAGAGCATTTCAACGCTCCAGAGTGGCCGGCAAAAGCATTGCAACGCTTCAAAGTGGCCCGCAAGAGCATTGCAACGCTCCAGCGTGGCCGACAAGAGCATAGCAACGCTCCAGAGTGGCCGGCAAGACCATTGCAACGCTCCAGAGTGGCCGGCAAGAGCATTGCAACGCTCCAGCGTGGCCGGCAAGAGCATTGCAACGCTCCAGAGTGGCCGGCAAGAGCATTGCAACGCTCCAGAGTGGCCGGCAAGAGCATAGCAATGCTCCAGAGTGGCCGGCAAGACCATTGCAACGCTCCAGAGTGGCCGGTAAGAGCATTGCAATGCTCCAGCGTGGCCGGCAAGAGCATCGCAACGCTCCTGAGTGGTCGGCAAGAGCATCGCAACGCTCCAGAGTGGCCGGCAAGAGCATTGCAACACTCCAGAGTGGCCGGCAAGAGCATCACAACGCTCCAAAGTGGCCGGCAAGAGCATTGCAACGCTCCAGAGTGGCCGGCAAGAGCATTTCAATGCTCCAGAGTGGCCGGCAAAAGCATTGCAATGCTTCAAAGTGGCCCGCAAGAGCATTGCAACGCTCCAGCGTGGCCGAGAAGAGCATAGCAACGCTCCAGAGTGGCCGGCAAGACCATTGCAACGCTCCAGAGTGGCCGGCAAGAGCATTGCAACGCTCCAGCGTGGCCGGCAAGAGCATTGCAACGCTCCAGAGTGGCCGGCAAGAGCATTGCAACGCTCCAGAGTGGCCGGCAAGAGCATAGCAATGCTCCAGAGTGGCCGGCAAGAGCATTGGAACGCTCCAAAGTGGCAGGCAAGAGCATTGCAACGCTCCAGAGTGGCCGGCAAGAGCATTGCAACGCTCCAGAGTGGCCGGTAAGAGCATCACAACGCTCCAGAGTGGCCGGCAAGAGCATTCCAACGCTCCAGAGTGGCCGGCAAGAGCATCGCAACGCTCCAGAGTGTCCGGCAAGAGCATTCCAACGCTCCAGAGTGGCCGGTAAGAGCATCGCAATGCTCCAGAGTGACCGGCAACAGCATTGCAATGCTCCAGAGTGGCCAGCAAGAGCGTTGCAACGCTCCAGAGTGGCCGGCAAGAGCATTGCAACGCTCCAGAGTGGCCGGCAAGAGCATTGCAACGCTCTAGCGTGGCCGGCAAGAGCATTGCAACGCTCCAGAGTGGCCGGCAAGTGCATTGCAACGCTCTAGCGTGGCCGGCAAGAGCATTGCAACGCTCCAGAGTGGCCGGCAAGTGCATTGCAACGCTCCAGCGTGGCCGGCAAGAGCATTGCAACGCTCCAGAGTGGCCGGCAAGAGCATTGCAACGCTCCAGAGTGGCTGTCAAGAGCATTGCAAAGGTCTACCGTGGCCGGCAAGAGCATTGCTACGCTCCAGAGTGGCCGACAAGAGCATTTCAACGCTCCAGAGTGGCCGGCAAGAGCAATGCAACGCTCCAGAGTGGCCGGCAAGAGAATTGCAACGCTCCAGCGTGGCCCGCAAAAGCATTGCAACGCTCCAGAGTGGCCGGCAAGAGCATTGCAACGCTCCAGCGTGGCCGGCAAGAGCATAGCAACGCTCCTGAGTGGCCAGCAAGAGCATTGCAACGCTCCATAGTGGCCGGCAAGAGCATTTCAACGCTCTAGAGTGGCCGGCAAGAGCATTTCAACGCTCTAGAGTGGCCGGCAAGAGCATTTCAACGCTCCAGAGTGGCCGCCAAGAGCATTTCAACGCTCTAGCTGTCAGAACTTATATTTGTAACTGCCTGTAGCTGTAGTTAGTGTAGTTATTATAAACTTTGTTTGGTGGTGCACCTTATTTGTTTCCTTTGCTATATGTTCTTCGAAACCTATAGTGAAACCATCCTTTCCAACTTTCTCGCCTCTCACCCTAGGCACAAACTACTCGACATCCTAGTTGGGCCTAGGCTCCTAAGCCTAGGCCCTAGTTAAACTTGATCTCCTTCCTACTATTTTCTCACTAGCGTGGCCGGCAAGAGCATAGCAACGCTCGAGAGTGGCCGACAAGAGCATTGCAACGCTCTATAGCGTGGCCGGCAAGAGCATTGCAACGCTCCAGAGTGACCGGTAAGAGCATCACAATGCTCCAGAGTGGCCGGCTAGAGCATCGCATCTTTCTTGCCGGCCACTCTAGAGCGTTGCGATGCTCTAGCCGGCCACTCTCGAGCGTTGCGATGCTCTTGCCGGCCACTCTGGAGCGTTGCGATGCTCTTGCGGCCACGCTATAGAGCGTTGTGATGCTCTTGCGGCCACTCTGGAGCGTTGCAATGCTCTTGCCGGCCACGCTGGAGCGTTGCAATGCTCTTGCCGGCCACTCTGGAGCGTTGCTATGCTCTTGCCGGCCACTCTGGAGCGTTGCAATGCTCTTGCCGGCCACTCTGGAGGGTTGCAATTGTCTTGCCGGCCAATCTGGAGCGTTGCAATGCTCTTGTCGGCCACTCTGGAGCGTTGCGATGCTCTTGCCGGCCACTCTGGAGCGTTGCCATGCTCTTGCCGGCCTCTCTGGAGCGCTGCAATGCTCTTGCCGGCCACTCTGGAGCGTTGCAATGCTCTTGCCGGCCACTCTGAAGCGTTGCAATGCTCTTGCCGGCCACTTTGGAGCGTTGTGATGCTCTTGCCCGCCACTCTGGAGAGTTGCAATGCTCTTGCCGGCCACTCTGGAGCGTTGCGATGCTCTTGCCGGCCACTCAGGAGCGTTGCAATGCTCTTGCCGGCCACGCTGGAGCATTGCAATGCTCTTACAGGCCACTCTAGAGCGTTGCGATGCTCTTTCCGGCCACTCTGGAGCGGTGCGATGCTCTTGCCGGCCACTCTAGAGCGTTGCGATGCTCTAGCCGGCCACTCTCGAGCGTTGCGATGCTCTTGCCGGCCACTCTGGAGCGTTGCGATGCTCTTGCGGCCACGCTATAGAGCGTTGTGATGCTCTTGCCGGCCACTCTGGAGCGTTGCAATGCTCTTGCCGGCCACGCTGGAGCGTTGCAATGCTCTTGCCGGCCACTCTGGAGCGTTGCTATGCTCTTGCCGGCCACTCTGGAGCGTTGCAATGCTCTTGCCGGCCACTCTGGAGGGTTGCAATTGTCTTGCCGGCCACTCTGGAGCGTTGCAATGCTCTTGCCGGCCACTCTGGAGCATTGCGATGCTCTTGCCGGCCACTCTAGAGCGTTGCGATGCTCTTGCCGGCCTCTCTGGAGCGTTGCAATGCTCTTGCCGGCCACTCTGGAGCGTTGCAATGCTCTTGCCGGCCACTCTGAAGCGTTGCAATGCTCTTGCCGGCCACTTTGGAGCATTGCGATGCTCTTGCCGGCCACTCTGGAGCGTTGCAATGCTCTTGCCGGCCACTCTGGAGCGTTGCGATGCTCTTGCCGGCCACTCTGGAGCGTTGCGATGCTCTTGCCGGCCACTCTGGAGCGTTGCGATGCTCTTACCGGCCACTCTGGAGTGTTGCGATGCTCTTGCCGGCCACGCTAGAGCGTTGCAATGCTCTTGCCAGCCACTCTAGAGCGTTGCGTTGCTCTTGCCGGCCACTCTAGAGCGTTGCGATGCTCTTGCCGGCCACTCTGGAGCGTTGCGATGCTCTTGCCGGCCACTCTGGAGAGTTGCAATGCTCTTGCCGGCCACTCTTGAGCATTGCCATGCTCTTGCCGGCCACTCTAGAGCGCTGCAATGCTCTCGCTGGCCACGCTAGAGCGATGCAATGCTCTTGCGGGCCACTCTGGAGCGTTGCGATGCTCTTGCCGGCCACTCTGGAGCGTTGTGAAACTTTTGCGGGCCACTCTGGAGCGTTGCAATTCTCTTGCCGGCCACTCTGGAGCGTTGGGATACTCTTGCGGGCCACTCTGGAGCGTTGTGATGCTCTTGCCGGCCACTCTGGAGAGTTGCGATGCTCTTGCCGGCCACTCTGGAGAGTTGCAATGCTCTTGCCGGCCACTCTGGAGAGTTGCGATGCTCTTGCCGGCCACTCTGGAGCATTGCGATGCTCTTGCCGGCCACTCTGGAGCGTTGCGATGCTCTTGCCGGCCACTCTGGAGCATTGCGATGCTCTTGCCGGCCACTCTGGAGCATTGCGATGCTCTTGCCGGCCACGCTAGAGCGTTGCAATGCTCTTGCCGGCCACTCTGGAGCATTGTGATGCTCTTGCCGGCCACGCTAGAGCGTTGCAATGCTCTTGCCCGCCACTCTCGAGCGTTGCGTTGCTCTTGCCGGCCACTCTAGAGCGTTGCGATGCTCTTGCCGGCCACTCTGGAGCGTTGTGATGCTCTTGCCGGCCACTCTAGAGCGTTTCGATGCTCTAGCCGGCCACTCTGGAGCGTTGCGATGCTCTTGCCGGCCACTCTGGGGCGTTGCGATGCTCTTGCCGGCCACGCTATAGAGCGTTGCAAAGCTCTTGCCGGCCACGCTGGAGCGTTGCAATGCTCTTGCCGGCCACTCTGGAGCGTTGCTATGCTCTTGCCGGCCACTCTGGAGCGTTGCAATGCTCTTGCCGGCCACTCTGGAGCGTTGCAATGCTCTTGTCGGACAGTCTGAAGCGTTGCAATGCTCTTGCCGGCCACTCTCGAGCGTTGCGATTCTCTTGCCGGCCACGCTGGAGCATTGCGATGCTCTTGCCGGCCACTCTGGAGCATTGCGATGCTCTTGCCGGCCACTCAGGAGCGTTGCGATGCTCTTGCCGGCCACTCTGGAGCGTTGCGATGCTCTTGCCGGCCACTGTGGAGCATTGTGATGCTCTTGCCGGCCACGCTAGAGCGTTGCAATGCTCTTGCCAGCCACTCTGGAGCGTTGCGTTGCTCTTGCCGGCCACTCTAGAGCGTTGCGATGCTCTTGCCGGCCACTCTGGAGAGTTGCGATGCTCTTGCCGGCCACTCTGGAGAGTTGCAATGCTCTTGGCGGCCACTCTGGAGCGTTGCGATGCTCTTGCCGGCCACTCTGGAGCATTGCGATGCTCTTGCCGGCCACTCTGGAGCGTTGCGATGCTCTTGCCGGCCACTCTGGAGCGTTGCGATGCTCTTGCCGGCCACTCTGGAGCATTGTGATGCTCTTGCCGGCCACGCTAGAGCGTTGCAATGCTCTTGCCAGCCACTCTGGAGCGTTGCGTTGCTCTTTCCGGCCACTCTAGAGCGTTGCGATGCTCTTGCCGGCCACTCTGGAGCGTTGTGATGCTCTTGCCGGCCACTCTGGAGAGTTGCAATGCTCTTGCCTGCCACTCTGAAGCGTTGCAATGCTCTTGCCGGCCACTCTGGAGAGTTGCGATGCTCTTGCCGGCCACTCAAGAGGGTTGCAATTGTCTTGCCGGCCACTCTGGAGCGTTGCAATGCTCTTGCCGGCCACTCTGGAGCATTGCGATGCTCTTGCCGGCCACTCTAGAGCGTTGCGATGCTCTTGCCGGCCTCTCTGGAGCGTTGCAATGCTCTTGCCGGCCACTCTGGAGCGTTGCAATGCTCTTGCCGGCCACTCTGAAGCGTTGCAATGCTCTTGCCGGCCACTTTGGAGCTTTGCGATGCTCTTGCCGGCCACTCTGGAGCGTTGCAATGCTCTTGCCGGCCACTCTGGAGCATTGCGATGCTCTTGCCGGCCACTCTGGAGCGTTGCGATGCTCTTGCCGGCTACTCTGGAGCGTTGCGATGCTCTTACCGGCCACTCTGGAGCGTTGCGATGCTCTTGCCGGCCACGCTAGAGCGTTGCAATGCTCTTGCCAGCCACTCTAGAGCGTTGCGTTGCTCTTGCCGGCCACTCTAGAGCGTTGCGATGCTCTTGCCGGCCACTCTGGAGCGTTGCGATGCTCTTGCCGGCCACTCTGGAGAGTTGCAATGCTCTTGCCGGCCACTCTTGAGCATTGCCATGCTCTTGCCGGCCACTCTAGAGCGCTGCAATGCTCTCGCTGGCCACGCTAGAGCGATGCAATGCTCTTGCGGGCCACTCTGGAGCGTTGCGATGCTGTTGCCGGCCACTCTGGAGCGTTGTGAAACTTTTGCGGGCCACTCTGGAGCGTTGCAATTCTCTTGCCGGCCACTCTAGAGCGTTGGGATGCTCTTGCGGGCCACTCTGGAGCGTTGTGATGCTCTTGCCGGCCATTCTGGAGAGTTGCGATGCTCTTGCCGGCCACTCTGGAGAGTTGCAATGCTCTTGCCGGCCACTCTGGAGAGTTGCGATGCTCTTGCCGGCCACTCTGGAGCATTGCGATGCTCTTGCCGGCCACTCTGGAGAGTTGCAATGCTCTTGGCGGCCACTCTGGAGCGTTGCGATGCTCTTGCCGGCCACTCTGGAGCATTGCGATGCTCTTGCCGGCCACTCTGGAGCGTTGCGATGCTCTTGCCGGCCACTCTGGAGCGTTGCGATGCTCTTGCCGGCCACTCTGGAGCATTGTGATGCTCTTGCCGGCCACGCTAGAGCGTTGCAATGCTCTTGCCAGCCACTCTGGAGCGTTGCGTTGCTCTTTCCGGCCACTCTAGAGCGTTGCGATGCTCTTGCCGGCCACTCTGGAGCGTTGTGATGCTCTTGCCGGCCACTCTGGAGAGTTGCAATGCTCTTGCCTGCCACTCTGAAGCGTTGCAATGCTCTTGCCGGCCACTCTGGAGAGTTGCGATGCTCTTGCCGGCCACTCAAGAGGGTTGCAATTGTCTTGCCGGCCACTCTGGAGCGTTGCAATGCTCTTGCCGGCCACTCTGGAGCATTGCGATGCTCTTGCCGGCCACTCTAGAGCGTTGCGATGCTCTTGCCGGCCTCTCTGGAGCGTTGCAATGCTCTTGCCGGCCACTCTGGAGCGTTGCAATGCTCTTGCCGGCCACTCTGAAGCGTTGCAATGCTCTTGCCGGCCACTTTGGAGCTTTGCGATGCTCTTGCCGGCCACTCTGGAGCGTTGCAATGCTCTTGCCGGCCACTCTGGAGCATTGCGATGCTCTTGCCGGCCACTCTGGAGCGTTGCGATGCTCTTGCCGGCTACTCTGGAGCGTTGCGATGCTCTTACCGGCCACTCTGGAGCGTTGCGATGCTCTTGCCGGCCACGCTAGAGCGTTGCAATGCTCTTGCCAGCCACTCTAGAGCGTTGCGTTGCTCTTGCCGGCCACTCTAGAGCGTTGCGATGCTCTTGCCGGCCACTCTGGAGCGTTGCGATGCTCTTGCCGGCCACTCTGGAGAGTTGCAATGCTCTTGCCGGCCACTCTTGAGCATTGCCATGCTCTTGCCGGCCACTCTAGAGCGCTGCAATGCTCTCGCTGGCCACGCTAGAGCGATGCAATGCTCTTGCGGGCCACTCTGGAGCGTTGCGATGCTGTTGCCGGCCACTCTGGAGCGTTGTGAAACTTTTGCGGGCCACTCTGGAGCGTTGCAATTCTCTTGCCGGCCACTCTAGAGCGTTGGGATGCTCTTGCGGGCCACTCCGGAGCGTTGTGATGCTCTTGCCGGCCATTCTGGAGAGTTGCGATGCTCTTGCCGGCCACTCTGGAGAGTTGCAATGCTCTTGCCGGCCACTCTGGAGAGTTGCGATGCTCTTGCCGGCCACTCTGGAGCATTGCAACGCTCCAGCGTGGCCGGCAAGAGCTTTGCAACGCTCTATAGCGTGGCCGGCAAGAGCATCGCAATGCCCCAGAGTGGCCGGCAAGAGCATCGCAACGCTCCAGAGTGGCCGGCTAGAGCATCGAAACGCTCTAGAGTGGCCGGCAAGAGCATCACAACGCTCCAGAGTGGCCGGCAAGAGCATCGCAACGCTCTAGAGTGGCCGGCAAGAGCAACGCAACGCTCGAGAGTGGCGGGCAAGAGCATTGCAACGCTCTAGCGTGGCCGGCAAGAGCATCACAATGCTCCAGAGTGGCCGGCAAGAGCATTGCAACGCTCTAGCGTGGCCGGCAAGAGCATCGCAACGCTCCAGAGTGGCCGGCAAGAGCATCGCAATGCTCCAGAGTGGCCGGCAAGAGCATCGCAACGCTCCAGAGTGGCCGGCAAGAGCATCGCAATGCTCCAGAGTGGCCGGCAAGAGCATCGCAACTCTCCAGAGTGGCCGGCAAGAGCATTGCAACTCTCCAGAGTGGCCGGCAAGAGCATCGCAACTCTCCAGAATGGCCGGCAAGAGCATCACAACGCTCCAGAGTGGCCCGCAAGAGCATCCCAACGCTCTAGAGTGGCCGGCAAGAGAATTGCAACGCTCCAGAGTGGCCCGCAAAAGTTTCACAACGCTCCAGAGTGGCCGGCAACAGCATCGCAACGCTCCAGAGTGGCCCGCAAGAGCATTGCATCGCTCTAGCGTGGCCAGCGAGAGCATTGCAGCGCTCTAGAGTGGCCGGCAAGAGCATGGCAATGCTCAAGAGTGGCCGGCAAGAGCATTGCAACTCTCCAGAGTGGCCGGCAAGAGCATCGCAACGCTCCAGAGTGGCCGGCAAGAGCATCGCAACGCTCTAGAGTGGCCGGCAAGAGCAACGCAACGCTCTAGAGTGGCTGGCAAGAGCATTGCAACGCTCTAGCGTGGCCGGCAAGAGCATCGCAACGCTCCAGAGTGGCCGGTAAGAGCATCGCAACGCTCCAGAGTAGCCGGCAAGAGCATCGCAACGCTCCAGAGTGGCCGGCAAGAGCATCGCAATGCTCCAGAGTGGCCGGCAAGAGCATTGCAACGCTCCAGAGTGGCCGGCAAGAGCATCGCAAAGCTCCAAAGTGGCCGGCAAGAGCATTGCAACGCTTCAGAGTGGCCGGCAAGAGCATTGCAACGCTCCAGAGTGGCCGGCAAGAGCATTGCAACGCTCCAGAGAGGCCGGCAAGAGCATCGCAACGCTCTAGAGTGGCCGGCAAGAGCATCGCAATGCTCCAGAGTGGCCGGCAAGAGCATTGCAACGCTCCAGAGTGGCCGGCAAGACAATTGCAACCCTCTTGAGTGGCCGGCAAGAGCATCGCAACTCTCCAGAGTGGCCGGCAAGAGCATTGCAACGCTTCAGAGTGGCAGGCAAGAGCATTGCAACTCTCCAGAGTGGCCGGCAAGAGCATCACAACGCTCCAGAGTGGCCGGCAAGAGCATCGCAACGCTCTAGAGTGGCCGGAAAGAGCAACGCAACGCTCCAGAGTGGCTGGCAAGAGCATTGCAACGCTCTAGCGTGGCCGGCAAGAGCATCACAATGCTCCAGAGTGGCCGGCAAGAGCATCGCAACGCTCCAGAGTGGCCGGCAAGAGCATCGCAACGCTCCAGAGTGGCCGGCAAGAGCATCGCAATGCTCCAGAGTGGCCGGCAAGAGCATCGCAACGCTCCAGAGTGGCCGCCAAGAGCATTGCAACTCTCCAGAGTGGCCGGCAAGAGCATCGCAACTCTCCAGAGTGGCCGGCAAGAGCATCGCAACGCTCTAGAGTGGCCGGCAAGAGCAACGCAACGCTCCAGAGTGGCTGGCAAGAGCATTGCAACGCTCTAGCGTGGCCGGCAAGAGCATCACAATGCTCCACAGTGGCCGGCAAGAGCATCGCAACGCTCCAGAGTGGCCGGCAAGAGCATCGCAACGCTCCTGAGTGGCCGGCAAGAGCATCGCAATGCTCCAGAGTGGCCGGCAAGAGCATCGCAATGCTCCAGCGTGGCCGGCAAGAGAATCGCAACGCTCGAGAGTGGCCGGCAAGAGCATTGCAACGCTTCAGACTGTCCGACAAGAGCATTGCAACGCTCCAGAGTGGCCGGCAAGAGCATTGCAACGCTCCAGAGTGGCCGGCAAGAGCATAGCAACGCTCCAGAGTGGCCGGCAAGAGCATTGCAACGCTCCAGCGTGGCCGGCAAGAGCTTTGCAACGCTCTATAGCGTGGCCGGCAAGAGCATCGCAACGCCCCAGAGTGGCCGGCAAGAGCATCGCAACGCTCCAGAGTGGCCGGCTAGAGCATCGAAACGCTCTAGAGTGGCCGGCAAGAGCATCACAACGCTCCAGAGTGGCCGGCAAGAGCATCGCAACGCTCTAGAGTGGCCGGCAAGAGCAACGCAACGCTCGAGAGTGGCGGGCAAGAGCATTGCAACGCTCTAGCGTGGCCGGCAAGAGCATCACAATGCTCCAGAGTGGCCGGCAAGAGCATTGCAACGCTCTAGCGTGGCCGGCAAGAGCATCGCAATGCTCCAGAGTGGCCGGCAAGAGCATCGCAATGCTCCAGAGTGGCCGGCAAGAGCATCGCAACGCTCCAGAGTGGCCGGCAAGAGCATCGCAATGCTCCAGAGTGGCCGGCAAGAGCATCGCAACTCTCCAGAGTGGCCGGCAAGAGCATTGCAACTCTCCAGAGTGGCCGGCAAGAGCATCGCAACTCTCCAGAGTGGTCGGCAAGAGCATCACAACGCTCCAGAGTGGCCCGCAAGAGTATCCCAACGCTCCAGAGTGGCCGGCAAGAGAATTGCAACGCTCCAGAGTGGCCCGCAAAAGATTCACAACGCTCCAGAGTGGCCGGCAAGAGCATCGCAACGCTCCAGAGTGGCCCGCAAGAGCATTGCATCGCTCTAGCGTGGCCAGCGAGAGCATTGCAGCGCTCTAGAGTGGCCGGCAAGAGCATGGCAATGCTCAAGAGTGGCCGGCAAGAGCATTGCAACTCTCCAGAGTGGCCGGCAAGAGCATCGCAACGCTCCAGAGTGGCCGGCAAGAGCATCGCAACGCTCTAGAGTGGCCGGCAAGAGCAACGCAACGCTCTAGAGTGGCTGGCAAGAGCATTGCAACGCTCTAGCGTGGCCGGCAAGAGCATCGCAACACTCCAGAGTGGCCGGTAAGAGCATCGCAACGCTCCAGAGTGGCCGGCAAGAGCATCGCAACGCTCCAGAGTGGCCGGCAAGAGCATCGCAACGCTCCAGAGTGGCCGGCAAGAGCATTGCAACGCTCCAGAGTGGCCGGCAAGAGCATCGCAATGCTCCAAAGTGGCCGGCAAGAGCATTGCAACGCTTCAGAGTGGCCGGCAAGAGCATTGCAACGCTCCAGAGTGGCCGGCAAGAGCATTGCAACGCTCCAGAGAGGCCGGCAAGAGCATCGCAACGCTCTAGAGTGGCCGGCAAGAGCATCGCAATGCTCCAGAGTGGCCGGCAAGAGCATTGCAACGCTCCAGAGTGGCCGGCAAGACAATTGCAACCCTCCAGAGTGGCCGGCAAGAGCATTGCAACGCTCCAGAGTGGCCGGCAAGAGCATAGCAACGCTCCAGAGTGGCCGGCAAGAGCATTGCAACGCTCCAGCGTGGCCGGCAAGAGCATTGCAACGCTCCAGAGTGGCCGGCAAGAGCATCACAACGCTCTATAGCGTGGCCGCAAGAGCATCGCAACGCTCCAGAGTGGCCGGCAAGAGCATCGCAACGCTCGAGAGTGGCCGGCTAGAGCATCGCAACGCTCTAGAGTGGCCGGCAAGAGCATCGCACCGCTCCAGAGTGGCCGGAAAGAGCATCGCAACGCTCTAGAGTGGCCTGTAAGAGCATTGCAATGCTCCAGCGTGGCCGGCAAGAGCATTGCAACGCTCCTGAGTGGCCGGCAAGAGCATCGCAACGCTCCAGAGTGGCCGGCAAGAGCATTGCAACTCTCCAGAGTGGCGGGCAAGAGCATCACAACGCTCCAAAGTGGCCGGCAAGAGCATTGCAACGCTTCAGAGTGGCCGGCAAGAGCATTGCAACGCTCCAGAGTGGCCGGCAAGAGCATTGCAGCGCTCCAGAGAGGCCGGCAAGAGCATGGCAACGCTCCAGAGTGGCCGGCAAGAGCATCGCAACGCTCCAGAGTGGCCGACAAGAGCATTGCAACGCTCCAGATTGGCCGGCAAGACAATTGCAACCCTCCAGAGTGGCCGGCAAGAGCATTGCAACGCTCCAGAGTGGCCGGCAAGAGCATAGCAACGCTCCAGAGTGGCCGGCAAGAGCATTGCAACGCTCCAGCGTGGCCGGCAAGAGCATTGCAACGCTCCAGAGTGGCCGCAAGAGCATCACAACGCTCTATAGCGTGGCCGCAAGAGCATCGCAACGCTCCAGAGTGGCCGGCAAGAGCATCGCAACGCTCGAGAGTGGCCGGCTAGAGCATCGCAACGCTCTAGAGTGGCCGGCAAGAAAGATGCGATGCTCTAGCCGGCCACTCTGGAGCATTGTGATGCTCTTACCGGTCACTCTGGAGCGTTGCAATGCTCTTGCCGGCCACGCTATAGAGCGTTGCAATGCTCTTGTCGGCCACTCTCGAGCGTTGCTATGCTCTTGCCGGCCACGCTAGTGAGAAAATAGTAGGAAGGAGATCAAGTTTAACTAGGGCCTAGGCTTAGGAGCCTAGGCCCAACTAGGATGTCGAGTAGTTTGTGCCTAGGGTGAGAGGCGAGAAAGTTGGAAAGGATGGTTTCACTATAGGTTTCGAAGAACATATAGCAAAGGAAACAAATAAGGTGCACCACCAAACAAAGTTTATAATAACTACACTAACTACAGCTACAGGCAGTTACAAATATAAGTTCTGACAGCTAGAGCGTTGAAATGCTCTTGGCGGCCACTCTGGAGCGTTGAAATGCTCTTGCCGGCCACTCTAGAGCGTTGAAATGCTCTTGCCGGCCACTCTAGAGCGTTGAAATGCTCTTGCCGGCCACTATGGAGCGTTGCAATGCTCTTGCTGGCCACTCAGGAGCGTTGCTATGCTCTTGCCGGCCACGCTGGAGCGTTGCAATGCTCTTGCCGGCCACTCTGGAGCGTTGCAATGCTTTTGCGGGCCACGCTGGAGCGTTGCAATTCTCTTGCCGGCCACTCTGGAGCGTTGCATTGCTCTTGCCGGCCACTCTGGAGCGTTGAAATGCTCTTGTCGGCCACTCTGGAGCGTAGCAATGCTCTTGCCGGCCACGGTAGACCTTTGCAATGCTCTTGACAGCCACTCTGGAGCGTTGCAATGCTCTTGCCGGCCACTCTGGAGCGTTGCAATGCTCTTGCCGGCCACGCTGGAGCGTTGCAATGCACTTGCCGGCCACTCTGGAGCGTTGCAATGCTCTTGCCGGCCACGCTAGAGCGTTGCAATGCACTTGCCGGCCACTCTGGAGCGTTGCAATGCTCTTGCCGGCCACGCTAGAGCGTTGCAATGCTCTTGCCGGCCACTCTGGAGCGTTGCAATGCTCTTGCCGGCCACTCTGGAGCGTTGCAACGCTCTTGCTGGCCACTCTGGAGCATTGCAATGCTGTTGCCGGTCACTCTGGAGCATTGCGATGCTCTTACCGGCCACTCTGGAGCGTTGGAATGCTCTTGCCGGACACTCTGGAGCGTTGCGATGCTCTTGCCGGCCACTCTGGAGCGTTGGAATGCTCTTGCCGGCCACTCTGGAGCGTTGTGATGCTCTTACCGGCCACTCTGGAGCGTTGCAATGCTCTTGCCGGCCACTCTGGAGCGTTGCAATGCTCTTGCCTGCCACTTTGGAGCGTTCCAATGCTCTTGCCGGCCACTCTGGAGCATTGCTATGCTCTTGCCGGCCACTCTGGAGCGTTGCAATGCTCTTGCCGGCCACTCTGGAGCGTTGCAATGCTCTTGCCGGCCACGCTGGAGCGTTGCAATGCTCTTGCCGGCCACTCTGGAGCGTTGCAATGGTCTTGCCGGCCACTCTGGAGCGTTGCTATGCTCTTCTCGGCCACGCTGGAGCGTTGCAATGCTCTTGCGGGCCACTTTGAAGCATTGCAATGCTTTTGCCGGCCACTCTGGAGCATTGAAATGCTCTTGCCGGCCACTCTGGAGCGTTGCAATGCTCTTGCCGGCCACTTTGGAGCGTTGTGATGCTCTTGCCGGCCACTCTGGAGTGTTGCAATGCTCTTGCCGGCCACTCTGGAGCGTTGTGATGCTCTTGCCGACCACTCTGGAGCGTAGCAATGCTCTTGCCGGCCACGGTAGACCTTTGCAATGCTCTTGACAGCCACTCTGGAGCGTTGCAATGCTCTTGCCGGCCACTCTGGAGCGTTGCAATGCTCTTGCCGGCCACGCTGGAGCGTTGCAATGCACTTGCCGGCCACTCTGGAGCGTTGCAATGCTCTTGCCGGCCACGCTAGAGCGTTGCAATGCACTTGCCGGCCACTCTGGAGCGTTGCAATGCTCTTGCCGGCCACGCTAGAGCGTTGCAATGCTCTTGCCGGCCACTCTGGAGCGTTGCAATGCTCTTGCCGGCCACTCTGGAGCGTTGCAACGCTCTTGCTGGCCACTCTGGAGCATTGCAATGCTGTTGCCGGTCACTCTGGAGCATTGCGATGCTCTTACCGGCCACTCTGGAGCGTTGGAATGCTCTTGCCGGACACTCTGGAGCGTTGCGATGCTCTTGCCGGCCACTCTGGAGCGTTGGAATGCTCTTGCCGGCCACTCTGGAGCGTTGTGATGCTCTTACCGGCCACTCTGGAGCGTTGCAATGCTCTTGCCGGCCACTCTGGAGCGTTGCAATGCTCTTGCCTGCCACTTTGGAGCGTTCCAATGCTCTTGCCGGCCACTCTGGAGCATTGCTATGCTCTTGCCGGCCACTCTGGAGCGTTGCAATGCTCTTGCCGGCCACTCTGGAGCGTTGCAATGCTCTTGCCGGCCACGCTGGAGCGTTGCAATGCTCTTGCCGGCCACTCTGGAGCGTTGCAATGGTCTTGCCGGCCACTCTGGAGCGTTGCTATGCTCTTCTCGGCCACGCTGGAGCGTTGCAATGCTCTTGCGGGCCACTTTGAAGCATTGCAATGCTTTTGCCGGCCACTCTGGAGCATTGAAATGCTCTTGCCGGCCACTCTGGAGCGTTGCAATGCTCTTGCCGGCCACTTTGGAGCGTTGTGATGCTCTTGCCGGCCACTCTGGAGCGTTGCAATGCTCTTGCCGGCCACGCTAGAGCGTTGCAATGCTCTTGCCGGCCACTCTGGAGCGTTGCAATGCTCTTGCCGGCCACTCTGGAGCGTTGCAACGCTCTTGCTGGCCACTCTGGAGCATTGCAATGCTGTTGCCGGTCACTCTGGAGCATTGCGATGCTCTTACCGGCCACTCTGGAGCGTTGGAATGCTCTTGCCGGACACTCTGGAGCGTTGCGATGCTCTTGCCGGCCACTCTGGAGCGTTGGAATGCTCTTGCCGGCCACTCTGGAGCGTTGTGATGCTCTTACCGGCCACTCTGGAGCGTTGCAATGCTCTTGCCGGCCACTCTGGAGCGTTGCAATGCTCTTGCCTGCCACTTTGGAGCGTTCCAATGCTCTTGCCGGCCACTCTGGAGCATTGCTATGCTCTTGCCGGCCACTCTGGAGCGTTGCAATGCTCTTGCCGGCCACTCTGGAGCGTTGCAATGCTCTTGCCGGCCACGCTGGAGCGTTGCAATGCTCTTGCCGGCCACTCTGGAGCGTTGCAATGGTCTTGCCGGCCACTCTGGAGCGTTGCTATGCTCTTCTCGGCCACGCTGGAGCGTTGCAATGCTCTTGCGGGCCACTTTGAAGCATTGCAATGCTTTTGCCGGCCACTCTGGAGCATTGAAATGCTCTTGCCGGCCACTCTGGAGCGTTGCAATGCTCTTGCCGGCCACTTTGGAGCGTTGTGATGCTCTTGCCGGCCACTCTGGAGTGTTGCAATGCTCTTGCCGGCCACTCTGGAGCATTGCTATGCTCTTGCCGGCCACTCTGGAGCGTTGCAATGCTCTTGCCGGCCACTCTGGAGCGTTGCAATGCTCTTGCCGGCCACGCTGGAGCGTTGCAATGCTCTTGCCGGCCACTCTGGAGCGTTGCAATGGTCTTGCCGGCCACTCTGGAGCGTTGCTATGCTCTTCTCGGCCACGCTGGAGCGTTGCAATGCTCTTGCGGGCCACTTTGAAGCATTGCAATGCTTTTGCCGGCCACTCTGGAGCATTGAAATGCTCTTGCCGGCCACTCTGGAGCGTTGCAATGCTCTTGCCGGCCACTTTGGAGCGTTGTGATGCTCTTGCCGGCCACTCTGGAGTGTTGCAATGCTCTTGCCGGCCACTCTGGAGCGTTGCGATGCTCTTGCCGGCCACGCTGGAGCATTGCAATGCTCTTACCGGCCACTCTGGAGCGTTGCAATGGTCTTGCCGGCCACTCTGGAGCATTGCTATGCTCTTGCCGGCCACTCTGGAGCGTTGCAATGCTCTTGCCGGCCACTCTGGAGCGTTGCAATGCTCTTGCCGGCCACGCTGGAGCGTTGCAATGCTCTTGCCGGCCACTCTGGAGCGTTGCAATGGTCTTGCCGGCCACTCTGGAGCGTTGCTATGCTCTTGTCGGCCACGCTGGAGCGTTGCAATGCTCTTGCGGGCCACTTTGAAGCGTTGCAATGCTTTTGCCGGCCACTCTGGAGCGTTGAAATGCTCTTGCCGGCCACTCTAGAGCGTTGCGATGCTCTTGCCGGCCACTTTGGAGCGTTGTGATGCTCTTGCCGGCCACTCTGGAGTGTTGCAATGCTCTTGCCGGCCACTCTGGAGCGTTGCGATGCTCTTGCCGGCCACTCAGGAGCGTTGCGATGCTCTTGCCGGCCACTTTGGAGCGTTGCAATGCTCTTGCCGGCCACTCTGGAGCGTTGCGATGCTCTTGCCGGCCACTCTGGAGCGTTGCAATGCTCTTGCCGGCCACTCTGGAGCGTTGCGATGCTCTTGCCGGCCACTCAGGAGCGTTGCGATGCTCTTACCGGCCACTCAGGAGCGTTGTGATGCTCTTGCCGGCCACTCTGGAGCGTTGCAATGCTCTTGCCGGCCACTCTGGAGCGTTGCAATGCTCTTGCCTGCCACTTTGGAGCGTTCCAATGCTCTTGCCGGCCACTCTGGAGCATTGCTATGCTCTTGCCGGCCACTCTGGAGCGTTGCAATGCTCTTGCCGGCCACTCTGGAGCGTTGCAATGCTCTTGCCGGCCACGCTGGAGCGTTGCAATGCTCTTGCCGGCCACTCTGGAGCGTTGCAATGGTCTTGCCGGCCACTCTGGAGCGTTGCTATGCTCTTGTCGGCCACGCTGGAGCGTTGCAATGCTCTTGCGGGCCACTTTGAAGCGTTGCAATGCTTTTGCCGGCCACTCTGGAGCGTTGAAATGCTCTTGCCGGCCACTCTGGAGCGTTGCAATGCTCTTGCCGGCCACTTTGGAGCGTTGTGATGCTCTTGCCGGCCACTCTGGAGGGTTGCAATGCTCTTGCCGGCCACTCTGGAGCGTTGCGATGCTCTTGCCGGCCACTCAGGAGCGTTGCGATGCTCTTGCCGGCCACGCTGGAGCATTGCAATGCTCTTACCGGGCAACGCAACGCTCCAGAGTGGCCGGCAAGAGCTTTGCAACGCTCTATAGCGTGGCCGGCAAGAGCATCGCAACGCTCTAGAGTGGTCGGCAAGAGCATCGCAACGCTCCAGAGTGGTCGGCAAGAGCATCGCAATGCTCCAGAGTGGCCGGCAAGAGCATCGCAACGCTCCAGAGTGGCCGGCAAGAGCATCGCAACGCTCCAGAGTGGCCCGCAAGAGCATCGCAATGCTCCAGAGTGGCCGGCAAGAGCATCGCAACGCTCCAGAGTGGCCGGCAAGACCATTGCAACTCTCCAGAGTGGCCGGCAAGAGCTTTGCAACGCTCTATAGCGTGGCCGGAAAGAGCATCGCAACGCTCTAGAGTGGTCGGCAAGAGCATCGCAACGCTCCAGAGTGGTCGGCAAGAGCATCGCAATGCTCCAGAGTGGCCGGCAAGAGCATCGCAACGCTCCAGAGTGGCCGGCAAGAGCATCGCAACGCTCCAGAGTGGCCCGCAAGAGCATCGCAATGCTCCAGAGTGGCCCGCAAGAGCAACGCAACACTCCAGCGTGGCCGGCAAGAGCTTTGCAACGCTCTATAGCGTGGCCGGCAAGAGCATCGCAACGCTCTAGAGTGGTCGGCAAGAGCATCGCAACGCTCCAGAGTGGTCGGCAAGAGCATCGCAATGCTCCAGAGTGGCCGGCAAGAGCATCGCAACGCTCCAGAGTGGCCGGCAAGAGCATCGCAACGCTCCAGAGTGGCCCGCAAGAGCATCGCAATGCTCCAGAGTGGCCGGCAAGAGCATCGCAACGCTCCAGAGTGGCCGGCAAGACCATTGCAACTCTCCAGAGTGGCCGGCAAGAGCATCGCAACTCTCCAGAGTGGCCGGCAAGAGCATTGCAACGCTTCAGAGTGGCAGGCAAGAGCATTGCAACTCTCCAGAGTGGCCGGCAAGAGCATCACAACGCTCCAGAGTGGCCGGCAAGAGCATCGCAACGCTCTAGAGTGGCCGGCAAGAGCAACGCAACGCTCCAGAGTGGCTGGCAAGAGCATTGCAACGCTCTAGCGTGGCCGGCAAGAGCATCACAATGCTCCAGAGTGGCCGGCAAGAGCATCGCAACGCTCCAGAGTGGCCGGCAAGAGCATCGCAACGCTCCAGAGTGGCCGGCAAGAGCATCGCAATGCTCCAGAGTGGCCGGCAAGAGCATCGCAACGCTCCAGAGTGGCCGCCAAGAGCATTGCAACTCTCCAGAGTGGCCGGCAAGAGCATCGCAACTCTCCAGAGTGGCCGGCAAGAGCATCGCAACGCTCCAGAGTGGCCGGCAAGAGCAACGCAACGCTCCAGAGTAGCTGGCAAGAGCATTGCAACGCTCTAGCGTGGCCGGCAAGAGCATCACAATGCTCCACAGTGGCCGGCAAGAGCATCGCAACGCTCCAGAGTGGCCGGCAAGAGCATCGCAACGCTCCTGAGTGGCCGGCAAGAGCATCGCAATGCTCCAGAGTGGCCGGCAAGAGCATCGCAATGCTCCAGCGTGGCCGGCAAGAGAATCGCAACGCTCGAGAGTGGCCGGCAAGAGCATTGCAACGCTTCAGACTGTCCGACAAGAGCATTGCAACGCTCCAGAGTGGCCGGCAAGAGCATTGCAACGCTCCAGAGTGGCCGGCAAGAGCATAGCAACGCTCCAGAGTGGCCGGCAAGAGCATTGCAACGCTCCAGCGTGGCCGGCAAGAGCTTTGCAACGCTCTATAGCGTGGCCGGCAAGAGCATCGCAACGCTCCAGAGTGGCCGGCAAGAGCATCGCAACGCTCCAGAGTGGCCGGCAAGAGCATCGCAACGCTCCAGCGTGGCCGGCAAGAGCTTTGCAACGCTCTATAGCGTGGCCGGCAAGAGCATCGCAACGCTCCAGAGTGGCCGGCAAGAGCAACGCAACGCTCGAGAGTGGCGGGCAAGAGCATTGCAACGCTCTAGCGTGGCCGGCAAGAGCATCACAATGCTCCAGAGTGGCCGGCAAGAGCATTGCAACGCTCTAGCGTGGCCGGCAAGAGCATCGCAACGCTCCAGAGTGGCCGGCAAGAGCATCGCAATGCTCCAGAGCGGCCGGCAAGAGCATCGCAACGCTCCAGAGTGGCCGGCAAGAGCATCGCAATGCTCCAGAGTGGCCGGCAAGAGCATCGCAACTCTCCAGAGTGGCCGGCAAGAGCATTGCAACTCTCCAGAGTGGCCGGCAAGAGCATCGCAACTCTCCAGAGTGGCCGGCAAGAGCATCACAACGCTCCAGAGTGGCCCGCAAGAGCATCCCAACGCTCCAGAGTGGCCGGCAAGAGAATTGCAACGCTCCAGAGTGGCCCGCAAAAAGTTTCACAGCGCTCCAGAGTGGCCGGCAAGAGCATCGCAACGCTCCAGAGTGGCCCGCAAGAGCATTGCATCGCTCTAGCGTGGCCAGCGAGAGCATTGCAGCGCTCTAGAGTGGCCGGCAAGAGCATGGCAATGCTCAAGAGTGGCCGGCAAGAGCATTGCAACTCTCCAGAGTGGCCGGCAAGAGCATCGCAACGCTCAAGAGTGGCCGGCAAGAGCATCGCAACGCTCTAGAGTGGCCGGCAAGAGCAACGCAACGCTCTAGAGTGGCTGGCAAGAGCATTGCAACGCTCTAGCGTGGCCGGCAAGAGCATCGCAACGCTCCAGAGTGGCCGGTAAGAGCATCGCAACGCTCCAGAGTGGCCGGCAAGAGCATCGCAACGCTCCAGAGTGGCCTGCAAGAGCATCGCAACGCTCCAGAGTGGCCGGCAAGAGCATTGCAACGCTTCAGAGTGGCCGGCAAGAGCATTGCAACGCTCCAGAGTGGCCGGCAAGAGCATTGCAACGCTCCAAAGAGGCCGGCAAGAGCATCGCAACGCTCTAGAGTGGCCGGCAAGAGCATCGCAATGCTCCAGAGTGGCCGGCAAGAGCATTGCAACGCTCCAGAGTGGCCGGCAAGACAATTGCAACCCTCCAGAGTGGCCGGCAAGAGCATTGCAACGCTCCAGAGTGGCCGGCAAGAGCATAGCAACGCTCCAGAGTGGCCGGCAAGAGCATTGCAACGCTCCAGCGTGGCCGGCAAGAGCATTGCAACGCTTCAGAGTGGCCGGCAAGACAATTGCAACCCTCCAGAGTGGCCGGCAAGAGCATCGCACCGCTCCAGAGTGGCCGGAAAGAGCATCGCAACGCTCTAGAGTGGCCTGTAAGAGCATTGCAACGCTCCAGCGTGGCTGGCAAGAGCATTGCAACGCTCCTGAGTGGCCGGCAAGAGCATCGCAACGCTCCAGAGTGGCCGGCAAGAGCATTGCAACTCTCCAGAGTGGCTGGCAAGAGCATCACAACGCTCCAAAGTGGCCGGCAAGAGCATTGCAAGAGCATTGCAACGCTTCAGAGTGGCCGGCAAGAGCATTGCAACGCTCCAGAGTGGCCGGCAAGAGCATTGCAGCGCTCCAGAGAGGCCGGCAAGAGCATCGCAACGCTCCAGAGTGGCCGGCAAGAGCATCGCAACGCTCCAGAGTGGCCGGCAAGAGCATCGCAACGCTCCAGAGTGGCCGGCAAGACAATTGCAACCCTCCAGAGTGGCCGGCAAGAGCATTGCAACGCTCCAGAGTGGCCGGCAAGAGCATAGCAACGCTCCAGAGTGGCCGGCAAGAGCATTGCAACGCTCCAGCGTGGCCGGCAAGAGCATTGCAACGCTCCAGAGTGGCCGCAAGAGCATCACAACGCTCTATAGCGTGGCCGCAAGAGCATCGCAACGCTCCAGAGTGGCCGGCAAGAGCATCGCAACGCTCGAGAGTGGCCGGCTAGAGCATCGCAACGCTCTAGAGTGGCCGGCAAGAAAGATGCGATGCTCTAGCCGGCCACTCTGGAGCATTGTGATGCTCTTACCGGCCACTCTGGAGCGTTGCAATGCTCTTGCCGGCCACGCTATAGAGCGTTGCAATGCTCTTGTCGGCCACTCTCGAGCGTTGCTATGCTCTTGCCGGCCACGCTAGAGCGTTGAAATGCTCTTGCCGGCCACTCTAGAGCGTTGAAATGCTCTTGCCGGCCACTCTAGAGCGTTGAAATGCTCTTGCCGGCCACTATGGAGCGTTGCAATGCTCTTGCCGGTCACTCAGGAGCGTTGCTATGCTCTTGCCGGCCACGCTGGAGCGTTGCAATGCTCTTGCCGGCCACTCTGGAGCGTTGCAATGCTTTTGCGGGCCATGCTGGAGCGTTGCAATTCTCTTGCCGGCCACTCTGGAGCGTTGCATTGCTCTTGCCGGCCACTCTGGAGCGTTGAAATGCTCTTGTCGGCCACTCTGGAGCGTAGCAATGCTCTTGCCGGCCACGGTAGACCTTTGCAATGCTCTTGACAGCCACTCTGGAGCGTTGCAATGCTCTTGCCGGCCACTCTGGAGCGTTGCAATGCTCTTGCCGGCCACGCTGGAGCGTTGCAATGCACTTGCCGGCCACTCTGGAGCGTTGCAATGCTCTTGCCGGCCACGCTAGAGCGTTGCAATGCTCTTGCCGGCCACTCTGGAGCGTTGCTATGCTCTTGCCGGCCACTCTGGAGCGTTGCAATGCTCTTGCTGGCCACTCTGGAGCGTTGCAATGCTGTTGCCGGTCACTCTGGAGCATTGCGATGCTCTTGCCGGCCACTCTGGAGCGTTGGAATGCTCTTGCCGGCCACTCTGGAGCGTTGCAATGCTCTTGCCGGCCACTCTGGAGCGTTGGAATGCTCTTGCCGGCCACTCTGGAGCGTTGTGATGCTCTTACCGGCCACTCTGGAGCGTTGCAATGCTCTTGCCGGCCACTCTGGAGCGTTGCAATGCTCTTGCCTGCCACTTTGGAGCGTTCCAATGCTCTTGCCGGCCACTCTGGAGCATTGCTATGCTCTTGCCGGCCACTCTGGAGCGTTGCAATGCTCTTGCCGGCCACTCTGGAGCGTTGCAATGCTCTTGCCGGCCACGCTGGAGCGTTGCAATGCTCTTGCCGGCCACTCTGGAGCGTTGCAATGCTCTTGCCGGCCACTCTGGAGCGTTGCTATGCTCTTGTCGGCCACGCTGGAGCGTTGCAATGCTCTTGCGGGCCACTTTGAAGCATTGCAATGCTTTTGCCGGCCACTCTGGAGCGTTGAAATGCTCTTGCCGGCCACTCTGGAGCGTTGCAATGCTCTTGCCGGCCACTTTGGAGCGTTGCGATGCTCTTGCCGGCCACTCAGGAGCGTTGCGATGCTCTTGCCGGCCACGCTGGAGCGTTGCAATGCTCTTGCCGGCCACTCAGGAGCGATGCGATGCTCTTGCCGGCCACTCTGGAGCGGTGCGATGCTCTTGCCGGCCACTCTAGAGCGTTGCGATGCTCTTTCCGACCACTCTGGAGCGGTGCGATGCTCTTGCCGGCCACTCTAGAGCGTTGCGATGCTCTAGCCGGCCACTCTCGAGCGTTGCGATGCTCTTGCCGGCCACTCTGGAGCGTTGCAATGCTCTTGCCGGCCACTCTGAAGCGTTGCAATGCTCTTGCCGGCCACTTTGGAGCGTTGTGATGCTCTTGCCAGCCACTCTGGAGCGTTGCGATGCTCTTGCCGGCCACTCTGGAGCGTCGCAATGCTCGAGAGTGGCCGACAAGAGCATTGCAACGCTCTATAGCGTGGCTGGCAAGAGCATTGCAACGCTCCAGAGTGGCCGCAAGAGCATCACAACGCTCTATAGCGTGGCCGCAAGAGCATCGCAACGCTCCAGAGTGGCCGGCAAGAGCATCGCAACGCTCGAGAGTGGCCGGCTAGAGCATCGCAACGCTCTAGAGTGGCCGGCAAGAAAGATACGATGCTCTAGCCGGCCACTCTGGAGCATTGTGATGCTCTTACCGGCCACTTTGGAGCGTTGCAATGCTCTTGCCGGCCACGCTATAGAGTGTTGCAATGCTCTTGTCGGCCACTCTCGAGCGTTGCTATGCTCTTGCCGGCCACGCTAGAGCGTTGAAATGCTCTTGCCGGCCACTCTAAAGCGTTGCAATGCTCTTGCCGGCCACTCCGGAGCGTTGAAATGCTCTTGTCGGCCACTCTAGAGCGTTGAAATGCTCTTGCCGGCCACTCTAGAGCGTTGAAATGCTCTTGCCGGCCACTATGGAGCGTTGCAATGCTCTTGCCGGCCACTCAGGAGCGTTGCTATGCTCTTGCCGGCCACGCTGGAGCGTTGCAATGCTCTTGCCGGCCACTCTGGAGCGTTGCAATGCTTTTGCGGGCCACGCTGGAGCGTTGCAATTCTCTTGCCGGCCACTCTGGAGCGTTGCAATGCTCTTGCCGGCCACTCTGGAGCGTTGAAATGCTCTTGTCGGCCACTCTGGAGCGTAGCAATGCTCTTGCCGGCCACGGTAGACCTTTGCAATGCTCTTGACGGCCACTCTGGAGCGTTGCAATGCTCTTGCCGGCAACTCTAGAGCGTTGCAATGCTCTTGCCGGCCACGCTGGAGCGTTGCAATGCTCTTGCCGGCCACTCTGGAGCGTTGCAATGCTCTTGCCGGCCACGCTAGAGCGTTGCAATGCTCTTGCCGGCCACTCTGGAGCGTTGCTATGCTCTTGCCGGCCACTCTGGAGCGTTGCAATGCTTTTGCGGGCCACGCTGGAGCGTTGCAATTCTCTTGCCGGCCACTCTGGAGCGTTGCAATGCTCTTGCCGGCCACTCTGGAGCGTTGAAATGCTCTTGTCGGCCACTGTGGAGCGTAGCAATGCTCTTGCCGGCCACGGTAGACCTTTGCAATGCTCTTGACGGCCACTCTGGAGCGTTGCAATGCTCTTGCCGGCCACTCTGGAGCGTTGCAATGCTCTTGCCGGCCACGCTGGAGCGTTGCAATGCTCTTGCCGGCCACTCTGGAGCGTTGCAATGCTCTTGCCGGCCACGCTAGAGCGTTGCAATGCTCTTGCCGGCCACTCTGGAGCGTTGCTATGCTCTTGCCGGCCACTCTGGAGCGTTGCAATGCTCTTGCTGGCCACTCTGGAGCGTTGCAATGCTGTTGCCGGTCACTCTGGAGCATTGCGATGCTCTTGCCGGCCACTCTGGAGCGTTGGAATGCTCTTGCCGGCCACTCTGGAGCGTTGCGATGCTCTTGCCGGCCACTCTAGACCGTTGGAATGCTCTTGCCGGCCACTCTGGAGCGTTGTGATGCTCTTGCCGGCCACTCTAGAGCGTTGCAATGCTCTTGCCGGCCACTCTGGAGCGTTGCAATGCTCTTGCCGGCCACTTTGGAGCGTTCCAATGCTCTTGCCGGCCACTCTGGAGCGTTGCTATGCTCTTGCCGGCCACTCTGGAGCGTTGCAATGCTCTTGCCGGCCACTCTGGAGCGTTGCAATGCTCTTGCCGGCCACTCTGGAGCGTTGCAATGCTCTTGCCGGCCACGCTGGAGCGTTGCAATGCTCTTGCCGGCCACTCTGGAGCGTTGCAATGGTCTTGCCGGCCACTCTGGAGCGTTGCTATGCTCTTGTCGGCCACGCTGGAGCGTTGCAATGCTCTTGCGGGCCACTCTGGAGCGTTGCAATGCTTTTGCCGGCCACTCTGGAGCGTTGAAATGCTCTTGCCGGCCACTCTGGAGCGTTGCAATGCTCTTGCCGGCCACTTTGGAGCGTTGTGATGCTCTTGCCGGCCACTCTGGAGTGTTGCAATGCTCTTGCCGGCCACTCTGGAGCGTTGCCATGCTCTTGCCGGCCACTCTGGAGCGTTGCGATGCTCTTGTCGGCCACTCAGGAGCGTTGCGATGCTCTTGCCGGCCACGCTGGAGCGTTGCAATGCTCTTACCGGCCACTCTAGAGCGTTGCGATGCTCTTTCCGGCCACTCTGGAGCGGTGCGATGCTCTTGCCGGCCACTCTAGAGCGTTGCGATGCTCTAGCCGGCCACGCTAGAGCTTTGCAATGCTCTTGCCGACCACTCTGGAGCGTTGCAATGCTCTTGCCGGCCACTCTGGAGCATTGCAATGCTCTTGCCGGCCACTCTGGAGCGTTGCAATGCTCTTGCCAGCCATTCTGGAGCGTTGCGATGCTCTTGCCGGCCACTCTGGAGCGTTGCAATGCTCTCGCCAACTACTCTTGAGCATTGCAATGCTCTTGCCGACCACGCTAGAGCGATGGAATGCTCTTGCCGCCCACTCTGGAGCGTTGCAATGCTCTTGCCGGCCACTCTGTGGAGCGTTGCTATGCTCTTGCCGGCCACTCTGGAGCGTTGCAATGCTCTTGCCGGCCACTCGGGAGCGTTGCAATGCTCTTGCCGGCCACTCTGGAGCGTTGCAATGCTTTTGCCGGCCACTCTGTAGCGTTGCAATGCTCCTGCCGGCCACTCTGGAGCATTGCAATGCTCTTGCCGGCCACGCTAGAGCGATGCAATACTCTTGCCAGCCACTCTGGAGCGTTGCAATGCTCTTGCTGGCCACTCTAGAGCGTTGCAATTCTCTTGCCGGAAACGCTAGAGCGTTGCGATGCTCTTGCCGGCCACTCTGGAGCGTTGCGATGATCTTGCCGGCCATTCTGGAGCGTTGGAATGCTCTTGCCGGCCACTCTGGAGCGTTGCGATGCTCTTGCCTGCAACTCTGGAGCGTTGCGATGCTCTTGCCGGCCACTCTGGAGCGTTGCAATGCTCTTGCCGGCCACTCTGGAGCGTTGCAATGCTCTTGCCGGCCACTCTGGAGCGTTGCAATGCTCTTGCCGGCCACTCTGGAGCGTTGCTATGCTCTTGCCGGCCACTCTGGAGCATTGCAATGCTCTTGCCGGCCACTCTGGAGCGTTGCAATGCTCTTGCAGGCCACGCTGGAGCGTCGCAATGCTCTTGACGGCCACTCTGGAGCGTTGCAATGCTCTTGCCGGCCACACTGGAGCGTTGCAATGCTCTTGCCGGCCACTCGTTTCAATGCTCTTTCCGACCACTCTGGAGCGTTGCAATGCTCTTGCCGACCACTCTGGAGCGTTGCAATGCTCTTTCCGGCCACTCAGGAGCGTTGCAATGCTCTTGCCGGCCACTCTGGAGCGTTGCAATTCTCTTGCCGGCCACTCTGGAGCGTTGCTATGCTCTTGCCGGCCACGCTGGAGCGTTGCAATGCTCTTGCCGGCCATCTGGAGCGTTGCAATGCTTTTTCCGGCCACGCTGGAGCGTTGCAATGCTCTTGGCGGCCACTCTAGAGCGTTGCAATGCTCTTGCCGGCCACTCTAGAGCAATCCGATGCTCTAGCCGGCCACTCTCGAGCGTTGCGATGCTCTTGCCGGCCACTCTGGAGCGTTGCAATGCTCTTGCCGGCCACTCTGAAGCGTTGCAATGCTCTTGCCGGCCACTTTGGAGCGTTGTGATGCTCTTGCTAGCCACTCTGGAGCGTTGCGATGCTCTTGCCGGCCACTCTGGAGCGTTGCAATGCTCGAGAGTGGCCGACAAGAGCATTGCAACGCTCTATAGCGTGGCCGGCAAGAGCATTGCAACGCTCCAGAGTGGCCGCAAGAGCATCACAACGCTCTATAGCGTGGCCGCAAGAGCATCGCAACGCTCCAGAGTGGCCGGCAAGAGCATCGCAACGCTCGAGAGTGGCCGGCTAGAGCATCGCAACGCTCTAGAGTGGCCGGCAAGAAAGATACAATGCTCTAGCCGGCCACTCTGGAGCATTGTGATGCTCTTACCGGCCACTCTGGAGCGTTGCAATGCTCTTGCCGGCCACGCTATAGAGTGTTGCAATGCTCTTGTCGGCCACTCTCGAGCGTTGCTATGCTCTTGCCGGCCACGCTAGAGCGTTGAAATGCTCTTGCCGGCCACTCTAGAGCGTTGCAATGCTCTTGCCGGCCACTACGGAGCGTTGAAATGCTCTTGGCGGCCACTCTAGAGCGTTGAAATGCTCTTGCCGGCCACTCTAGAGCGTTGAAATGCTCTTGCCGGCCACTATGGAGCGTTGCAATGCTCTTGCCGGCCACTCAGGAGCGTTGCTATGCTCTTGCCGGCCACGCTGGAGCGTTGCAATGCTCTTGCCGGCCACTCTGGAGCGTTGCAATGCTTTTGCGGGCCACGCTGGAGCGTTGCAATTCTCTTGCCGGCCACTCTGGAGCGTTGCAATGCTCTTGCCGGCCACTCTGGAGCGTTGAAATGCTCTTGTCGGCCACTCTGGAGCGTAGCAATGCTCTTGCCGGCCACGGTAGACCTTTGCAATGCTCTTGACGGCCACTCTGGAGCGTTGCAATGCTCTTGCCGGCCACTCTGGAGCGTTGCAATGCTCTTGCCGGCCACGCTGGAGCGTTGCAATGCTCTTGCCGGCCACTCTGGAGCGTTGCAATGCTCTTGCCGGCCACGCTAGAGCGTTGCAATGCTCTTGCCGGCCACTCTGGAGCGTTGCTATGCTCTTGCCGGCCACTCTGGAGCGTTGCAATGCTCTTGCTGGCCACTCTGGAGCGTTGCAATGCTGTTGCCGGTCACTCTGGAGCATTGCGATGCTCTTGCCGGCCACTCTGGAGCGTTGGAATGCTCTTGCCGGCCACTCTGGAGCGTTGCGATGCTCTTGCCGGCCACTCTGGAGCGTTGGAATGCTCTTGCCGGCCACTCTGGAGCGTTGTGATGCTCTTGCCGGCCACTCTAGAGCGTTGCAATGCTCTTGCCGGCCACTCTGGAGCGTTGCAATGCTCTTGCCGGCCACTTTGGAGCGTTCCAATGCTCTTGCCGGCCACTCTGGAGCGTTGCTATGCTCTTGCCGGCCACTCTGGAGCGTTGCAATGCTCTTGCCGGCCACTCTGGAGCGTTGCAATGCTCTTGCCGGCCACTCTGGAGCGTTGCAATGCTCTTGCCGGCCACGCTGGAGCGTTGCAATGCTCTTGCCGGCCACTCTGGAGCGTTGCAATGGTCTTGCCGGCCACTCTGGAGCGTTGCTATGCTCTTGTCGGCCACGCTGGAGCGTTGCAATGCTCTTGCGGGCCACTCTGGAGCGTTGCAATGCTTTTGCCGGCCACTCTGGAGCGTTGAAATGCTCTTGCCGGCCACTCTGGAGCGTTGCAATGCTCTTGCCGGCCACTTTGGAGCGTTGTGATGCTCTTGTCGGCCACTCTGGAGTGTTGCAATGCTCTTGCCGGCCACTCTGGAGCGTTGCGATGCTCTTGTCGGCCACTCAGGAGCGTTGCAATGCTCTTGCCGGCCACGCTGGAGCGTTGCAATGCTCTTACCGGCCACTCTAGAGCGTTGCGATGCTCTTTCCGGCCACTCTGGAGCGGTGCGATGCTCTTGCCGGCCACTCTAGAGCGTTGCGATGCTCTAGCCGGCCACTCTAGAGCTTTGCAATGCTCTTGCCGACCACTCTGGAGCGTTGCAATGCTCTTGCCGGCCACTCTGGAGCATTGCAATGCTCTTGCCGGCCACTCTGGAGCGTTGCAATGCTCTTGCCAGCCATTCTGGAGCGTTGCGATGCTCTTGCCGGCAACTCTGGAGCGTTGCAATGCTCTCGCCAACCACTCTTGAGCATTGCAATGCTCTTGCCGACCACGCTAGAGCGATGGAATGCTCTTGCCGCCCACTTAAGAGCGTTGTGATGCTCTTGTCGGCCACTCAGGAGCGTTGCAATGCTCTTGCCGGCCACGCTGGAGCGTTGCAATGCTCTTACCGGCCACTCTAGAGCGTTGCGATGCTCTTTCCGGCCACTCTGGAGCGGTGCGATGCTCTTGCCGGCCACTCTAGAGCGTTGCGATGCTCTAGCCGGCCACGCTAGAGCTTTGCAATGCTCTTGCCGACCACTCTGGAGCGTTGCAATGCTCTTGCCGGCCACTCTGGAGCATTGCAATGCTCTTGCCGGCCACTCTGGAGCGTTGCAATGCTCTTGCCGGCCACTTAAGAGCGTTGTGATGCTCTTGCCGGCCACTCTGGAGTGTTGCAATGCTCTTGCCGGCCACTCTGGAGCGTTGCGATGCTCTTGCCGGCCACTCAGGAGCGTTGCAATGCTCTTGCCAGCTACGCTGGAGCGTTGCAATGCTCTTACCGGCCACTCTAGAGCGTTGCGATGCTCTTTCCGGCCACTCTGGAGCGGTGCGATGCTCTTGCCGGCCACTCTAGAGCGTTGCGATGCTCTAGCCGGCCACGCTAGAGCTTTGCAATGCTCTTGCCGACCACTCTGGAGCGTTGCAATGCTCTTGCCGGCCACTCTGGAGCGTTGCAATGCTCTTGCCAGCCACTCTGGAGCGTTGCGATGCTCTTGCCGGCCACTCTGGAGCGTTGCAATGCTCTCGCCAACCACTCTTGAGCATTGCAATGCTCTTGCCGACCACGCTAGAGCGATGGAATGCTCTTGCCGCCCACTCTGGAGCGTTGCAATGCTCTTGCCGGCCACTTTGTGGAGCGTTGCTATGCTCTTGCCGGCCACTCTGGAGCGTTGCAATGCTCTTGCCGGCCACTCGGGAGCGTTGCAATGCTCTTGCCGGCCACTCTGGAGCGTTGCAATGCTTTTGCTGGCCACTCTGTAGCGTTGCGATGCTCCTGCCGGCCACTCTGGAGCATTGCAATGCTCTTGCCGGCCACGCTAGAGCGATGCAATACTCTTGCCAGCCACTCTGGAGCGTTGCAATGCTCTTGCTGGCCACTCTAGAGCGTTGCAATTCTCTTGCCGGAAACGCTAGAGCGTTGCGATGCTCTTGCCGGCCACTCTGGAGCGTTGCGATGATCTTGCCGGCCATTCTGGAGCGTTGGAATGCTCTTGCCGGCCACTCTGGAGCGTTGCGATGCTCTTGCCTGCCACTCTGGAGCGTTGCGATGCTCTTGCCGGCCACTCTGGAGCGTTGCAATGCTCTTGCCGGCCACTCTGGAGCGTTGCAATGCTCTTGCCAGCCACTCTGGAGCGTTGCAATGCTCTTGCCGGCCACTCTGGAGCGTTGCTATGCTCTTGCCGGCCACTCTGGAGCATTGCAATGCTCTTGCCGGCCACGCTGGAGCGTCGCAATGCTCTTGCCGGCCACTCTGGAATGCTCTTGCAGGCCACGCTGGAGCGTCGCAATGCTCTTGACGGCCACTCTGGAGCGTTGCAATGCTCTTGCCGGCCACACTGGAGCGTTGCAATGCTCTTGCCGGCCACTCGTTTCAATGCTCTTTCCGACCACTCTGGAGCGTTGCAATGCTCTTGCCGACCACTCTGGAGCGTTGCAATGCTCTTTCCGGCCACTCACGAGCGTTGCAATGCTCTTGCCGGCCACTCTGGAGCGTTGCAATTCTCTTGCCGGCCACTCTGGAGCGTTGCTATGCTCTTGCCGGCCACGCTGGAGCGTTGCAATGCTCTTGCCGGCCATCTGGAGCGTTGCAATGCTTTTTCCGGCCACGCTGGAGCGTTGCAATGCTCTTGCCGGCCACTCTAGAGCGTTGCAATGCTCTTGCCGGCCACTCTAGAGCGTTGAAATGCTCTTGCCGGCCACTCAGGAGCGTTGCGATGCTCTTGCCGGCCACGCTGGAGCGTTGCAATGCTCTTACCGGCCACTCTAGAGCGTTGCGATGCTCTTTCCGACCACTCTGGAGCGGTGCGATGCTCTTGCCGGCCACTCTAGAGCGTTGCGATGCTCTAGCCGGCCACTCTCGAGCGTTGCGATGCTCTTGCCGGCCACTCTGGAGCGTTGCAATGCTCTTGCCGGCCACTCTGAAGCGTTGCAATGCTCTTGCCGGCCACTTTGGAGCGTTGTGATGCTCTTGCCAGCCACTCTGGAGGGTTGCGATGCTCTTGCCGGCCACTCTGGAGCGTTGCAATGCTCGAGAGTGGCCGACAAGAGCATTGCAACGCTCTATAGCGTGGCCGGCAAGAGCATTGCAACGCTCCAGAGTGGCCGCAAGAGCATCACAACGCTCTATAGCGTGGCCGCAAGAGCATCGCAACGCTCCAGAGTGGCCGGCAAGAGCATCGCAACGCTCGAGAGTGGCCGGCTAGAGCATCGCAACGCTCTAGAGTGGCCGGCAAGAAAGATACGATGCTCTAGCCGGCCACTCTGGAGCATTGTGATGCTCTTACCGGCCACTCTGGAGCGTTGCAATGCTCTTGCCGGGCACGCTATAGAGCGTTGCAATGCTCTTGTCGGCCACTCTCGAGCGTTGCTATGCTCTTGCCGGCCACGCTAGAGCGTTGAAATGCTCTTGCCGGCCACTCTAGAGCGTTGCAATGCTCTTGCCGGCCACTCCGGAGCGTTGAAATGCTCTTGGCGGCCCCTCTAGAGCGTTGAAATGCTCTTGCCGGCCACTCTAGAGCGTTGAAATGCTCTTGCCGGCCACTATGGAGCGTTGCAATGCTCTTGCCGGCCACTCAGGAGCGCTGCTATGCTCTTGCCGGCCACGCTGGAGCGTTGCAATGCTCTTGCCGGCCACTCTGGAGCGTTGCAATGCTTTTGCGGGCCACGCTGGAGCGTTGCAATTCTCTTGCCGGCCACTCTGGAGCATTGCAATGCTCTTGCCGGCCACTCTGGAGCGTTGAAATGCTCTTGTCGGCCACTCTGGAGCGTAGCAATGCTCTTGCCGGCCACGGTAGACCTTTGCAATGCTCTTGACGGCCACTCTGGAGCGTTGCAATGCTCTTGCCGGCCACTCTGGAGCGTTGCAATGCTCTTGCCGGCCACGCTGGAGCGTTGCAATGCTCTTGCCGGCCACTCTGGAGCGTTGCAATGCTCTTGCCGGCCACGCTAGAGCGTTGCAATGCTCTTGCCGGCCACTCTGGAGCGTTGCTATGCTCTTGCCGGCCACTCTGGAGCGTTGCAATGCTCTTGCTGGCCACTCTGGAGCGTTGCAATGCTGTTGCCGGTCACTCTGGAGCATTGCGATGCTCTTGCCGGCCACTCTGGAGCGTTGCAATGCTGTTGCCGGTCACTCTGGAGCGTTGCGATGCTCTTGCCGGCCACTCTGGAGCGTTGGAATGCTCTTGCCGGCCACTCTGGAGCGTTGCGATGCTCTTGCCGGCCACTCTGGAGCGTTGGAATGCTCTTGCCGGCCACTCTGGAGCGTTGTGATGCTCTTGCCGGCCACTCTGGAGCGTTGCAATGCTCTTGCCGGCCACTCTGGAGCGTTGCAATGCTCTTGCCGGCCACTTTGGAGCGTTCCAATGCTCTTGCCGGCCACTCTGGAGCGTTGCTATGCTCTTGCCGGCCACTCTGGAGCGTTGCAATGCTCTTGCCGGCCACTCTGGAGCGTTGCAATGCTCTTGCCGGCCACTCTGGAGCGTTGCAATGCTCTTGCCTGCCACTCTGGAGCGTTGCAATGGTCTTGCCGGCCACTCTGGAGCGTTGCTATGCTCTTGTCGGCCACGCTGGAGCGTTGCAATGCTCTTGCGGGCCACTCTGGAGCGTTGCAATGCTTTTGCCGGCCACTCTGGAGCGTTGAAATGCTCTTGCCGGCCACTCTGGAGCGTTGCAATGCTCTTGCCGACCACTTAAGAGCGTTGTGATGCTCTTGCCGGCCACTCTGGAGTGTTGCAATGCTCTTGCCGGCCACTCTGGAGCGTTGCGATGCTCTTGCCGGCCACTCAGGAGCGTTGCAATGCTCTTGCCAGCTACGCTGGAGCGTTGCAATGCTCTTACCGGCCACTCTAGAGCGTTGCGATGCTCTTTCCGGCCACTCTGGAGCGGTGCGATGCTCTTGCCGGCCACTCTAGAGCGTTGCGATGCTCTAGCCGGCCACGCTAGAGCTTTGCAATGCTCTTGCCGACCACTCTGGAGCGTTGCAATGCTCTTGCCGGCCACTCTGGAGCGTTGCAATGCTCTTGCCAGCCACTCTGGAGCGTTGCGATGCTCTTGCCGGCCACTCTGGAGCGTTGCAATGCTCTCGCCAACCACTCTTGAGCATTGCAATGCTCTTGCCGACCACGCTAGAGCGATGGAATGCTCTTGCCGCCCACTCTGGAGCGTTGCAATGCTCTTGCCGGCCACTTTGTGGAGCGTTGCTATGCTCTTGCCGGCCACTCTGGAGCGTTGCAATGCTCTTGCCGGCCACTCGGGAGCGTTGCAATGCTCTTGCCGGCCACTCTGGAGCGTTGCAATGCTTTTGCTGGCCACTCTGTAGCGTTGCGATGCTCCTGCCGGCCTCTCTGGAGCATTGCAATGCTCTTGCCGGCCACGCTAGAGCGATGCAATACTCTTGCCAGCCACTCTGGAGCGTTGCAATGCTCTTGCTGGCCACTCTGGAGCGTTGCAATTCTCTTGCCGGAAACGCTAGAGCGTTGCGATGTTCTTGCCGGCCACTCTGGAGCGTTGCGATGATCTTGCCGGCCACTCTGCAGCGTTGGAATGCTCTTGCCGGCCACTCTGGAGCGTTGCGATGCTCTTGCCTGCCACTCTGGAGCGTTGCGATGCTCTTGCCAGCCACTCTGGAGCGTTGCAATGCTCTTGCCGGCCATGCTGGAGCGTTGCAATGCTCTTGCCAGCCACTCTGGAGCGTTGCAATGCTCTTGCAGGCAACGCTGGAGCGTCGCAATGCTCTTGACGGCCACTCTGGAGCGTTGCAATGCTCTTGCCGGCCACACTGGAGCGTTGCAATGCTCTTGCCGTCCACTCTGGAGCGTTGAAATGCTCTTGCCGGCCACTCTAGAGCGTTGAAATGCTCTTGCCGGCCACTATGGAGCGTTGCAATGCTCTTGCCGGCCACTCTGGAGCGTTGCAATGCTCTTGCCGGCCACTCTGGAGCGTTGCTATGCTCTTGCCGGCCACGGTAGAGCGTTGCAATGCTCTTGCCGGCCACTCTGGAGCGTTGCGATGCTCTTGCCGGCCACGCTGGAGCGTTGCAATGCTCTCGCCAACCACTCTTGAGCATTGCAATGCTCTTGCCGACCACGCTAGAGTGATGGAATGCTCTTGCCACCCACTCTGGAGCATTGCAATGCTCTTGCCGGCCACTCTGTGGAGCGTTGCTATGCTCTTGCCGGCCACTCTGGAGCGTTACAATGCTCTTGCCGGCCACTCTAGAGCGTTGCAATGCTCTTGGCGGCCACTCTAGAGCGTTGCGATGCTCTTGCCGGCCACTCTGGAGCGTTGCGATGCTCTTGTCGGCCACTCTGGAGCATTGCGATGCTCTTGCCGGCCACTCTGGAGCGTTGCAATGCTCTTGCCGGCCACTTTGGAGCGTTGCAAGGCTCTTGCCGGCCACTTTGGAGCGTTGCAATGCTCTTGCCGGCCACTCTGGAGCGTTGCGATGCTCTTTACGGCCACTCTGGAGCATTGCGATGCTCTTGCCGGCCACTCTGGAGCGTTGCAATGCTCTTGCCGGCCACTCTGGAGCGTTGCAATGCTCTTGCCGGCCACGCTATAGAGCGTTGCAATGCTCTTGTCGGCCACTCTGGAGCGTTGCTATGCTCTTGCTGGCCACTCTAGAGCGTTGCAATGCTCTTGCCGGCCACTCTGGAGCAATGCAATGCTCTTGCCGGCCACACTAGAGCGTTGCAATGCTCTTGCCGGCCACTCTGGAGCGTTGCAATGCTCTTTGCGGCCACTCTGAAGCGTTGCGATGCTCTTGCCGGTCACTCTGGAGCGTTGCGATGCTCTTGTCGGCCACTCTGGAGCGTTGGAATGCTCTTGCCGGCCACTCTGGAGCGTTGCGATGCTCTTGCCGGCCACTCTGGAGCGTTGCAATGCTCTTGCCGACCACTCTAGAGCGTTGCAATGCTCTTGCCGGCCACTCTGGAGCGTTGCAATGCTCTTGCCGGCCACTCTGGAGCGTTGCAATGCTCTTGCCGACCACTCTGGAGCGTTGCAATGCTCTTGCCGGCCACGCTGGAGCGTTGCAATGCTCTTGCCGGCCACTCTGGAGGGTTGCAATGCTCTTGCCGGCCATGCTAGAGCGTTGCAATGCTCTTGCCGGCCACTCTAGAGCGTTGCAATGCTCTTGCCGGCCACTCTGGAGCGTTGCTATGCTCTTGCCGGCCACGCTAGAGCGTTGCAATGCTCTTGCCGGCCACTCTAGAGCGTTGCAATGCTCTTGCCGGCCACTCTGGAGCGTTGAAATGCTCTTGCCGGCCACTCTACAGCGTTGAAATGCTCTTGCCGGCCACCATGGAGCGTTGCAATGCTCTTGCCGGCCACTCTGGAGCGTTGCAATGCTCTTGCCGGCCACTCTGGAGCGTTGCAATGCTCTTGCCGGCCACTCTGGAGCGTTGCAATTCTCTTGCCGGCCACTCTATAGCGTTGCAATGCTCTTGCCAGCCACTCTGGAGCGTTGCAATGCTCTTGCCGGCCACTCTAGAGCGTTGCAATGCTCTTGCCGGCCACTCTGGAGCATTGCAATGCACCTACCGGCCACTCTGGAGCGTTGCGATGCTCTTGCCGGCCACTCTTGTGCGTTGCGATGCTCTTGCCAGCCATTGTGGAGCGTTGCAATGCTCTTGCCGGCCACACTGGAGCGTTGCAATGCTCTTGCCGGCCACTCTGGAGCGTTGCAATGCTCTTTGCGGCCACTCTGAAGCGTTGCGATGCTCTTGCCGGTCACTCTAGAGCGTTGCGATGCTCTTGTCGGCCACTCTGGAGCGTTGGAATGCTCTTGCCGGCCACTCTGGAGCGTTGTGATGCTCTTGCCGGCCACTCTGGAGCATTGCAATGCTCCTGCCGGCCACTTTGGAGCGTTGCAATGCTCTTGCCGGCCACTCTGGAGCGTTGCGATGCTCTTGCCGGCCACTCTGGAGCGTTGCGATGCTCTTGTCGGCCACTCTAGAGCATTGCGATGCTCTTGTCGGCCACTCTGGAGCGTTGCGATGCTCTTGCCGGCCACTCTGGAGCGTTGCGATGCTCTTGCCGGCCACTCTGGAGCGTTGCGATGCTCTTGCCGGCCACTCTGGAGCATTGCGATGCTCTTGCCGGCCACTCTGGAGCGTTGCAATGCTCTTGCCGGCCACTCTGGAGCGTTGCAATGCTCTTGCCGGCCACGCTATAGAGCGTTGCAATGCTCTTGTCGGCCACTCTGGAGCGTTGCTATGCTCTTGCTGGCCACTCTAGAGCGTTGCAATGCTCTTGCCGGCCACTCTGGAGCAATGCAATGCTCTTGCCGGCCACACTGGAGCGTTGCAATGCTCTTGCTGGCCACTTTGGAGCGTTGCAATGCTCTTTGCGGCCACTCTGAAGCGTTGCGATGCTCTTGCCGGTCACTCTGGAGCGTTGCGATGCTCTTGTCGGCCACTCTGGAGTGTTGGAATGCTCTTGCCGGCCACTCTGGAGCGTTGTGATGCTCTTGCCGGCCACTCTGGAGCGTTGCAATGCTCTTGCCGGCCACCCTAGAGCGTTGCAATGCTCTTGCCGGCCACTCTGGAGCGTTGCAATGCTCTTGCCGGCCACTCTGGAGCGTTGCAATGCTCTTACCAACCACTCTGGAGCGTTGCAATGCTCTTGCCGGCCACGCTGGAGCGTTGCAATGCTCTTGCCAACCACTCTGGAGCGTTGCAATGCTCTTGCCGGCCACGCTGGAGCGTTGCAATGCTCTTGCCGGCCACTCTGGAGCGTTGCAATGCTCTTGCCGGCCATGCTAGAGCGTTGCAATGCTCTTGCCGGCCACTCTGGAGCGTTGCTATGCTCTTGCCGGCCACGCTAGAGCGTTGCAATGCTCTTGCCGGCCACTCTAGAGCGTTGCAATGCTCTTGCCGGCCACTCTGGAGCGTTGAAATGCTCTTGCCGGCCACTCTAGAGCGTTGAAATGCTCTTGCCGGCCACCATGGAGCGTTGCAATGCTCTTGCCGGCCACTCTGGAGCGTTGCAATGCTCTTGCCGGCCACTCTAGAGCGTTGAAATGCTCTTTCCGGCCACTCTGGAGCGTTGCAATGCTCTTGCCGGCCACTCTATAGCGTTGCAATGCTCTTGCCGGCCAGTCTGGAGCGTTGCAATGCTCTTGCCGGCCACTCTGGAGCGTTGCAATGCTCTTGCCGGCCACTCTGGAGCGTTGCAATGCTCTTGCCGGCCACTCTGGAGCGTTGCAATGCTCTTGCCGGCCACTCTATAGCGTTGCAATGCTCTTGCCGGCCACTCTGGAGCGTTGCAATGCTCTTGCCGGCCACTCTAGAGCGTTGCAATGCTCTTGCCGGCCACTCTGGAGCATTGCAATGCACCTACCGGCCACTCTGGAGCGTTGCGATGCTCTTGCCGGCCACTCTTGTGCGTTGCGATGCTCTTGCCAGCCATTGTGGAGCGTTGCAATGCTCTTGCCGGCCACACTGGAGCGTTGCAATGCTCTTGCCGGCCACTCTGGAGCGTTGCAATGCTCTTTGCGGCCACTCTGAAGCGTTGCGATGCTCTTGCCGGTCACTCTAGAGCGTTGCGATGCTCTTGTCGGCCACTCTGGAGCGTTGGAATGCTCTTGCCGGCCACTCTGGAGCGTTGTGATGCTCTTGCCGGCCACTCTGGAGCATTGCAATGCTCCTGCCGGCCACTTTGGAGCGTTGCAATGCTCTTGCCGGCCACTCTGGAGCGTTGCGATGCTGTTGCCGGCCACTCTGGAGCGTTGCGATGCTCTTGTCGGCCACTCTGGAGCATTGCGATGCTCTTGTCGGCCACTCTGGAGCGTTGCGATGCTCTTGCCGGCCACTCTGGAGCGTTGCGATGCTCTTGCCGGCCACTCTGGAGCGTTGCGATGCTCTTGCCGGCCACTCTGGAGCATTGCGATGCTCTTGCCGGCCACTCTGGAGCGTTGCAATGCTCTTGCCGGCCACTCTGGAGCGTTGCAATGCTCTTGCCGGCCACGCTATAGAGCGTTGCAATGCTCTTGTCGGCCACTCTGGAGCGTTGCTATGCTCTTGCTGGCCACTCTAGAGCGTTGCAATGCTCTTGCCGGCCACTCTGGAGCAATGCAATGCTCTTGCCGGCCACACTGGAGCGTTGCAATGCTCTTGCTGGCCACTTTGGAGCGTTGCAATGCTCTTTGCGGCCACTCTGAAGCGTTGCGATGCTCTTGCCGGTCACTCTGGAGCGTTGCGATGCTCTTGTCGGCCACTCTGGAGTGTTGGAATGCTCTTGCCGGCCACTCTGGAGCGTTGTGATGCTCTTGCCGGCCACTCTGGAGCGTTGCAATACTCTTGCCGGCCACCCTAGAGCGTTGCAATGCTCTTGCCGGCCACTCTGGAGCGTTGCAATGCTCTTGCCGGCCACTCTGGAGCATTGCAATGCACCTACCGGCCACTCTGGAGCGTTGCGATGCTCTTGCCGGCCACTCTTGTGCGTTGCGATGCTCTTGCCAGCCATTCTGGAGCGTTGCAATGCTCTTGCCGGCCACACTGGAGCGTTGCAATGCTCTTGCCGGCCACTCTGGAGCGTTGCAATGCTCTTTGCGGCCACTCTGAAGCGTTGTGATGCTCTTGCCGGTCACTCTGGAGCGTTGCGATGCCCTTGTCGGCCACTCTGGAGCGTTGGAATGCTCTTGCCGGCCACTCTGGAGCGTTGTGATGCTCTTGCCGGCCACTCTGGAGCGTTGCAATGCTCTTGCCGGCCACTTTGGAGCGTTGCAATGCTCTTGCCGGCCACTCTGGAGCATTGCGATGCTCTTGTCGGCCACTCTGGAGCATTGCGATGCTCTTGCCGGCCACTCTGGAGCGTTGCAATGCTCTTGCCGGCCACTTTGGAGCGTTGCAATGCTCTTGCCGGCCACTCTGGAGCGTTGCGATGCTCTTGCCGGCCACTCTGGAGCGTTGCGATGCTCTTGTCGGCCACTCTGGAGCATTGCGATGCTCTTGCCGGCCACTCTGGAGCGTTGCAATGCTCTTGCCGGCCACTCTGGAGCGTTGCAATGCTCTTGCCGGCCACGCTATAAAGCGTTGCAATGCTCTTGTCGGCCACTCTGAAGCGTTGCTATGCTCTTGCTGGCCACTCTAGAGCGTTGCAATGCTCTTCCCGGCCACTCTGGAGCAATGCAATGCTCTTGCCGGCCACACTGGAGCGTTGCAATGCTCTTGCCGGCCACTCTGGAGCGTTGCAATGCTCTTTGCGGCCACTCTGAAGCGTTGCGATGCTCTTGCCGGTCACTCTGGAGCGTTGCGATGCTCTTGCCGGCCACTCTGGAGCGTTGGAATGCTCTTGCCGGCCACTCTGGAGCGTTGTGATGCTCTTGCCGGCCACTCTGGAGCGTTGCAATGCTCTTGCCGGCCCCTCTAGAGCGTTGCAATGCTCTTGCCGGCCACTCTGGAGCGTTGCAATGCTCTTGCCGGCCACTCTGGAGCGTTGCAATGCTCTTGCCGACCACTCTGGAGCGTTGCAATGCTCTTGCCGGCCACGCTGGAGCGTTGCAATGCTCTTGCCGGCCACTCTGGAGCGTTGCAATGCTCTTGCCGGCCATGCTAGAGCGTTGCAATGCTCTTGCCAGCCACTCTGGAGCGTTGCAATGCTCTTGCCGGCCACTCTGGAGCGTTGCAATGCTCTTGCCGACCACTCTGGAGCGTTGCAATGCTCTTGCCGGCCACGCTAGAGCGTTGCAATGCTCTTGCCGGCCACTCTGGAGCGTTGCAATGCTCTTGCCGGCCATGCTAGAGCGTTGCAATGCTCTTGCCGGCCACTCTGGAGCGTTGCAATGCTCTTGCCGGCCACGCTAGAGCGTTGCAATGCTCTTGCCGGCCACTCTGGAGCATCGAAATGCTCTTGCCGGCCACTCTGGAGCGTTGAAATGCTCTTGCCGGCCACTCTAGAGCGTTGAAATGCTCTTGCCGGCCACCATGGAGCGTTGCAATGCTCTTGCCGGCCACTCTGGAGCGTTGCAATGCTCTTGCCGGCCACTCTAGAGCGTTGAAATGCTCTTTCCGGCCACTCTGGAGCGTTGCAATGCTCTTGTCGGCCACTCTATAGCGTTGCAATGCTCTTGCCGGCCAGTCTGGAGCGTTGCAATGCTCTTGCCGGCCACTCTGGAGTGTTGCAATGCTCTTGCCGGCCACTCTAGAGCGTTGCAATGCTCTTGCCGGCCACTCTGGAGCATTGCAATGCACCTACCGGCCACTCTGGAGCGTTGCGATGCTCTTGCCGGCCACTCTTGTGCGTTGCGATGCTCTTGCCAACCATTCTGGAGCGTTGCAATGCTCTTGCCGGCCACACTGGAGCGTTGCAATGCTCTTGCCGGCCACTCTGGAGCGTTGCAATGCTCTTTGCGGCCACTCTGAAGCGTTGCGATGCTCTTGCCGGTCACTCTGGAGCGTTGCGATGCTCTTGTCGGCCACTCTGGAGCGTTGGAATGCTCTTGCCAGCCACTCTGGAGCGTTGTGATGCTCTTGCCGGCCACTCTGGAGCGTTGCAATGCTCTTGCCGGCCACTCTGGAGCGTTGCAATGCTCTCGCCGGCCACTCTGGAGCGTTGCAATGCTCTTGCCGGCCACTCTGGAGCGTTGCAATGCTCTCGCCGACCACTCTGGAGCGTTGCAATGCTCTTGCCGGCCACGCTGGAGCGTTGCAATGCTCTTGCCGGCCACTCTCGAGCGTTGCAATGCTCTTGCAGGCCATGCTAGAGCGTTGCAATGCTCTTGCCGGCCACTCTGGAGCGTTGCTATGCTCTTGCCGGCCACGCTAGAGCGTTGCAATGCTCTTGCCGGCCACTCTCGAGCGTTGCAATGCTCTTGCCGGCCACTCTGGAGCGTTGAAATGCTCTTGCCGGCCACTCTAGAGCGTTGAAATGCTCTTGCCGGCCACCATGGAGCGTTGCAATGCTCTTGCCGGCCACTCTGGAGCGTTGCAATGCTCTTGCCGGCCACTCTATAGCGTTGCAATGCTCTTGCCGGCCAGTCTGGAGCGTTGAAATGCTCTTGCCGGCCAGTCTGGAGCGTTGCAATGCTCTTGCCGGCCACTCTGGAGCATTGTGATGCTCTTGCCGGCCACGCTAGAGCGTTGCAATGCTCTTGCCAGCCACTCTGGAGCGTTGCGTTGCTCTTGCCGGCCACTCTAGAGCGTTGCGATGCTCTTGCCGGCCACTCTGGAGCGTTGTGATGCTCTTGCCGGCCACTCTTGAGCGTTGCGATGCTCTAGCCGGCCACTCTGGAGCGTTGCGATGCTCTTGCCGGCCACTCTGGGGCGTTGCGATGCTCTTGCCGGCCACGCTATAGAGCGTTGCAAAGCTCTTGCCGGCCACGCTGGAGCGTTGCAATGCTCTTGCCGGCCACTCTGGAGCGTTGCGATGCTCTTGCCGGCCACTCTGGAGCGTTGCAATGCTCTTGCCGGCCACTCTGGAGCGTTGCAATGCTCTTGTCGGACAGTCTGAAGCGTTGCAATGCTCTTGCCGGCCACTCTCGAGCGTTGCGATTCTCTTGCCGGCCACGCTGGAGCATTGCGATGCTCTTGCCGGCCACTCAGGAGCGTTGCGATGCTCTTGCCGGCCACTCTGGAGCGTTGCGATGCTCTTGCCGGCCACTGTGGAGCATTGTGATGCTCTTGCCGGCCACGCTAGAGCGTTGCAATGCTCTTGCCAGCCACTCTGGAGCGTTGCGTTGCTCTTGCCGGCCACTCTGGAGCGTTGCGATGCTCTTGCCGGCCACTCTGGAGAGTTGCGATGCTCTTGCCGGCCACTCTGGAGAGTTGCAATGCTCTTGGCGGCCACTCTGGAGCGTTGCGATGCTCTTGGCGGCCACTCTGGAGCATTGCGATGCTCTTGCCGGCCACTCTGGAGCGTTGCGATGCTCTTGCCGGCCACTCTGGAGCGTTGCGATGCTCTTGCCGGCCACTCTGGAGCATTGTGATGCTCTTGCCGGCCACGCTAGAGCGTTGCAATGCTCTTGCCAGCCACTCTAGAGCGTTGCGTGCTAGAGCGTTGCAATGCTCTTGCCAGCCACTCTGGAGCGTTGCGTTTCTCTTGCCGGCCACTCTAGAGCGTTGCGATGCTCTTGCCGGCCACTCTGGAGCGTTGCGATGCTCTTGCCGGCCACTCTGGAGAGTTGCAATGCTCTTGCCGGCCACTCTGAATCGTTGCAATGCTCTTGCCGGCCACTCTGGAGAGTTGCGATGCTCTTGCCGGCCACTCTGGAGAGTTGCAATGGTCTTGCCGGCCACTCTGGAGCGTTGCGATGCTCTTGCCGGCCACTCTGAAGCATTGCAATGCTCTTGCCGGCCACTCTGGAGCATTACAATGCTCTTGTCGGACACTCTGAAGCGTTGCAATGCTCTTGCCGGCCACTCTCGAGCGTTGCGATGCTCTTGCCGGCCACTCTGGAGCGTTGCGATGCTCTTGCCGGCCACTCTGGAGCGTTGCGATGCTCTTGCCGGCCACTCTGAAGCGTTGCAATGCTCTTGCCGGCCACTCTGGAGAGTTGCGATGCTCTTGCCGGCAACTCTAGAGAGTTGCAATGCTCTTGCCGGCCACTCTGGAGCGTTGCGATGCTCTTGCCGGCCACTCTGGAGCATTGCGATGCTCTTGCCGGCCACTCTGTAGCGTTGCGATGCTCTTGCCGGCCACTTTGGAGCATTGCGATGCTCTTGCCGGCCACTTTGGAGCGTTTCGATGCTCTTGCTAGCCACTCTGGAGCATTGTGATGCTCTTGCCGGCCACGCTAGAGCGTTGCAATGCTCTTGTCAGCCACTCTGGAGCGTTGCGTTGCTCTTGCCGGCCACTCTAGAGCGTTGCAATGCTCTTGCCGGCCACCATGGAGCGTTGCAATGCTCTTGCCGGCCACTCTGGAGCGTTGAAATGCTCTTTCCGGCCACTCTGGAGCGTTGCAATGCTCTTGCCGGCCACTCTATAGCGTTTCAATGCTCTTGCCGGCCAGTCTGGAGCGTTGCAAATCTCTTGCCGGCCACTCTGGAGCGTTGCAATGCTCTTGCCGGCCACTCTAGAGCGTTGCAATGCTCTTGCCGGCCACTCTGGAGCGTTGCAATGCTCTTGCCGGCCACTCTGGAGCGTTGCAATGCTCTTGCCGGCCACTCTGGAGCGTTACAATGCTCTTGTCGGACACTCTGAAGCGTTGCAATGCTCTTGCCGGCCACTCTGGAGCGTTGCTATGCTCTTGCCGGCCACGCTAGAGCGTTGCAATGCTCTTGCCGGCCACTCTAGAGCGTTGCAATGCTCTTGCCGGCCACTCTGGAGCGTTGAAATGCTCTTGCCGGCCACTCTAGAGCGTTGAAATGCTCTTGCCGGCCACCATGGAGCGTTCCAATGCTCTTGCCGGCCACTCTAGAGCGTTGCAATGCTCTTGCCGGCCACTCTAGAGCGTTGAAATGCTCTTTCCGGCCACTCTGGAGCGTTGCAATGCTCTTGCCGGCCACTCTATAGCGTTGCAATGCTCTTGCCGGCCAGTCTGGAGCGTTGCAATGCTCTTGCCGGCCACTCTGGAGCATTGCGATGCTCTTGCCGGCCACTCTGTAGCGTTGCGATGCTCTTGCCGGCCACTCTGGAGCATTGCGATGCTCTTGCCGGCCACTCTGGAGCGTTGCGATGCTCTTGCCGGCCACTCTGGAGCATTGTGATGCTCTTGCCGGCCACGCTAGAGCGTTGCAATGCTCTTGTCAGCCACTCTGGAGCGTTGCGTTGCTCTTGCCGGCCACTCTAGAGCGTTGCAATGCTCTTGCCGGCCACCATGGAGCGTTGCAATGCTCTTGCCGGCCACTCTGGAGCGTTGAAATGCTCTTTCCGGCCACTCTGGAGCGTTGCAATGCTCTTGCCGGCCACTCTATAGCGTTGCAATGCTCTTGCCGGCCAGTCTGGAGCGTTGCAATGCTCTTGCCGGCCAGTCTGGAGCGTTGCAATGCTCTTGCCGGCCACTCTGGAGCATTGTGATGCTCTTGCCGGCCACGCTAGAGCGTTGCAATGCTCTTGCCAGCCACTCTTGAGCGTTGCGTTGCTCTTGCCGGCCACTCTAGAGCGTTGCGATGCTCTTGCCGGCCACTCTGGAGCGTTGTGATGCTCTTGCCGGCCACTCTAGAGCGTTGCGATGCTCTAGCCGGCCACTCTGGAGCGTTGCGATGCTCTTGCCGGCCACTCTGGGGCGTTGCGATGCTCTTGCCGGCCACGCTATAGAGCGTTGCAAAGCTCTTGCCGGCCACGCTGGAGCGTTGCAATGCTCTTGCCGGCCACTCTGGAGCGTTGCTATGCTCTTGCCGGCCACTCTGGAGCGTTGCAATGCTCTTGCCGGCCACTCTGGAGCGTTGCAATGCTCTTGTCGGACAGTCTGAAGCGTTGCAATGCTCTTGCCGGCCACTCTCGAGCGTTGCGATTCTCTTGCCGGCCACGCTGGAGCATTGCGATGCTCTTGCCGGCCACTCTGGAGCATTGCAATGCTCTTGCCGGCCACTCAGGAGCGTTGCGATGCTCTTGCCGGCCACTCTGGAGCGTTGCGATGCTCTTGCCGGCCACTGTGGAGCATTGTGATGCTCTTGCCGGCCACGCTAGAGCGTTGCAATGCTCTTGCCAGCCACTCTGGAGCGTTGCGTTGCTCTTGCCGGCCACTCTGGAGCGTTGCGATGCTCTTGCCGGCCACTCTGGAGAGTTGCGATGCTCTTGCCGGCCACTCTGGAGAGTTGCAATGCTCTTGGCGGCCACTCTGGAGCGTTGCGATGCTCTTGGCGGCCACTCTGGAGCATTGCGATGCTCTTGCCGGCCACTCTGGAGCGTTGCGATGCTCTTGCCGGCCACTCTGGAGCGTTGCGATGCTCTTGCCGGCCACTCTGGAGCATTGTGATGCTCTTGCCGGCCACGCTAGAGCGTTGCAATGCTCTTGCCAGCCACTCTAGAGCGTTGCGTGCTAGAGCGTTGCAATGCTCTTGCCAGCCACTCTGGAGCGTTGCGTTTCTCTTGCCGGCCACTCTAGAGCGTTGCGATGCTCTTGCCGGCCACTCTGGAGCGTTGCGATGCTCTTGCCGGCCACTCTGGAGAGTTGCAATGCTCTTGCCGGCCACTCTGAATCGTCGCAATGCTCTTGCCGGCCACTCTGGAGAGTTGCGATGCTCTTGCCGGCCACTCTGGAGAGTTGCAATGGTCTTGCCGGCCACTCTGGAGCGTTGCGATGCTCTTGCCGGCCACTCTGAAGCATTGCAATGCTCTTGCCGGCCACTCTGGAGCGTTACAATGCTCTTGTCGGACACTCTGAAGCGTTGCAATGCTCTTGCCGGCCACTCTCGAGCGTTGCGATGCTCTTGCCGGCCACTCTGGAGCGTTGCGATGCTCTTGCCGGCCACTCTGGAGCGTTGCGATGCTCTTGCCGGCCACTCTGAAGCGTTGCAATGCTCTTGCCGGCCACTCTGGAGAGTTGCGATGCTCTTGCCGGCAACTCTAGAGAGTTGCAATGCTCTTGCCGGCCACTCTGGAGCGTTGCGATGCTCTTGCCGGCCACTCTGGAGCATTGCGATGCTCTTGCCGGCCACTCTGTAGCGTTGCGATGCTCTTGGCGGCCACTCTGGAGCATTGCGATGCTCTTGGCGGCCACTTTGGAGCGTTGCGATGCTCTTGCCGGCCACTCTGGAGCGTTGCGATGCTCTTGCCGGCCACGCTAGAGCGTTGCAATGCTCTTGTCAGCCACTCTGGAGCGTTGCGTTGCTCTTGCCGGCCACTCTAGAGCGTTGCAATGCTCTTGCCGGCCACCATGGAGCGTTGCAATGCTCTTGCCGGCCACTCTGGAGCGTTGAAATGCTCTTTCCGGCCACTCTGGAGCGTTGCAATGCTCTTGCCGGCCACTCTATAGCGTTGCAATGCTCTTGCCGGCCAGTCTGGAGCGTTGCAATGCTCTTGCCGGCCACTCTGGAGCGTTGCAATGCTCTTGCCGGCCACTCTAGAGCGTTGCAATGCTCTTGCCGGCCACTCTGGAGCGTTGCAATGCTCTTGCCGGCCACTCTGGAGCGTTGCAATGCTCTTGCCGGCCACTCTGGAGCGTTACAATGCTCTTGTCGGACACTCTGAAGCGTTGCAATGCTCTTGCCGGCCACTCTGGAGCGTTGCGATGCTCTTGCCGGCCACTCTGGAGCGTTGCGATGCTCTTGCCGGCCACTCTGGAGCGTTGCGATGCTCTTGCCGGCCACTCTGAAGCGTTGCAATGCTCTTGCCGGCCACTCTGGAGAGTTGCGATGCTCTTGCCGGCAACTCTAGAGAGTTGCAATGCTCTTGCCGGCCACTCTGGAGCGTTGCGATGCTCTTGCCGGCCACTCTGGAGCATTGCGATGCTCTTGCCGGCCACTCTGTAGCGTTGCGATGCTCTTGCCGGCCACTCTGGAGCATTGCGATGCTCTTGCCGGCCACTCTGGAGCGTTGCGATGCTCTTGCCGGCCACTCTGGAGCATTGTGATGCTCTTGCCGGCCACGCTAGAGCGTTGCAATGCTCTTGTCAGCCACTCTGGAGCGTTGCGTTGCTCTTGCCGGCCACTCTAGAGCGTTGCAATGCTCTTGCCGGCCACCATGGAGCGTTGCAATGCTCTTGCCGGCCACTCTGGAGCGTTGAAATGCTCTTTCCGGCCACTCTGGAGCGTTGCAATGCTCTTGCCGGCCACTCTATAGCGTTGCAATGCTCTTGCCGGCCAGTCTGGAGCGTTGCAATGCTCTTGCCGGCCACTCTGGAGCGTTGCAATGCTCTTGCCGGCCACTCTGGAGCGTTGCAATGCTCTTGCCGGCCACTCTGGAGCGTTGCAATGCTCTTGCCGGCCATGCTAGAGCGTTGCAATGCTCTTGCCGACCACTCTGGAGCGTTGCAATGCTCTTGCCGGCCACGCTGGAGCGTTGCAATGCTCTTGCCGGCCACTCTGGAGCGTTGCAATGCTCTTGCCGGCCACTCTGGAGCGTTGCAATGCTCTTGCCGGCCACGCTGGAGCGTTGCAATGCTCTTGCCGGCCACTCTGGAGCGTTGCAATGCTCTTGCCGGCCACGCTGGAGCGTTGCAATGCTCTTGCCGGCCACTCAGGAGCGTTGCAATGCTCTTGCCGGCCATGCTAGAGCGTTGCAATGCTCTTGCCGGCCACTCTGGAGCGTTGCTATGCTCTTGCCGGCCACGCGTTGCAATGCTCTTGCCGGCCACTCTAGAGCGTTGCAATGCTCTTGCCGGCCACTCTGGAGCGTTGAAATGCTCTTGCCGGCCACTCTAGAGCGTTGAAATGCTCTTGCCGGCCACCATGGAGCGTTGCAATGCTCTTGCCGGCCACTCTGGAGCGTTGCAATGCTCTTGCCGGCCACTCTAGAGCGTTGAAATGCTCTTTCCGGCCACTCTGGAGCGTTGCAATGCTCTTGCCGGCCACTCTATAGCGTTGCAATGCTCTTGCCGGCCAGTCTGGAGCGTTGCAATGCTCTTGCCGGCCACTCTGGAGTGTTGCAATGCTCTTGCCGGCCACTCTAGAGCGTTGCAATGCTCTTGCCGGCCACTCTGGAGCATTGCAATGCACCTACCGGCCACTCTGGAGCGTTGCGATGCTCTTGCCGGCCACTCTTGTGCGTTGCGATGCTCTTGCCAACCATTCTGGAGCGTTGCAATGCTCTTGCCGGCCACACTGGAGCGTTGCAATGCTCTTGCCGGCCACTCTGGAGCGTTGCAATGCTCTTTGCGGCCACTCTGAAGCATTGCGATGCTCTTGCCGGTCACTCTGGAGCGTTGCGATGCTCTTGTCGGCCACTCTGGAGCGTTGCAATGCTCTTGCAGGCCATGCTAGAGCGTTGCAATGCTCTTGCCGGCCACTCTGGAGCGTTGCTATGCTCTTGCCGGCCACGCTAGAGCGTTGCAATGCTCTTGCCGGCCACTCTAGAGCGTTGCAATGCTCTTGCCGGCCACTCTGGAGCGTTGAAATGCTCTTGCCGGCCACTCTAGAGCGTTGAAATGCTCTTGCCGGCCACCATGGAGCGTTGCAATGCTCTTGCCGGCCACTCTGGAGCGTTGCAATGCTCTTGCCGGCCACTCTAGAGCGTTGCAATGCTCTTGCCGGCCACTCTGGAGCGTTGCAATGCTCTTTCCGGCCACTCTGGAGCGTTGCAATGCTCTTGCCGGCCACTCTATAGCGTTGCAATGCTCTTGCCGGCCAGTCTGGAGCGTTGCAATGCTCTTGCCGGCCAGTCTGGAGCGTTGCAATGCTCTTGCCGGCCACTCTGGAGCATTGTGATGCTCTTGCCGGCCACGCTAGAGCGTTGCAATGCTCTTGCCAGCCACTCTTGAGCGTTGCGTTGCTCTTGCCGGCCACTCTAGAGCGTTGCGATGCTCTTGCCGGCCACTCTGGAGCGTTGTGATGCTCTTGCCTCTTGCCGGCCACTCTAGAGCGTTGCGATGCTCTAGCCGGCCACTCTGGAGCGTTGCGATGCTCTTGCCGGCCACTCTGGGGCGTTGCGATGCTCTTGCCGGCCACGCTATAGAGCGTTGCAAATCTCTTGCCGGCCACGCTGGAGCGTTGCAATGCTCTTGCCGGCCACTCTGGAGCGTTGCTATGCTCTTGCCGGCCACTCTGGAGCGTTGCAATGCTCTTGCCGGCCACTCTGGAGCGTTGCAATGCTCTTGTCGGACAGTCTGAAGCGTTGCAATGCTCTTGCCGGCCACTCTCGAGCGTTGCGATTCTCTTGCCGGCCACGCTAGAGCATTGCGATGCTCTTGCCGGCCACTCTGGAGCATTGCGATGCTCTTGCCGGCCACTCAGGAGCGTTGCAATGCTCTTGCCGGCCACTCTGGAGCGTTGCGATGCTCTTGCCGGCCACTGTGGAGCATTGTGATGCTCTTGCCGGCCACGCTAGAGCGTTGCAATGCTCTTGCCAGCCACTCTGGAGCGTTGCGTTGCTCTTGCCGGCCACTCTAGAGCGTTGCGATGCTCTTGCCGGCCACTCTGGAGAGTTGCGATGCTCTTGCCGGCCACTCTGGAGAGTTGCAATGCTCTTGGCGGCCACTTTGGAGCGTTGCGATGCTCTTGCCGGCCACTCTGGAGCATTGCGATGCTCTTGCCGGCCACTCTGGAGCGTTGCGATGCTCTTGCCGGCCACTCTGGAGCGTTGCGATGCTCTTGCCGGCCACTCTGGAGCATTGTGATGCTCTTGCCGGCCACGCTAGAGCGTTGCAATGCTCTTGCCAGCCACTCTGGAGCGTTGCGTTGCTCTTGCCGGCCACTCTAGAGCGTTGCGATGCTCTTGCCGGCCACTCTGGAGCGTTGCGATGCTCTTGCCTGCCACTCTGGAGAGTTGCAATGCTCTTGCCGGCCACTCTGAATCGTTGCAATGCTCTTGCCGGCCACTCTGGAGAGTTGCGATGCTCTTGCCGGCCACTCTGGAGAGTTGCAATGGTCTTGCCGGCCACTCTGGAGCGTTGCGATGCTCTTGCCGGCCACTCTGAAGCATTGCAATGCTCTTGCCGGCCACTCTGGAGCGTTACAATGCTCTTGTCGGACACTTTGAAGCGTTGCAATGCTCTTGCCGGCCACTCTCGAGCGTTGCGATGCTCTTGCCGGCCACACTGGAGCGTTGCGATGCTCTTGCCGGCCGCTCTGGAGCGTTGCGATGCTCTTGCCGGCCACTCTGAAGCGTTGCAATGCTCTTGCCGGCCACTCTGGAGAGTTGCGATGCTCTTGCCGGCAACTCTAGAGAGTTGCAATGCTCTTGCCGGCCACTCTGGAGCGTTGCGATGCTCTTGCCGGCCACTCTGGAGCATTGCGATGCTCTTACCGGCCACTCTGTAGCGTTGCGATGCTCTTGCCGGCCACTCTGGAGCATTGCGATGCTCTTGCCGGCCACTCTGGAGCGTTGCGATGCTCTTGCCGGCCACTCTGGAGCATTGTGATGCTCTTGCCGGCCACGCTAGAGCGTTGCAATGCTCTTGTCAGCCACTCTGGAGCGTTGCGTTGCTCTTGCCGGCCACTCTAGAGCGTTGCAATGCTCTTGCCGGCCACCATGGAGCATTGCAATGCTCTTGCCGGCCACTCTGGAGCGTTGAAATGCTCTTTCCGGCCACTCTGGAGCGTTGCAATGCTCTTGCCGGCCACTCTATAGCGTTGCAATGCTCTTGCCGGCCAGTCTGGAGCGTTGCAATGCTCTTGCCGGCCACTCTGGAGCGTTGCAATGCTCTTGCCGGCCACTCTAGAGCGTTGCAATGCTCTTGCCGGCCACTTTGGAGCGTTGCAATGCACCTACCGGCCACTCTGGAGCGTTGCGATGCTCTTGCCGGCCACTCTTGTGCGTTGCCATGCTCTTGCCGGCCATTCTGGAGCGTTGCAATGCTCTTGCCGGCCACTCTGGAGCGTTGCTATGCTCTTGCCGGCCACTCTGGAGCGTTGCTATGCTCTTGCCGGCCACTCTGGAGCGTTGCAATGCTCTTGCCGGCCACTCTAGAGCGATGCAATGCTCTTGCCGGCCACTGTGGAGCGTTGCATTGCTCTTGCCGGCCACTCTGGAGCGTTGTGATGCTCTTGCCGGCCACTCTAGAGTGTTGCAATGCTCTTGCCGGCCACTCAGGAGCGTTGCAATGCTCTTGTCTGGGCCTATTACCAAGCCAGCAAGGGCGTGGGAGGGTTGCGAGCATCATCGGTCATCGGCTCTCGCGAACGAAGAGCGCCCGCTGCACTTCCTGCACATGTGCGGATCCTTCCGCGTTTTGGGGGTGGAAGCGCTCGTTCCGAGCGTTTTTCTTCCGCCGGGTCATGTGGCTGCGCTTGACTGGGCCTATTACCAAGCCAGCAAGGGCATGGGAGGGTTGCGAGCATCATCGGTCACCGGCATTCGCGAACGAAGAGCGCCCGCTGCACTTCCTGCACATGTGCGGATCCTTCCGCGTTTTGGGGCTGGAAGCGCTCGTTCCGAGCGTTTTTCTTCCGCCGGGTCACGTGGCTGCGCTTCTCTGGGCCTATTACCAAGCCAGCAAGGGCGTGGGAGGGTTGCGAGCATCATCGGTTATCGGCGCTCGCGAATGAAGAGCGCCCGCTGCACTTCCTGCACATGTGCGGATCCTTCCGCGTTTTGGGGGTGGAAGCGCTCGTTCCGAGCGTTTTTCTTCCGCCGGGTCCCAAGGCTGCGCTTGTCTGGGCCTATTACCAAGCCAGCAAGGGCGTGGGAGGGTTGCGAGCATCATCGGTCATCGGCGCTCGCGAATGAAGAGCGCCCGCTGCACTTCCTGCACATGTGCGGATCCTTCCGCGTTTTGGGGGTGGAAGCGCTCGTTCCGAGCGTTTTCCTTTCGCCAGGTCACGTGGCTGCGCTTGTCTGGGCCTAAAACCAAGCCAGCAAGGGCGTGGGAGGATTGCGAGCATCATCGGTCATCGGCGCTCGCGAATGAAGAGCGCCCGCTGCACTTCCTGCACATGTGCGGATCCTTCCGCGTTTTGGGGGTGGAAGCGCTCGTTCCGAGCGTTTTTCTTCCGCCGGGTCACGTGGCTGCGCTTGAATGGGCCTATTACCAAGCCAGCAAGGGCGTGGGAGGGTTGCGAGCATCATCGGTCATTGGCGCTTGCGAATGAAGAGCGCCCGCTGCACTTCCTGCACATGTGCGGATCCTTCCGCGTTTTGGGGCTGGAAGCGCTCGTTCCGAGCGTTTTTCTTCCGCCGGGTCACGTGGCTGCGCTTCTCTGGGCCTATTACCAAGCCAGCAAGGGCGTGGGAGGGTTGCAAGCATCATCGGTCATCGGCGCTCGCGAATCAAAAGCGCCCGCTGCACTTCCTGCACATGTGCGGATCCTTCCACGTTTTGGGGGTGGAAGCGCTCGTTCCGAGCGTTTTTCTTCCGCCGGGTCACGTGGCTGCGCTTGAATGGGCCTATTACCAAGCCAGCAAGGGCATGGGAGGGTTGCGAGCATCATCGGTCATCGGCGCTCGCGAACGAAGAGCGCCCGCTGCACTTCCTGCACATGAGCGGATCCTTCCGCGTTTTGGGGGTGGAAGCGCTCGTTCCGAGCGTTTTTCTTCCGTCGGGTCACGTGGCTGCGCTTGACTGGGCCTATTACCAAGCCAGCAAGGGCGTGGGAGGGTTGCGAGCATCATCGGTCATCGGTGCTCGGGAATGAAGAACGTCTGCTGCACTTCCTGCACATGTGCGGATCCTTCCGCGTTTTGGGGTTGGAAGCGCTCGTTCCGAGCGTTTTTCTTCCGCCAGGTCACGTGGCTGCACTTGACTGGGCCTATTACCAGCCAGCAAGGGCATAGGAGGGTTGCGAGCATCATCGGTCATCGGCGCTCGCGAACGAAGAGCGCCCGCTGCACTTCCTGCACATGCGCGGATCCTTCCGCGTTTTGGGGCTGGAAGCGCTCGTTCCTAGCGTTTTTCTTCCGCCGGGTCACGTGGCTGCGCTTCTCTGGGCCTATTACCAAGGCAGCAAGGGCGTGGGAGGGTTGCGAGCATCATCGGTTATCGGCACTCGCGAATGAAGAGCGCCCGCTGCACTTCCTGCACATGTGCAGATCCTTCCGCGTTTTGGGGCTGAAAGTGCTCGTTCCGAGCGTTTTTCTTCCGCCGGGTCACGTGGCTGCGCTTGTCTAAGCCTATTACCAAGCCAGCAAGGGCGTGGGAGGGTTGCGAGCATCATCGATTATCGACGCTCGAGAATGAAGAGCGCCCGCTGCACTTCCTGCACATGTGCGGATCCTTCCGCGTTTTGGGGCTGGAAGCGCTCGTTACGAGCGTTTTTCTTCCGCCGGGTCCCGTGGCTGCGCTTCTCTGGGCCTATTACCAAGCCAGCAAGGGCGTGGGAGGGTTGCAAGCATCATCGGTCATCGGCGCTCGCGAATCAAAAGCGCCCGCTGCACTTCCTGCACATGTGCGGATCCTTCCACGTTTTGGGGGTGGAAGCGCTCGTTCCGAGCGTTTTTCTTCCGCCGGGTCACGTGGCTGCGCTTGAATGGGCCTATTACCAAGCCAGCAAGGGCATGGGAGGGTTGCGAGCATCATCGGTCATCGGCGCTCGCGAACGAAGAGCGCCCGCTGCACTTCCTGCACATGAGCGGATCCTTCCGCGTTTTGGGGGTGGAAGCGCTCGTTCCGAGCGTTTTTCTTCCGTCGGGTCACGTGGCTGCGCTTGACTGGGCCTATTACCAAGCCAGCAAGGGCGTGGGAGGGTTGCGAGCATCATCGGTCATCGGTGCTCGCGAATGAAGAACGTCTGCTGCACTTCCTGCACATGTGCGGATCCTTCCGCGTTTTGGGGTTGGAAGCGCTCGTTCCGAGCGTTTTTCTTCCGCCAGGTCACGTGGCTGCACTTGACTGGGCCTATTACCAGCCAGCAAGGGCATAGGAGGGTTGCGAGCATCATCGGTCATCGGCGCTCGCGAACGAAGAGCGCCCGCTGCACTTCCTGCACATGCGCGGATCCTTCCGCGTTTTGGGGCTGGAAGCGCTCGTTCCTAGCGTTTTTCTTCCGCCGGGTCACGTGGCTGCGCTTCTCTGGGCCTATTACCAAGGCAGCAAGGGCGTGGGAGGGTTGCGAGCATCATCGGTTATCGGCACTCGCGAATGAAGAGCGCCCGCTGCACTTCCTGCACATGTGCAGATCCTTCCGCGTTTTGGGGCTGAAAGTGCTCGTTCCGAGCGTTTTTCTTCCGCCGGGTCACGTGGCTGCGCTTGTCTAAGCCTATTACCAAACCAGCAAGGGCGTGGGAGGGTTGCGAGCATCATCGATTATCGGCGCTCGAGAATGAAGAGCGCCCGCTGCACTTCCTGCACATGTGCGGATCCTTCCGCGTTTTGGGGGTGGAAGCGCTCGTTCCTGTCAGAAGAACGAACGAGTATGAATGAACTAGCAGCAAGATGGGTACAAGTAGCAAACCCTAATTGGGTTGTACCCCATATGGGCTACCCCACTATAGCCTACACAATAAGCAGCATATAAGTTTGACACACCCCCATAGGCAAAGTGGGGGAGAACAAGAGGTCACAAGACCGGTCAAGAAAAGCAAAGCAAGCTCAGGGTGGATCACGAAGTCACCACGCATTCTGAGCACAAGCAAATGGCCACAAGGCCAGTTCACATGCAGAGTTATATAAAACAGAACAAGCAGTACAGTGATCACAACCTAGCAAGTGTAAGCATGCAGGTATAAGTATATAGATCACAGTACAAGCAAAGTCAAGAAGTGAGCAAGTGAGGCCAAGTAGGTACAAGGCCTAGAACAGTACAGAAACGCTGATGATCACAAGGCTGAAGTGCCTTGGTGAAGATATCAGCGGGGTTGGCCCGAGAGGCCACGTAAGCAAGACGAAGCTGACCACGCTGCTGCAACTCTCGAGCAAGGAAGTAGCGCAGAGCGATGTGCTTCGTTCTGTGCTCCAGTCTGTGCTCCGGACACAAGGTAGTCATGGCCTTGTTGTTGACGTACAGAACTGGAGGAGAACGAGGCGGCTCTCCCAAGTCAGTCAGCAGGTAGGTGAGCTAGCGTAACTCCTGTGCAGCCATGGCCCCTGTGTAGATCTCAGCCTCACAACTGGAACTGAGAACAGAAGACGAGCGGGTAGACCGCCACGAAACAGAGCCGGAGCCAAGGCTGAAAGTGTAACCCTGTGACGACCGCTGCGTAGCCAGGTCGTCAACCCAAGAAGCGTCTGCGTGACCAGTGAGGACAACTCGAGCCCGTCCTCCAAGCACGAGCCCCATGCCCGACGTACTGCACAAGTAGCGCAACACCCTCTTAGCGGCCTCCTAGTGCTCTGGTCGGTGTCTCCTGGGCGCAACGTAGCGTGCCAGGATGCTAAGAGGGTAAGCAAGGTCAGGTCGAGTGCAGGTCATCAGGTACATGAGGCAGCCCACAAGCTCTGGATACGGGCCACTTGGCTCTACGGACTCATCCGAAGGCAGAGCTGAGAGCGAGTGACCGGTAGGCAGAGAAGTGGACTGAGGCGAGGATTACGTGAAGCGGAAGCGCTGAAGGACCTGCTGCACCATGTGTGACTGAGTCAAGGTAATGGTGCGCTGTGCTCTGTCCCGGGTGATCTGCAAGCCAAGATAGCTGCGCAGCTCACCCAGGTCTGTGCACGTGTGTCTCTTCTGCAGCTCCGACTTCACGTGGGCCAGTCCCTCAGTGTCAGCAGTGGCAAAGACCAAGTCGTCGACGTACACGAGGATGTAGAACGGCGGCAGAGAAGTGTCGGTGCGTAGAAACAGCGACGGGTCAGCAGTCGAAGGAACAAACCCAAGAGCCGCAAGCGTCGTCCCCAGTGTGTCATGCCACTCGCGAGGCGCCTGGCGGAGACCGTAGACTGGCCGCCGGAGGCTCCACTGGGTACATGCAGGAAACGACCCAGTGAAGCCAGGTGGGCAGCGCAGCCAGATCTCCTCGTGCAGGCTGCCCTGTAGGAAGGCTGTGCTGAAGTCAAGAGAGTGAAGCTCGTAGTCACGCTGAGCGGCGACGTGCAGCAGCACCCGAAGAGTAGTTATCTTCGGGGTAGGGGAGAAGGTCTGGAAGAAGTCAACTCCCTGTCACTGAGTGAAGCCTCGTGCAAGGTAACGCGCCTTGAAGACAGGCGGAGAACCCGGCGGCCGCTTCACCCTAAAAATCCACATGCCATCGACTATGTTCGCCCCAGGAGGGGGAACTGCGTCGACGTAAGTGCCTGTGGACTTCCAGGATGCCATCTCTGCGTCCATGGCTGTCTGCCACTCAGAGGAGTAGGGACCCGTAATCGCCTCTTCGTAAGAGCGCGGGGTCGGGATGTCTGGTGCATCCGGGTCTTTCTCAGGTGCAATCAGCATGGACACGAGATGCGGTAAAGCAGCTGCAAAACACTCAAACTCCTCCTGCCTGTCCTCAAGGACGTTCATGCCAAGAGCACTCACCCCCGACGGACGGAGGACAGACAGACTCAGACTCAGCAACAGTACTAGCGGCGTAGTCGAGGCGACAAGCGGCAGCAAAGTCAACAAGCTCAGCAACTAGGGCAGACGCAGCAGTGGACTCAAACGAAGAGTCAGTGATAACAGTGGCTAGAAGACGAGTGACAGTAGGACTGGCAGCACGAGCAAGGTCTGACGGCGGGTCAGCAACGTCAGGAAGAGAGGACGCAGGAGGAGAGGGCAGAGGGACACGCTGTGGAACAGAGGAAGGGCGGAGTGCCATCTGGTGCGTGACGGGGACAGGAGGAGGACGCGGACGCGGAACACGACGACCAGTGCGTACAACGCGAACAGGCGACGCAGGACGAGACTCAGGCTCACTACGCTCCGCAAGACCTCCTGTCGGCCCAGTGTAAGGAGAAGGAGCAGGCAGTGGGGAGGCTGGCTGTAACTGCGACTGCGACTGGTCAGGCGGTGGACACAATAAGGGAGGAGGAAGGCCAGTAGAAGGCGGGAGACCAAGAACCTACTGAAGCAGTGGAACAAAGTACGGTCGCGGCCGCACAGTGCCTCCAGAACCAGCACCGACAGCACTAGCACCCCCAGGGCCAGCACCTCCAGCTCCAGGGTCTCCAGCTCCAACTCCAGCAGCACCACCAGCTCCAGCTTCAGTGCCTCCGGCTCCAACGCCTGCAGCACCTCCAGCTCCAGCAGCTCCAGTACCTCCAGCAGCTCCAGCTCCAGCTCCTCCAGCTACAACACCTGCAGCACCTCCAGCTCCAGCAGCTCCAGTACCTCCAGTACGAGCACCTCCGGGACCAGCAGCTCCAGCTCCTCCAGCTCCAACGCCTGCAGCACCTCCAACTCCAGCAGCTCCAGTACCTCCCGTACGAGCACCTCCGGGACCCGCGGCTCCAGCACCTCTAGCAGCTCCAGCTCCAGTGCCTCCAGCAGCTCCAGCTCCAGCAGCTCCAGCACCTGCAGCACCACCAGGTCCAGCAGCTCTAGTACCTCCAGTACGAGCACCTCCGGGACCAGCGGCTCCAGTACCTCCAGCACCTCCAGGACCAGCAGGTCCAAGGCCTACAGCTCCAGGGCCTCCAGCGGAAGGCCCCCCAGCTCCAGCAGCGCCACTCTGAAGACTCCAACGCTGAGCAAACCACTCGCGCAGCTGCGGTGGAGAGAGAGGCTCCCGCCGGGACGAGGCACCTGGAGAACCTCCAGTAGACAAAGTACCTCCAGGCGCAGCACGCTCAGGCTCAGCACCCCCAAGCTCAGCACCCCCAGGCTCCGCACGCTCAGGCTCAGCACCCCCAAGCTCAGCACCCCCAGGCTCCGCATGCTCAGGCTCAGCACCCCCAGGCTCCGCACGCTCAGGCTCAGCACCCCCCGGCTCCACACGCTCAGGCTCAGCACCCCCAAACGCAGCACCCCTAGCAGCACCAGAGTCGACAGCTACCTCGACAGGCTCGACAGGGTCTACCTAAGACACGGCGTGAGGTGGGGTGGTAAAACTGCCAGCCAGGCGCGTCAGGGGGAAAACCAAGGAAGACGCAGGGAATGGCGCGGGCGGAAAGCTTGTCCGCGGACGTATCGTGGACAAAGGCACGAGAACCCCAGACCCGGAACACCGACGCATCGCCAATCTCCCCCGTCCAACGCAGTGTAGGCGAAGTCTCCGGCAAGGAGACACGGGGCCAGAGGTTGAGCTGATGCGCAGCGTACCGGACCGCAAACGGCCACCGAAAATAGGGGGCAGCTGCATGGATCATGGAGGTACGAGCGACCTCCATGACTAAGCCAATGCGGCGCTCAGCAACCCCATTCTGCTGCGGAGAGGCCGGAAGCGTGAACGACTGGAGAATGCCCTCCCCACGACAAAATTCCCCGCAAGAGGTCGGAGGAAAACTCACCACCTCTGTCAGAGTGCAGACGCAGGACTGGAAGGTCCGTGTGGAACCGCTCGCGGAGCTGGAGACGGACTGCGCGGATCCAAGGGATCAAAACATCAGGGACCTCCCCCTTGCTGCGCAAGGGGAAGACCGTGGTGTAACGCGAGTAGTTGTCGACGACCAGCAGAAAGTAGTGCTCGCGGCCCTGTCCACGGACGCGGGCTGGGCCCCACACGTCCATGTGGAGAGTCTGCAGGGGAGCAGTCGTCGGGGGAAACGAGGAGGAGTGAGGAGCGGCACGCTGCCGCCCCTCAACACAGGGAAGGCAGGGAGGGGCAGGCGAGGGTGGGAGGGGAGGCAGAGTCCTGGGAAGACCAGAGACTAGGACACGGGAGTGCATGCCACGGAGGCGCTGCACTGAGGGGTGACCAAGACGGTGGTGCCAAAGGAGGGTCTGGTGCGACAGAGCGCGACACGAGCAGGGGGGCGCTAGCTTACCTGACGCAAACGCAGATGCAACTACCTGAGGAGACACAGTAGTCAGTGTGTACAGACTCGAGCCAGGCGCACGGGTGAACGTGGCCAGGTGCCGGCCAGTCCGGGAGCACGTACAGATCGCCACACGCTGTCACCAAGCCAGCAAGGGCGTGGGAGGGTTGCGAGCATCATCGGTCATCGGCGCTCGCGAATGAAGAGCGCCCGCTGCACTTCCTGCACATGTGCGGATCCTTCAGCGTTTTGGGGCTGGAAGCGCTCGTTCCGAGTGTTTCGTGGCTGCGCTTGTCTGGGCCTATTACCAAGCCAGCAAAGGCGTGGGAGGGTTGCGAGCATCATCGGTCATCGTCGCTCACGAATGAATAGCGCCCGCTGCACTTCCTGCACATGTGCGGATCCTTCCGCGTTTTGGGGCTGGAAGCGCTCGTTCCGAGCGTTTTTCTTCCGCCAGGTCACGTGGCTGCACTTGTCTGGGCCTATTACCAAGCCAGCAAGGGCGTGGGAGGGTTGCGAGCATCAACGGTCATCGGCGCTCGCGAAGAAGAGCGTCCGCTGCACTTCCTGCACATGTGCGGATCCTTCCGCGTTTTGGGGCTAGAAGCGCTCGTTCCGAGCGTTTTTCTTCCGCCGGGTCACGTGGCTGCGCTTGTTTGGGCCTATTACCAAGCCAGCAAAGGCGTGGAAGGGTTGCGAGCATCATTGGTCATCGGCGCTCGCGAATGAAGAGCGCCCGCTGCATTTCCTGCACATGTGTGGATCCTTCCGCGTTTTGGGGGTGGAAGCTCTCGTTCCAAGCGCTTTTCTTCCGCCGGGTCACGTGGCTGCGCTTTTCTGGGCCTATTACCAAGCCAGCAAGGGCGTGGAAGGGTTGCGAGCATCATCGGTCATCGGCGCTTGCGAATGAAGAGCGCCCGCTGCACTTCGTGCACATGTGCGGAGCCTTCCGTGTTTTGGGGCTGGAAGCGCTCGTTCTGAGCGATTTTCTTCCGCCGGGTCACGTGGCCGCGCTTGACTGGGCCTATTACCTAGCCAGCAAGGGCATGGGAGGGTTGCGAGCATCATCGGTTATCAGCGCTCGCGAACGAAGAGCGCCCGCTGCACTTCCTGCACATGTGCGGATCCTTCCGCGTTTTGGGGGTAGAAGCGCTCGTTCCGAGCATTTTTCTTCCGCCGGGTCACGTGGTTGCGCTTGTCTGGGCCTATTACCAAGCCAGCAAGGGCGTGGGAGGGTTGCGAGCATCATCGATCATCGTCGCTCGTTTTGGGGCTGGAAGCGCTCGTTCCGAGCGATTTTCTTCCGCCGGGTCACGTGGCTGCGCTTGTCTGGGCCTATTACCAAGCCACCAAGGGCGTGGGAGGGTTGCGAGAATCATCGGTCATCGGCACTCGCGAACGAAGAGCGCCCGCTGCACTTCCTGCACATGTGTGGATCCTTTCGCGTTTTGGGGCTGGAAGCGCTCATTCCGAGCGTTTTTCTTCCGCCGGGTCACGTGGCTGCGCTTCTCTGGGCCTATTACCAATCCAGCAATGGCGTGGGAGGGTTGCAAGCATCATCGGTTATCGGCGCTCGCGAACGAAGAGCGTCCGCTGCACATCCTGCACATGTGCGGATCCTTCCGCGTTTTGGGGCTAGAATAGCTTGTTCCTAGCGTTTTTCTTCCGCCGGGTCACATGGCTGCGCTTGTCTGAGCCTATTACCAAGCCAGCAAGGGCGTGGGAGGGTTGCGAGCATCATCGGTCATCGTCGCTCACGAATGAAGAGCGCCCGCTGCACTTCCTGCACATGTGCGGAGCCTTCCGTGTTTTGGGGCTGGAAGCGCTCGTTCTGAGCGATTTTCTTCCGCCGGGTCACGTGGCTGCGCTTGTCTGGGCCTATTACCAAGCCAGCAAGGGCGTGGGAGGGTTGCGAGCATCATCGGTCATCGGCGCTCGCGAACAAAGAGCGCCTGCTGCACTTCCTGCACATGTGCGGATCCTTCCGCGTTTTGGGGGTGGAAGCGCTCGTTCCGAGCGTTTTTCTTCCGCCAGGTCACGTGGCCGCGCTTGACTGGGCCTATTACCAAGCCAGCAAGGGCATGGGAGGGTTGCGAGCATCATCGGTTATCAGCGCTCGCGAACGAAGAGCGCCCGCTGCACTTCCTGCACATGTGCGGATCCTTCCGCGTTTTGGGGCTGGAAGCGCTCGTTCCGAGGGTTTTTCTTCCGCCGGGTCATGTGGCTGCGCTTGTCTTGGCCTATTACCAATCCAGCAAGGGCGTGGGAGGGTTGCGAGCATCATCGGTCATCGGAGCTCGCGAATGAAGAGCGCCCGCTGCACTTCCTGCACATGTGCGGATCCTTCAGCGTTTTGGGGCTGGAAGCGCTCGTTCCGAGTGTTTCGTGGCTGCGCTTGTCTGGGCCTATTACCAAGCCAGCAAGGGCGTGGGAGGGTTGCGAGCATCAACGGTCATCGGCGCTCGCGAAGAAGAGCGTCCGCTGCACTTCCTGCTCATGTGCGGATCCTTCCGCGTTTTGGGGCTGGAAGCGCTCGTTCCGAGCGTTTTTCTTCCGCCGGGTCATGTGGCTGCGCTTGTCTGGGCCTATTACCAAGCCAGCAAAGGCGTGGGAGGGTTGCGAGCATCATCGGTCATCGGCGCTCGCGAATGAAGAGCGCCTGCTGCATTTCCTGCACATGTGCGGATCCTTCCGCGTTTTGGGGGTGGAAGCTCTCGTTCCGAGCGCTTTTCTTCCGCCGGGTCACGTGGCTGCGCTTTTCTGGGCCTATTACCAAGCCATCAAGGGCGTGGGAGGGTTGCGAGCATCATCGGTCATCGGCGCTCGCGAATGAAGAGCGCCCGCTGCACTTCCTGCACATGTGCGGATCCTTCCGCGTTTTGGGGGTAGAAGCGCTTGTTCCGAGCGTTTTTCTTCCGCCGGGTCACGTGGCTGCGCTTGTCTGGGCCTATTACCAATCCAGCAAGGGCGTGGGAGGGTTGCGAGCATCATCGATCATCGTCGCTCACGAATGAAGAGCGCCCGCTGCACTTCCTGCACATGTGCGGATCCTTCAGTGTTTTGGGGCTGGAAGCGCTCGTTCCGAGCGTTTTTCTTCCGCCGGGTCACGTGGCTGCGCTTGTCTGGGCCTATTACCAATCCAGCAAGGGCGTGGGAGGGTTGCGAGCATCATCGATCATCGTCGCTCACGAATGAAGAGCGCCCGCTGCACTTCCTGCACATGTGCGGATCCTTCAGTGTTTTGGGGCTGGAAGCGCTCGTTCCGAGCGTTTTTCTTCCGCCGGGTCACGTGGCTGCGCTTGTCTGGGCCTATTACAAAGCCAGCAAGGGCGTGGGAGGGTTGCGAGCATCATCGGTCATCGGCGCTCGCGAACGAAGAGCGCTCGCTGCACTTCCTGCACATGTGCGGATCCTTTCGCGTTTCTGGGCTGGAAGCGCTCATTCCGAGCGTTTTTCTTCCGCCGGGTCACGTGGCTGCGCTTCTCTGGGCCTATTACCAATCCAGCAATGGCGTGGGAGGGTTGCAAGCATCATCGGTTATCAGCGCTCGCGAACGAAGAGCGTCCGATGCACTTCCTGCACATGTGCGGATCCTTCCGCGTTTTGGGGCTAGAAGAGCTTGTTCCGAGCGTTTTTCTTCCGCCGGGTTACGTGGCTGCGCTTGTCTGGGCCTATTACCAAGCCAGCAAGGGCGTGGGAGGGTTGCGAGCATCATCGGTCATCGGCGCTCGCGAAGAAGAGCGTCTGCTGGACTTCCTGCACATGTGCGGATCCTTCCGCGTTTTGGGGCTGGAAGAGTTTGTTCCGAGCGTTTTTCTTCCGCCGGGTCACGTGGCTGCTCTTGTCTAGGCCTATTACCTAGCCAGCAAGGGCGTGGGAGGGTTTCGAGCATCATTGGTCATCGGCGCTCGCGAATGAAGAGCGTCCGCTGCACTTCATGCACATGTGCGGATCCTTCCGCGTTTTGGGGCTGGAAGCGCTCATTCCGAGCGTTTTTCTTCCGCCGGGCCACGTGGCTGCGCTTGTCTGGGCCTATTACCAAGCCAGCAAGGGCGTGGGAGGGTTGCGAGCATCATCGGTCATCGGCGCTGTCATGCTTTTAATTGCAAGATAGAATAGAGACAATATAATTGCATGACAAAGGAATAATAGGAGTTTAGACAGTAGGGAAAATGGCGGGAAACCAAAATGATCGAGCGGGAAGAAGCGAAGGACAAAGAGTAGTGAAAGCAACGGTGTTAACAACGGTAACCAGCAGGAAATACTTAGGCAAGGAGCGGGGTGGAACAGCTTGCTTGCTCGTTTGTTCTCACATTAAGCATAATTTTGGCCTAGCGAACTTCTACAGCTAAGCAACCAGTGATGCCAACCCCGCAAGCCACCAGTGAAAGTAGCTGAGCTAGAGAGCCAGCCGAGAGCAGTAGATAGCTAAGGCACATCTGGGAACTTTTCAACAAATGAGCAAGGATTACGACTAACGATGAACGATAGGTATGGATTAAGATCCGGTCACCGATATTGGAGAGAAGAGATTCAAGCGGCCCCGAGCTGGAGAGCGTAACTAAGCATGGCAGCGACGAACGGGCGGCGGGAAGATAACGTGCGACTATCGACTCCAGAGACAGGAGCGTATCGAACGCCGCACCAGAGAGCACGTGGAACTGAAGGATCGATGGAGGGCGGAAGGCAGGCGGCTTCAGATCCCGGAGAAACTCCGCACGAGCTGCGATGGGCGCAGGAGACTCGAGTGCGGTGGGAACGATAGAACGTGAACAGCTCGCCCATGCCGATGCCCGGAATGGGACCGACAGTGCAGCAAGAAGAGGAACAATGGCTGCACCGGCACGTGGGGGGAGACACGCCAACACCCATCCGGCGCGAAATGGTGGCGACCAGGTTGACAACTGCGCCCGAGGAACTGCCGACGCCTGACACGCATCGCGAACGCAGATGGGCCGCACCCGCACAGCCGAAGTTGGAAGTGGCGGAGCGCTTCACTGGAACTCTAGGGGTAGGACCGACACTGAACAACTATCTAATGCAGCTGGAGACAGTGAGATACTGTCAAACATTGTATATGTTTGTGTTCTGTAGGCTTTAGTGGGTTTAGCCTTAGGGGGTACAACTTCTAGGGTTTCATACTTGTACTCCCAATCTTCTTAGTTCAATCACTTCTCATTCTGACATGGTATTAAGAGCCTAGGTTAGGGACCTAGGACCGCTTACCTAAGGGCCCACCATTCCGCTAGAGGTGCCCTCGTGCGCCCTACCGTCTTAGCGCCCTCGTGCGTCTCTCTCCTAGTGCACCCTCGCGCGCCCTCCTCTCACGCTGCTCGTTTGCAGCCCGCTAGCAGCCCGAGCGCGGCCCCGCGTTTTTAGCGCGAGTAGCCTGTTAGCCGCCTAGGGCGGCCCGATTTTTCTCGCGCGCGCCAGTAGGCCGTCGCCCGTAGGCCCCGCTCGCCCCTAGGCCGACGCTCGACCCACCGCCGCCCGCCCGCAGGTCGCAGCCCGCGCGCAGCGGCGATCGCGCGTCGGCTGCTGCAGCTCGCGCTTAGCCGCCGCACGAATGCAGCCGCGGCCCGCGCGCAACCGCACCCTAGGCGCCGCCGCGCACCGTGCATAGGCCCGCCGTCGCGCCGCCCTACCTGCCCCAGCCGCGCCGCCCGAGTCGCGTCGCCCGAGTCGCGCCGCCCTGATCGAGCCGCGCCGCCCCACCTGCAGCAACTGCTGTTCCTGTTCCTGCTACAGCTACTACTGCTACTGCTCTTACTGCTACTACTGCTACTGCTACTGCTGCTACTGCTACTGCTGCTACTGCCACTATGGCCAGTCCTACCGTTCTCACTTTTGACTCTGAGGGCCGTCCGATTAAGTTTGACGTTTGGCTCGATGACCTGCACCTGTTCCTCCAGATCACTGCCAAGGACGATGTTTCCCTGTTTGACCACACGTCCGGCGTAGCCCCCGCTCCTGCTGCTACTGCTGACAGTACAGCTCGCTCACAGTGGCAGACCCGTGATGCTCACGCTCGCCTAGCCGTTCGCAGCCACCTGCCGTTAGATGAGCGCGAGCACTTTGGCTAGCATAAGACCGCTAAGGAGCTGTACGATGCTGTAGTTGCGCGCTACTCCTCCCCTGCTACTGCTGCGATAGGCTGTCTCTCGCTGCCCTATCTTTTCCCCGATCTGTCCGCCTTTGCCACTGTAGCTGACCTCATCACTCACCTCCGTACTAGTGATCTCCGCTACCGTGCCGCGCTTCCTCCTGATTTCCTCGCCAAGAACCCTCCCCCGATGTACCTCACACTCTACCACCTAGTCACTCGCCTCCCTGACTCTCTTCGCGCTGTCAGGGACCACTTTCTCGCCCTCTCTCCCACTGACCTCACTGTCGACCTGCTCGAGAAGGAGCTCCTTGCAGCTGAGACTAGCATTGTAGCTGTAGGTGCCTCTCGTGGCGACCCTCACACTCCCTTCTTTGAGGGATGTTCCCCCTCCCCCCTTCTCCCCTCCATTGCATCTGCTGCTGCTGTCGACTACCTCGGTGCTGAGGAGGTCGGGGCTGCGTCTGCTCCTAGTTGGAGGCGCAATGGCGGCAAGGGCAAGGGGGGCAAGGGTGGCGGAGGTGGAGGAGGGGGCGGCGGTAGTGGAGGGGGTGGAGGAGGCGGGGGTGGTGGCGGTGGTGGGAGTGGTGCTGGTGGTGGGGGGGTCAGTGGCGGAGGCGGGGGTGGTGGCGGCGGCGGTGGTGGGGGTGGCGGGGGTGGTAGTGGTAGTGGTGGCGGCGGTGGAGCTGGTGGCGGGCGCGGTGGAGCGGCGCAGCGTGGGGGGTTCGGCGGTGGCCAGAGGCAGCAGCAGCAGCGTCCCAGCGAGACCCCATCCTCCCAGCAGCTTCGTGAGTGGTACTCTCAGCGTGGGGGGTCTGGGGGTGGAGGTACCTGCCCGTACGTTATCCGCACAGGTGACCGCACTGGCCAGACCTGTGGGAGGTTCCACACAGCACAGCGCTGCTTCTTTCGTCTCGACGACGCCTGGCGCGCGCAGTTTCCTGACGCCACTGAGCTGCCTCGCTGGGCTGATCTGATGAGAAAGAACATTGATATCTTTGCTCTTGATTTTGATGCTATCCTTGGTGCCATGTATGCATTGACTGTTAGTGGAGAGGGTGACTGTTACCTGCGTGTCCCGCCCGACCCGGGCATTAGGACCAGTGAGGCTGCCGCACTAGGTGCTCGTGTGTCTGTTGCCCCAGGTGCTGGTGAGGCTGCCGATCTAGGTGCTAGTGTGTCTGTTGCCCCAGGTGCTGGTGAGGCTGCTGCTCTAGGTACTCGTGAGTCTGCGCCCTCTGGTACTGCGTCTACTGAGGCACTGCACACCTTCACACTGGACTCAGGTGCTTCCCACTGTTTCTTTCGTGACCGCACTGCCCTTGAGCAGCTTGCTCGGCCAGTTGCAGTCTCCCTCGCTGACCCCTCTGGGGGTCCGGTCATTGCGACCTCCTCCACTGTCCTCCCTTGTCCTGCGGTTCCGTCGGGCACACTGTCAGGTCTCTACCTCCCCTCGTTCTCTACGAACTTGGTGGCGGGTCGTGCGCTCCAGGACGGGGGTGTCCACCAATTCACCCCTGCCTACGAGCGCGTGACACACTGCACGTGTGCTCGGACGGGTCGCCACCTGGCTACCTTCACTCGGCAGCCGGGGTCGGACCTGTACACACTGACCACTGAGTCCCCTCAGGTAGTTGCGTCTGCGTCTGCGTCAGGTCAGCTGTCAACCCCCTGCTCGTGTCGCTCCCAGTCGCACGAGACCGTCCTCTGGCACCACCGCCTTGGTCACCCGTCAGTGCAGCGCCTTCGTGGCATGCACTCCCGGTACCTTGTCTCTGGTCTTCCCAGGGTTCTCCCTCCCCTTCCACCCTCGCCTGCTCCTCCCTGTCTTCCCTGTGTCGAGGGGCGGCAGCGCGCCGCTCCTCACTCCTCCTCGTTTCCCCCGACGACTACTCCCCTGCAGACCCTACACATGGACGTGTGGGGCCCAGCCCGCGTCCGTGGACAGGGTCACGAGAGGTACTTCTTGATAGTTGTTGAGGACTACTCGCGCTACACCACGGTCTTCCCCTTGCGCACCAAGGGTGAAGTCCCTGATGTTTTGATCCCTTGGATCCGCGCTGCCCGTCTCCAGCTCAGCGAGAGGTTCCACTCGGACTTTCCTGTTCTGCGTCTGCACTCTGACAGAGGTGGGGAGTTTTCCTCCGACCTCTTGCGGGACTTTTGTCGTGGGGAGGGCATTGAGCAGTCGTTCACGCTTCCGGCCTCTCCACAGCAGAATGGGGTTGCTGAGCGCCGCATTGGCTTGGTCATGGAGGTCGCTCGTACCTCCTTGATCCATGCGGCTGCCCCCCACTTTCTGTGGCCGTTTGCGGTCCGATACGCTGCGCATCAGCTCAACCTCTGGCCCCGTGTCTCCGTTCCGGAGACTTCGCCGACACTGCGTTGGACGGGAGAGGTTGGCGATGCGTCGGTGTTCCGGGTCTGGGGATCTCGTGCTTTTGTCCGCGATACGTCCGCGGACAAGCTCTCCTCCCGCGCTGTTCCTTGTGTCTTCCTTGGCTTTGTCCCGGACGCGTCTGGTTGGCAGTTTTACCACGCCACCTCGCGCCGTGTCCTGCCCTCTCAGGACGTCACTTTTGACGAGTCGGTCCCCTACTACCGCCTCTTCCCCTACCGCACTGCCCCGCTCCCCCCCCCGCCTCTCTTCCTCGCACCAGGTGCTGCTGTGGTAGACCCCCTCCCCCCTCAGGGTGCCGCTCCCTCAGGTGTGTCCCAGGTAGACCCGGTTGAGCCTGTCGAGGTAGCTGTCGACTCTCGTCCTGCTAGGGGTGCTGAGCCTGAGCGTGCGGAGCCTGGGGGTGCGGAGCCTGGGGGTGCGGAGCCTGGGGGGGCTGAGCCTGAGCGTGAGGAGTCTGGGGGTACTGAGCCTGGGGGTGCTGAGTCTGAGGGTGCTGAGCCTGAGAGTGCTACGTCTGAGGGTACTGAGCCTAGGGGTGCTGCGACTGACAGTGCTGCGCGTGGAGGCGCTCCCTCTTCACAGCAGCTGCGGGAGTGGTACTCGCGGTACTGCAGCCTCAGGAGGGGCGCTTCTGGGGCTAGGGGTGCTGCGGGAGCTGGTACTCGTGGTTCCCCGCCTAGGCGGGAGCCGCCCTCTCCCCAGCGGCTCCGAGAGTGGTACGCTCGGCGCTGCAGTCTCCGGAGTGGCGCTACTGGTGCTTTGGACCCTGGAGCTGGAGCTGCTGCTGGTGCAGCGGACCCTGGAGCTGGAGTTTCTGCTGGTGCTGGTGCTGCTGGTGCAGGAGCTGCTGGTGGTGCTGCTGGAGGTGCTGCTGGTGCTGGAGCTGCTGGAGGCGCTGCTCGTGCTGGAGGTACTGCTGGTGCTGGAGCTGCTGGAGGCGCTGCTGGTGCTGGAGGTACTACTGGTGCTGGAGCTGCTGGAGGTACTGCTGGTGCTGGAGCTGCTGGAGCCGCTGGTTCTGGAGGTGCTCGTACTGGAGGTACTGGAGCTGCTGGGACTGGAGCTGCTGCGGGGGTTGGAGCTGGAGGTACTGGAGCTGCTGGGGTTACTGGTGGTGCTGCGGGAGTTGTAGCTGGAGACCCTGGGGCTGAGGGTGCTGGTGCTGTCTCTGCTGGTTCAGGAGGTGCTGAGCGGCCGCGGCCGTACTACGTTCCGCTCCTTCAGCAGGCTCTTGGACTCCCGCCCTCCACTGTTCTTTCTCCTCCCCTACTGAGTCCACCACCTGTCCAGTCGCAGTCACAGTTACCGCTTGCCTCTCCGCTGCCTGGTCCTTCTCCTTACGCTGGGCCGACTAGAGGTCTTACGGAGCGTCGTGAGCCTGAGTCTCGTCCTGCGTCGCCTGAGTCTCGTCCTGAGTCGCCTGAGTCTCGTCCAGAGTCGCCTGTTCGCGCTGTCCGCGCTGGTCGTCGTGCTCCGCGACAGCGTCCTCCTCCTGTACTTGGCACTCACTATATGACTCTGCGTCCTTCCACTGCTCCACAGCGTGTCCCTCTGCCGTCTCCTCCTGCGTCCTCTCTTCCTGACGTTGCTGACCCGCCGTCAGACCTTGCTCGTGCTGCCAGTCCTACTGTCACGCGTCTTCTCGCTACTATTGTCACTGACCCTTCCTTTGAGTCCACTGCTGCGTCTGCTCTAGTTGCTGAGCTTGTTGACTTTGCTGCCGCCTGTCGTCTAGACTACGCCGCTAGCCTTGTTGCTGAGTCTGAGTCTGTCTGTCCTCCGTCCGTCGGGGGTGCGTGTGCTCTTGGCACAGACGTCCTTGAGGACAGACAGGAGGAGTTTGAGTGCTTTGCCGCTGCTTTACCTCATCTCGTGTCCATGCTGATTGCCCCTGAGGGAGACCCGGATGCACCAGACATCCCGACCCCGCGCTCTTACGCAGAGGCGATTGAGGGTCCCTACTCCTCTCAGTGGCAGACAGCCATGGACGCAGAGATGGCTTCCTGGAAGTCCACAGGCACCTACGTCGACGAGGTTCCCCCACCTGGGGCGAACATCGTCAGTGGCATGTGGATTTTCAGGGTGAAGCGGCCGCCGGGTTCTCCGCCTGTCTTCAAGGCGCGTTACGTTGCACGAGGCTTCAGTCAGCGAGAGGGAGTTGACTTCTTTCAGACCTTCTCCCCGACCCCGAAGATGACCACTCTTCGGGTTCTGCTGCACGTCGCCGCTCAGCGTGACTACGAGCTCCACTCTCTTGACTTCAGCACTGCTTTCCTACAGGGCAGTCTGCACGAGGAGATCTGGCTGCGACGCCCACCTGGCTTCACTGGGTCGTTCCCTGCTGGTACCCAGTGGAGCCTCCGGCGGCCAGTCTACGGTCTCCGCCATGTTATAGTCACAATAGGCTTGAATGTGCCTAAAACGAAAGATAGAGAGCACAGACGGATTTCTGCACAGCGGCTTCAAACGTTGATAGCGTTCTGCTCACAGCTGCAAATGACCTGATTCAAATTGGATCTGGAGCGTCTTCACGTCGTCTACAATTAGCAATTTAGATTGCACGATTTGATAAAGAATTGACGACACAGCGTCGGTTTGAACGAACGGTGCTATGGCAGCCACTATAGTCTTAGAACACAAGATAGGAAGAGTTACGAGTTGGGAATGACTCCCAGCTCCTACAAACCCCAAGAGCCGAGGTACAGTGATGTGGAACAGTGCCACACTGTCCCCAACCACGAAGGGTCTCGAAACTACCCTTCACTAGGGCCTACACCAAGTGAAATGTTACACTACACAAAGTAATGTAACTATCTTCAATATCTTGAGGTGTACCCTTTTTGGCGAGCTTCGAAATCACTTGAGGCTTGACACCAAGGCTCGGGCTCTTCATCACAAACTCATCCTTGAGTTCTTGATGGGTCTGCTGCACACACCTGCGACACGCCGAACGTTCGACACAGGACAAAATAGAAACCGCGCACGACAAAATAGAAACCGCGCGCGAGACACAAACGACCGCGTAACATGCGTCTAGCGATAACTCGCTATTGACTCGACACACACACTCGACATCATGACTCAACATTCACACACAATTATAAGCATGAAATATATATTATCCCATGCCCTCATACCATTCCATACACACACACATTCACGCACACGGACAACAAGCCGAGTGCAAATTGTAGGGTTGCACCAACAAACTCCCCCTCGGATTGTTGGCCTTAGGATATGTTGCTCTCTCAGTTCAGAGCCATCCCAGCCAGCTTGCAACACTTCCAATGCTGCTGCTCCACCAGCCTCTTGGTCATCATGTCAGCCGGCTGCCCCGTGGTCTTCACGTAGCGCAACTCAACTTCACCCGCGGTTACCATGCTCCTCGTCCAATGCCACTTCACCCTCATGTGCTTCGTGAGTCCATGCAACACAGGGTTCTTAGCAAGAGCAATGGCACCCTGGCTGTCACAGTACAGTGGGGTAGGTCCTTGCTGCTCCTCCCCCAATTCAGCCAACAAACGCCGCTGCCACACAATCTCCCGTACGGCACGGAAGAGTGCCATGTACTCGGACTCCACCGAGCTCAAAGCTTGGTCAACCTGCTTCTTGCTCTCCCAAGCAGTTGGGCCTCCACCAACACAGCATATGAAGCCTCCCACACTTGTCATGTCCTCTGGTTCTGATGCATATGAAGCATCCGAGTAGGCGGTGAGGAACAAACGCCCGGGTTCAACACCATCCGCGCCCTTTTGGCGCCTTTGTGCCGCCGCCGAGTATTGCAGCCCAACGGTCGGTGTTTGGCCAAGATACTTGGCCACCCTCATTCCAGCTGCTACCTGCTCCTCATTAGGGCATTGCACAACCCTAGCCAGCTGCCCGGTAGCAAACGCGACGTCCGGTCGGGTGTTTACCGCCGCATACATGAGGCTGCCCACCAACGAGTGAAATCGGCGCCTCTCCTCTTCACCAACGCTCTCCTCCTCTGGTCCCTTCACACACTTGAACCCAGAGGGAAAGGGTGTAGCCACATGGCCTTCACTCTGCCCAAAGTTGGCAGACAATGCCTCCAGGTACTTTCGTTGATGCACCCGCATGCACCGCTTCTCCACATCTCGTTCGATGTGGAGCCCAAGGTAGAAGCTCACGTCACCAAGGGCCTTGCACTTGAACTTGTCTTGAAGCTTCAGCATCACCTCCTTCACAAGGTCAGAAGAGGGTGAGAAAATGAGGATGTCATCCACATAAACCACCATGAAACTCCTCTGCTCCCCCTCGCCAAGCATGAACAAGGAGTGATCGGCCGTTGAGGGAGTGAAGCCGATCCCCTCCAACACTTCGCGCAGCTTCATGTACCATTGCCTAGGGGCCTGCTTCAGCCCATAGAGGGCCTTCTTCAGCTTCCACACTCTGCCACTACCATCATCAAACCCCTCTGGCTGCGCCATAAAAATCTCCTCCTCAAGGATGCCGTTAAGGAATGCCGTTACGATGTCCATTTGCTTTACTACCCATCCTTTGATGGCGGCTCCCGCGAATAGGGTTCGCAGCGTCGTCGGCTTCACCACAGGGGCAAACAGCTCCTTGAAGTCCACCTTCTCCTTCTGCTGGTACCCCTTGGCTACAAGCCTAGACTTGTAGCGCTCGATCTTGCCGTCGGCATCCGACTTGATTTTGAAGAGCCACTTGGACGTTATCGCCGTACGCCCCTCCGGTAGCTCCACCAATTCAAACGTGTCATTCTCCTCAATACTCTTCAGCTCACTCTCCATGGCCTTCTTCCACTCCTCAGCGTCACTACTCTCCAAAGCCTCCTTGAGAGTTGCTGGTTCTCCCGGCATCTCCACCGGAGAGAAGAACGCGAAGGCACACTCCTCGTAGTCACTCTCCTCGTCGTCTCCGACCATCATTGCCGCTCCGGCCAGGGCTGTCTTGCCCTGCTTTCCCGGCGCATCATAGGTCAGCCTATTAGGGGGTTGAACTCTCCTCTTCCCCCTTCCTTCCTCCTCAGCTGCAGGGACTTGAAGGCCTTGGCGTTGCTGCGGTGTGGCTCGAATCCGTGGAGCACTCGTAGTACGGGAAGGGAGTGACGGTGCACGCTCGCTCACTTGCTGCACCTCCTCCTCTTCTTCCTCTGCATCATTGGCCTCCTCTCCCCCATTCACAAGGGAGGATTGCCTTGTGGTTGTGCTGCCGCTGCTTAGCTCCAAAGGCAGCTCCACATGCTCCAAACCGGAACTCTTCACCTCCCCAAACCGCACGTCTATCTTCGCCTCATTCTCCGCCTTCCAATCCTTGTACATGAAGTTCTCCATGAACTTGCAGTCCCTGCTCACCAAGAACTTCTTGGTGAATGGGTCCCAAAGAAGCCATCCCTTGCTGTTTTGAGCCATGCCCAAGTGCACGGCCCACACCGCCTTGGCACCAAGCTTGTTGTGCCGAAGATGCTTAGGCACGAGCGCCATGCACATGCACCCGAACACCCGAAGCATATCCACCTTTGGCTTCCTTCCTAGCCACTCCACATAGGGCACCCATTTGTCTGCTCCCACATGAGTCAAGGCTCTGTTCTTGGCCACACACGCGCTCCGCACCGCATCAGGCCAGAAATAGTCGGGTAGCCCGGCTTCAATGAGCAACCCGCGTGCCGCCTCCGTGATTGTGCGGTTCGCTCGCTCGGCGATGCCGTTCATTGCAGGGGAGTATGGCATGGTGAGGGAGTGCCGAATACCATTCTTCTTCAGCCACAACCCAAACTCCTTGCTCAGGAACTCTCCCCCTCGATCGGTGCGGATTGACTTGACTAGACGGTCTTGTTGCCGCTCCACCATCGGGAACCAATCCGTCTTCAACGTTTCAGCCACGTCGCTCTTCTTGGCCAGCACGTACACCCAAGTCATGCGGGTGTAGACGTCGACAATGGTGAGAAAATACTCAGCTCCAACAGCTCCAAGCTTCAGGGGGGCCACCACGTCCATCACCACCTCATCAAGCGGTGCCTTTGCCGTTGCCTCCGAACTAGGGAACGGAAACCGGGTGAACTTGGCTTGAATGCACGTCGGGCAGCCAAGCACCTCATCGGGCTCCCCCTTCACACGTATGCCAGCAACCATCTCATTCTTCACTAGCTGCTGCAAGATGGGCAGGGCCACATGCCCCATGCGCCGATGCAAGGTGAGCCAATCACACTCCCCCGTAGCCGAAGTTGGATTGGAGAATGCCGCGCTCGCAATAGCGCCCCACATACTCTCTCCGTAGTCCTCCTCCGCTGCTGCCTCTGGGTTCTCCTCACCCTTTTGCTGCTCCTTGGTTGCTGCACCACTCTCCTTAGGTTCACTGAACTTGCTGGTCCCTCCAGGTTTGCTCTTCTTGAGCTCATTCTCCTTAGCGCGACCATTCGCGCCATCGTCGCTACCGATCGCTCCATCCTTGGTGCTGATGCTTGCTGCCACTTGCCTCTCCTTAGGCATAGGGACCACTGGGATCTGCCACATCTCGTTGTAGACATCCCTGTCCTCATGAAGGTCCCAAAGAATTCGATCGCCAAGCCTTGCGGTGTAGGTCTTGGCTCCCTTCGAGTTCGTGTCCATGCCGGCCTTTGCCAACCGCCGCACGGAAATCAGGTTTGCAGCAAGGCTGGGCACCCAAAGCACGTTCTTGAGGCCCACCATCTTCCCATCAGCACCCTTGAACATGGCCTTGCCCATGCCTTTCACCTCTGCTCGCTGCCCCAAAGCCGATGTGACATGCTTCACCGGTGACGGCTCGAGTTCGGTGAGCAAGTCCGGGCGAGGTGTCATGCTATAGGTAGCGCCACTATCAATCACCCAAGAGTCCAGGGGGTGTAGGGTCACCTTCCCCACAGCTGCTGGCTCCTCAAAGCCTTCATCCTTCTCTGGACCAGCCGGTACTTGCGTCGACACGAAGTAGAATAGACCCGGGTATCGATCGTCGCTCGGGTCCTTGTCGTTGTCTCCGCTCTTCATGTTTGCAGCTCCGCCACCGCGACCGCCACGGCCTCCACGGCCTCGTCCTCTCCCTCCTCCTGCTCCTCTACCCTCTTGGCCTTGAGCAGGGGTCCAACCATCAGGGAGTTTGTAGCAGTCGCGCCACATGTGTCCGCTCTTGTGGCAATAGTGACACTCGCCGTCGAATCGGCCGCGACCGCGTCCGTAGCTCTTGTCGTCGCTGCCGTAACCGCCACTCCTGCGGCCTCCGCCGAAGTTGCTGCCACCAAACCTTCCTCCCCCTCGTCCTCTGCCTCTTCCTCGACCATATCCACGGCCGATGTTCGCTGCCCCAGCGCCATCCGCACTCGCCAACTCACGGCGGCGGAAATCCTCTTGAAGGATAGCTCGCTTCACGTCTTCAAGCGAGAGGCGGGGCAAGTCGCGATTAAGGTTGATGATGAGCGAGGACCATGACTCTGGGAGTAAGGCCAGCAACTTGGTCTTCTTTTGGAGCTCACTGTAGTTCAAATCAGCTCCCTCAAGCCGCGTCAACAAGTCGAAGAATTTCTGCACCCCTTCTTCAACCGCTTCGTCTTCTTCAATTCGTAGTGCCGCCATTTGCCGTTCCAACACCACCGCTACCGCCGCTGTTGCAGGAGCATGTACACCCTTGAGAGCAGCCCATGCCTTTGGTCCTTTCTCTGGTTCACGCTGGAATGGCTTGATGTGACGGATCTGACTGCTCCCCAACGCTTGCCCAAGTAAGAGATAGCCTTGTGCGCTCTTCCGCACCCACGGGCTCTTCTCCGGGTCGTTCTCGGGGCGCTTCTCCGTTCCTTCCATCACCTCCAGCAGGTCATAGTGGTCAAAGATGTTCTCCATCTTGAAGGACCATTCAGCAAAGTTGTCACCGTTGAACTTGTCAAGCCCAAACACCCTAGGCTCATCCCTAGGTGGGCCAAGACTTGGTTGCATGGGCGCCATGGCTGAATCACGGGGTTGGCCTTGAGCTTGAGCTTCTCCACTGCCACCAGCACCTCTGCCACCCCTTTCCTCAGGTCCAGAAATTGTCGAAACTGCTCCAAGGGGCTCTGATACCACTTGTTATAGTCACAATAGGCTTGAATGTGCCTAAAACGAAAGATAGAGAGCACAGACGGATTTCTGCACAGCGGCTTCAAACGTTGATAGCGTTCTGCTCACAGCTGCAAATGACTTGATTCAAATTGGATCTGAAGCGTCTTCACGTCGTCTACAATAAGCAATTTAGATTGCACGATTTGATAAAGAATTGACGAAACAGCGTCGGTTTGAACGAACGGTACTATGGCAGCCACTATAGTCTTAGAACACAAGATAGGAAGAGTTACGAGTTGGGAATGACTCCCAGCTCCTACAAACCCCAAGAGCCGAGGTACAGCGATGTGGAACAGTGCCACACTGTCCCCAACCACGAAGGGTCTCGAAACTACCCTCCAGAAGGGCCTACACCAAGAGAAATGTTACACTACACAAAGTAATGCAACTATTCTCTCTATCTTAAAGTTTACCCTTTTGGAGAGCTTCGAAATCACTTGATTCTTGAAACCAAGGCTCTGGTTCTTCAAGGTAAATTCTTCCTTGAGTTCTTGGAAGTCTGCTGCGCACACCTGCGACACGCCGAACGTTCCACACACGACAAAATAGAAAACCGCACACGACACGCAAACGACGACGTGACACGCGACTAGCGATAACTCGCTATTGACTCGACACACACATTCAAAATCATGCCTCATCATTCACACACTATTGTAAGCATGAAATATATATTATTTCATGCCCTCATACCATTCCATGCACACACGCATGCACGCACACGGACAACAAGCCGAATGCAAACCGTAGGGTTGCACCAACAAACTCCCCCTCGGATTGTTGGCCTTAGGATCTTACTCTCTCAGTTCAGAGCCATCCCAGCCAGCTTGCAACACTTCCAATGCTGCTGCTCCACCAGCCTCTTGGTCATCATGTCAGCTGGCTGCCTTGTCGTCTTCACATAGTGCAACTCAACTTCACCCGCGGCCACCATGCTCCTCGTCCAATGCCACTTCACCCTCATGTGCTTGGTGAGGCCATGCAACACAGGGTTCTTAGCAAGAGCAATGGCACCCTGGATGTCACAGTAGAGTGGGGTAGGTCCTTGCTGCTCCTCCCCCAATTCAGCCAACAAACGCCGCTGCCACACAATCTCTCGTACGGCACGGAAGAGTGCCATATACTCGGACTCCACCGAGCTCAATGCTTGATCCACCTGCTTCTTGCTCTCCCAAGCAGTTGGGCCTCCACCAACACAGCAAATGAACCCTCCAACACTTGTCATGTCCTCTGGTTCTGATGCAAAAGAAGCATCCGAGAATGCGGTGAGGAACAAACGCCCGGGTTCAACACCATCCGCGCCCTTTTGGCGCCTTTGCGCCGCCGCCGAATATTGCAGCCCAACGGTCGGTGTTTGGCCAAGATACTTGGCCACCCTCATTCCAGCTGCTACCTGCTCCTCATTAGGGCATTGAACAACCCTAGCCAACTGTCCGGTAGCAAACGCGACGTCCGGTCGCGTGTTTACCGCCGCGTACATGAGGCAGCCCACCAACGAGTGAAAACGGCGCCTCTCCTCTTCACCAACGCTCTCCTCCTCTGGTCCCTTCACACACTTGAACCCAAAGGGAAAGGGTGTAGCCACATGGCCTTCACTCTGCCCAAAATTGGCAGCCAATGCCTCCAGGTACTTTCGTTGATGCACCCGCATGCACCGCTTCTCCACATCTCGTTCGATGTGGAGCCCAAGGTAGAAGCTCACGTCACCAAGGGCCTTGCACTTGAACTTGTCTTGAAGCTTCAGCATCACCTCCTTCACAAGGTCAGAAGAGGGTGAGAAAATGAGGATGTCATCCACATAAACCACCATGAAACTCCTCTGCTCCCCCTCGCCAAGCATGAACAAGGAGTGATCGGCCGTTGAGGGAGTGAAGCCGATCCCCTCCAACACTTCGCGCAGCTTCATGTACCATTGCCTAGGGGCCTGCTTCAGCCCATAGAGGGCCTTCTTCAGCTTCCACACTCTGCCACTACCATCATCAAACCCCTCTGGCTGCGCCATAAAAATCTCCTCCTCAAGGATGCCGTTCTCCTCAATGCTCTTCAGCTCACTCTCCATTGCCTTCTTCCACTCCTCAGCATCACTACTCTCCAAGGCCTCCTTGAGAGTTGCTGGTTCCCCCGGCATCTCCACCGGAGAGAAGAACGCGAAGGCACACTCCTCGTAGTCACTCTCCTTGTCATCTCCAACTATAAGTGCCGCTCCGGCCAAGGCTGACTTGGCTGGCTTTCCCAGTGCATCATAGGTCAGCCTATTAGGGGCTTGAATTCTCCTCTTGCCCCTTCCTTCCTCCTCAGCTGCAGGGACATGAAGGCCTTGGCGTTGCTGCGGGGTGACTCGGATCCGTGGAGCACTCGTAGTGCGAGAAGGAAGTGTCGATGCACGCTCGCTCACTTGCTGCACCTCCTCCTCTTCTTCCTCTGCATCCTTGGCCTTCTCTCCCCCATTCACAAGGGAAGATTGCCTTGTGGTGGTGCTGCTGCTGCTCAGCTCCAAGGGCAGCTCCACATGCTCCAAACCGGAACTCTTCACCTCCCCAAACCGCATGCCTATCTTCGCCTCATTCTCCGCCTTCCAATCCTTGTACATCAGATTCTCCATGAATTTGCAGTCCCTGCTCACCAAGAATTTCTTAGTGAATGGGTCCCAAAGAAGCCACCCCTTGCTGTTTTGAGCCATGCCCAAGTGCACAGCCCATATCGCCTTGGCACCGAGCTTGTTGTGCCGAAGATGCTTAGGCACGAGCGCCATGCACATGCACCCGAACACCCGAAGCATATCCACCTTTGGCTTCCTTCCAACCCACTCCACATAGGGCACCCATTTGTCTGCTCCCACATGAGTCAAAGCTCTGTTCTTGGCCACACACGCACTCCGCACCGCATCAGGCCAGAAATAGTCGGGTAGCCCGGCTTCAATGAGCAACCCACGCGCCGTCTCCGTGATTGTCCGGTTCGCTCGCTCGGCGATGCCGTTCATTGCAGGGGAGTATGGCATGGTAAGGGAGTGCCTTATGCCATTCTTCTTCAGCCACAATGAGAACTCCTTGCTCAGGAACTCTCCCCCTCGATCGGTGCGAATTGCCTTCACTAGCCGGTCTTGTTGCCGCTCCACCATCGGCAACCAATCGGTCTTCACCGTTTCAGCCACGTCACTCTTCTTGGACAGCACGTAAACCCAAGTCATGCGAGTGTAGACATCCACATTGGTGAGAAAGTACTCAGCTCCAGCAGCTCCAAGCTTCAAGGGGCCCACCACGTCCATCACCACCTCATCAAGTGGTGCCTTAGCCGTTGCCTCCGAACTAGAGAACGGGTAACGGGTGAATTTGGCTTGCATGCACGTCGGGCAGCCAAGTACCTCATCGGGCTCCCCCTTCACACGTATGCCAGCAACCATCTCATTCTTCACTAGCTGCTGCAAGATGGGCAGGGCCACATGCCCCATTCGCCGATGCAAGGTGAGCCAATCACACACCCCCGTAGCCGAAGTCGGATTGGAGAATGCCGCACTCGCAATGGTGCCCCACATGCTCTCTCCGTACTCCTCCTCCGCTACTGCCTTGGGGTTCTCCTCACCCTTGTGCTGCTCCTTGGCTGCTGCACCACTCTCCTCATGTTCACCAAGCTTGCTGGTCCCTCCAAGATTGCACTTCTTAGACTCAATCTCTTTAGCGCGACCGTTCGTGCCATCGCCGCTACCAACCGCTTCACCCTTGGTGCTGATGCTTGCTGCCACTTGCCTCTCCTTAGGCATGGGGACCACAGGGATTTGCCAGATCTCGTTGTAGACATCTCTATCCTCGTGAAGGTCCCAAAGAATCCGCTTGCCAAGCTTCGCGGTGTAGGTCTTAGCTCCCTTCGAGCTCGTGTCCATGCCGGCCTTTTGCAACCGCCGCACGGAAATCAGGTTGGCAGCAAGGTTGGGCACCCAAAGCACGTTCTTGAGGCCCACCATCTTCCCATCAGCACCCTTGAACATGGCCTTGCCCATGCCTTTCACCTCTGCTCGCTGCCCCAAAGCCGATGTCACATGCTTCACCGGTGACGGCTCAAGTTCGGTGAGCAAGTCCGGGCGAGGTGTCATGCTATAGGTAGCGCCACTATCAATCACCCAATAGTCCAGGGGGTGTAGGGTCACCTTCCCCACAGCTGCTGGCTCCTCAAAGCCTTCATCCTTCTCTGGACCAGCCGGTACTTGCGTCGACACGAAGTAGAATAGACCCGGGTATCGATCGTCGCTCGGGTCCTTGTCGTTGTCTCCGCTCTTCATGTTTGCAGCTCCGCCACCGCGACCGCCACGGCCTCCACGGCCTCGTCCTCTCCCTCCTCCTGCTCCTCTACCCTCTTGGCCTTGAGCAGGGGTCCAACCATCAGGGAGTTTGTAGCAGTCGCGCCACATGTGTCCGCTCTTGTGGCAATAGTGACACTCGCCGTCGAATCGGCCGCGACCGCGTCCGTAGCTCTTGTCGTCGCTGCCGTAACCGCCACTCCTGCGGCCTCCGCCGAAGTTGCTGCCACCAAACCTTCCTTGCCTTCGTCCTCTGCCTCTTCCTCGACCGTATCCACGGCCGATGCTCGCTGCCCCAGCGCCATCCGCACTCGCCAACTCACGGCGGCGGAAATCCTCTTGAAGGATAGCTCGCTTCACGTCTTCAAGCGAGAGGCGGGGCAAGTCGCGATTAAGGTTGATGATGAGCGAGGACCATGACTCTGGGAGTAAGGCCAGCAACTTGGTCTTCTTTTGGAGCTCACTGTAGTTCAAATCAGCTCCCTCAAGCCGCGTCAACAAGTCGAAGAATTTCTGCACCCCTTCTTCAACCGCTTCGTCTTCTTCAATTCGTAGTGCCGCCATTTGCCGTTCCAACACCACCGCTACCGCCGCTGTTGCAGGAGCATGTACACCCTTGAGAGCAGCCCATGCCTTTGGTCCCTTCTCTGGTTCACGCTGGAAAGGCTTGATGTGACGGATCTGGCTGCTCCCCAACGCTTGCCCTAGTAGGAGGTAGCCTTGTGCGCTCTTCCGCACCCACGGGCTCTTCTCCGGGTCGTTCTCGGGGTGCTTCTCCGTTCCTTCCATCACCTCCAGCAGGTCATAGTGATCAAACACGTTCTCCATTCTGAAGGACCACTCAGCAAAGTTGTCACCGTTGAACTTGTCAAGGCCAAACACTCTAGGCTCGTCCCTAGATGGGCCAACACTTGGTTGCACGGGCGCCATGGCTGAGTCACGGGGTTGGCCTTGAGCTTGGGCTTCTCCACTGCCACCAGCACCTCTGCCACCCCTTTCCTCAGGTCCAGCAATTGTCGAAACTGCTCCAAGGGGCTCTGATACCACTTGTTATAGTCACAATAGGCTTGAATGTGCCTAAAACGAAAGATAGAGAGCACAGACGGATTTCTGCACAGCGGCTTCAAACGTTGATAGCGTTCTGCTCACAGCTGCAAATGACTTGATTCAAATTGGATCTGGAGCGTCTTCACGTCGTCTACAATAAGCAATTTAGATTGCACGATTTGATAAAGAATTGACGACACAGCGTCGGTTTGAACGAACGGTACTATGGCAGCCACTATAGTCTTAGAACACAAGATAGGAAGAGTTACGAGTTGGGAATGACTCCCAGCTCCTACAAACCCCAAGAGCCGAGGTACAGCGATGTGGAACAGTGCCACACTGTCCCCAACCACGAAGGGTCTCGAAACTACCCTCCAGAAGGGCCTACACCAAGAGAAATGTTACACTACACAAAGTAATGCAACTATTCTCTCTATCTTAAAGTTTACCCTTTTGGAGAGCTTCGAAATCACTTGATTCTTGAAACCAAGGCTCTGGTTCTTCAAGGTAAATTCTTCCTTGAGTTCTTGGAAGTCTGCTGCGCACACCTGCGACACGCCGAACGTTCCACACACGACAAAATAGAAAACCGCACACGACACGCAAACGACGACGTGACACGCGACTAGCGATAACTCGCTATTGACTCGACACACACATTCAAAATCATGCCTCATCATTCACACACTATTGTAAGCATGAAATATATATTATTTCATGCCCTCATACCATTCCATGCACACACGCATGCACGCACACGGACAACAAGCCGAATGCAAACCGTAGGGTTGCACCAACAGAGCTGACAAGCTATCTTGGCTTGCGGATCACCCGGGACAGAGCACAGCGCACCATCACCTTGACTCAGTCACACATGGTGCAGCAGGTCCTTCAGCGCTTCCGCTTCACGTACTCCTCGCCTCAGCCCACTCCTCTGCCTACCGGTCACTCGCTCTCAGCTCTGCCTTCGGATGAGTCCGTAGAGCCGAGTGGCCCGTATCCAGAGCTTGTGGGCTGCCTCATGTACCTGATGACCTGCACTCGACCTGACCTTGCATACCCTCTTAGCATCCTAGCACGCTATGTCGCTCCTGGCCGTCACCGGAAGGAGCACATGGATGCCGCTAAGAGGGTGTTGCGCTACTTGTGCAGTACGTCGGGCATGGGGCTTGTGCTTGGAGGACGGAACGACGTTGTCCTCACTAGGCACTCAGACGCTTCTTGGGTTGACGACCAGGCTACGCAGCGGTCGTCTCAGGGTTACACCTTCAGCCTTGGCTCTGGTTCAGTTTCATGGCGTTCTAAACGCTCGTCTTCAGTTCTCAGCTCCAGTTGTGAGGCTGAGATCTACGCCACAGCCATGGCTGCACAGGAGTTACGCTGGCTCACCTACCTGCTGATCGACCTGGGAGAGCGGCCTCGTTCTCCTCCAGTGCTGTACGTCGACAACAAGGCCGCCATTGCCTTGTGTCAGGAGCACAGACTGGAGCACAGAACGAAGCACATCGCTCTGCGCTACTTCCTTGCTCGAGAGCTGCAGCAGCGTGGTCAGCTTCATCTTGCTTACGTGGCCACTCGGGCCAACACTGCTGATGTGTTCACCAAGGCGCTTCAGCCTTGTGATCATCAGCGTTTCTGTACTGTTCTAGGCCTTGTGCCTACTGTGCCTCACTTGCTTACTTCTTGACTCTGCTTGTACTGTGATCTCTACAAAAAAAAAACCTGCATGCTTACACTTGTTAGGTTGTGATCACTGTACCTCTTGTTATATTATCAAACTGCATGTGAACTGGTCTTGTGACCGCTTGCTTGTGCTCGGAATTTGTGTGGTATCCTTGAGATCCACCCTGAGCTGTGCTTTGCCTTGCTTTGCTTTGACTGGTCTTGTGACCATCTGGTTGTCTCCCACTTTGCCTATGGGGGTGTGTCAAACATTGTATATGTTTGTGTTCTGTAGGCTGTAGTGGGTTTAGCCTTAGGGGGTACAACTTCTAGGGTTTCATACTTGTACTCCCAATCTTCTTAGTTCAATCACTTCTCATTCTGACAGATACTGCTGGGAGCGAGATGAACAGGATCCCGCGGAATTCTTCCGCAGAATGGTGGTGACCCTAGCAGGAGAAGCAGAGACATTCTACCGCCTGGTCCGCGAAGAAGTGTTGGAGGAGCTGGAGAATGGAGAGATCAAGAACCCCACGACGCGGTTCCTGGAACTACTAAAGAAGGAATTTCTCGGGCAAACCAAAGCGCGAGTGGAAGAGTTCCGCGAGTTCCGCAGGAAGAAGGACGAGTCGCTGCTGGCGTACTACTGCAGACTGAAGGAGCTGGCGGAGGATCTGGAAAGCAGAGAGGAGCGGTTGTTGGTGCGCAAATTCGTTCGAGGCCTGGACGAGGATCTACGCGGCGTAGTCCGGAACACGGTGTATGGCGTGGGTGCTGACATCACGCTGAAAGAGGTGTATGGGCTAGCCAAGCGCACCGAGCTTGCACAGAGGATGCTGGATCTGGAAGATGGAGAAGCGCGAGGGAAAGCCAAGACATCCTGGGCAGCGGCAGCGATAACCGAGGCCGAGCAGACGACATTCACGCGAGTGGACAGCTGCCGTTGCCACGAATGCGGAGAAGGGGGGCACCTAAAGCGAGAATGCCCCAAAGCGTCGACATGCGACAACTGCGGGAGGCGAGGACATAAGAAGGAGGAGTGCTACGGCAGGAGGAGAACCGAGGAAGCGGGCAGCAGAGAAGAGATACAAGCCGAAATCCAGAAGCTGCAGCTGAAGCTGGCGAAGACGCTCAAGCCTGACATCAAGGGGAGAGCCATGCTAGCATATGAGGAGATCGAGGGCGCAGAAGAGGAGGAAGAAGAGTATATCCGGGAATACTCCTGCATGGCCTTCCCTAGGGAGCGGGATGACCTGAACCTGAGGCCTAGGGCTAGTCAGCCGCAAGCGGCGGAAGCGAGAAGCTCGCGAGCTCCAAGGACTGGCCCAAGGGAAGGTCAACGGAGCCAGGAAATGAGGAGGCATCCGAACGAGCGGCTGGTGTGCCAAGCCTTGGTACTTATAGCGGAAAAGGGGAGCTTGACTGTGGGCAGCCTACCATGTCAGCAGAATAAACGAGAATGGATGAACTAGAAAGCAGGTGGGTACAAGTAGCAAACCCTAATTGGGTTGTACCCCATATGGGCTACCCCACTATAGCCTACACAATAAGCAGCATATAAGTTTGACACACCCCCATAGGCAAAGTGGGGGAGAACAAGAGGTCACAAGACCGGTCAAGTAAAACAAAGCAAGCACAGGGTGGATCACGAAGTCACCACGCATTCTGAGCACAAGCAAATGGCCACAAGGCCAGTTCACAATGAGAGTTATATGAAGGAGAACAAGCAGTACAGTGATCACAACCTAGCAAGTGTAAGCATGCAGGTATAAGTATATAGATCACAGTACAAGCAAATTCAAGAAGTAAGCAAGTGAGGCCAAGTAGGCACAAGGCCTAGAACAGTACAGAAACGCTGATGATCACAAGGCTGAAGTGCCTTGGTGAAGATTTCAGTAGTGTTGGCCCGAGAGGCCACGTAAGCAAGACGAAGCTGACCATGTTGCTGCAACTCTCGAGCAAGGAAGAAGCGCAGAGTGATGTGCTTCGTTTTGTGCTCCAGTCTGTGCTCCTGACACAAGGCAATCATGGCCTTGTTGTCAACGTACAGAACTGGAGGAGAACGAGGCCGCTCTTCCAAGTCGGTCAGCAGGTAGGTGAGCCAGCGTAACTCCTGTGCGGCCATGGCCCCTGCGTAGATCTCAGCCTCACAACTGGAACTGAGAACAGAAGACGAGCGGGTAGACCGCCAGGAAACAGAGCCGGAACCAAGGCTGAAGGAGTAACCCTGTGACGACCGCTGCGTAGCCAAGTCGTCAACCCAAGAAGCGTCTGCGTGACCAGTGAGGACAACTCGGGCCCGTCCTCCAAGCACGAGCCCCATGCCCGACGTACTGCACAAGTAGCGCATCACCCTCTTAGCGGCCTCCCAGTGCTCTGGTCAGTGTCTCCCGGGCGCAACGTAGTGAGCCAGGATGCTAAGAGGGTAAGCAAGGTCAGGTCGAGTGCAGGTCACATGAGGCAGCCCACAAGCTCTGGATACGGGCCACTCGGCTCTACGGACTCATCCGAAGGCAGAGCTGAGAGCGAGTGACCGGTAGGCAGAGGAGTGGACTGTGGCGAGGAGTACGTGAAGCGGAAGCGCTGAAGGACCTGTTGCACCATGTGTGACTAAGTCAAGGTAATGGTGCGCTGTGCTCTGTCCCGGGTGATCTGCAAGCCAAGATAGCTGCGCAGCTCACCCAGGTCTGTGCACGTGTGTCTCTTCTGCAGCTCCGAATTCACGTGGGCCAGTCCCTCAGTGTCAGCAGTGGCAAAGACCAAGTCGTCGACGTACACGAGGATGTAGAACGGCGGCAGCGAAGTGTCGGTGCGTAGAAACAGCGACGGGTCAGCGGTCGAAGGAGCAAACCCAAGAGCCGCAAGAGTCGTCCTCAGTGTGTCGTGCCACTCGCGAGGTGCCTGGCGGAGACCGTAGACTGGCCGCCGGAGGCTCCACTGGGTACCTGCAGGAAACAACCCAGTGAAGCCAGGTGGGCGGCGCAGCCAGATCTCCTCGTGCAGGCTGCCCTGTAGGAAGGCTGTGGTGAAGTCAAGAGAGTGAAGATCATAGTCACGCTGAGCGTCGACGTGCAGCAGCACCCGAAGAGTGGTCATCTTCGGGGTCGGGGAGAAGGTCTGAAAGAAGTCAACTCCCTCTCGCTGACTGAAGCCTCGTGCAACGTAACGCGCCTTGAAGACAGGCGGAGAACCCGGCGGCCGCTTCACCCTGAAAATCCACATGCCACTGACGATGTTCGCCCCAGGTGGGGGAACCTCGTCGACGTAGGTGCCTGTGGACTTCCAGGAAGCCATCTCTGCGTCCATGGCTGTCTGCCACTGAGAGGAGTAGGGACCCTCAATCGCCTCTGCGTAAGAGCGCGGGGTCGGGATGTCTGGTGCATCCGGGTCTCCCTCAGGGGCAATCAGCATGGACACGAGATGAGGTAAAGCAGCGGCAAAGCACTCAAACTCCTCCTGTCTGTCCTCAAGGACGTCTGTGCCAAGAGCACACGCACCCCCGACGGACGGAGGACAGACAGACTCAGACTCAGCAACAAGGCTAGCGGCGTAGTCTAGACGACAGGCGGCAGCAAAGTCAACAAGCTCAGCAACTAGAGCAGACGCAGCAGTGGACTCAAAGGAAGGGTCAGTGACAACAGTGGCTAGAAGAGGAGTGACAGTAGGACTGGCAGCACGAGCAAGGTCTGACGGCAGGTCAGCAACGTCAGGAAGAGAGGACGCAGGAGGAGACGGCAGAGGGACACGCTGTGGAACAGAGGAAGGACGAAGTGCCATCTGGTGTATGCCTGGGATAGGAGGAGGACGCGGACGCGGAACACGACGACCAGTGCGAACAGCGCGAACAGGCGACGCAGGACGAGACTCAGGCTCACGACGCTCCGCAAGACCTCCTGTCGGCCCAGTGTAAGGAGAAGGACCAGGCAGTGGGGAGGCTGGCTGTAACTGCGACTGCGCCTGGTCAGGCGGTGGACACAGTAAGGGAGGAGTAGGACCAGTAGAAGGCGGGAGACCAAGAACCTGCTGAAGCAGCGGAACGAAGTACGGTCGCGGCCGCGCAGCGCATCCAGAACCAGCACCGACAGCACCAGTACCCCCAGCTCCAGGGTCTCTAGCTCCAACGCCTGCAGTACCACCAGCACCAGCACCTCCAGCAACTCCAGCAGCTCCAGTACCTCCAGTACGAGCAACTCCAGGACCAGCAGCTCCAGCACCTCCGGCTCCAACTCCCGCAGCACCACCAGCTCCAGCAGCTCCAGTACCTCCAGTACGAGCACCTCCGGGACCAGCGACTCTAGCACCTCCATCACCTCCAGGACCAGCAGCTCCAGTACCTCCGGCTCCAACTCCCGCAGCACCACCAGCACCAGTAGCTCCAGTACCTCCAGTACGAGCACCTCCGGGACCAGTGGCTCCAGCAACTCCAGCAGCTCCAGCTCCAACGCCGGCAGCACCTCCAGCTCCAGCAGCTCCAGTACCCCCAACTCCAGGGCCTCCAGCGGCAGGCCCCCCAGCTCCAGCAGCGCCGCTCCGACGGCTCCAGCGCCGAGCAAACCACTCGCGCAGCTGCGGTGGAGAGAGAGAGGCTCCCGCCGTGACGAGGCACATGTAGGACCTCCAGCATACTCCGCACCCCCAAGCTCAGCACCCGCGGGCTCACCACCCCCAGGCTCAGCACCCCTAGGCTCAGCACCCCCAGACTCAGCAACCTCAGGCTCAGCACCCCCAGGCTCCGCACGCTCAGGCTCAGCACCCCCAGGCTCCGCACACGCCTGCTCAGCACCCCCAGGCTCAGCACCCCCAGACTCAGCAACCCGAGGCTCAGCACCCCCAGGCTCCGCACGCTCAGGCTCAGCACCCCCAGACGCAGTACCCCTAGCAGTACCAGAGTCGACAGCTACCTCGACAGGCTCGACAGGGTCTACCTGGGACACACCTGAGGGAGCAGGACCCTGAGGGGGGAGGGGGTCTATCGGAGGAGGACCTGGTGCAAGGAAGAGCGGCGCGGGGGGGAGAAGGGCAGAGTGGTAGGGGAAGAGGCGGTAAAAGGGAACCAACTCGTCAAACGTGACGTCCTGAGAGGGCAGGACACGGCGCGAGGTGGGGTGGTAAAACTGCCAGCCAGGCGCGTCAGGGGGGAAACCAAGGAAGACACAGGGAATGGCGCGAGCGGAGAGCTTGTCCGCGGACGTATCGCGGACAAAGGCACGAGATCCCTAGACCCGGAACACCGACGCGTCGCCAACCTCTCCCGTCCAACGCAGTGTCGGCGAGGTCTCCGGCAAGGAGACACGGGGCCAGAGGTTGAGCTGATGCGCAGCGTATCGGACCACAAACGGCCACAGAAAATGGGGGGCAGCCGCGTGGATCATGGAGGTACGAGCGACCTCCATGACTAAGCCAATGCGGCGCTCAGCAACCCCATTCTGTTGCGGAGAGTCCGGAAGCGTGAACGTCTGGCGAATGCCCTCCCCACCACAAAAGTCCCGCAGAAGGTCGGAGGCAAACTCATCACACCTGTCAGAGTGCAAGGACTAGAAGGTCCGTCTCGAACCGCTCACGGAGCTGGAGACGGACAGTGCGGATCCAAGGGATCAGAACATCAGGGACCTCCCCCTTGCTGCGCAAGGGGAAGACCGTGGTGTAACGCGTGTAGTCGTCAACAACCAGCAAAAAGTAGCACTCGCGGCCCTGTCCACGGACGAGGGCTGGGCCCCACACGTCCATGTGGAGAGTCTGCAGGGGAGCAGTCGTCGGGGGAAACGAGGAGGAGTGAGGAGCGGCGCGCTGCCGCCCCTCGACACAGGGATGGCAGGGAGGGGCAGGCGAAGGTGGGAGGGGAGGCAGAGTCCTGGGAAGACCAGAGAAAAGGAGTCGAGAGTGCATGCCACGGAGGCGCTGCACTGAGGGGTGACCAAGACGGTGGTGCCAAAGGAGGGTCTGGTGCGACAGAGCGCGACACGAGCAGGGGGCCGCTAGCTGACCTGACGTAGACGCAGACGCAGCTACCTGAGGAGACACAGTAGTCAGTGTGTACAGACTCGAGCCAGGCGCACGGGTGAACGTGGCCAGGTGCCGGCCAGTCCGGGAGCACGTACAGATCGCCACACGCTGTCCTCTTGGAGTAAAGGTGTCAACCCATACATCCTGAAGGACGGCGTTGCTCACCAAGTTCGTAGAGAACGAGGGGAGGTGAAGACCTGACAGTGAGCCAGACGGAACCGCCGGACACGGGAGAACAGTGGAGGAACGTGCAAGGACTGGAACCCAGAGGGGTCAGTCAGAGAGACAGCAACAGGTGCAGGGAGCGGTGTGAGTGCGGTACTGTCGCGAAAGAAACAGCGAGAAGCACCTGAGTCAAGCGTGAAGGTGTGCAAGGCCTCAGCAGGCGCAGTACCAGAGAGAGCAGACTCACTAGCACCTAGAGCAGCAGACTCACCAGCACCTAGAGCAGCGACCTCTATACCTGGGTCGGGCGGCATACACAGGTAACAGTCACCCTCAGCACTAACACTCAATGCATACATGGCAGTAAGGATAGCATCATAGTCAAGACCAAAGATATCCACACCCTGCCTAAGCAGCTCTGCCCAGTGGGGGAGCTCAGTCACGTCGGGAAACTCTGTGCGTAAGGCGTCGGTAAGACGGGAGAAGCAGCGGTGCTGTGTGTGAGGCTGCCCGCATGTCTGACCAGAGCGGTCACCTGTGCGAATGACATACGGGCAGCGACCACCACCCCCAGCCGCCCCACGCTGAGCAAACCACTCATGTAGCTCCTGAGACGAAAGGGGCTGACGCTGCTGCTGCTGCCTCTGACCACCGCCAAGGCCTCCCCTCTGGCTGGTACCACCCCGGCCGCCACCACCGCCGCCGCCTCCACTCCCACTGCCGCCACCACTGCCGCCTCCACCACTCCCACTGCCGCCACCACCGCCGCCACCTGCACCTCCACCCCCACCACCACTCCCTCCGCCACCGCCGCCCCCTCCACTGCCTCCACCGCCCCCACCACCGCCTCCACCTCTGCCACCCCCACCGCCCCTACCTCCTCTGCCCCTGCCGCTGCGGCGCCTCCCACTAGGGGCAGACGCAGCTCCTACCTCCTCAGCACGAAGGTAGTCAACAGCTGCAGCAGAGGCGACGGAGGGGACCAGGGGGGAGGGCGAACACCCCTCAAAGAAGGGAGTGCGAGGAGTGCCACGAGAAGCGCCTACAGTAAATATGCTAGTCTCAGCTGCTAGGACGTGCTTCTCGAGCAGGTCGACAGTGAGTTCGGTGGGGTCAAGAGCGAGGAGGAGGTCCCTGACAGCGCTAAGAGAGTCAGGGAGGCGGGTGACTATGAAGTAGAGAGTGATGTACATGGGAGGAGGGTTCTTGGTGAGAAACTCGGCGGGAAGCGCAGCGCGGTAGCGAGTGTCACTAGTGCGAAGGTCAGTGACGAGGTCGGCTACTGTGGCAAAGGCGGACAGCTCTGGGAACAGGTAGGGCAGGAGAAGGCGGCCTAGAGCAGCAGTGGCCGGGGAGGAGTAACGAGCGATTACAGCGTCGTACAGTGCTTTCGCAGTCTTATGCTGTCCGAAGTGAGCGCGTTCGGCTAACGGCAGGTGGTTGCGAACGGCTAGGCGAGCAGCAGCGTCACGAGTAAGCCACTGTGAGCGAGTCGCACTGTCAGCTATGGCGGCAGGGGCGAGAGAGGCGCCAGACGTGAGGTCAAACAGTGAAACTCCGTCCTTGGAATCGCTCAGTAAGTACAGCTGTAAGTCGTCGAGCCACGCATCGAACTCTATCGGGCGGCCCTCCGGATCGAAAGTGAGGACACTGAGCGTAGCCATAGTGGGCAGAGCAGTCGGGCGCGCTAGCAGCAGAGCAGCACGCAGGCAGGGCTAGGCAGACGAGTGCGCTAGCAGCAGGGCAGCACGCAGGCAAGGCAAGGCAGGGCGGCGCAGGGCGACACAGCGGCGAGCGGCGCGCGGGCAGCAGGAGAGGGCGGCGCAGCAGCGAGCAGCGTGCGGCAGGGCAGGGCGCGCGGCGGCGCGGCGCGCGGGCAGGGCAGGGCGGCGCGGCGGCGCGGCGCGGCGGCAGGGCAGGGCGCGCGGCGGCGCGGCGCGCGGGCAGGGCAGGGCAGGGCGCACGACGGCGGGCGGCGCGCGGGCAAGGCGACGCGGCAGCGCGGCGCGCGGGCAGGGCGACACGGCGGCGCGGCGCGCGGGCAGGGCAGGGCGCGCTGCGGCAGGCGGCGCGCGGGTCAGCAGGGCGCGCTGGCGAGGCGGCGCGACGGCGCGCGGGCAAGCAGGGCGCGCTGCAGCGGGCGGCGCGCTGGCAAAGCAGAGCGCGCTGCGGCGGGCGGCGCGCGGGCAGGGCAGGGCGTGCGCAGGCAGCGCGACGCAGGGCAGGGCAGGGCAGGGCGGCGCGATCACGGCGGCGCGACGGGTGGGGTAGCGCTACTCGGTGGGCCCTAAAAAAAAACGGTCCTAGGCTAGGACCTGCTCTGAAACCATGTCAGCAGAATAAACGAGAATGGATGAACTAGAAAGCAGGTGGGTACAAGTAGCAAACCCTAATTGGGTTGTACCCCATATGGGCTACCCCACTATAGCCTACACAATAAGCAGCATATAAGTTTGACATACCAGTGGGGCAAGCCATAATTGACACCGGAGCCCACCACGTCCTGATAGGGAAGGGCTTGGCGAGGCAGCTGAAGCTGGACTTACCGGGCAGACTCATAGAGAGAGGAATTTGGCTCATGACTGCAGAAGGGGGGGAGCCGAAGTGGATGCCGAGGACGCAGAGACCCATAGAGATAGTCGTGCGTCCATGAACGGAGAAAGAGTGTTGTATCAGAGTGGTCTGTGGAGTGTCCCAGTCGGAAGATTACGACGTGCTCGTCGAGATGGACCTGCTGTACCGAGCGGGAGCCACCATATGCACGTGGCAGGAGAAGGTCCTCTAACGAGCAAAATACTGGGATCCAGAGAGCGCCGTCGGCACTCTACCCATGAAGTTCGTTACACAGGAGCCGAGGGAAGCCTACCGGGCTGAGGCCACCGACCTGAAGTGAGAGCTGGACGACTGGTCCTGGGAACAATATACGGTGGAGTACGAGCGCAGGACTGAAAGGAGAAGGAAAGGGGAAGACCCACCTACTCTGAAGGAGCGGATCACGAGGGTATGGGCCTTGGAGAGCTCGCTATGCATAGTGGAGCTGTATGGAGGCATCGGCACAGGCCTGGCAGCTGCGCTGAAAGCGGGGTGCAGGGTGCGAAAGTGGATCCACGTGGAGAAAGACCCTGCTGTGAGAAGGATGGCCCGACACCATGCAACGAGGCTGCTGGAGGAATACCCGCAGCTACTGCTTGATACCGCCATACCTGCAGAGTACGAGGCCACGGTGGACGATGTGAGGGACATTACGGAAGAGCAGCTGGAAAAGTGGGGGCAGGTGGATTTAGTAGTTGCGGGCTGGGAATGCCAAGGATACTCGAGAGCGGGAGATGGACTGGGCATGGAGGACAGCAGGGGAGCCTCCTTCAGGGACCTGGAGAGGGTGCTGGAAATGCTGCAAAAGAAGCAAGGGGAGGTGCTCTATATCCTGGAAAACGTTGACCTGGCAGAGGATCGCCGGGAACCTGTCAGGAGAGCCTTTGAGGAGATAGAGGAGGCAGTAGGCAGGGGAGTCGCAGCAGACGCGGCCCAGCTGGGATCGAGATCACACCAACCCAGGAGATACTGGCAGAACGGGGTATCAGAGACAAGCCTGAGGCACTCCCTGGCTCAGATGCAGAGGCCAGAGCCTAGGTTGGTGAGTGACATACTGGGACCAGGACTCCTGGCTGCACCAGTGACCTGCCCTGATCACCCGTCGCAGTATCAGTGCAACACGCCAGTAAAGCCACGGCAAGCTCTGCCCACACTAGTCTCATATGCAGGGGCGCGCGGGTTTGTGATGGAGGAAGACAAGCCCGGACCCGGCATGGTATACGATGTGAGGAGTAAGAAATGGGAGGAGCCGACGGCAGGAGAAAGAGAATTGGCAATGGGCCACATGTGGGGAGCGACAGCACATCCGCAAGTGACAGAGAAGCAACGCAGGGCAGCGATGGGCCGAGCCATGGACCTAAACGCGATGTGCTGGTTGATAAAAACCATACGTATGCATCTGAAGAGGAAGGATATAGAGAGGGCGATCGAGATAGGAGAAATATACCAAGAGGAGGAGGAGGTGCAGATGCGAAGGCGCCAGCTGGAGCAGATAGAAGAGCAGCAAGAGGAAAGGAAACGAGAAGGATGGGCCTACATGGCGCTCTCAGGAGTAGGCCCAGCCGCAGGCACGAAGGGAGCGGAGGAAGAAGGAAGGAAGGAGAAGCAGGGAGAAGCAAAGCACAAGGAGAGAACCGAGGAGGATGACTGGCAGATAGGCGAAGGAATGGGGGCAGCCGCAGCGGAAGCTCGCGGAAGCCCACCCGCAGGCACGGAGGGAGCGGAGGCAGAAGGAAGGAAGGAGAAGCAGAGAGAAGCAAAGCACAGGGAGAGAACCGAGGAGGAGGACTGGCCGATAGGCGAAGGAATGGGGGCAGCCGCGGCGGAAGAGCTGCAAGCCGTGGTAAGACAGCACAGAGGGACATTCGCCTACTCGCTGCTGGAGCTGGGGAAATGCAAGACCCATCAGATGCAGATCAAGCTCAACAGCGATATGCCGATTTACCAGAGAAAAAGGAGAATGAGCCCAGGGGACCTGGATATTTGCTTAGAAAAGTGTGCAGAACTGCTGGAGGCGGGTCTGATTCAGAGATCAGAGAGTGACTATGCAGCGGCGACTGTGGTGGCAGCGAGAAAGGACCTGACAGGGGAGGTATCGGCCAGGAGGATGTGTGGAGACTACCGTGGGTTGAACAAGGTCACCCTAGCCGACCGATACCCAATGCAATCCGCTGAGGAAATATTCAACAAGCTGCAGGGCGCCACCGTGTTCACCACCCTCGACCTCAGGCAGGGATTCAACCAAATCCCCATCTGCCCCGAAGACTGCAAGAAGACCGCGTTCCATGGGCCTGATGGACTGTACGAGTGGAGATTTATGCCGTTCGGCATGAAAAGCGCGTCAGCCTTTTTTCGGAGAGTCATGGATTCCACGCTGCGAGACGAACCTGCAGCTGCTTGCTACATAGATGATGTGGTAGTCTTCCGCGCAAATGACCAGCAGCACGTGAAGGATGTGAAGGACACGCTGGAGGCGATCAGCAAGGCGGGGCTAACGTGTCATCCAAAGAAGTGCATCTTTGGAAGCAGCTCGGTTAAGTACTTGGGCTTCGAGGTGCAAGGGGGAAAGATGAGTATCCAGTAGACGAAGGTGGAGGTGCTAGACAGAGTGCCCCCACCCAAGGACAGGAGTACACTGAGAGCAGTGCTCGGATTTCTGAACTACTACCGCAAATTCGTACCCAATTTCAGCCGGACAGCAGCGGTGCTCAACCGACTGCTCAAAGAAGAGCAGTCATGGCAATGGGGAGAGGCGGAGCAAGGGGCAATGGATGCACTGCTGAAGGCAGTGAAGACCGCCACGGTGTTAAGCCCGCCCAGCAAGGAGGACCCCTTTGTACTCTACACCGACTGGAGCAGCTCGGGGATGGGGGCAATCCTGTGTCAAGAAAGAGAGGGACAAGAGATGGTAGTAGCATTCGCCAGCAGAAGCTGCAACCCGGCGGAGGCCAACTACAGTTCATACGAGGAAGAAGGACTAGCTGCAGTATGGGCAATAAGTCATTTCATAGTGTACCTGCAGGGGAGACCGTTCGTGCTAGTGACAGACCACCAGCCTCTCACGTGGTTAATGACGAACCAGGCGCTGACAGGGAGGAACGCAAGATGGGCAATGCGCCTCCAAGAGTACGACTTTAGCATCAGGCATCGGCCGGGCAAGACGCTGCAGCACGTAGATGGGCTGTCAAGGAACCCACCCTCCGGCAGGCCAACCGCATGCCTAGTGGCGCTGGCAAGAGAGATAGACGGAGAAGGGGCAAGAAGGAGGCGGGAGAAGGGAGCGGACGACGTCTGGGAGGATAAAGAGGTGCTGGGGTGGGTGCAAGGAAAAAACACTGAAGGAGAGCCGGCGAGCGAGAGAGCCAGGGCAAGAGGAGCCCATTATCGCTGGTACCAAGAGCAGCTGCAGATGCACACCAAGGACGGATGGAAGCTAGTTCCCAGGAAGGAAGAAAGGGAAGGGATCATAGCCAAAGTGCACAGGCAGATGGGCCACTACGGCAGCCTCCGAACAACGCAGCTGGTAGAGACATGATGGTGGTGGGCAGGAATGAGACAAGACATCAAAGAATGGGTGACAAGCTGTGAGTTGTGCAGCAGGAACAAGGCTGAGTTAGAAAGGGGGAGAGAAGAACTGCCGTCGCTGCCAATCAGGGGTATAGGATTCAGATGGTCTCTGGACTTGGCAGGAGAGATGCCAGTGAGCAGGAGGGGCAAGCGTTATATCCTGATCATGATCGAACACGGAAGCAAGTGGGTGGAGGTAAAGGCCCTGCCGAGCAAGAATTCGGCCAGGATAGCAGAGGCGTTTGAGGAGCAAGTACTGACAAGGTTCGGGGCATGTGGGGAGGTACTGACGGACCAAGGCACGGAGTTCATGGGAGAATTCGAGAAGCTGCTGAAGCAGAGCGGAATCACCCATAGGAGAACCTCCCGCTATCATCCACAGAGTGACGGGCTAACGGAGAGATTCGTGCAGACAGTGAAGAGGGGCTTGAGGGCCTACGGAGAGAGGTTCAAGAGGGACTGGGATACAAGGCTGCCGTGGGTAGCCGCGGGGTACCGCTTCAGCAAACAGGCAGCGCTGAAGGACTACTCTCCCTACTTTCTGCTGCTGGGCCGAGTGCCCGTGCTGCCAGTGGACGCGCCCAAGCTGCTGACCGGAGTGGTGACAACAGGGACAGAGGAGCAGTGGGTAGGGCTAGCAGAAGCCAGGGCACGGTACCTACGAGAGCTGGTGCCCGCAGCACTAGAGAACTTACACGTGGCGCAGCTGAGAGATGCACAAAGGTACAGGAAGAGGAGAGAAGGTGACACGGGGAAGAAGGAGAGGGAGCTGAATGTCGGGGAAGAGGTATACCTGAAGCAGGCGAAACATGATATGATGGACATAGGGCTGGGGACAGAGCGCTGGAGGGTCAAACATGTAAAGGAGTCCGGAGTGGTGGTGCTGGTGGGTGAGAAGGGGCAGGAGAAGAAAGATCACAGGACCAACGTGGCCAGAGCCTACCCAAGGAGGAGGGAGAGTGAAGCAGGACGAGAGGGAGGATCGGGAAGCAGGAGGCAGGCTAGGGAGGAAGAGATCCATCGGCAGAACAGCAAGCGTGAGCAGCCGAGGAGGGGGCAAGTGGACCAGCCTGAAGAGAGGACCAGAGGAGTGCACAGGGAGCTAAGGGCTCTGAAGAGATGAGGAGGCAGGTACCAAGCAAAAGAGGACCACACTGGAAGGCATGAAAGGGAGGGCTGCAGCAAGAGAACCTGATTTACGACAGATGTCATGCTTTTAATTGCAAGATAGAATAGAGACAATATAAATGCATGACAAAGGAATAATAGGAGGTTAGACAGTAGGGAGGATGGCGGGAAACCAAACTGATCGAGCGGGAAGAAGCGAAGGAAAAAGAGTAGCGAAAGCAACAGTGTTAACAACGGTAACCAGCAGGAAATACTTAGGCAAGGAGCGGGGGTGGAAATGCTTGCTTGCTCGTTTGTTCTCACATTAAGCATAATTTTGGCCTAGCGAACTTCTAGAGCTAAGCAACCAGTGATGCCAACCCCGCAAGCCACCAGTGAAAGTAGCTGAGCTAGAGAGCCAGCCGAGCTTCAATTCCCTAGAGCAGTAGATAGCTAAGGCACATCTAGGAACTTTTCAAGTGGACCAGCTTGAAGAGAGGACCAGAGGAGTGCACAGGGAGCTAAGGGCTCTGAAGAGATGAGGAGGCAGGTACCAAGCAAAAGGGGACCACACTGGAAGGCGTGAAAGGGAGGGCTGCAGCAAGAGAACCTGATTTACGACAGCGCTCGTGAATGAAGAGCGCCCGCTGCACATGTGAGGATCCTTCCGCGTTTTGGGGCTGGAAGCGCTCTTTCCGAGCGTTTTTCTTCCGCCAATATATGGAACGAAATGGAATTACAAAGGTAATGGTAATGGTAATGGTAATGGAAATGGTAGTGGTAATGGTAACGGAAATGGTAGTGGTAATGGTAGTGAATATGGTAATAGTCATGGTAATGATAATGGTAATGGTAATGGTAATGATAGTGGTAATGGTAATGGTAATGGTAATGGTAATGGTAGTGGCAATGGTAATGGTAATGGTAATGTTAATGGTAATGGTAATGGTCAAGGTCATGGTCATGGTAGTGGTAATGGTACTGGTAATGGTACCGTATTCTCCTGAACATAACACCCTAGGGTATAGCTAAAAATACAGGGAAAATTTGGGGGGGGGGGGGTCTTCATAGGAAAAGGCTACATAATACCCGGGTGTATATATATGGCATATTTTCGTGTAAGAGTTTGTAAAATCATACAACTTGGGTGTTTCCATGGTCGTTTTAACATTACAGGTTGAGGCGCGAATGTGAGGTTCGGCGCGAACTACATCACCCCCTCGAAAAATCCATGTGGCACCTCTTTGGCCACTTGCAGCAGAAGATTCGCCAGCCCGTGGCGACAGCAAAATAGTGGGAGGGGGGAAATCTCGACAGATTTGAAGTGAAAGTACCGTACCGCGAAATCTGATCGTGGGAGAGATTCTCGCGATATCCTCTCGTACTTGCACCTACTCATTAACCGATATAATGACTCTGTAAGAAGAGGAAGGTGTTATAAAAAAACACCCAAAAAGGGGGGTATAGTAGAAACGAGGTCGCCTACAACACCCACCCCGCACAAGCTACCCAGGGGGTGTACAATTTCGGGGGGTGTTTTGTCCGAGAGAAAACAGTCATGGTAATGATAGTGGTAAATTGCCAATCTGCGGTGCTACCACTGTCAGTGTATATGCATGTTATATATGTGTAGGCTGTAGTGGGGTAGCCAACATGGGGTACAGCCCCTTTTAGGGTTTCATATTTGTACCCAATACTTTCATAGCTCATTCATTCCCTGCTGCTAGATTCTAACATGGTTTCAGAGCACTAGGTCCGTAGGACCGTCTTTTTTTTCGGGCCCACCTACCGTTGCGGTTACCGCGCTACCCCACGTGTTGTTCTGCGCCTGCCTGCCTGCCTGCCTGCCCTGCCTTGTGACGTGCTGCGCTGCGCGCGCCGTCCTGCAGCCCTCGCGCTGCCTCCTGCTGCCCTAGGCCAGCGCGCCGCCCCTGCAGGCCCGTAAGGCCCACGCGCCGCCCCTGCAGGCCCGTCAGGCCCTCGAGCCGCCCCTGCAGGCCCGCGAGCCGCCCCTGTAGGCCCGTCCGGCCAGAGCGCCGCCCCGCCAGGCCGCTGACGCGGCCCCGCCCTGCCTCTGACGCGGCCGCGCCCTGCCTCTGACGCGGCCGCGCCCTGCCTCTGATGCGACCGCGCCCTGCAGCCGACGCGGCCCCGTCCTGCCGCTGACGCGGCCGCGCCCTGCCGCCGACGCGGCCCCGCCCTGCCTCTGACGCGGCCGCGCCCTGCCGCCGACGCGGCCCCGCCCTGCCTCTGACGCGGCCGCGCCGTGTCGCCGACGCGGCCCCGCCCCGCCCCTGACACGGCCCCGCCCTGCCTCTGACGCGGCCGCGCCCTGCCTCTGACGCGGCCGCGCCGTGTCGCCGACGCGGCCCCGCCCCGCCCCTGACGCGGCCCCGCCCTGCCTCTGACGCGGCCGCGCCCTGCCTCTGACGCGGCCGCGCCCTGTCGCCGACGCGGCCCCGCCCCGCCCCTGACGCGGCTCGCCCTGCCTCTGACGCGGCCGCGCCCTGCCTCTGACACGGCCGCGCCCTGCATCTGACGCGGCCGCGCCCTGCCACTGACGCGGCCGCGCCCTGCCGTCGACGCGGCCCCGCCCGGACGCCGACGCGGCCCCGCCAGCCCTGCAGCTGACGCGGCCCCGACCTGCCGCTGACACGGCCCCGCCCTGCAGCTACCGCGGCCCCGACCTGCCGCTGACGCGGCCCCGCCCTGCAGCTGCCGCGGCCCTACTCTGCAGCCGCTGCTGCGGCCCCGCCGTCGCCGCCGTCGTGCGCCTACCCTGCCGCCGCCCGCCGAGCGCCGGCCCTGCCCGCCACTGGTGAGCACCTGCCTTGTTCGAGCGCTGCCGCGCCCTCTGCCTGCCTGCCTGCCTGCCTGCCTGCCTGCCTGCCTGCCTGCCTGCCTGCCTGCCTGCCTGCCTGCCTGCCTGCCTGCCTGCCTGCCTGCCTGCCTGCCGCGCCTGCCCTGCCCGCGCTGCTGCTGCTACTACTGCTACTGTTGCACATGGCGGTGGCCAGATGTAGCTCCAGCGACGTCCGCGCGAGTCTCTCACGCCTCAGCAGCTTCGTGAGTGGTACGCTAGTTGGGGTTGTGGCGGTAGCCGTCGTGGCTGTCGCCCTGGAGCTGGTCAGTCGGGAGCGTCTGGCAGTGGCCAGCTGCAGCTGCAGCGGCGTCCGCGCGAGACACTTACGTCCCAGCAGCTTCACGAGTGGTACGCTCAGAGTAGAGGGTCTTTGAGTACCATTCGCTGCCCGTACGTCATTCGCACAGGTGATCGGGCTGGTCAGGCTTGCGGGACGCTTGGTCACACACAGTCCCGTTGCTTCGCCCGTCTGAGCGACGCCTGGCGTACCGAGTTTGGCGACGAGGCTGAGCTCCCCACCTGGCTGGAGCTGCTTGGACAGAGGGTAGATATCTTTGCTCTTGACTATGATGCTATTCTCACTGCCATGTATGCATTGCCTACTAGTGCTGCCCGTGCCTATTACCTGTGCGTACCGCCTGACCCAGGTATAGAGCCTGCTGCTCTAGGTGCTGGTGAGGCTGCTGCTCTAGGTGCTAGTGCGTCTCCTGCTCTAGGTGCTGGTGAGGCTGCTGCTCCAGGTGCTGGTGAGTCTGCGCCTGCTGAGGCCTTGTATACCTTCACACTTGACTCAGGTGCTTCCCACTCCTTCTTTCGCGACAGCACCACCCTCACGCCGCTCCGTCGGCCGGTTGCAGTCTCCCTGGCAGACCCCTCTGGGGGTCCAGTCCTTGCGCACTCCTCCACGGTCCTGCCGTGTCCGGCGGTCCCGTCTGGCTCCCTGTCAGGTCTTCACCTCCCCTCGTTCTCTACGAACTTGGTGAGTGGAGCAGACCTACAGGATGTGTGGGTTGACCAGTTCACCCCTAGAGGTCAGCGTGTGACCCACTGTACGTGCTCCCGGACTGGTCGGCACCTGGCCACGTTCACCCAAGCGCCTGGCTCGAGTCCGTACACACTGACCACTGTGTCCCCTCAGGTAGCTGTGTCTGCGTCTGCGTTTGCGTCAGGTCAGCTAGCGGCCCCCTGCTCATGTCGCGCTCTGTCGCACCAAACCCTCCTTTGGCACCACCGCCTTGGTCACCCCTCGGTGCAGCGCCTTTGTAGCATGCACCGCCGTTTCCTTGTCTCTGGACTTCCAGAGACTCTGCCTCCTCTACCACCCTCGCCTGCTCCTCCCTGTCTTCCCTGTGTCGAGGGGCGGCAGCGCGCCGCTCCTCACTCCTCCTCGTTCCCTCCCACAGAGGCTCCCCTGCAGACTCTCCACCTGGACGTGTGGGGCCCAGCCCGAGTCCGTGGACAGGGCCACGAGCGGTACTTCTTGCTGGTCGCCGACGACTACACGCGTTACACCACGGTCTTCCCCTTGCAGCGCAAAGGGGATGTCCCTGATGTTTTGATCCCCTGGATCCGCGCTGTTCGTCTCCAGCTCCGCGAGCGGTTCCAGGCGGACTTTCCTGTCCTGCGTCTGCACTCTGACAGATGTGGTGAGTTCTCCTCAGACCTCTTGGCAGCCTTCTGTGCGGAGCACGGCATCCGCCAGACGTTCACGCTTCCAGCCTCTCCGCAGCAGAATGGGGTTGCTGAGCGCCGCATTGGCTTAGTCATGGAGGTCGCTCGTACCTCCATGATCCATGCGGCTGCCCCCCATTTTCTGTGGCCGTTTGCGGTCCGGTACGCCACGCATCAGCTCAACCTCTGGCCCCGTGTCTCCTTGCCGGAGACCTCGCCCACACTGCTGTGGACGGGGAAGGTTGGCGATGCGTCGCGTTTCCGGGTCCGGGGTGCTTGTGCCTTTGTCCGCGATACCACCGCGGACAAGCTCTCCGCCCGCGCTGTTCCCTGTGTCTTCCTTGGCTTTGTCCCTGACGCGCCTGGTTGGCCGTTTTACCACCCCACCTCGCGCCGTGTCTTCCCCTCTCAGGACGTCACGTTCGACGAGTCGGTTCCCTTTTACCGTCTCTTCCCCTACCGCACTGCCCCTCTCCCCCCCCCCCGCCGCTCTTCCTCGCTCCAGGTGCTCCCCAGGTAGACCCCCTCCCCGCTCCCGGTCCTGCTCCTTCAGGTGTGTCTCAGGTAGACCCTCCTCCCTTGACTGCGCCGGTTGAGGTCACTGGTGACTCGGGTCCTGCTGAGGGTGGTCCTGCTCGGGGTGCTGCTTCTGGGGGTGCTGAGCCTGGGGGTGCGGAGCCTGGGGGTGCTGAGCCTGGGGGTGCGGAGCCTGGAGTTGCGGAGCCTGGGGGTGCGGAGACTGGAGGTGCTGAGCCTGGGCGTGAGGAGTCTGGGGGTGCTGAGCCTGGGGGCGCTGAGGCGTCTGGTGAGCAGTCTCCCTGGAGCGGCCGTCTCCGTAGTCGCTCCGCTGGTGCCTCGCCGCTGCACTCTCGTCGTCGACTCCCTCTCTCCCCACAGCAGCTGCTTGAGTGGTACGTTGGCCGTCAGGGTCGCGCTGCTGGAGCTAGGGGCCCTGCTGCGGGAGGCGCTGGAGCTGGTGACTCTGCTACTGGAGTTGTTTCTGCTGGAGGTTCTGGAGCTGCTGAGGGTGCTGGAGCTGGAGGTTCTGGAGCTGCTGGAGGTGCTGGCGCTGGTGGCGCTGGAGCTGGAGGTTCTGGAGCTGCTGAGGGTGCTGGCACTGGAGGTTCTGGAGCTGCTACGGGTGCTGGCGCTGAGGGTTCTGAGTCTGCTGTTACGCGGTCTCCTTGGAGTAGCCGCCTTCGTCCGCGTGTGCCTCTCACCTCACAGCAGCTGCACAACTGGTACGGTCGCCGTCAGGGTCGCGCTTCTGGAGCTCGGGGCTCTGCCGCTGGAGGTACTTCTGCTGACGTCACTGGAGCTGGGAGTGGTGCTGGTCCCGGAGGTGCTCGTACTGGAGGTACTGGAGCTGCTGGGGCTGGAGGTGCTGAGCCTGAGGGTGCTACTGCTGGAGACCCTGGGTCTGGGGGTGCTGCTGCTGGAGACACGGAGGCTGGAGACCCTGGGACTGGAGGTGCCGGTTCTGGGGGTGCTGCTGTTGGTGGAGCTGGTCCTGGAGGAGCTGGCGCTGAGGGTTCTGGAGCTGCTGGAGGTGCTGGAGCTGCTGGGGGTACTGGAGCTGCTGGTGCAGGTGTCACTGCACAGCCGCGCCTGTTCTTCGCTCCACCGTCTCCGTCGTCTCAGCCACCGCCTGACTCTGTGCTTCGCCAGGTTCTTAGTCTCCCTTCGTCTACTGGTCTTCCGTTACAGCCTGGCTCACCGCTGCCTGCTCCTTCTCCTTACACTGAGCAGACAGGGAGTCTTACTGAGCGTCGTGAGCCTGCGTCGCGTCCTGTCTCGCCTGTCCGTTCTGGTTGGTCCGGTTGTCGTGTTCCTCGTCCGCGTCAGCCGGACCTCATAGTCCGTCGTCCTTCCTCTCCTTCGCAGCGTGTTCCTCTGCCGTCTCCTCCTGCGTCTTCTCTGCCTGTCGTTGCGGACCCTGAGTCTGATCGGTTTCGTGCTGAGCACCCTACTGTCACGCGTCTGCTAGCCACTGTTATCACTGACCCGTCGTTTGAGTCTGCTGCTGCGTCTGCCTTAGTCGCTGAGCTTGTTGACTTTGCTGCTGCATGTCGTCTAGACTACGCCGCTAGTCTTGTTGCTGAGTCTGAGTCTGTCTGTCCTCCGTCCGTCGGGGGTGAGTGTGCTCTTGGCACGGACGTCCTTGAGGACAGGCAGGAGGACCTTGAGTGTCTTGCAGCCGCTGCGCCTCATCTCGTGTCCATGCTGCTTGCCCCTGAGGGAGACCCGGATGCTCCAGACATCCCGACCCCGCGCTCTTACGATGAGGCGATAGCGGGTGAGTACTCCTCTCAGTGGCAGACAGCCATGGACGCAGAGATGGCATCCTGGAAGTCCACAGGCACTTACGTCGACGAGGTTCCCCCACCTGGGGCGAACATCGTCAGTGGCATGTGGATTTTCAGGGTGAAGCGGTCGCCGAATTCTCCGCCTGTCTTCAAGGCGCGTTACGTTGCACGAGGTTTCAGTCAGCGAGAGGGAGTAGACTTCTTCCAGACCTTCTCCCCCACCCCGAAGATGACCACTCTTCGGGTGCTGCTGCACGTTGCCGCTCAGCGTGACTACGAGCTTCACTCTCTTGACTTCAGCACAGCCTTCTTACAGGGCAGCCTGCACGAGGAGATCTGGCTGCGCCGCCCACCTGGCTTCAGTGGGTCGTTCCCTCCTGGTACCCAGTGGAACCTCCGGCGGCCGGTCTACGGTCTCCGCCAGGCGCCACGTGAGTGGCACGACACACTGAGGACGACACTTGCGGCTCTCGGGTTTGCTCCGTCGACTGCTGACCCGTCGCTGTTTCTGCGCACCGACACTTCGCTGCCGCCGTTCTACATCCTCGTGTACGTCGACGACTTGGTCTTTGCCACTGCTGACACTGAGGCTCTCGCCCTGGTGAAGTCGGATCTGCAGAAGAGACACACGTGGACAGACCTGGGTGAGCTGCGCAGCTACCTTGGCTTGCAGATCACCCGGGACAGAGCACGCCGCACCATCACACTGACTCAGTCACACATGGTGCAGCAGGTCCTTCAGCGCTTCGGCTTCACCTGGTCCTCGGCACAGGCCACTCCTCTGGCTACAGGTCACTCGCTCTCAGCTCCACCTTCGGACGAGTCCGTAGAGCCGAGTGGTCCTTACCCAGAGCTAGTGGGCTGCCTCATGTACCTGATGACCTGCACTCGTCCTGACCTTGCGTACCCTCTTGGCCTTCTGGCTCGCTACGTGGCTCCTGGTCGGCACCGAAAGGTGCACATGGATGCTGCTAAGAGGGTACTGCGCTACTTGTGCAGTACATCGGGCATGGGGCTCGTGCTTGGAGGACGGGGCGACGTTGTCCTCACTGGGCACTCGGACGCTTCTTGGGTTGACGACCGGGCTACGCAGCGGTCGTCACAGGGTTACACCTTCAGCCTTGGCTCTGGTTCGGTTTCTTGGCGTTCTACACGCTCGTCTTCAGTTCTCAGCTCCAGTTGTGAGGCTGAGATCTACGCCACAGCCATGGCTGCACAGGAGTTACGCTGGCTCACCTACCTGCTGACCGACTTGGGAGATCGGCCTCGTTCTCCTCCAGTGCTGTACGTCGACAACAAGGCCGCCATTGCCTTGTGTCAGGAGCACAGACTGGAGCACAGAACGAAGCACATCGCTCTGCGTTACTTCCTGGCTCAAGAGTTGCAGCAGCGTGGTCAGCTTCGTCTTGCTCACGTGGCCACTCGGGCCAACACTGCTGATATATTCACCAAGGCGCTTCCGTCTGGTGATCATCAGCGTTTCTGCACTCTGTTAGGCCTTGTGCCCACGTTTCCTCACTTGCTGTAGACTTTGCTTGTACTGTGATCTATATATATACCTGCATGCTTGCTCTGCTAGGGAGAGATCACTGTGCTGTTGTTGTTGCATATATACCTCTGCATGTGAACTGGCCTTGTGGCCCTTTGCTTGTGCTCAGTGTGTGTGGTGACGTTGTGATCCACCCTGAGCTTGCTTTGCTTCTCTTCACTGGTCTTGTGACCCCTTGCTCTCCCCCACTTTGCCTATGGGGGTGTGTCAGTGTAAATGCATGTTATATATGTGTAGGCTGTAGTGGGGTAGCCAACATGGGGTACAGCCCCTTTTAGGGTTTCATATTTGTACCCAATACTTTCATAGTTCATTCATTCCCTGCTGCTAGATTCTAACAACCACAATGCCAAACTCTGTGCTACCATAGATGCATATGTCAAATACCACTGCTACGACAGGTGTGTGTGCTGAACATTGGTGCTATCACCGTTGCATGTGCTAAATACCAGTGCTACTACAGTTGTGTGTGCCGAATACTAGTGCTACCGTATCACCCCGGATATAAGCGCATATGCGCTTATAATAAATTCTTTTCTTTTTAGGGGGGGCGCTTGTAATTGAGTAACGGCCATAAGCGCCGGCGCTTATTTATACTTATAGGGTACCAAATTGTACCTTTCATTGTTGTACTTCAACCGAGTCGAAACAATAGAGCGTCACAAAGCAGACTCGCGCGGAAGCGATTCTGCTTCCTGCACATGGGCAAATTCACGTCATTCTGCAAGCATGCCAGCACATCCTGACTGGACGCGCAGCCAGTCAGGTCTTCGCGAGTCAAACGAAGCGAAAATGATGTTGGACTCGCTGCAAAAATGAAATTCGCTACTGTTTTAAACAAAAATTCAAGTAAAAACTGTACGTGCGCTTATAATAAGTAAAGGTTTTTTAGGGGGGGCGCTTATAATTGAGGAACGGCCATAAGCGCCATGCTCCATATATAAGCGCCGGCGCCTGTAATCGGACGGCGCCTATATCCGGGGCCATACGGTATCACTGTTGCGTGTGCTGAATATTAGTGCTATCACAGTTGCATGTGCTGAATACCAGTGCTATCACAATTGCGTGTGCTGAACTCCGGTGCCACCACAGGTGTGTTGCCGAACACAGGTGCTACCGTACCACAGGTGTGTGTGCTGAAGACCGGTGCTACCACAGGTCCCTGAGAGTCCCTGGGGTCCCTAAAGGTCCCTGGGGGTCCCTGAGGGTCCCTGGGGTCTCTCGGGGTACCTGGGGTTCCCTGGGGGTCACTGGGGGTCCCTCAGAATCTCTGGGGGTCCCCGTGGGGGTCCCTGGGCTGGGTTTCTAGGGGTCCCTAGGAGTCCCTGGGCTGGGGGTCTCTGGGGGTACGTTGGGGTTTCTGTGAGTTCCTGTAGGTCCCTTGGGGTCCCTGGGGTTCGTGCGGTTCCCTTCAGGTGATTTCAAAGAACCCAGGTTTGCATATGGCACCCCAGTGCGTTCAATGACGGGGGGTTGTGCGGTATGCACAGGGGATTATGGTAAATTGTGTGGACAGCCATATGCAAACCTGGGTTCATCATCATACATCATGCATCATCTTTTAAAACACTGCTCCATACTCTAATTTCTAACCCTCATGTATTCCCTAAACGCATTTCCCCGAAAGGCCTCTCCAATCCTCAGTAAATCCACACTACTGCTGGGCAGAGTTAATGACAGGGCATCAGGTAGCAGTCTTGATTTGAAAGCGTGACAGTGTTTGCATGAGATGGGTGACTTGGAGATAACTCTCTATGGTGCGGCGCAGAGATATGATGGAGCCAACCTGGTGTCACACACACACACTGCAGTTAGACACCCATCCAACATGCCGCCTGGCCTGGGCCCAAATGATTAGGCAAGAAAAGGACTGGATGGTGGATAAGAGACATGCAGGATAGCAGGGATTACAGGATGGAGACATTGAGTAACAATCACTATGAACTCACAATGATCAGAAGTGATGTGAAAGCTATGGAGATCCCCGAAATTCGGTAGACAAACAGACTAACTGCTGATGATGCAGACGCCATGGATGCTAGCAGCACACCACCTGGTGAGGAGAGAGCACAAAGAATGGTGAGGGCAGAGCACAAGGAATGGTGAGGGGAGAGCACAAGGAATGGTGAGGGGAGAGCACAAGGAATGGTGAGGGGAGAGCACAAGGAATGGTGAGAGGAGAGCACAAGGAATGGTGAGAGGAGAGCACAAGGAATGGTGAGGGGAGGGCACAAGGACTGCATGAGGGCAGAGCACCAGAAAACGTAGTAGCAGGTGGTGATGTGAGGGTACTCCCTTGTAATGAACCACTGCCAGCACATTCACAGCTGCCAGGCCACCGTCCACCGCTTTCCTACTGCTGCCACACTGGCCGCTCCCAGTGTAACCATCTCCCTTGACCCATCGCAGTGCCGGTCATTGGAGACAGGAATGGGACCACGTTGGTGCGCGGTGGGGAGTGGCGGGCAAGACAGGGGGGCAGAGTGAGAGAGGAAGGAGGGAGGGCTGTGCAGAGTGCGGGACTTTGGGGGGGGGGGAGAGTGGAGCAAGGGCGCACCAAGGAAGCGAGTGGAGTCACGTGCGTCTCTGAGGAACTCGGCTGTCTCCGCCCCTGGCCTCACATGCCGCACCCTCGCCCCTATCGCCACTAGACTGTCCGCTATGTCCTTTATCGTGTCGTCCTGGTGTTATGCATGCACGCACGTGCACGCGCGCGCGCACACACACATGCACACATACACACAAACACACACACACACACATACACACACACATATACACAGACACACACACATACACACACATGGCACACACACACAGACGCGCACAAACATAGGCGCGCACACACACAGATCCACATACACACGGACAAGCGCGCACACATGCACACGCACCAAAACATCCGCATATGCACACCATCCCCTCTCCCACACGCACACATGACATGCACACACCCGCATGGGGTATGCACAAACATCCGAGTAAGAAGCAGGAAATGGATGTGGGCAAGTGTGGTGTGGTGCGCGCAGCAGAGTGCATGTGCGGAGGAAGCGAATGCCTAGCACTAAACCGTGTGCAGAGTGCAATAGGCAGCAGTGTGGCAATAGGGGCGAGCAGCACACCAGGTCGTATATGTTGAAGAGGATGGTGATGAGGAACACGGCTGTGTGGCCCAGCGCACGCACGTGCAGGGGAGCAGCAGCCACGTTGTACCCACCCACCTCCCTGCACGCACACGCACGCACGGCTCAATGCTCACATGACCACACGGAATGCCACATGCACTGCCTTGCCGGCACCCATGCAGCACTGCAAGGGGTTTTTTGGGTGCAGCCCACGGGAAATAAAGACCATGAAAAGGTTGCAGTGCACAAAGACACTATCAGACACGCCCTGCGCTGTGCTGCCATGGTTCTGCTGTGCATGTGCCAACTGAAATAAGCTGAGCATTCTGCCTTAGGAGATACGCCCTGTGCAGCACAGCGCAAGCAGCACGCACCGGAGAATCATGGTGGCGGAGGAGGCGAGCAGGGAGGCGTTGAAGACGGGGTACATGCCCTGGGGGATGAGCGGGAACGGCACCACTGGCTGCACCTGCGCCCTCTCCTCCCTGCACCCATGGCACGCACATTTGCATAGATGCATGGCGGCACACGATTTTGCACGGGGAGTGGTGAACGTATGCACCAGACGCACGTGTGGTTTAAAAAAGAGAGACATATGGGTCGACATACAGAGAGGAGGGTAGGTGCTGAGATAACAATGCATGGCGAGGAGGGTTGCGCAGAGAGGCGTGGTACAGAGAGGGCGTGGTGATGTTGAAGTCAAAGTAGAGCAGCGGCACACGGCGCACTCCCCCCACCAGCCACGCAGCCGCGAAGGTGGTGAGCACAAAGAGCGTCAGCAGCAGCGCCAGCAGTGCCACCACGTGCGGGTCCGACAGCAGACGCTCTGCCCTTGCTCAGCATATGGAGGGGAGCAGGGAGGGGGGGAAGAGGGTGGGCGCCCCGGGGGGCAAGCAAGGCAGAGTGGAAGTGAGTGAAGTGCATTGGTGCACAGGACACGGAAGCCATTAGAGCGCACGGCAACAGGGTGGCTGGGTGAGCGAAGCCTTGCAGGCGAGCGGTGGTGGTGAGTGGCGTGGAGTGTGGGCAGGGCAGTGGCGCAGCGACCTTTGAAGAGGGCGAGGGCGGGCTGCAGCGATGCTGTGAAGCCCGACAGGATGCTCAGACAGATGAGCAGCGAGTAGCCCTCGCCTGGCACGTGGGGGGGGGGAGAAAAGGGCAAGCGGTGGTGATGGCGGGGAGAAGACAGGGCGCAGTGAGTCGAACAGCCATGCTCACGACATGGAGCAAGCTCTGCAGCACAATACACCATGGCACGGCATGGCATGGCATGGCATGGCATGGCATGGCATGGCATGGCATGGCATGGCATGGCATGGCATGGCATGGCATGGCATGGCACAGATGGGCAGGGAGGCATGGGGAGCGCGGGAAGGGTGGGGAGGGCGGGGAGGGTGTTACCGACGCCGAACTTGGTGATGGCGGAGCAGAGGCCCTGCAGCATGGTGGAGCCCGCTGCCAGGGCCAGGGACGCACGCAGGAACGACGGCAGCCACACTCTGGCACGGGGGTTAGGGGGCACACGCGTGCAGAGGGAGGGGGTGATGCATGTGAAGGACGTGAGGGCTTGGGACATCCAAGATGCAGCGTGAGGGTGGGTCGGGGAGGGGATGAGCCTTGCAGGTGCACATGAGTGAGTGGTGGTGTGGGAGCACATGGGGGGCGCAGTGCAGCGCACCTGAGGGCGCCAGTGCAGTCCATGGACGTCCATGCTGTCAGCCCGCCAAACACCACTGCCAGCCCTGCTGACACGTAGAAGCTGCAGAGGGGAAGGGGGGGAGAGACACGCCGAGAAGGGTGAGAGGAGAGATGCAAGGGCGAATGCAAGTTGTCATAATCAGAACGGAAATGAGAGGAGAGTGAGTGTGGGTGAGTGTAAGAAGCGAGTTGTTTGAAAAGGTGCATGCATGTGCGCACTGACGTGTATCGCTGGATGAGTGCAGCACCCCTTGACCCCTCGTTGCGCAGGTTGTTGAGATGTGGTGAGATGCGCAGCGCCAACACCACCTGGTCGTACACGTGCACGCGCCCGCACACACACACACACACACACACACACACACACACACACACATACACACACACACACACAGCGAAGTGCGCACAGGGGGTAAGTGTCACGATGACATGCAGAGGGGTTCGTGAGAGAACGAGAAGGCCAATAGTGGGTGACGGGGAGGCACTGGGTGATAGAGAGGTGGGTGAGGGAAGGGCGGTGGCACCTGAAGGATGATGGAGGCGAATATGTGCGGTGTGATGCCCAGAGCGAACAGGTTGATGGGACCTCCCGGTGATGCCACCTCCAGATCCAACCCTGCCCCACCGCACCACACCACATGGCACCTCATCATTATATGACCTCAAAACTGTTCCATGAGCAGAACATAGCATGGCGGTGCAGAGAAAACAGCAGCAGCCCTAGTGCGGCCCTCTTTCCCCTCCCCTCTCCCCCCTCACCGGCGGCCATGAGCAGCGGGTGGTCGTGGGTGGCAGTGGTAGCCTCCTTGAGGCCAGCCAACGGCACGGCATAGCCCACGCGGGACAGGGCCAGCAGGGCCGTGGTGACGAGTGCGCGGCGGGCGAGCTCGTCGCGGAAGAGCCGGTCCACAGCGCGCTCCACGTGCGTCTGCCACATCGCCACCGCCAGGAACAAGTTCCGGTATGCCCGCCCGCTGCCCCCCCCACCTCCCCGCCCCCATGTGCGTCCCGCCTCCTGTGCCGCCCAGGGCGGCCCCTCTGCGCCGCGTGGCGCTGCTTGTGCTTGTGGCTGGCTTCGCGCTTGCGTGCGTGGTGACGCCGCGGGGGCGTGCTGCGTGGCAGAGGGAACGGGCGCCGTCGCTGCGCCGTTGGACGATGACGCAGAGGCGCTGCTGCGCGCCTGCTCGTGCTCGTGGTCTTGACCTTGCTGACCCGCTGTTCTACTGATGCTTTCGCCGTCCCTTGCTTGCGCCCTCGCCTCCCCCACTTCTGCTTGCACCTCTCCTCGCCCCAGCGCCTGCACGCTCACCTGCAGCATTGCCTCCGCCACCTCTCGCGGAATCCCGCCACCCTCCCACCCTACCCCGCCCACCCCCCCACCCTCGTCGTCACGTATCCCCGCCTCCGTCCGCCCCTCCCCCACCGACTCGTCTCCAACCGTCCCTACTCCATCCGCCGCCCGCGCCTGCGGGTCGTCCGCGCCCCAACCGTCCGCCCTCTCGTGCTCCGCCGAACCCACTCGCCCCTCCTCCCCGCGTCCCGCGCTAGCAGCGCGCACTTCAACCGGTCTGTACCGTTGCCTACCGCCGCCCCTACAGCGCCCCGCCCGGCTTCCTTCCGCCATGCCGCTCCGCCACCGCCCACATTTTTCGCGCGATGTCCCTTGCGCCCAACCTCTGTGCGCCGCCAATACGCCACCCCGCGCGTGGTTCAGCGCGGACCAGCGGAGTGCGGAAGGCGCGTGCATGGCAGCGCGGACATTGATCCGGATCGGGGGATGGTAACGGGCGCGCGGGGACGAGGGGGAGGAGAGGAAAGCGGGGCGGAGAAGGGGAGGCGGGGGACGGATTCCCCGCGCCAGCACGTCCATGGTGGCGCGCGCTCGTCTAGCGCAACGCGAGGTGAGATGAGGGCTCTGGGAGGGCTGTGCGCGCAGTGAAAGGTGGAGCAGGCGGGAGAGGTACGCGGCCGCGATGAGGAACGGGCAAGATACGGGCTGACGCCGCACAGCCTGCTGGCCAAGTCAGTCGTTTGTGCTGGCGCTTGACGGAGAGCAGTTACAAGTACCAGATGGTGGCACGATGATGAGCTTCACGTACAAGGTGTCTCATTTACACAAATTTTGCGCTGTGCTGGACGTTCTTTCTGGCAGATTCTACCGGTACTATGTACCAACATCACAAAGCTGCTTGTTGGACAAATCTGTGAGGCACCCCCTGTAACACAACATAATTTGTGTGGTCATTTTAAACGCACTGTCGAGAAAAATATTATGGTAATCTATTCTATTGACGTATAGTCGCATTATGTACTTTCCGGTAGGAACGGAGTGACCTTGCTTCTCAATGGCTCTGGCAGTGTAGCAATGCTCTCCAATATCTCCTGCAGCAAGCAGGGAGCAGGCGCATGAGCAGGAATGGCGAAAGGAGCACGTGCCAGGGCCAACCAACGGCAACTCGTGGCGCGAGCAGTGCATGGGCGCGAGTGAGGGGGGTGGCGTACTGACATGGCGGTTGTATCGCGCTGAGAAGTGGATGAAGAGAATGGCCTCGTTCTGAAACATGTGCGCCAGAGGGCGCAGCTGGGGGATGGCACCACGGCACCACGGCACAGAGGGCATGTGTGGGGCAAGGGCATCAACAGGGATTATACGTTTTGTGCAACTGCTGTTGACACAAAAATTAAGGCCAGTTTCGCCAGCATAAACAAGAGGACGGGAAGAAGCCAAGGGCAGGTGATCAGAACAGGTGAGAGAGCGAGATGAGAAAGCTTGCCTCGTTGATGTGAATGTGGCCAAACTTCCTTGCATGCTCTATGGTGACCGAGTCATCAATGAACGTCACCTGCACGCACCACCACCATGCAGCAAGGGATGAGGGCTGGACGTTGAGCACACATGCACTTGAACGAGATGGAGCAACACAATCAGAGCAGCAAGTGGGTGTGGTGGCAGTGAGCGCGCGTGCTTGCCCCCTGGTGGCATGGCATGGACGTGTGGCGGGGCAGGGCAGACCTCCATGATGAGCAGCTTGGCGCGCAGCACATGGGCGTTGGCAGGGTCCGTGATGAACTCCGCTGTTGTGTCGCCTGTAAACGCCACCTCGCCCACCTCCACCTCCTCCGTTATCTGCACCTCATGCCATGCCACGCCATCCCATGCCATGTCATGCCATGCCACGCCACACCATGCCATGCCACGTCATGTCATGCTGTGCTACACCATAACATGTCATGCCATGTCACGGCATGGGATCAAGCAGTGAATGGAACACACACAGCACATCACACAACCACTGCCTTTCAGGAAAGAGTCCCACAGCACTTGTGCTGGTACATGCAATACGGAAGCAATGCTGCACAAAAATCGCGCGCTGCCCATGGTTTACTGCTCTGCACTCGCCTGTGTGCCGGCATCCTTGAGTCGCTTGATCTCAGCGCCTGGCAAGCCCTGGTACTGCGGCAGCAGCTTGTGCCTCCGAGACGAGATCAAATAGCCCTGGGGGTCACGGGTGTAACACATTTGTGACACGGGGAGGCGCATGGGCGAAGGCGAGCTGGGATGATGAGGAGCAGAGACAGAGTGGGGGAAGCGCGAGGCCCAAAGGTGGACTGGTGGAGCGCACGATGCGAGCAGCAGTGGGTGCAGAGGCAGGAACAGCAGGTCATGCTCACAGCTGGCAACAGGCGCAGTGGATGGTGGAGCGGGTGGTGAGAGCAGCAAGGGCAGCATCCAGCCATCAACTCCAGGGTACCATGCCTCCATCCATGCGCACACCAACCCCCCCCAGCACCATCACCGCTGCCCGGGTGAGCCTCTCTCCTCCCCTGCGTCACCCCGTGCACTGACCTGGCTGGGCAGCACGTGGTACGTGGTGAACGGCTGCACCACATAGCCCTTCTTCACCCGCATCTCCTCGCCCACCTGCTGCCACGCACACGCGCACACACATGCGCACGCCACCAAGCATGAGGCCACGCATGCTGGTGCGCACCGTGGACGGGGCTCATGTTCCCAACATGCAGAGTCACAGAGGGGCATGGCAAGGGGAGCGGTGACAGGTAGGCGCGACAGCGAGAGCATGGCAGGGGGGGCGAGGCAGGGAGGCATGGCAGGGGGGCGTGACCTGGAGGGGTATGAGTTGGAGGGGCAGGGTGCTGCGGTCGAGTTGTTGGAAGCACTGTATCATGGCCGTCACGCCCTGCACGGCTGATGGCGGCACCACCACTGTGGGCGGCGCCAGTGAGAACAGCCCCCTCGTCGCCACGTGGAACGCCAGCCCGCCCTGCACACACCCGCATGCCGTGGTGGGGGGTTGGCGGTCGGGGTGGGTGGTGGGGGAAAGGGGGAGGACGAAAGGGGGGAGTGGAAAGGGGATGAGCCGACGTATGGGGGCATGGCGGGCTCACGCTGCGCAATGCCAGGAAGAATTCCAGCCGTGCGTGAAGCGTGTAGCGGGTATGCGGCGTTCCCAAGGCAGCGAGGGGCAGGGCGGGGCGGGGCGGGGCGGCACGGACCACGTGGTCGATGTGGGTGTGGGAGATGAGCACGGTGTCTTGGAAGACAGCGCGCGCAGGGCACCTGCCGATGTCAAACGCCACGCGCATGCTCGGTATTATCACACACGTCTCCTGCCCGCCCACCGACACGCCCTCCACCTCGTACCCCCCCACCACCATGCCCGCGCCCCGCTTGCCCTTGCTCCGCTGCTCTCCCCCGCCTCCTTCATCCCCCCTGCCATCGCCCGTACTCTCGCCCTTTTCCCTTCCGCCTCCCTTCTTCCCCTTGCCCCGCTTCTCGCTGCCCCCCGCCCCTACAGCAGGGGGCAACTCCTCCCCCGCGCCAGTCCGCGCCGTCGCAGCACCCTTCATCGCCGTCCCCTCCCCGTGGTCGCCCGTCATCCCCTCGCTTCCCCCTCGTTCCCCGCCCTCGCCAACCGTCCGCGCAGCGCCGTTGGACTCACGTCGGCTTTCCCCTTCCACCGCTACGCCTGTCGCTGCTTCCGCCCGGGCGCCAGCAGCCTCCGCGCCAACGCCGCTCATTCCGCGCATGCCACTGGTGCGCCCCTCGTTCTCCTGGCTGAGTGAGCGCGCGGAATCCAGTCGCCCGTTGGACACGCAGTGCGGCGGGGCGCAGCAGGCGGAAGGGGCGCGGGAAAATGGCGGGGAGGGAGGTGGGGCGGGTCGGATGTAGCAGGTGGCGGCGATGCGCCGAGTCCGGAGGGGAGACGGAATGAGACGGCGCGAGGGGCGACTGGGGAGGGACGCAGGAGGAAACGAAGAGCGGAGGGTGAAAGAGTGGAGATACGGTGGGGGATGGAGAGGCAACAGCCGAAGTGCCACGTGGCAACAGACGGGATGAAGGATGTGCGACATTCGAGCAGGAGTGGAAACTTGAGACACACGCAAGGCGGACTATGGGTTGATGTGGTTGGGGTGAATGAGTATACCGGACCTGGAAATGAATGGACTCAGCAACACACAATGCACATAAATAAATGTCAAACACATTTGAACTTCTTTTCCGTATATGACTGTCTCAGGTTAATCAGGATTATCCAGGTTAGCATACACAGCGTTAGTGAGGCAACTGGGCACTTGCAATGGCGCAAGGTTCATGATGACCTCAAACATTAGAAGCCGCATCTCGGCTCACAAACACCACATGCAATGAATGGAATTCTGTGGACATATTGAGGCACTTGTGGTGGTACCGTACTGGGCGGATTGACAAGCAGCTGTGCTGTCGTGCACAAATGGGTGCCCAGTCGCCCTGCTGCTCTCTCAGCCATTGAACCGCCCCAGCTGCTGCTGCAGGGCCTGCAGCGCCATGTCGCCATTCCCCTGCCCTGAGGCCTGCAGCAGCCACTGTGCCACCCCTCCCCCCGAACCGGACTGCTGCTGCAGCAGCGCCAGCAGCTGCTGCTGTGCGTGTGCCTGCGGCTGCTCTGTGTGCGCCCTCTGCTGTGATTGCTGCTGTGCTTGCTGCTGCCCTTGCACCCACTGCTGCAGTGCCTGCTGCTGCTGCACCTGCTGCTGGGGAAGCTGCGCCTGCACGCCATTACCCACCATTCCTCCCCCCTGTCGCACGCCCGTCTCCCACTGTGCAGGGAGGAAGGAGTGCTGTGACACTGCTGCGCCTGCCCCTGCCTCCCTGCCGTCCCCCGGCCCCACACCCGCACTGCATGCGGCAGCAGCCAATGCAGCAGGCCCATGGGCGGAGCCTTCCTGCCTCACGGCCGCCAGCCACTCATGGCTCGCATGGCCCCCACGCGCACTGCTGCCAGCCTGCCCCCCTCCCAGCAGCGCAGCCAGGGAGTTGATGACAGCAGCGCTGCTGCCAGGCACTGTGCCGCTTGCATCACCCGACGCCCCAAAGAAGCCTCCCCCCACGCCATGCATGGCCTGCCCTGCATTCCCCATCAACAACGACAGCTGCTGCTGCTGCTGCCTTGCTTGCTGCTGCTGTAGCTGTTGCTGCTGCTGTTGCTGCTGCTGCTGTTGCTGCTGCTGTTGCTGCTGCTGCTGTTGCTGCTGTTGCTGGTGGTGCTGCAGCAGCAGTTGTACGACAGTGGCGGCATCAGTGCCACCCATCCCTGCCAGCAGCCCATGGATCACGTTCCCCGCATTGTTCTTGTCCTCCCCGCCCACCTTCGCCAGCAGCGCTGCAAGGAGCCCCTCACCACCTGTGTCATGAGCGTTCCACCCCTGCCCTTGCAACACTGCCTGTACCTGTGATTGTGCATGCGCCTGTGCCTGCGCCTGTGCCTGCGCTGGTGCCTGCAGCAGCGCTGCCAGGGGCAGCATGCCGCCCTGCGCCAGGGCGAGCAGCAGCTGCTGCCTCTGCTCCGGGGCCACTGACAGCAGCGCCTGCCTCACCGCCTCCGCCTGCCTCAACTGCATCTGCTGCTGCGCCTCCGCCTGCTGTTGCACGGCCAGCAGCAGCAGCTTATCTGCAATCCCCACCCGGCTCCCTGCTGCTGCTGCCGCCGCCACCTGTGCTGCAGCTGCTGCTGCGGCTGCATCTCCCCCATCTGCCATGTGCCTCTCCCCACCCGGCCCTCCTCCTGCCGTGCCTGCAGCAGCAGCATGTGCATTGGCAGCAATGAGCCCCAGCAGCAGCCTCTGAGCGTCGCTGCCCACCGCATTGCCTGTAGGGGCGCTGCTTTGCTGCAGCCTCTCCGCCAGACCTTGCTGCTGCATGTGTTGCACCACTTGCCCTGCCACGCCTGCACCACCACCAGCAGCAGCAGGCCCGGCACAAGGCGGTAGAGCCGCTGCGCCTGCATGCTGCCACTGCTGTGACACCGTTTCCTTGCCCGCCTGCCTCCCCACACCACCATTCACTGCCTCTCCATGCCCTCCCCGCTCCTCGCTTTTAACGCTCCACGTGTCTGCTCGCTCGTTTCCATGCCTCGCACTGCCCCCGCTTGCAGCAGCAACCACCTGCTGGCCAGGCCGTATAGGGCTCTGTGTGGCTCTCGCCCGCTTGCTCCACTCCTCGCCCCCGCCATGCCCTGCTCCACCGGCCCCGACTGCTCCCTCGCTGCCATCGCTCAGCACGCCCCCTGCCGCTGTCCCCACAGCCGCGCCCATGGCGCGATCCACGCCCGCATACCCCGCCAGGGGCTGCCACTCCGCGAGCGCGGGGTGGGGGAAGTTGGTGCGCGCCTTGGGCCCGCGCAGCTTGATGGCCGCGCGGTCGTACGCCCGCGCTGCCTCCTCGGGGGTGCTGAACGTGCCCAGCCACACGCGCGAGCGCTTCTTGGGGTACCGAATCTCCGCCACCCACCGGTTCTCATGCCTCTGCCTCACCCCGCGAAACAGCTTCCCATCACTCGCACCCGCCGCTCCTTCTCCGTCCCCTCGCCCTCCTCGCCCCCCCCCTGCACCTCCACCTCCTCCGCTCCCCCCCGTGTCTGGCGACGTTGCATCAGCAGGAGCTGCAAGCTGCATTGTGGTGGCACCCAAGTGAGGTGCAGGGGAGAGCAGCAGAGGGTGGGAGGCGGGTGGGGCGTCATTTGGGGAGGTGTGTTGCACGGGCGACATGCTGCCACTGCACTCCAGCAGCGCACCGGATCCGGAATCGCAACCCGAGTCACGCTCATGGCCAGGGGGGAGCGCGAGAGCGCCCCCGCCATGCACTGACCGCTCTGCGTGCTGCGCAACCTGCTCGCGCTCCTCCGCCACGCGTTGCTCCCGCACTCCCTCCCTGCACCCCAACACGCTGCTTGCCCCACCATCATCCGTGCCTATCGCTGCTGCCTGCACGCCCGCGCCTCCGTGGCCTGCTCCTCCGTCCACCTGCCCCACACCACCCGTGTCCCCGCCCATCCCACCACCTGCTGCACCGCCACTCGTCACCCTGTCTCCTGCGCTCGGCGCTCCAGGGTCAAAGAAAGCAAGAGGTACTGCGGGAGTGGCAGCAGCAGCACCGTCGGCTGCGGAAGCGGCTGCATGTGCAGCGACTGGGGCGACGGAGGATTCATTTCCGAGCTCCTGTGCCACGGACCACCGCTCGCCCTGAGGATCCGCTACCTCCGACTCGTCTCCCTGCCGCGTCAAGCCACCTGCCTCGAAACCGTCGCCTGCGCATTGCGTCCGCTGCGTCGCACACTGCCCTACATCCGCCCTCCGATCCTGCACGTCGCCGTGTCTCTCCTCACCGCTCTCTGTCAGTGCGTCAACCTGCTCCACAGCGTCACTGTGACCAAACAGCTGCTGTTGCTCACCCTGAACTGCCCCTGGCCCTTTCGCCGCTCCACTGCTGCTCCCGGCCAGCAGATCTCTCACGCCATGACCCTCGCGTGTCTCTCCCGTGCTTGCACGTACCACGCCCTCTTCGCCCTCGTCCCCCATCTCGTCCTCCTCTGCTCGAGCAGTGCGTTTATTCGCCTCCACAGCTTCCTGCCCCTCCAATTCGAATTTTCTCTTGGCACGAACCGTCGTCGTGCGCGCATCGTCCATCCTGGTACTCATCTGCGCTCCCCTGTCACCGCGCACGCCGAGTTCGCCGTTCGCGCGCTTACTCGCACTCGTCTCTTCCGTTTCTCCACCATCCGAGACCTCTCCCCTTGTCTCGCCCTCCCCATCGCACCCCTCCTCATCGTCCGCCCTGCTGCGGCGCGGCTCTCCCTGCCCCTCCCCTCCCTTCTCCGCCTCCGCACGCCCTGCGCTCGCGCCCTCCCCCTCGTCCCCGTGTCGCGGGCCGCGGTCGTGCCCGTCCTTCCGCATCGCAGATCCGTCGCTCGCCGTCTCGGCTCTATTGTCCCCTTTGACTGCGACTCGACCTTCGCTGCTCGTCGCATCGGCATGGCCATCAGCTTCCCGCCCGGCGTCTCCCGCCATGATGACGACACTCGCCGCGTCGCGGACCAAGGAGCGGGACACGAACCAGTGTGACGCGAGTCGATGCGCGCTGCTGCACTGGAGCTCACCTGACGGAGGAACGATGGCAAACAATCCTTGCGCCACAAGAGCAACAACCTTGTCTTTCCTAGTATCTGCTCAGGCGAGGCGTACAGAACTACTGACAGGGCTTTTATTCGGCTTTGACTTGTCCAGGTCTCGCGCGCACTGGCGTCCGGGTCATGTCAGGGTCGTAAGTCAGGTGACGCGGTCGTAGTCGCGGTCTTAAACTAGTACTACTTAGTAGTCAGGTGTCAGGGTCGTAGTACTAAGGTGTTCAAGGGAACCACACAAAAATTCGCGAAAATATAATCGTGGATATGTCACAAGGTGAGGCGAATGGGAGGGAGGGCAAATCGTGCTTGCGACAAGGAGCCGACGAGGGGACAGCGAATAAGTGGCGAGTGGCGGAAGAGAACGACTCGTTGCTGCATGGGCTTGGCGCTCCCCGCCCGACCGCCCACCTCGGACAGCCACCTGTTTTCCCCCTCACCCGCCCAACTTTTTCGGCTCTCCGGGATCGAGAGCTGCACCCACCCACCATGGTTCATGGTTCATGGTTCGCTGGCCATTTGCGGAAATTGGGGAAGGCCCGAAACAAGGTGCCGCCACCAAGCCATCCATGCGTTGGGCGGCCTTCCCAGGGCTCGGGCAGGCATGCTTTGGTGAAAGGAATGGGGATAGAGTAGTGAACTGTACAGAATCTTGATGCTGGAGGGGAAGGTGGTTGCTGGTCACAGTGGAAAATGCTGGAGCTTATCGGACGATTGAGAGGGAAGCACGTCAGCAGCATATCGTACCCCCTGCGATGTACAGTGTTTATGCCAGCCCGTGACAAACATGAGCCTGCGATCACCCCACCCTTACACCTGAGATCATGTATCCCCTATATTGAACATACACACAGGCCTCACATATTGTATCATAACTTGATGTTATAGATGGACATTTAATGAAGCATAAGATTGATTGAAGCCTAAAAATAAAAAGAGCCAGACGAATTGATGCTTTCTGTGACCTTAATAAACTTTAAAAAATAACTTAAACGCAATATGTTTCAATTCCCAATTATACGCCTCACAAATTCGTGCAGCGTTGGAATACTGCATCGGCGCCGATGATTTTGTCATCGGTGTGGTTCTTTACGGGGCCGCAACTGAATACGTACAAGCCTAGCGGTGTTGTTATGTTATCCCATTGACGTAAATGTCTGAAAAACATCACTGAGGATGTCCGATTGATCCCATGGAAATGTGTCAAAAAACAAACACCAATGATGTCCGATTGATCCTAGAAAAGAGTTACAGCCTCGCTAGCCTGAGGGGTTATGGGCATACTGACCCCATAATTAACAAGCCCTTATATCCAAGTAGTCTAGTGACTGATATACTGACATGTTACTAGAGCGAAGGTCTTGGTTTCGAATCCCTATGTGTTCACATACTAGCAGTGCCACTGTGCTGTGTCCTAGGGCATCATTCTGCGGGGGGTTGTCTGAAAACCAACACTTGGGATGCCCGATTGATCCTAGGGAAGGGTTACAGGCTCGCTCACCTGGGGGGTTATGGGTGCTCTCAATCGCTAATTAACAAGTCATGTTATCCCAGTGGTCTATTGGCTGGGAATCTAACAACATGCTACAGGTGCAAACCCGCAGGATTATGTGCGTACGGATTTGCTACTTAAAAAGCCATTTTATCCAATTGGTCTATTGGCTGGGATTTTTATATGTGTGCACATGGCGCTGCGGCTGTGCTGTATCATGTGACATTCATTTGAAAAGGGGTGTCAGAATACCAGCACCGGGGATGCCGGATTGATCATATGGAAGGGTTACATGTGCAGAATTTGGGGGGTTACGAGCGTACGAACCCGCTACTTAACAAACCTTTTTATCTCTGTGGTATAGTGGCTGTGATTCTGATAGCAAATTATGCATTTTGCACAATGACGAATAACAATAAAAGTTAAGATCACCGATTCGTATCAAGGGAGATCATCCTAATCCATATTTTTTCAGGAATACCCCAGCGACTGCGATCCATAATTCATGTCGAGGTTCGCAAGGAGAATGGCACACCATGGGCTTTGAGAGATGATTTTTTTTAATACCGGTACTGATTATTTTCCATCAACCTGCTCTTTGGTCAGGGCCTTGTAACGATCCCCCCACGGCCACTGCTGTCCTTCGCGCACCCGTCACCCGCTTGTTCAACTGCCGCTGTCCTTGCGTACGCTATTGGAACCCAACCCAACCAATTCGGTTTTCAGCAGCCCAAACCCTAAAAGCGAGTGATATGCAAGCAAGGCGTTTCAGGTCGATAATCACAGCACACTCGTGTCCTCCAGCTACGATGATGGCCGTTCGAGTCGCCATTATCGCCGGAACTTTAGACAAGTGTCAGGGAATATAATTTTCAGCAATGCGAGTAAATCTCCCCAGCACCACCGCCAGCCAAAAGCCCCGATGAACCTGCTCAGGCAGCGAGTGGCAGGACCGTCTGGACTAGGCGGAGGGAGGAAGGGGGTGACGAGTGGAAAGACGAATGGCGCAAGCGCCGATGGTGAGGAAGACAATAACGGAGGAGTGGACGGTCAAGGGGACGGAGTGTCTCTTCCACCGGGGGACGATTGGAGCCGTCGCAAGTGGCCTGATTTGGGCAGCAGCGGGAGCAGCTTCAGCCTCAGCACCAGCAACAACAGCAACCCCACCTTTTCTGGTTTCCCCCCGCCACCTGTCGCCAACAATGGCTCCGCTAGTCCTGAGCACAAGCTGGGCTGGCGCCGTCGCTCGCTCTCCGTCTTGCCGCACAAGGCCGCTCTCAGATCAACCTCCCCCCTCCGCGGCGTCTTCCCCAGCGTGCAGTCGCTGGGCGGCGGAAAGGAGTCGGCGGCGGGAAACGCGCGGGCCCAGCGGAGGGGCGGGGGCAAACTCGCCGGAGAAGCGGAACGCGCGGGGGCACTGCCGGTTGGGGGAGCCGCCGGAGCAGCAGGTGGGGCGGCGGGCGCGGTGATGAGGCGGCAGGGGCTGAACCTGGGTCCGCGGGGCTCCCCGCAGGGGCTGAACGCGCTGGAGGACGTGCTCAAGGGGGGATGGTCCTCCGCCGAGTCCTCGCCCGCCGTCACCCCGCAGCGCTCCATGACCGTTGGGATCGACAGGACCGGCGCTAGGAGGGGCGGCGGGGCTGCTGCGCCAGCTTTCGCCTCGCCGCCCTCTTTTGGCGGGTGGGAAAGGCGAGCCGCGGCAGAGGAAGCGGGAGGAGCGGGAAGGGCGTCAGACCTGGGTGGGTGGGGTGACGGGGAGGAGGGAGGTGCTGTGGCGAGGGGTAGCGGGCTAGGAGGCGAGGCGGTCATTCTGGGAACGGGAATGACGGCGGCAAGCGCGGGGATGGGGGCAGGACATCCGCGGATGGTAGGCGCAGAGGCAGCAAGTGGTGGGAGCCCATGGCGCGCAGCGGTGGGCCGGAGTGGTAGCGCGGAGGACGGGGGCGCTGGTGGGGAATGCAGGTGGGGCGATGAGGAGCGAGGGCAGAAGAGGGCGATGCGGTCCAAGACGGGCGATGGGGCGGCGGCATGGGCGGGATGGGCGCACGCAGGCGAGGGGTGGCGGGCGGACGCGGGGAACGGAGGGGAGGCGCAAGAGCACAGGGACGCGACAGGCGCGCAGGTGCTGGGGCGGGCGTGGAGCAGGGCGGGGGAGACAGCAAACGGCATGGGCGGGGGCAGAGGGGCGGCAGCGGAAGGCGCAGGGGGAATGGGGAGCAACAGAGGAGCCCTGCCGGGCGTGTGGGGCGGGAGAGGGGCAGGGGGCTTAGGGAGACCTGCTGTGGGGAGGCTGGGCGGCGGGGCAATGCATGGGGGGGGTGTGGTGGGCGCAGGCCAGGGGAGAGTAACGGCGATAGCACGTCACCGCAGTCAAAGTCTCGCGGACCTGCTGCAGACGCAGACAGGCGCAGGGGGGAGGTCAGAGGGCGAGGCGGATGGGCGCGGCGAGGACAGCGGGAGTGGCAGTGATGGGGAGGGGGAAGGGGAGAAGTGCATGCGGCGGGGCTTCAGCCTGAACGCCAGTGGCAGCAGCGCGGGGGGCAGCGGCGCGCATGTGAGCCACAGCGCCCTGGGACGAGGTGGCGCGCATGTGGTGCGCCCTCCGCATCTCCCCAGCCCCAGCATGAGCGCGCTCCCCTTGCTCTCCCACGCCTCATCCGTTCCCACCGCTGCTCCCCAATGGAGGGGCCCGCGGGAGGGAGGGGAGTGGCCAGGGAAGGCGGCGGAGCAGGTGGAGGAGCGGGAGAGGGAGGCGAGAGGGAAGGGAAGAGGGGGAGGCGGCGGGAAAGGCGTAACTGATGGGCGGTTTGCATGGGACGTTCCGTGGCAGGGACTCGTGAAGGGGGAGGGGGGTGATGCACAGGAGAGGACATGGGACGAGGAACGCAGGCAGGGCGGGCAGGGGGGGCGGCAGCGCAAGGAGCGAGAGGAAGGAGGTGGTGGTGAATCGGAGAGGGAGGGGAGTGAGGAGAGCAGTGAGGAGTGGGAGGAGCAGGAAGACGGGAGGGCGAAGAACGGCGGAGTGCGAAAGGAGCAGGATCCCAACGAGACCGAGAGTGAGAGCGATGGGGAGAGCACGAGTGAGAGAGGTAGCGGTGGTGTGGAAGAGGAGGGGTCTGAGGGCGAAGGCAGCACGGGTGAGAGTGCGCAGTGGCAGCAGCAGGGCGGGCGTGCGAGCGAGCAGGGGAGCAGTGGCAGTGGGGAGGGGTCGGTGGTGGTGGTGGAGAGCGACAGTGATGCAGACGTGCAGAGCGACGCAGCGTGGCACAGCGACGCTGATGCGCGCAGTGCTGCCCCCTCTCATGCTTCCTCCGAGGGTGCTCACAGTGACGCCCGTGATGGTGATGTGGTTAAGGGGAGAGGACATGGAAGCCAACGGAGGGCTGCTAGGGGGTACGGTGGTGACGGTGCTGGTGGTGGGGTGGAGGAGCGAGCAGGGCGCGAGCAGACTGCAGTAAGTTTGAAGGTAAACGGGAGAGAGCACGAACAATTGTTGAAAGGAGGGAGAGGGGAGGAGGAGGAGGAGGAGGAGGAGGAGGAGGAGGAGGAGGAGGACGAGGAGGAGGAGGAGGAGGAGGAGGAGGAGGAGGAGGAGGAGGAGGAGGAGGAGGAGGAGGAGGAGGAAGGGGAGGGGGAGGAGGAGGAAGGGGAGGATGACGAGGTGGTAGATGCAGTGCCTATATCGCCCACGATGCTTGCTCTCCTCACATCCTCCACCACGGCTTACCCCCACCCGTACCCGCTCTCTCCCTTGCACCATGCGGCCTCCCAGCCTCCCATGCACATGCTGAAAGCCAGCAGCAGCAGCAGCGGCAGTGGCAGTGGCGGCAGGCGACTGACTGGGAGTGGGGGCTCTGGTAGCTGGGGCGGGCAGGCAAGAGGCTCAGGCTCAGCGCAGGAGAGTGGAGGACAGGGAGGAAGGCTGGGTCGACCCGCAAGTACAAGCACTGCCGCTTTCCATACACGCCCCCTCTCTCCTGCTGCTCCAGCACCTGCTGCCGCCACCACCGCTGATACCACCAGCAACAGCAACAGCAACGTCATCATCAGCAGCAGCGGCAGCGGGGGCAGCAGCAGAGGCAAAAAGGTGACGCTTCCCTGTGCGCCCCTGCCCCCTCCCGCCGCCCCTGTTGCCGGAGGCTCCAGGGCACCTGCTGCTGGGGGGCATGGGCGCAGGAGCAGCGGGGGCAGGGGGAACAGGGGGAAGCAGCGCGTGAGTGAGGGCGGCAGTGTGGTGTATTGGAGCAGTGGCAGCGGTGGCAGCTGGGGTGGTAGTGGTGCTGACTGGACTCTCACTGACCTTGCTGCCCCCTCCACCTCGCCCACTGACCCTCAACATTCTCCACAAGACACACCGCAGGTGACGTGCAGGGCAGGGCAGGTGAGGTGCAGTGCAGGTGAGGGTGCGAGGGGTGATAAGTGTGAGAACATCTGTGCGTACACTGGTGAACCTACTATTCTCAGCCCAGTGCATGCGATTTACTGTTCATGGGCTCAGCATGGGACGCGGTGGGATGCCCGCCCGTGTCCAGCAATGCCTGCCACACACTCAGCTCCGTAGCATCTTACAGCTGCTCGTTTTCCCATCTCACTCTCCCGCGTGCCCTGCTGTGCTCGTCGCCTCGCTGCAGGTGGCACCACCCCAAGCTGCGTACAAGGCCAGCCCTGCCACTCCTTCCACCCGTGCCACCGCTGCTGCACCTGCCACCACCGCCACCACCACCGGTGCTTCGAACAGCAGCAGCAGCCCCGGCAGCCACTTCCCCCTGCGGCCTTCCCCTGCCTTTGCCGCTGCCAGACCCCCCCGCCAACCGGCAATGCCAGGGGCACAGGCAGCGGGGGGAGGGGGATCTGCAGGAGGCGAGGGGGGGGATGGAGGGGAGTTCGGGGCACGGGGCAGGAGAGAGGGTTCGGAGAGGAGGGCCCTGAGTCAGGTGCGTGGAGGGGTGGAACCAAGTGTGGTTGCTGTTGCTGTTGCTTGCTTGCTCTTGCTATGCTGTTTGAAGCACGCCTCTTCTTCCCATCTCAGCCTAATTCCCTGCCCCCATGTTCCTCCATGCACGACCACCATGTGCAGATCCCGCCACTCGATTCCCCATCACCCACGCAGGCATCACCGTTTGCATCACCGAATGTGCCAGCAGCCGCCGCCTTCCCCTCCTCCTCGTCCGTTCCCGCCTGCATGCCCTCCTCCCGCTTCGCCCCCTCCCCCCCGCCCTTCGCTCTCGCCTCTCTGCGCACGTCCTCCCTGCAGCCCTGTGCTGACCCAGCAGCAGCACCAGGGGGCTCGCCTCCCGTATTCCCCGGTGCATCAGCAGGTGGGGGTACACGGACTGGACCAGCAGCGGCCTCACCATCAGCACCCAAGCCATTGACCTATCCAGTCTCGTCAGCAGGATCAGCGGCAGGAGGGCAGCGTGTGTGTGTGCGGTGTGAGGGAGTGGAGATACCCAAGCAGGCGCGCATAGGCGGGGACATCACCGTGTGGTTCACCCTTCGTAACTTCTCCAAACGACCGTATGCTCCCCCCCTCCTCACTCCCTCTTCATCGTCACCCCCTATCACTCACAAAGCATCTGCTGCTCATGCTCGCCCGTCTGCCTTGTATCTCACTCATCCCCTCCTTCCTCATCCCTAGCCTTCGCATTTGCACTCTTTTCCCTCTCTCTCTTCCCCCAACCCTCCCGTTGCCGTGACATCCCCTTGACACAGAGTGCGGGGGCAGGTGGAGCTGGTGGTGAGGGTGCAGTGGCACACGGAGCAGGGCGAGGTGGTGGAGAGGGAGGCCAGGGAGCTGGCGCTGCCCATGGCGCCCGCAGACCGCACGCGTGTGGACGTCAGAGTGCCCCTCGATGACGCCGCTGCCGCTTTCTCCCACGCCTCACTCTCCGCACACCTGGTGCTCGCAGGCACGCCCGCACACCACAGGTATGGCGAGGGGTCGGATGGGGAAAGGGTGGAGTGGAGTGGAGGGAGTGGTTTGAGCAGGGGAGGGGAAGGCCTGGGCGCGTGGTGGTGGATTTGGTTGGTCCTGTGCCAAGGCCTTTGCTGTGGACTGCCCCATGCACGCTGTCCAACCCAACTCCTCTTCTCGCTCATCTGCTCGCTCCTCCTCCCGTTCTTTTCCCCTCCTTTGTCGTTTCCCCCCCTCCCCCCTGCCCCCACCAGGCGCAGTGAGGTGCGGCTGGTGCCACCGTACACGGGCCACCCCGCGCACATCCTGCTGCTCTCAGACGCCTCGCTCTCGCGCCCCCAGTTCCTCACCTGGCGCTCCATCGCCGCCCTGCTGCACCTCTCCCTCTCCGTCTGGGATATCGCTCTGCACTCCTCCCTGCTCCCCCCTTCCACCCCTTCTTCCTCCTCCGACCCCTCCCAACCGCGCTCCACCGCCGTACCCTCTCCTGCGATTTCTGCAATTGCCGCTAGCAACCCGTCGCTCCCAGCAGCAAGCATGCAAGAGGCACGCGCAGAGCAGGTGGCGGGTGCACTGGAGGGCGAGTACTCTCACCTCGCTGCCAGGCCACCGCATGCCGCAGCACCAGGGTCAGTGGGCAGTGGTTGGGGGGGAGAGAGAGGGGGAGGCGGAGGAGGGGGCATGGGCGGGGCGAGTGGGAGTCGGTCGCTGCAGTGGCAGCACGAGCAGCGCATGGCGGCATCCATGAATGATGCTCTGCTCGCCCGCTCCACACAGGGGGGCGCCCATGCGCCCGTGCATGGTGCCGTGCAGCACAGTGCAGCGGAGAGCGTGCAGTCGTGGAACGACGCACCTCAGTTCCGCTCCGCTCCCTTCTCATCCTTGTCTGCTTCCCATGCCCCGCTTGTCGTCTCGGTTGCGCCCTCGCAGCCACGCGTGTTCGCACATGCACACACTTACAGCATGCAGCAACAGGTGCAACAAGTCCAGCTGCTCCCACAGCAACAGCTGAACCAGCATCAGCAGCAGCAAATCGGGTTGAGCAGCAACGGTGCTGCTCGCTTTCACTCCCACTCGCGCCCACCTGAGCTGGTCTTCCCAACTTCCCCGACTGCCTCCTCCCATTACCCTGCCCCATTGTCTCCCACGTCTCCTTCCCTTGCTCTCCCAGACTCACCTGCCTCCCCACATCCCTCACACCACCCGCCCTTCTCTCCCACCGGCCCCACCTCCGTCTCTCACACCCTCTCCTATGCCCATGACTCCTCGCCTGCGGCACATCTCTCATCACGCCATGCGCTGCTGCTGTTGACTCAGAAGGGGCCGCGGGCCAAGCACCTGCGCCACCTGCTGCATAAGGCCCTGCCTCGCGTGCTCGCTTCTGCCACTGTTGCCGCTGGTGCTGGGCAGAATTCTGCTGGCGCTGCTGCTGCTGCGCGTGATGCTGTGGCTGGTGAGTTGCATGTGTTGCTCTCACGTGTGCTCTGCTCGTTACATTTCTGCCACACAAAACATACCCCGCCATTGCCCTCCACTTACCATCACCATTATCCCTCCCCGCATATTCATCCGATTCTCGCACTCGTAATTCCCCGCACTTCGCTTTCCCTGTGCCATTCTCGTCTCTCTCCCACGCCCCTCTCCCCACCTCCCGGCCCCCTGCGTGCAGTGCTGGCGGCGGGCATAGATCCCAGCGACCTGTGTGAGTTCCTGCGAGTGTCCTCGCGCCTCGTGCGCTGCGTGGAAGTGCCTCTTTCAGGGCTGGGTGAGGACGGTGTGCCTGCTAAGGCTGCTCGCAAGGGGAAAGGCAGGGCCAGCATGCTCGCTTGCTTCCGCCCGGTGTCCCCTTTTGCAGCTGCCTCGGCGCACGCGTATAAGCTTCATGTGAGTTGAAGAGTGGCCGTTCCGAGAACCACGCACGTGTCTGCACATGCTGCGTGCAAGTGGCTTGCCTTGTCCTGAACCCTGCTTTGATCCAAGTCACCCACAAGGTGGTGTCTTCGCCCCACATCCGCAATTCTCTTGCTCGCTCCGTCCGTCTCCTCCCTTCCGGTTCCTGTCTCACACTGGCAGGAGAGCCTGCAGCAGGAGTTTCCAGAGTTCCGCCATTTCGTCTCCATCGACCTCCACTCAACAGACGGGCCTGCCCAATTGAAACATTTCCGCTGCCCGCTGCCGGCCATGCTGCGCTTGCATGCGCTGCCAACAGAGTCCTTCGACCCGCCTCCAGATGACCTGATAGTCGCGGGGCACCTGGGCGTGGGGGATACATCTGATGACGACAGCCATGGGGATGGGGATGGTGACAGTGATGCTGATGATGGTGAATATGATGCTTCTCGTAATGGTGATGCTCATGCGGATGGGTATGGGGATGCGGGTGAGGATGGCGATGGGGATGGAGATCGGGATGGGGATGGGGATGGTGATGGGGAAGGATATGATGGCAGTGCATGGGCAGAGCTGGACAGCCATGGGGGCATGGGTTCTTATGGCGGCAGGGATGAGGGCGATGCAAGTGACGCCGTGGAGGGCGCTCATGAGAATGGCTTTTCTGACTCAGGCACGGTGCTTGACAGCGGTGACTGGGGTGCTTACAGGGATGACAGGGGGCATGGAGGAGGGCAGGCGCACAAGGGAGAGGAGGAGAAGGGCGGCACGAGGAGGGGGAGGTATGCGCGGGGGACCAGCACGGCGAGTGTGGTGTTTCATGAGGATGCGGACGCGGATGACTGGGGTGCTGGCCTGGGGGGCTACTCCCGGAGCACCACTCTCGGGGGCGGCAGGGAGAAGGACAAGGGACGAGACGCGGCGGTGCAAGGTGCTTCGGAGAATGGGTGGGGGGCAGGGGCTTCGGGGAAATCATTGCGCGCGTCGTCAATGCCCCGTCAGAGGGCGAGCGGGCAGGCACAGGGCGGAAAGCACGCTGTGTCTCCTCCCACGCGCCCTCCTGCGCGTGCCACTTCCCGCCCTGCTCCTGCTGCTGCTGTTCGCCCTCCCAACCAGCGATACGCCGCCGCTGCTGCTGCTGATGGCTGTGAGGGGCAGGAGCAGGAGGAGAGGGCAGGGCAGCAAGAGCGGCAGTTAAACCGCAACCTGTCTTTCCAGGGCGAGGGGTGGGATGGCAGCGTGGCTCACAGTGACGTGGAGCAGCGGCAGCAGCAGCGACAGCAGGAGGGGCAGGGGGGTGCTGCCATGGAGGGCAGTCAAGGCTCAGGGTGGACGCACGGGGGAGGGGGCGGGGAAGACGAATGGGGAAGCTACTCCGAGCCAAACAGCAGAATGCAGCGCAGCAGACCGCAGCAGCAGCAGCGGCAGCAGCAGCAGCATGGGCGGGGAAACCAGGAGGGGCCCCAGGAGCAGAGTTCCCAAGGGCGGCAAGGGAGACGCATGAGGGCACGCCCGCCACCGGAGCCTCACTCGCCGCCGTCACCCCTCCACCTGCCCGTTCCAGCCACCCTCCCTGCTGTGCCCAGCGCCAAGGACTCGTTCGCCTCCCCGGACTCCATGCCCCCTCTCCCCCGCCGCAGCATCAGCATGGGGCGTGCCACCACAGGGGCGTCCCTGCCGTCACGGCTGGCAGACATGGTGCGCTCCCTCACGCCCTCCCGCTTCGACTACCGCCGCCATGCACACGAGCAGCAGCACGGGGCAGAGGAGGAGGCGGGGGAGGAGGGCAGGGAGCTGAGGGCCGTGCAGAGCTTGAACAGCCGTGGGTTCCGAGGCAGCCGCAGTCACGTGAGGGCAGCGGGGAGTGGGGAGGGGGTGGGAGGTATGGTGACAGCGGCAGCAGGGAGCAGCTTGAGCCGGCTTGGTTTGGGGACTCAGGGGGCGAGCGCAGGGAAGCAGGGCACGGGGAGGGGTAGAGAAGGGGCCGGGAGGCGGTGGGGTGGAGGGAGAGGCGGTGGGAATGGTGGCAAGGGTGAGGGCGACGGGCCAGTTGAGCTCACGTCCTCACTCTCCCTCCCCATGTGGGTTTCGGCTCGCAATCAACCCAGGGATGTCAGCCCCACGCGCCTCTCCCTGCCACGTGGCAACCCCTCGTTGCGCCACATCAGCAGCATGGGTGCAAGGAGCACGAGTCGAGTGAACTCCCTGGCAAGGAGTGTGAACAAAGGGCCCACTGCCCCTAATCGCAAGGGCCACCTGGGTGCCACTGAACCCCCCACGTCCTACACCCGCAGCCTCAGCGAGAGCCATGCCACTGCTCGCCGAACCACTCTTCCGAGCCTGCTGGCGAGCCTTGGGAAGCCACCGAAGCTGGTGCCTTTGGATGGGGAGGGGTCGGAGTATGGGATGGCAGTGGTGGCGGTGCTGTCAGCGCTGCCCATGCACGCCAAGGTGGCTGCTGCTCTCGCATCGGGCGTGCAACACAGCGCTGGAATGGGTGGTGGTGTCAGTGGAACCTCGTTTGAGGGCTACACAGGCACCTCCGTGCATCGCCTCACCTTGCTGCAGGTACAGTGCTCTGCTCGCTCTGCACGTGTTACGCTGTGCCGGGGCAACCTTTAATCTGGCCCATGCCCACGTGAGTCTGTGCACTATGATGATACTTCTTCCTTCCCATTGTCTCCTGCTCCTGTGTGTGTGTGCCATGCCGTGTGTGCCGTGCAGGTGGTGGCAGCGTGCATATGGGCGGACCTGCAGTACGATCTGCTCCACTCACGCCCAGCCATAGAAGCAGCAGCTGCAGCAGGGCCCGCCACCTCACATCCCGGTGCCTTCTCTCCCGCACTGCTCCTGCCACAAGCTGCCGCCCTGCTGGCAGAGCTGGAGCGCCATGCCTCCACGGCGCCTCACAGCACAACCTGGCCACCCCCTGACGATGTTGTGCACGCTCTTTCCTCCGGCCTCCTAGTCCTTGCCTTCTCTCCAACCCTGCCTGTCTCTGCCAGTGTTCCCTCCCCCTCCTCCTTCCTCCGGTCCTCCTCCCTCTCCGCTGCCACGCTCTCCCGCCCCTCCCCTTCCTCGCTTCCTCACAACCCCTCGTCTCAGCCGCTCTCACCAGCAGCAGTAGCGGCAGTGCGAGCAGTGGCGAGCCAGTGTGTGTCACGCCTCAAGGGTCTTCTCACACCACAAGGAGGAGGCCAGGGAAGGCTTGACAGTGGTGGCGGGCATGACGGGAGGAGTGGGTGGCTGCCTGAAACAGCGGAGGAGGTAGCAGGGATCCAAGCACAGCTGGCAGTGGCACAGCGCGTGCTGCCTGATTGGCTGGGAGTGCACCGCGCTGCACAGGAGGCTGCTGCAGTGGTGTGGGAGGATTGACGGTGTTCATTGCTCAAGCTTGTGTTGTGTTCTTTGCTAACAGAAGCTACGGCTGGAAATCAACAAAGCATCAGTGTCGCGCGTGGCGGTGGGGCCATGGGGTGTCATGTCATCACTGGGAGCTTCCACATCCATATGGCTGTGTATATATGGCTTGCGGGTGGTTATGGCTCTCACACGCAGTGTGCTGGTGCACCTTGTGTATGCTAACTAATGCTAATTTATTAATTTATTCATGTAGAGTTCATCCATGATGAAGGAAGGATGTGCACCAAGGCTGTGAATCACCCTGTGGCGAATCTACCCCTCTTCGGCAATCTCAGCGGCGGCTCCATTTTTCCACGGCCACAACCTAAACCGAGGGCTGCCTCGAGATTTCCATTTTCCTCTCCGATCCCAAGGCGTCGTTTGCTCACTGCTGCGCTTGCTCGCCATGGACCCCTCCACTTGCTCTGCCCGTAACACCCTCCGCTACACCAATCGCAGCAGCACAAGGCCCGTACGTACTGGATCCACACTGGATGCGTCGTTTCCGCCATGGATAGGTATAATCTCCCCAGCAATTCCGCGAGACGGCTGGGCAAAGGGGGTGCGCCGAGGTGTCAGCACACGCTTGCCGTGCTCCTCGCGACCGGCTCCGAGTTCTGCCCGCAATGTCTGTCGGAAACGTTCTCAGGGCCCGGCCTCGCGACGCACAAGATCATATCGGCGCGCTTCTTCCTCGACACGCTTCGATCCGAGCCCGACCTATGCCGTCTGGTCGCGGCCGAGTCGCATTACCTGCTCGCGGTTCCGCTCGTGCAGGCCCTCGCGTGCTCGCGAGACGAGGAGCTGGCGGCGACGTTAGCGGACTTGGTGGTCTTTCTCGTGAGCAAGGGGAGCGGTCGAGGCGGACGAAACGACGCGAGCGGGAGCGACGAGGGGTTGCTGCTGGAGAATCTGGTTCGCGCGGTGGCGGTGGAGATGGATAAGGTCCCCGTCGCCTCCTCCTCCAGCGGCCACTGCTTCTTGGTACGCCGCTGCGCCCGATGTTCTGCTGGTTGAAAGCGTCGTATGTTCATGCGTTCACGTTTTTTGTTGTTGTTTGGTTTTCATGCAATCGCTTAAATGCGCGTCCGTGGCAGCTGGTCCTTCTGGGGAAGCTCCTGACGGTCGCATGCAACCGCTACAGCGCGTTGCCAGCGTGGTTGGCGCAGCAGAGCGGCCTGTGGAGTCACGTGGTCAGCACGCTTCACAAGCAGGCACAGTACGAATCGCACCTTGCATCACTTCCGTCGAACTCGTTCGTAGATTCCTCTTGTCCCTCGTGCGAAGGACATAACCGATTTACCATGCTTTATGCGAGTTTCCTCCTGTTCTCTTTGGCTCTGATCGGTGTTGCAGGGACAGCATCCGTGCAGAGAGCCTGTTCGTCCTGCACAAGCTCTGCAGCCTGCCAGGTGGCATGCAGCTATTGGAGGAGAAGCTGCCTGGCATGGTGTGTGCGGGCATCGCCCTGCTGCTCTCCACGGACAGCAACGACGTCTCTGCCAACTGCGTCGCCCTCCTCACCGCCCTCTCCGCTCCCTCCCACCCTGCCTTCACGCTCTCCTCACTCGCGCGTTTAGACCACCCAGAAGCGCAGCAGGCGGGAGGTGCTGCCATGCACGGGCTTGGCTCGCAGGGCTGCGTGGCTGTGGGTTCTCAGAACCCCCGTGCGAGCCAGGCCATGCACACACAGGGCAAGGCCCCCCTGGGCCTGCGCATGATGCTGTGCGAGGGGCTCAAGAAGACACTGCTCGCTGCTGACTCCGCCCTGCACCTCGCAGCCCTGCACCTCATCTCCCAACTCGCTCTCTCCTGTACGCCCTCGAATGATGGCTCTGCCTCAGACGAACGGTCCAGATTCGACTGGGTGGCGGGGGAGGCGTGGGAGGAGGACTGGTGTAACCAGGATGATATGAGGGGGGGTGATGGTGGGGGGATGGTGGATGAACGGGGAGCAGCGGCGCTACAGGCGATGCTGGATGAGGGGCTGGCAGAGCACGTCTTTGAGCTGCTCCGCTCTGCACACAGCGGTCAGCAACACTCCTTCCTTTCCCAGCCAGTCACTGCAACCGCCTGCTGATGTGCCGCATCCCATCTTGCGACATAACCAATGTGGCGCACTTTGTTTGCATCCCCACACTCCTCGCCCTGTGTGATCATCACACCCGTCTTATTCTCACTTTCTGTGCGCTGTGCTTGTGCATGCCAGGTCTAGTAGCGGACCCGTTGGTGCCGGCCGCCCTCTCATGCCTGCTGCACCTCGCAGCGTCGCCTGGACCTGCAGGGCAGGCGTTTGCACGGCGCTTTGTGTTTGGCTTCGACACGCTCACATCGCTGCTGCACAACGCCACAGAGGCCAACGACTTCCACCTGCAGGCGCTCTCCATCTCCGTCTTCCTGCACGCCCTGCGCTCCGCGCGTGCCAGCCCTAGGGATGCCAGTCAGTTCCCTCCAGCAAGGCTGCACGGGCTGGCGTCTGCTCTGGCAGGGGTGGTGCGGCGGTTCTGCGTGGACGCACGGGAGAGGAAGCGGTGGGCGCTGGACCAGAATGAAGCCTTCTCCACCGCCTGCTTCGCCCTCGCTGTGCTCGCCACGTGGCAGAGCATCATTGGCACAGAGAACATGCAGCTGCTGCGGTTGTTGGAGCAGTGTGTGGGTGATGGGGCGTCTATTCTGCCAGCCCTTCAGGACGTGCCCAGCACGGGTGGGTCACTCACAGGCACGGGCGCCAAGCTCCAAGGGGCATCCTCAGCAGCCCTCCCTGCAGCTGCATGTGGTGCTGCAGGTGGGACGGATGAGGTGGCTGTGGCTGTTCTCACCTTCCTGCACGCCTGTGCTCAGCGCTTCCTGCATGCCCAGGGAAACTCACTCAACTCCACTCCTTCTGCCGCTGCTGCTCTGACATCGTCCCAGCAGGACGTGGGGCTGTTGGCGATGGTGGGGGGATCACAGGGCGCTCCCATGTTCCACAGCAGCCAGCAGGAGGGCGTGGGAAGGGGCTCAGCGAACCTTGGTAGAGCAGGCGGGGCGTACATGCGAGGGAAGGCTGATAAGACTCAAGAGTGGGGTGCAAAGGCGCCCTCTGTGTCTCCGTCTCACACCCCCACAGCCCTGCAGTGCTGCCTTGACGACATAGCCGCTGCTCTCATGGCTGCTGCGGACATGCATGTTGCCCCCTTCATGTTCTCCCTGCACCCACAGCCGCAACCTCCACCTGGTCACATGCACGCGCCCCAACCTGCAGCACCACCACTGCCTTTTACCGACCCTGCGGCCATTCTCTCCCGCGCATACGACGTGCTCAGCCACGTGCTAGCGTGTCCCCTGCCCTCCCTCGCACCCATCGCACGCCAGTTCGCAGCCAAGCTCGCCTCCAGCTGGACCCTCTCCCTCGTCTTCTCCTCGCTGCAAGCCTTTCACCCGCCCGCTGCCTCCTCACGTGCAGCCCCATCCTGGCGGCCCCAGTCTGTCGCTGCACCCCAGGCGTCAGAGGCCAGCAAGTGGGACGTGCTGCGCAGGGCAAGCCTGCGGTTCGCGGTGCTGCTGGCTACCGTGGCGGCAACAGGCGAGGAGGGGCAAGCGGTGGTGCAGTGGGTGGTGGGCGTGGCAGGGGTGGAGCGCATGCCGTGGGCTGTCAGTGACATGGTGCTGCTGCTCGCACAGGGCCGGGGGCAACCGGATGCTGGCAGGATGGCAAGAGATATGCAGTGGCGCTACCAGGGGAGCGAGAGCAGGGAGGGGAGTGCTGGTGAGGAGGAGGAGGTGCAGGCGGTGCAGTGGGTGGTGCTGCTGATTCTGTACGCTGCTGTTCAATTCGACGATAGGTAAGCTGCCTCAGTGACAAATCTTGTTGCTGCTCGCACACATGCACACATTCAAGTCCTTCACCTGCACTGCACATACCTCTCCCATTTCACCTCTCTGTTTCTCTCCCCTTGTGCCTCTCCTGTGCGGAGCAGGCTGGTGGACTATGAGGACATGCTTGGCGCGCTGCAGAGCTTGGTTCTCTCCAACCGCATCCCACCACTCGGATCGCCACTCCTCCCCCTCCCCTCCCTCTCACTTTCTCCCCACAACCACCCCTCGGACGCCCACTCGCCCCCACCCGCCACCGCCACCCGCTCCACCTTCTTCCTGCTGGTGTTCCTGTCGCTGCACGCGCTGCTGCGCCCCTGCTGCTCCACCGTCTCGTTTGACGCGCAGCACCGCCTCCTCTGCTTCCTGCACCGCCACGCTGCGGCCCTCTCATTCCCCCTCACCGCCTGGCACCTGGCTCTACCGCACTGGATCCTACTACAGGACGGTTTGGAGGAGCTGAGCCACAGCCTCGTCCACTCCTGGCTCTGCGCTGCTGCTGCCCCCCTGCCGCCTCCCTCTGCCTCAGGCCCCTCCCCCGGAACCAGCAATGCAGCAGTAGCAGCAGCAGGCAGCGGTGGTGGCAGTTTAAGGAATGTAGGTGAGAGTTGGGGCGCTGGTGCTGCGGGTGGTGAGACGCCGGAGCTGGATGCTCTCGGTAGCTTGCTCAGCCATGGCAGTGAGAGCAGCAATGCGAGCAGCCATGGAGTGGATGAGATGAGCGGTGACAAGGAGGAGGCAGGGAGGCGGTGTGCTAGGGTGGTGGCGGGGGTGGTGAGGGAGATGTGGAGGGCGAGGGGGGAGTGGCAGCAGCTGGCACAGGTGACTGAGGCTCTGGCGATCCTGGTGGACAGGCATCCGCACTTGAGTGCCCGATTGGAGCAAGGGGCGCTCTCAACCATGGTACGTCAGTGACACCCGTTCTCCCTGTGCCTCAACAGCTGCTACCTTGAAGAGTTGCGCCTTGCTATTGCTCGTAATTGGTTCTTCTTGTGTATCCCACGATGCCATAGCCAACTGCCTCCCCTCTCTTCTGCTACCACACACCCTTCTTGCTCCCTCACTCCGTTTCTTGCCTCCCTTCGCCCCCCTATCCCCCCCTGTGTGAGTGCACCAGTACATAGAGGCCATGCTGCTGAGCGGCTCTAACCTACTGCCGCCTCTGCTGCTCTCCACCCTGCACCTGCTGGCGCGCCTGCTCTCTCACCTGCCCCCCAAGCCCCCCGTCCCTCCGCGCATGGGAGGGCGGCTGCAGTCACCGCCACAGCAGGCAACAGCGTGGGAACGCTTAGCGCAGCAGGTGAGAGGAGATCTTGCTGTTCCCGTATGCACCATCATGTGCCTTTCCTGTCTCATGAGGCAGTTTGTCCGTGTAATCAAACTCGGTATGTGCATGCTTCCCAGGTCCTGATTGTGGTTGAGCCACTGGTGGAATCTACTGCTGTCAGTAGCACTGCGAATTCTGCGCCTCCCACTCTCTCACAACAACAGCAGCAGCAGCAGCAGCAGCAGCAGCAGCAGCAGCATTATAGCCAAGCATACAGGCAGGCACAGGTACATGGTGGTGACGGTGGCGCAGGGAGGGAGCAGGAGGAGCGTGGCGAGAGGGAGCAGGTGCTGGTGGGGGCGTTGAGCGTCATCAACGCGCTGCTGTGGCACGCAACAACACTCTACACACCCAGTGGCGCTGACCCATGCAGCCAACCCAACGAGCTCAACGGAGCAAGATCAGGTGGCAGTCGTGCAGCGAGCGAGGCGCGGCTGATGGCGGTGGTGGAGGCAAACGAGGACGTGGTGAACGCGGCTGGCACCATCATGATGAGCGCGGCTCTTGTGGCCTTCACAGAGGGGTGTGTGCGGGCTGCTGCACGTGGCATCTGTGGAACCACTGGTGATCTCGAGGTCACGCCAGCAGTGGCTGGTGGGGGGACGCAAGGAGGGGGATGTGGTGTGGGTGTGGTGCAGGCGCGAGGGAGTGGGGGAGTGTGGCAAGGCTACTCCTGCCGTGTGCTGCTCTCCTGTCTCACCTTCTTCAACCTGCGTGTCTCATGGTACGTGCGCCCCTGCCCCCTCCACCCTACCACTAATGATGCATGCACCAGTCATCGGGCACTGCCTGATAGGTATTCCACAACAAGTACCCCAACATCGAGCATAGTCTTTTGAGCTTCAGCATGCTCCTATACCTCACCAGCTCTCACAGCCGGCACTGACAGGCATGCCCTCTCTGCTGCGTGCCCCAACTGCCTGTCCTCCCACCACAGGGTGCATGCACTCGAGGCTGCAGCCATTCTCCCCTCGGGCATTCCACCTCTCAATCTCTCGCTGCGGTTCTCGCCTCCATCACTGCAACCAGCAGCGACACCAGCATCCCTATCAGCAGCAGCAGATGAAAGCGCCACTATTCCTGCCGCAGGCTGTGCCAGTCAGGGCGACCCAGCAGCCCCCATGCGGCACGCGCAGCAGCAGGAGCGCCCCAGCGCGCCGAGCTTGGCCTCCGCGTGTGACCTCGCTGCCATTCTGCTCGCAGCCGCTGCCGGCCACCTGCCTGCCACCGTGGCCGCACACAGCAGAGGACAGGCGGTGGGAGGAGCACCACGTCAAGGCTGTGCCCCTGGAAACAGCACTGGTTGCAGCAAGGGCGATGGGGATGAGAGGAAGGGAACGGAGAGCAGGTCATGGGCAGGGAGGGCGGGTGGCAGATGCGGGCATGCGAGCATGCAAGACTCCTTTGTGGCTGCTGACCTTGCCTCGTGCGCCCTGCTCTCCTGCCTCTCCTCTCTCGCCCTCCCTGCACATGCCTCCTCAGCACAGCGCCCTGCAGTACCCTTGGACCAACGCGGCTCAGGTACCTTTGCCCGGCCTGCCGTACCACCCCTGCTGCCTGCACCAGTGAACACCCCAGGTGAAAGCAACCTACGCTTGTCACAGCAGGAGCAGCAGGAGCGCCAGTACGATGTACCATCCTCTCAGCCCTCCCCCCTGACCCCTCCCACTCCTGCTCCCCCCACTGCGCTCCCTTCCCTCCCTGCCGATGTCTTCTGGCCGATCGCTGCTGCGCTGCAGCATGCAGCCTCGTGCCCACACCCCCCTGTGCGGCGCAACACGTGCCTCGCCCTCTCCCTGCTGCTGCGCTGCTTTGATCCAACCTCTGTCGCTCTCCCTCTGGCAGCCAGCCCCTGGACTCGCCTGCTGCTAGACGATGCCCTTGCCTCTATCACCGCTGCAGCTGCTGCCACTGCTGGACCTTCTGCTGCTTCTGCGCCAGATGCAGCAGTGGTGCGGGCGGGTGAGAGCAGGCCTGCTGGGGAAGCAGCGCAAGCCCAGTCCTCCTCGTGCCCCTCGCCCGCCCTGCTGGACCTCCTGCTCTCCCACAGCCTACAAGCCCTCCACATCGCTGCGTCCTGCTTTCACCTCGCCCCACCCACCGCCCCTCCTCGATGGCTCTCTCAAATCTTCCAACCTGCCCGGGTCTCTGCTCTCGTGGGATCGCTCTGGCGAACCCGCCAGCTGTCTCTGCCCGCCATTGCCACGTGTCACAGGCTCATTGGTGCGGGCCTGCTGCCTCGCTCTGTTCTGCCCCAGCTTCTGGACCTCGTTCAGGTATGGGAGAGAGAGAGAGAGAGAGAGAGAGAGAGAGAGAGAGAGAGAGAGAGAGAGAGAGAGAGAGTGGGGGATGAAGGGGCGTGGGGGATGAAGAGGTGTGGGGAATGCAAGGGCCTGCATTGTCTGTCTTCAGCTCTTGCACACTCGCTCCACGCATACTGCCCATCCATGCACCGCACTGACAGCTTCCTCCCCAACACTGTCTCCCTGCAGGCACATGCCCGGCCACAGCCACAGCACAGCACCGGCAGCAACACCACCAGCAACTCCTCGTCCACGCTTACTGTTCGGCCTGTCTGGCTGGCGGGTTGCCTTGTGCTCTGCAGCCTCTCCATCCCTGCCGCTCTCTCCAATCCCTGTCTCGTGGACCCCTCGCTCCCTGCCACCCTGTCACAGCAGTGCGCTGCGTTCCTTGCCCTGCACGCCAAGCTGCCTCGCTGCACGCAGTAGCCCGTGCTGCCCTGCCTGCCTTGCCCTGCACCACTGTGGGACATGGAGACGTGATACAGGCATTGAGGAGCATTGAACGCAAGTGGCTCAAGTACAACTGATGCTACCATATCACTTGCCACCCGTTCGCCACGGGTGCTTCTCCTCGCGTGTGGCCGCGTTCAGAAGTCTCATTGCATTGCCAATGCCTCTATGAGTGATCCCCCACCAGAATTTCGCTCACAATCAACCAAGAACGAGGGCTCTTGGATATCCCTAGAGTAGCTCAATGTCCCCCTCAACCTTCATGAGGATAGCTAGGAACCTAAACTGCATGTACGGTATGCCATGTGTCACTTGCTGTGCATGGTGTCTTGTCGGGCTGGAGAAGTGTGTATGCCATGAATGCAGTCATGTTGTAAGCTACCACCGCAAGCCCAGCTTGCACTGTGCGGTCAAGGCTGTGAAATCCCCTGCCTGGTGTTCAGAGCCTTTCGCCCCCTGCCTGGTGTTGGGTGGTGGGTTCCACAGTCCACTGCCAGTGAAGAGGATTAGTGGTAGCAGCAGGAACCTCCATGTGATACAACCTCCATGTATGTTGGTGCACTAATACAAGAGCAATAATGCAAGGGAGTTTTATGCCATTATCTGTGAGAAAGCTCCATTTCTCAAAGTACCACTTGAACATAACAAGCTAAGTACATATAACCATTATAGAGGTACAAGGTACACATCAGTTACAACATCTACCCTGCAATGTAATGGGAGTGCCTTAACTCCTCACTTCAGGCTCACTTCTACACCAATCCATCCTTCCCCAGCCTACTTCCATCCATCTTTGCGATATCTACTCCACTCCTCTGTACTCCCCTTCTTCTCTACTCCCCTCCTCTTCTCCCCTTCGCTGTCCTCCTTCTGCTCCATTCCCCTTCTTTTCTGCTCTGCTACTTTTCTACTCACCCACCCTTCCCTTCACTACACCAATCATGGTCTGTACTGCTGCCTGCTTCGCTGCTTCTTCTCGTACACTGCTACACTGCTTCACTGCTTCACTGCTTCACTGCTACACTGCTACACTGCTACACTGCTTCACTGCTTCACTGCTTCACTGCTACACTGCTTCACTGCTTCACTGCTTCACTGCTACACTGCTACACTGCTACACTGCTACACTGCTTCCCTGCTACACTGCTTCACTGCTACACTGCTTCACTACTACACTGCTTCACTACTACACTGCTACACTGCTTCACTGCTTCACTGCTTCACTGCTACACTGCTTCACTGCTTCACTGCTTCACTGCTACACTAATTCACTGCTACACTGCTTAACTGCTTCACTGCTACACTGCTTCACTGCTACACTGCTTCACTGCTACACTGCTAGACTGCTTCACCCCTTCACTCCTTCACCCCTTCACAGCTTCACCCCTTCACAACTTCACTCCTTCACTGCTTCACCCCTTCTCTCCTACCCCCTTTTTTTTTTTTTTTTTTTTTGGTGTGGGCTCGTGCACGAGCCATGGGAGGACAAAAATCCGTCCCGCCAGCTCCCCCTTGGGTGGGTTTGCCGACGGACCGAGACCCTCAAAACAGGGTACTGCCGTTCATTCGGCTAAAAACCTCCGTGAAACCCCAACTGCTTATCTGCTTCATCCCTCCATCCCCACTCTCCATCCCTACTCTCCATCCCTTTTCTTCACCCCTTCTCTGCTGCTTCACCCCTTCTCTGTTGCTTCACCCCTTCTCTGTTGCTTCACCCCTTCTCTGTTGCTTCACCCATTCTCTGAAGCTTCCTTAGCAGCCCTTAGCAGCTTCCTTAGCAGCCTTAGCAGCTTCCTTAGCAGCCCTTAGCAGTTTCCTTAGCAGCTCTTAGCAGCTTCCTTAGCAGCTTCTTTAGCAGCTACTCAGCAGCTCCCTTAGCAGGATTAACAGCCGTTAGCAGCTTCCTTAGCACCCGTCAGCAGCTTCCTTAGCAGCTTCCTTAACAGCCGTTAGCAGCTTCCTTAACAGCCGTTAGCAGCTTCTTTAACGGCCCTTAGCAGCTTCCCTCCTCCCTTAACAGCAGCTACCCCACTCCTTCACCCCCTCCTCAGCATCACGGGTTTGAGGAACTGACTGTTCGGCGAGTAGCAAAGGATTCGAAGGGCACCAAGAGGAAAGGACCCTCCACACCCACGCCAGTGTGGAAAAGTCCGTGGCATCAAGTCCTCCTCACCCACGCCAGTGAGGAAAAACTTGTGGTAACCGAGTCACCCCAAGGGAATCGCTACCTGGAGTGTGTGGTATCCATTGCAACCGCCGGCCGGCCGGTTGGTCAGGACCAGCCTCCATCACAGATTCCCTTGAAGCTCCCCGACCACCGCATGCCACAACCCCTTGGCCTGAGCATGCACACTCAGTTGCCCTTTGCCTCCGCGCCACCCACCATCCCAGTCAAAACCTCGCCACCGCTCTGCCAAAGGTTCTAGCCGCTTCCCCCTCCCCTCGTCTCCTCTCTTGACAGAATCGTGGCTGATTCAGTGCGGCTGCTGTCTGCTATAGCTGCTGCGTTGGCTACCGTTGTCCTGCTACCGTTGTCCTGCTACCGTTGTCCTGCTACCGTTGTCCTGCTACCGTTGTCCTGCTACCGTTGTCCTGCTACCGTTGTCCTGCTACTGTTGACCTGCTACCGTTGAAGGGCGGTGTGTGCTGCTGACGTTGGAAGGGGAGGTGTGTCCTGCTGACGTTGGAAGGGGAGGTGTGTCCTGCTGACGTTGGAAGGGGAGGTGTGTCCTGCTGACGATGGAAGGGGAGGTGTGTCCTGCTGACGTTGGAAGGGGAGGTGTGTCCTGCTGATGTTGGAAGGGGAGGTGTGTCCTGCAGACGTTGGAAGGGGAGGTGTGTCCTGCTGCCGTGACGACCGTTGAAATTGCTGCTGCCGTGGAAGACGTTGAAACCGCTGCTGCCGTGGAGACGTTGAAACCGCTGCTGCCGTGAAGTTGAAACCGCTGCTGCCGTGGAGACGTTGAAACCGCTGCTGCCGTGAAGTTGAAACCGCTGCTGCCGTGGAGACGTTGAAACCGCTGCTGTTGTGATTGAAACCGCCGCTGCCGTGAAGACGTTGAAACCGCTGCTGCTGTGGAGACGTTGAAACCGCTGCTGCCGTGAAGTTGAAACCGCTGCTGCCGTGGAGACGTTGAAACCGCTGCTGCCGTGAAGTTGAAACCGCTGCTGCCGTGAAGACGTTGAAACCGCTGCTGCCGTGAAGACGTTGAAACCGCTGCTGCCGTGAAGACGTTGAAACCGCTGCTGCCGTGAAGTTGAAACCGCTGCTGCCGTGGAGACGTTGAAACCGCTGCTGCCGTGAAGACGTTGAAACCGCTGCTGCCGTGAAGACCATAGAGATTGCTGCTGCCGTTGAAGACCGTTGCCACCTCTCCCCTTGTCTGCACCAGGCTGCTCCAACCCTTCAGCGTTCAGGGGTTCTTCCCCTCTTCTCTCCACCAAGCCGCTTCTCCCCTTGTCTGCACCAGGCTGATTCAACCCTTCAGGGTTTAGGGGTTCTCCTCCTCTTCTCTCCACCAGGCAACTTCTCCCCTTGTCTGCGACAGGCTGCTTCAACCTTGATGGGTTTAGGGGTTCTCCTCCTCTTCTCTCCACCAGGCCGCTTCTCCTCTTCTCCCCGCCAGGCTGCTTCACCCCTTCTCCGCATTGGCTGCATAGCCTCTCCTTGCAGCCTCTGCTTCGCGGCGGTTTCGTAATCTGTTTCGTAGTCCGCGATTCCTTCGTAGTCCGCAGTTCCTTCGTAGTCCGCAGTTCCTTCGTAGTCCGCGGTTCCTTCGAAATCCGCCGTTCGCCGCTCCCTCGTAGCCCGCCGTTCGCCGTTGCCTTGTAGTCAGTCCGCCGTTGCCTTGTAGTCAGTCCGCCGTTGCCTTGTAATCCGCCGTTGCCTTGTAAGGCTGTCCACTTCCATGTGCTCCTGTTTAAGAAAAAACGGCAGAGTTCAATCAGTAAATATTCATAAACATCCGAACTTCAAGAAAACGATGCTAGCAGCCACATGAAACAGAAAACGGTTAACGGGCAAGGAGTTGAACTTACCTGAAAAAAAAAGAAATTGGTTGCTGTTACAGACCCGCATCTCCGCCGTTCGCCGTTGCCTTGTAAGGCTGTCCGCTTCCATTTGCTCCTGTTTAAGAAAAAACGACAGAGTTCAATCAGTATATATTCATAAACATCCGAACTTCAAGAAAACGATGCTAGCAGCCACATGAAACAGAAAACGGTTAATACGGGCCAGGAGTTGAACTTACCAGAAAAAGTCATTGGTTGCTGTTGCAGATCCGCATCTCCGCCGTTGCTCTTGTTGCAGATCCGCATCTCCGCCGTTGCTCTTGTTGCAGATCCGCATCTGCCTCCGCTCTCAAGCAACGTGATCCTTTGTTGCTGGAGGCGGGGGCAGGAAACAAAGGAAACCGATGCTAGAAGTTAGTAAACAGCAAACAAATGAAAAATCGAAGGAAAGACAAATGCGAAACTGAAAACGAGCATGGAAACCAACTACGAGAAGACGAAACAGGCGGACGTCCATGGTTCACAGGCTGCAGCCATCAGAGGGAGGAGACACTCTGATCTACCCAACCCACACGATATTTTACCCAACAACCCGAGGAGGATCATCTAACGACTGCAGCACTGTGAACCAGAGGGACGGTGGAAACGGCGATGAAACGAGTGGGCGATTGCGGGATGAAAACAATGATAAAACAAAAGCGGGAAAAGCATCGATATCGCAAAAAACAAGGAAATAGGGTCAAGGGAAGCAACACTTCCCGATCGTTGCAGGCAGCGGGATGAACGGCGGCAGCGGAATGAACGACGGCAGCAACTCGTCCAGCGCGCTCCACCCGCCAGCCACGGCGTCAGACCGCCAGTCTTGTCTGCTGCTGCTGATTCGTTGTCAGCTTCGTCAACTCCTTGAAACTCCTCGCTCCATTGACGTGACCCCGTATTCCTGAAAAGCAGGGAAGACACAAAGTGCTCGAAGTTAGGAAGCAGCTAAAACGAGTAGAAAAACAAAGAAAAAACAAATGCGAGAAGCAAAAAGCGAAATTGAAAACGAGCATGGAAACCAACGACGAGAAAACGAAACAGGCGGACGTCCATGGTTCACAGGCTGCAGCCATCAGAGGGAGGAGACTCTCTGATCTACCCAACCCACAAGCTATTCTACCCAACAACCCGAGGAGGATCATCTAACGACTGCAGCACTGTGAACCAGAGGGACGGTGGAGACGGCGATGAAACGAGTGGGCGATTGCGGGATGAAAACGAAATCGAAAACGAAATTGAAAAAGCAGGGAGAGACAAGGGAAGCAACACTTCCCGATAAGCGTTGGTGGCGTGAAGAGCGGAGGCAGCACCGCATCCAGCGAACCACACGGCGGCAGATCGCGTCCGGCCGCCCGCCATGGCTTGAAAAAACAGAGCAGCGGTCGGCGTGATGACAGGCGGCGGCAGCACGTCCGCCAGGCTTGAGAATGGAGAGCAGCACTTCGGGTTGTTCAACGGCTTGAAGATGGAGCAGCAGGACTTGAGGACGACATTTGCTTTTGTACCTGCAAAGATACAAACAAACAAGAGTCAGAAATCAAGAAACAAGGGTATTCAACAGAAACAAGGACATTCGATGCGTGAAACCAAAAATATGTAGACATAACAACTCGATCCTTACCTATGGAGATCGAAGGGCGGGCTGGGCGGGGGGCGGTGTCGGGTTGGAGGCGAGTTGCTGGTTGGTGATGGTGGCGATGGTGGCGATGGCGGTGGGCGATCTCCAAGGTCGTTTTAATGAAGCGTCTGACTGCGTCCGACCAGCTTGGAAGTGGAGAGAAGCTCTTGGGAAGCTCTTGGGAAGCTCTTACTCTTGGCTGCACGCAGCATCTCGATTGCAGATTCGTGTTTGGACTTGAGGACGACGAAGTGTTTCGTACCTGCAAAATTGCAAACACAAAAAAGTCAGAACTCGGAGAACAGGATAAAAGAATTTCTGAAGCAATGGTATTCGAAAAGCGTCAAAGTAAAAACATGCACAGCTTCAAGCTTACCTATGGAGATCGAAGGGCGGGCTGGGCGGGGGGCGGTGTCGGGACGGAGGCGAGTTGCTGGTTGGTGATGGTGGCGATGGCGGTGGGCGATCTCCAGGGTCGTTGTAATGAAGCGCCTGACTGCGTCAGACCAGCTTGGAAGTGGAGAGAAGCTCTTGGGAAGCTCTTGGGAAGCTCTTGCTCGTGGCTGCACGCAGCAACTCGATTGCAGATCCGAGTTTGGACTTGAGGACGACGAAGTGTTTTGTACCTGCGAAATTGCAAACACAACAAAGTCAGAACTCGAAGATAAAGAAAAGAGAATTTCTGAAGCAATGGTATTCGAAAAGCGTCCAAGTAAAAGCATGCACAGCTTCAAGCTTACATATGGAGATCGAAGGGCGGGCTGGGCGGGGGGCGGTGTCGGGATGGAGGCGAGTTGCTGGTTGGTGATGGTGGCGATGGTGGCGATGGCGGTGGCGATCTCCAGGGTCGTCGTATTGAAGCTCATAGATGAGATTGAAACTCGTTGAGAAGAAGCTCGTTCAAGACAATTGAACTCTGAAATTATGGATTAGAAGTTCACCAACTTTCACTAACGGTATTATACTACCAGAACTTGGTGTCAGAACTAGCAGTAGAAAGTAAGAATGAAGAAAGGAGGGGTTTCACTAGCAAGCAGTTGAGTACATATAGGAAACCCTAGATTGGGCTGTACTCGCTATAGAGTACCCCACTGCAGGCTAGACAAATACAACATTCTGACACACCCCCATAGCCAAAGTGGGGTGTAATCAGCACAATGAGCAGGTATAGCAGGAGTTCACAATAAGAAGCAAAGCTAGAGGTAATCACAGCGAGCAAGTGAGGAGGAGGAGGGACTGTGAGAGGAGAGAAGATGAGAGACGGCGGCTGAAGCTGCAGACACACGGGCAACAGGAGCTGCTGGCACAGTGGCTACCGGGACAGTGCGCCCCGGACTACTGGAGTAACTGGCTCACGGGCTACGACGAGCTACAGGAGCAACGGACCCTCGGGCGACAGGCGCAGCAGACTCTCTGGGCTACCAGGACAGTGCGCCCCGGACTACAGGTGCTGCGGACGACAAGACAGCAGCCTCCGCTCAACCTCCTCCAACTGTCCCACACACCCCCACACACCCACTGCTTCACTCCTAACTCCACTTGCACGTCACCCCCCTAGTACCACTCCTTCGGCTCCCACACACCCACCCCCCTCAGCGGCAGCTGCAGCACTGGGAGACGGAGGAGGAGGAGGAGTAGGGGACGACGCACAGAAACTGCACCCCCATACCCCCCACCCCCAAACCCTAATTCAGGAGAACGGGCAGCAGCAGGGGTGGGGCGCCGTCAGAAGCACGGGGGACAGCGGGCAGCGCAGGGGCAGAGAAAACAGGGCGCCCACGGGCCTGGCGCAGCCCGTACGAACCGCGTGCGGGCGGCCCGAGGCGCGCCCTGGCCTGGCGCAGTCCGTACGGGCCGCGCGCGGGCCTGGCGCTGCCCGTACGGGCCGCGCGCGGGCCTGGCGCAGCCCGTACGGGCCGCGCGCAGGCTGTACGGGCCGCGCGCGGGCCCTACGCAGGTCGCGCAGGCCGCGACGGGCGACGGGGGGCGACGCGCGGGTCCCCGTCGCCCGTCGCAGCGCCTCCCGGGAGCGACGCGCGGAGTGACGGGGCAGAAAGCCGCCGCGCGCCTCGGGGCGCACGGCGGGCAGAAAACTGCCGCGCGCCTCGGGGCGCACGGCGGGCAGAAAACCGCCGCGCGCCTCGGGGCGCACGGCGGGCAGAAAACCGCCGCACGCTCCGAGCGCGCGGCGGGATGAAAAATCCGTCGCACGCCACGGGGCGTGCAACACACAGAATAGCAGTAGCAGCGGAAGCAGTGAGGTGGTGGGCCCACCCACAGGATCGACCCAAGGGGATCGACCTGCTCTGATAGCATGTCAGAACTAGCAGTAGAAATTAAGAATGAAGAAAGGAGGGGTTTCACTAGCAAGCAGTTGAGTACATATAGGAAACCCTAGATTGGGCTGTACTCGCTATAGAGTACCCCACTGCAGGCTAGACAAATACAACATTCTGACACTTGGGGGTGGTGTGTCTAGATGCTGCTAGTTCTAAGGCTAAAATTGAACCCAATAGGTGACGCCCTCGGCTGTGGTGCCCGACTACGGCTGTGTTTCGCGCGTGTTTTTGTGGCGCTCGTCTGAGCAGGCGATTTCGTCTCCCTGCTGTGTGAGTAGGTTCTCTGTGAGCAGCTTTTCAGCAAGGCGAGGATGAAGGGGAAGAGTGGTTGGGGCACTACAGTCAGAAAACAACAGTGACTAGAGGATTGCTGCAGTACTGTGGAGAGTGGTGGATACCACCACCTGATTCCGGTCAGATCAAGTGTTAGGGTAAACATATCGCAAGCGATAAATAACCCGTATTTTACGATCCTGAAATGAGGACCCGCGTGTTTACGTGGCTTTGAAATGTACTGGCAGTTCACACCCACATGCTGCACGGAAAAACGCGGTAAAACTTGCACTACGCTTCGAAGCATCCTACCGACGTAAAAGCATTGTGTCTCCAATTTTTGCTACGTTACCAAATCCTCAAGGGCGGACCGGGTTGAGACTTTCGACGGCGCATCCCAACTCAGTGTCAGTGGTTTTTGGCGCTGTGCACAGCGACAAAAACACGGGAAAGATGAGGCTGACTGTTGACGTGACAATCACGTCGCCAAAGGAAGCTTCGCCACGGAACTGTTGCAAGCGTGCGAAGTTGTCCACACTCCTGTTGGAACACTTGCTGACGACTGGACAAGCGACCCCAATATATTTCACTTTTTAGAGCCATCCGGATGGGGTTTATTTTTTTTGCCCGCGGGCAGAGTGCTGACTCAGTCGGTAGCGCTACCGGGCGCTACCGACCGCTACCAGCTCTAAAATACCCAAATATCATCACCTGTGGTTCCGCGAAGAAGTGACACGCTGGCTGAAAAAAGTTGCTGAGCTGTCCCGGTAGGTACCGCCACATCAGCAATTTAGAGATACCTTTGACCTCCACGCACATCTGCTGTGCACACTGTGCCTGCGGTGGTTGCTTCCAGCAGAGATGCGGTTGCTGTATGAAATGAAGCCCGTTTGGTGACAGACAAGTGCATACTCGTTTGAAACAGACGATGTGTGGATGCGGAACGGCTCATTATTCTTGCTGAATTTTCATATGGAAAAACAGATTTAGTGCAGTTTTGATTCTCTGCACAGAAAATGACTATCGCGAGTCACCTTTGTAGCGAGTGGATTCTCATGAGTGGATGCGGGCGAGGGACGCTGAGCCACACGTACAATAGTTTCCTGCTAACCGCCTGCTCATCTCCTCATTTGTGTGACTTCTTACTTGTGTGACTCCTCACGCCGTTGAGCTTTCCGTCAGCCAGCCGTGCTTCTCTCCTCAGCACCTCCTTGCCTCAAGCAACCTGCTTGTCTCATTTTTCGCCTCGTTCGCCTCGTCCTTCTTGCCAAGCGGTAGCAAAGCAGGGTCGCCGCTGCTATGATCACTCATTTTCTGCTGCTCACTTTTCACTTAGCACCTGTATCCGGCGACGCAAGCCCTCCTGCGGCTCCATGTGCGGCCCACCAGGAACGGCGTTAATTTGTTCAACTCACACGCTCGTGCAATCTTTGCCTACTCCAATCGCTCCTATTTCGGCAACGCCAAAACCAATCCTGCAAAGCCTCCAGTTTCCGAATCGCCCGTTCAAAGCGTTCCCCAGCAATGCGTTCCTATCAACTCGGCGGACGCCTAACAGTGAGCGTCGACTTCGCCATGACTCGTCCCGTCGACGCGGATTCGAGACGGCGGCGCGCCTGATGTCGCCAATTCCGCGCTGGTGGTGAGTGACGGGGAGACGCTTTTCGGGGAGCGGGTAGGCGTCCGCCGCGTAGAGCAGCGGTCGGCAGTCCGTTTCGTGCCGCTTCGAGTCGGTTCTTTCCGCGCTGCCACTAACCTTTCCTCTCTTCCATCTTTCTCCCGCTCTCTCCCTCTCCCGCTCTCCCGTCTCTCCCATGATGAGTTGCACTGATGCCACCTGTTGTTGGTGGCACATGATGAGTTGCACTGATGTCACTTGTTGCATGGGAGATTATGGTGGTGTCCCTTCCAAAGTGGGTGAAGCGGGAGGGAGAGTCGGATTGGGGCTGAATCACCCTAAGGGTGAAGAGAGAGATGGATGTTGGCTGAATTTCTTAAGGTGAGTGAGTGGGTGAGGGATGGAGGCTGAAACCCCTTAGGTGGTAAGTGAGTGGGAAATAAAAAATGGGGACTGAAACGCTTAGGCGTGTAGTGAGTGGGGGAGAGAGATGGGGGCTGGAACCCCTTAAGTGGGTGGGTGATTTGGGATGGAGGCTGGAACCTGTAAGGTGGGTGGGTTAGTGGGAGAGAGGCACGGGGTGCAGCACACCTCTCACTGCAGCGCCCTTCCACTCTGCCTGCTGCCTCCCAACGGCAGTGCTCTGTGGTCAGGTGGGGGATGGTGGGTGGTGGGTGGTGGCAGGTACGAGGCAGAGTGGGTTGGATGGTCAGGTGGGAGGTGGTGGTGATGGTGATTGTTGTAGTGGGTACTGATGGTGAAGTGGGTAGTGGGATGTGAGAATGGGTTGGGATGAAAAGGGCGGGATGAGGCAGAGTGGGTTGGGTAGTGTAAGAGATGAGATAGGGTGGTATGATACAATGAGCTATGATAAAGTGTGGTATGATACAGTATGTTTTGATTATGAGTGCTATTATAAGGTGTGCTATGATACAGAGTGATGATGAGTGTGGTGTAAGTGATTGGTTGGTATGCTACATTGACTGTTTGGTATGCTACAGTGATTGGTTGGTATGCTACAGTGACTGTTGGGTATGCTACAGTGACTGTTTGGTATGCTACCGTGACTGTTTGGTATGCTACAGTGATTGTTTGGTGTGCTACAGTGATTGTTTGGTATTATGCTACTGTGATTGGGTGAAATGGGCGGGAACGCCTCTTCTCTGCGATTCTCTTCTCTGTGTGCCGTCCCATCTCTGTGTGCCGTCCCATCTCTGTATGCCGTTCCTTCTCTGTGTGCCGTCCCATCTCTGTGTGCCGTTCCTTCTCTCTGTCCCATCCGCATTGAAACCGTTCTCATCCACAGGCGTTCCTTCCCTTCTGCCGTGCTTGCGCAGCGTCCCTCCCAAGGGACGGGGTGCTGGTTCTCTGCCATCTATTCAACGACTCATGCTCACATATTTGTGCCCCCTTGCTGCTTTCCATTCTTACGTCATTCCAACCCAATACTTTGCATGGGCAACACGCCTTCCTTCACCCAAGCAAAGGTGGTGACGGCGCCTATCCTTGGGCGCTTCTCATGCCGCCTCTCACCTGCCTGGAACCACTGTCTCATCACTGCTGTTGGCACTCTTGCGGATTTGATTAGGAAATACCACAATCATTCCACAGGACACTGCAGTGATGTTCAACCATTTTCTTCCATTCCTATCAACTTGTTGGGCCTCGAAATGGGAAAGCAAAGTGGATCCGTGACTGATGTCACCAAATATATGTATATATGTTTTATAAATTTGTCCCTGAATACGTAATTTGAGTGGTATTTATTGCTGGATTGATATTGTTGTATTGATATTGTTGTATTGCTATTGCAGTTGTACATTTGCGTAGCTTTACAGAAATCTCGAAGTTATGCTTTGTTTTATGGTTTGATCTTCTGAATGCTCGGTATCAGCTTCGATATGATCCCGCGCCTCGGCTTTGCCGCCAATTCTCGACAGAGTTGTCAGACTTGTCCCCATGCACCTTTGCCAACAAACGTTAGCTCATCGTCATGCCACGCTATGCTCCTCCACCATACCCGTGTTCATTAGACTGGTCGGCAGCTCCTCGCAGTCGTCATTCCGATCTAAAAGAAATACTCTGGTTTTACTCGGCAATGCCTACACGACCGCAGATTTCAGCCTCGTCGTCGCGTATCGTCCGCACGCGAGAAGCGTGCATGCCCATAACTCAAACATAAGATTTAACTTACTGTCTCCATGGGTGCACGGTCTTCAGCGACCACTCAGTGGAAAGGTTTTTTGAAAGCCGTTTGAAGCGCCTGGAAACTGGAAGCTGTTCCGTCCACTCGCGTTCGCTCTTTAACAGGCCGCTTTAGCAGCGACACATCTTTCGAGGTTTCCCCGCATGTCGCTGTCACATCTCGTCCCGCTCCCCGCGCAGTCAGCGCCAGGCCCGTCCCCGCTACGGCTGGCATTGCGGTCAGTCCGCCGCGCGCAGTGCGCCTGTCCGCCGTCGTCGCCTTGCAAACGCCCGCCGCGAGCTCGACTGGCGCGCAGCGGGGAGACGCGGAGCGCCGGCGGGCGGCACGCGGAGAGGCTGGGCGAAGCGACGCCATGCGCGCGTGGAACGAGCGTCAGGTGTGGGAAACGGTGCTGCGCGGTTATCAATTTCTCTTCATGATTATGTCGTGGGGTGGGATCGGATGATGAGAGGTGTGGGGTGAGCGGAAGTAGCGGCATACCTCGTTTCTCTCCTTTCCCTTCCTTCCCCGCCGTTCCCGCCCTCCCCCGTCCACCCCCGCAGATGCCACGCGCGGCAGGGCAGCGCAGCGCCCATCTTCAGCCCGCCTGAGGGGTCGAGCTTGCGCGAGGGAGAGGGAGAGGAGGGGAATGGCGCGTGGTGGGACGCGCAGTGCCTCTTTCACCCCGTGGTCCTGCCGCCCGCACACGCAGCAGTAGCAGCTGATGCAACAGCAGACGCAGACGGTGATGCAGTAAAAGGGCCAGCAGCAGCAGCAGCAGCAGCAGCAGCAGCAGCAGCAGCAGCAGCAGCAGCAGCAGCAGCAGCAGCAGCAGCAGCAGCAGCAGCAGCAGCAGCAGCAGCAGCAGCAGCAGCAGCAGCAGCAGCAGCAGCAGCAGTACCACAGGGACTCGACGAGCTAGCAGCAGGCGGATTGGAGAGGTATTGGCGCATGTTCTATTATGGCCGCTCCAGGAACACATGGGGGGGAAACAGTCCTTCCCCTCCCTCCGCCTCCTCCGTCTCCGCCTCCTCCTCCTCCTCCTCCGCCTCCTCCTCCTCCTCCTCCGCCTCCTCCTCCTCCCTCCTCCGCCTCCTCCTCCGCCTCCGCACCCCTCCCTCCTCTCCCCGCGCTCTTCACCACGGGCAGCATAGGCCTGGCAATCAGCAGCGACGGCATGGCGTGGACCAGAGTGAGAGGGCCGGAGGCAGGCGGGGCGATTCTCACCCCGCGCTCGCACGACCCGGCAGCGCTTGATTCCTTGCACGTGGGGTGCGGCGATGTGGTGTGGGTGGAGCCTGGGGATACAGGCAAGGGGGGCATGAAAAGGGGAGGGGATGACAAGAGGCAAGACGGGGTACAAGGTAGGATGGAAGGAGGGGTAGAGGGAGCGCGGGGGAAGGGCGAGTGGTGGATGTTTTACTTTGGAGGGGGCAGGGAGGTGCGTGAGGTGCGGCCGGGAGTGAGCGTGCATGGTGCCACCATGCGCATTGGCATTACCACGTCCCCCGATGGGATTCACTTCCACCGCATCGCAACTGCCGGCGCTGCTGGTGGTTCTGCCGGTGCTGCTGGTGTGAGTGGCACTGGTGGTGCGCTGCCAGCAGCACGGGAGGGGGTGGTGGTGGATGTAGGCGCAGCAGGGCAGCCGGATGATCTGTTTGTGGACTGGCCTCGAGTGCTCACTCCCTCCATGCTCGCCCGTGCCAACGCTTCTGCTGCCTCCCACCCTGCTCAAGCAACACTACCTCACGTGAGTCGCTCGCTGCTACACGCAGCTCTGCCTCTACGCGCTTACTAACTCGCGCCCACTCCACTGCTCGGCTCGTGTTGCCCTGCTGCTCTTTTCCTTCCTGCTCGTATGTCCTCCAGGGACCTCTCGTGTGATTCCTCCTAGTTGTTTTCGGTCCCACCATCCGTCTCTGTGCCCTTCCCCACTTTCACACCATTCCTGTGCTCCCAACTCATGCCCACTCCCCACCCCACTCCACCCCTCAGCACCTCTGGCTGATGACCTACAGCGCCATGTCCTCCGCCTCCCCCTCCTGCATCCTCCTCGCGTCCTCCCCCAACGGCCTCGCCTGGACCCGCCACGGCCCCATCCTCTCCCCAGGGCCCCCCGGTGCATGGGACGCAGCAGGGGTGGGGCGGCGGCACGTGACTGTGCATGGGGGCGTGCTTGCCATGTGGTATGAGGGCCTGGGGGGGGACGGCAGGCATGGCATTGGGCTCGCGATCTCGCGGGATGGGTTCATGTGGGGGAAGGTTGAGATGGAAGGGCGCGAACCAGGAGGACCGGTGTTTGGGCCGTGGGAGGGGAGGAAAGCTGGGGAAGAGGAGAGTAAAAGGGATTTGGGAGGGAAAGGGGAAGTGAGTGGGGATGGGGATGGGGATGGGGATGGGGATGGGGATGGGGATGGGGATGGGGATGGGGATGGGGATGGGGTACATGCATGGGAGGACCTAGTGGTGGCAGCACCGCATGTGGTGTGCATGGGGGATGGCTCCATGCGGGTGTACTATGCTGCACGCGGCACGGGGAGCAAGAGCTCCTCTGACTTCAAGATTGGAGTGGCGTTTGGCACAAGCAGTGAGCTGGGTGCGTGGCGCAGGGCAGGGTGAGGGTCTAGTAGTGGGTGGAGTGTGTCAGAGTTATCGTGGGCTGTAAGGGGCGATGAGGGAGAGATGAGAAGGGGAGGGCAGGAATAGGGAGCTGCCCCCAACTCCACAGTTCACAGTCTGCGCTTGGTCGTGTCGTGTGTGTGTTGGTGAATTGTACACTCGCATTTTCACCAAGTTACCAGTACCTGCACCAAGTCATGGATTATCGGTACCTTACATCAGTGTTATGGCAACCAGCCAGCCGTTTTGCATGGCCTATGGCACACGTCGCAGCAAAGTAATAGCAGGAGCAGCATTGCTTGCAACAGGTGCAACATGCGCACAATTCATTTAATAGTTCCAACAGGTGCCATTGCAAGTACGGTATCAGGAAAGGCCAGCAGCAGCACATGACACATCTCCCTGCTGGCCACTGTTGGGTGAGTACGACGTTAGACTACCCACTTTATCTGTTGCCGTGCAGAGCTTGAACAGCCGTGGGTTCCGAGGGAGTCGCAGTCACGTGAGGGCAGCGGGGAGTGGCGAGGGGGTGGGAGGTGTGGTGACAGCGGCAGCGGCAGCGTGCTTGACAGCGGGATGCGGGCGAGGCGAGTGATGGCAATGCAAGTGACGCCGTGGAGGGCGTGCGCGCGAATGGCTTTTCTGACTCAGGCACGGTGCTTGACAGCGGTGACTGGGGTGCTTACAGGGATGACAGGGGCCACGGGGGAGGGCAGGCGCACAAGGGAGAGGAGGAGAAGGGAGGCACGAGGAGGGGGAGGTATGTGCGGGGGAGCAGCACGGCGAGTGTGGTGTTTCACGAGGATGCGGACGCGGATGACTGGGGTGCTGGGCTGCGGGGCTACTCCCGGAGCACCACTCTCGGGGGCGGCAGGGAGAAGGACAAGGGAGGGGGAAAGGGACGGGAGGCGGCGGTGCAAGGAACTTCGGGAAAAGCCTTACGCACGTCGTCGATGCCCCGTCAGAGGGCCAGCGGTCAGAAACACGCTATGTCTCCTCCCACGCGCCCTCCTGCTCGTGACACTTCCCGCCCTGCTCCTGCTGCTGCTGTTCGCCCTCCCAACCAGCGATACGCCGCCGCTGCTGCTGACGGCTGTGAGGGGCAGGAGCAGGAGGAGAGGGCAGGGCAGCAAGAGCGGCAGTTGAACCGCAACCTGTCGTTCCAGGGTGAGGGGTGGGATGGCAGTGGGGCTCACAGTGACGTGGAGCAGCGGCAGCAGGAGGGGCAGGGGGGTGATGCCATGGAGGGCAGTCAAGGCTCAGCGTGGACGCCAGGGGGAGGGGGCGGGGAAGACGAATGGGGAAGCTACTCTGAGCCAAACAACAGGATGCAGCGCAGCAGACCACAGCAGCAGCAGCGGCAGCAGCATGGGCGGGGAAACCAGGAGGGGCCCCAGGAACTGAGTTCCCAAGGGCGGCAAGGGAGACGCATGAGATCACGCCCACCACCGGAGCCTCACTCCCCGCCGTCGCCCCTCCACCTGCCCGTGCCAGCCACCCTCCCTGCTGTGCCCAGCGCCAAGGACTCCTTTGCCTCCCCGGACTCCACGCCCCCTCTCCCCCGCCGCAGCATCAGCATGGGGCGTGCGACCACTGGAGCGTCCCTGCCGTCGCGGCTGGCGGACATGGTGCGCTCCCTCACGCCCTCGCGATTCGACTACCGCCGCCATGCACACGAGCAGCAGCACGGGGCAGAGGGGGCGGACGGGGAGGAGGGCAGGGAGCTGAGGGCGGTGCAGAGCTTGAACAGCCGTGGGTTCCGAGGCAGCCGCAGTCACGTGAGGGCAGCGGGGAGTGGCGAGGGGGTGGGAGGTGTGGTGACAGCGGCAACAGGGAGCAGCTTGAGCCGCCTTGGTTTGGGGAATCAGGGGGCGAGTGCAGGGAAGCAGGGCACGGGGAGGGGTAGAGAAGGGGCCGGGAGGCGGTGGGGTGGAGGGAGAGGCGGTGGGAATGGTAGCAAGGGTGAGGGGGACGGGCCAGTTGAGCTCACGTCCTCACTCTCCCTCCCCATGTGGGTTTCGGCTCGCAATCAACCCAGGGATGTCAGCCCCACGCGCCTCTCCCTGCCACGTGACAACCCCTTGTTGCGCCACATCAGCAGCATGGGTGCAAGGACCACGAGTCGAGTGAACTCCCTAGCAAGGAGTGTGAACAAAGGGCCCACCGCCCCTCAGCGCAAGGGCCACTTGGGTGCTGCTGACCCCCCCACGTCCTACACCCGCAGCCTCAGCGAGAGCCATGCCACTGCTCGCCGAACCACTCTGCCAAACCTGCTGGCGAGCCTCGGGAAGCCGCCAAAGCTGGTGCCTCTGGATGGGGAGGGGTCGGAGTACGGGATGGCAGTGGTGGCGGTGCTGTCAGCGCTGCCCATGCGCGCCAAGGTGGCTGCTGCCCTCGCATCGGGCGCGCACCACAACGCTGGAATGGGTGGTGGCGGCGGTGGAACCTCGTTTGAGGGCTACACAGGCACCTCCGTGCATCGCCTCACCTCCGTGCTCTGCTCGCTGTGCACGTGCTACGCTGTGCCGGGGCAATCGTTAATCTGCCACGTGCCCACGTGAGTCTGTGCACTGTGATGATACTTCTTCCCACCCATTGTCTCCTGCTCGTGTGTGTGTGTGCCATGCCGTGTGTGCCGTGCAGGTGGTGGCAGCATGCATATGGGCGGACCTGCAGTACGATCTCCTCCACTCACGGCCAGCCATAGAAGCAGCAGCTGCAGCAGGGCCCGCCACCTCACATCCCGGTGCCTTCTCTCCCGCACTGCTCCTGCCACAAGCTGCTGCCCTGCTGGCAGAGCTGGAGCGCCATGCCTCCACTGCGCCTCACAGCACAGCCTGGCCACCCCCTGACGATGTTGTGCACGCTCTCTCCTCCGGCCTCCTAGTCCTCGCCTTCTCCCCCACCCTGCCTGTCGCCGCCACCGCTCCCTCCCCCTCCTCCTTCCTCCGGTCCTCCTCCCTCTCTGCTGCCACCCTCTCCCGCCCCTCTCCTTCCTCGCTTCCTCACAATCCCTCCTCTCAGCCCCTCTCACTAGCAGCAGTAGCGGCAGTGCGAGCAGTGGCGAGCCAGTGTGTGTCACGCCTAAAGGGTCTTCTCACGGCACCGGGAGGAAGCCAGGGAAGGCTTGACAGTGGTGGCGGGTGTGAGGGGAGGAGGAGTGGGTGGCTGCCTGAGACAGCGGAGAAGGTGGCAGGGATCCAAGCACAGCTGGCAGTAGCACAGCGTGTGCTGCCTGATTGGCTGGGCGTGCACCGCGCTGCACAGGAGGCTGCTGCAGTGGTGTGGGAGGATTGACAGTGGTCATTGGTCAAGGTCGTGTTGTGTTCTTTGCTAACAGAAGCTACGGCTGGAAAGCATCGAAGCATCTGCGTCGCTAGGCGGTGGAGCCATGGGGTGTCATGTCATCACTGGGAGATTCCACATCCATATGGTTGTGTATATATGGCTTGCAGCTGGTTACGGCATTCACCACAGCGTGCTGATGCACCTTGTGTATGCTAACTAATGCTAATTATTAATTTATTCATGTAGAGTTCATCCACAATCAAGAAAGCATGTGCACCAAGGTTGTGGATATAATTTCGTAGGCAATCCGAATCACTCTGTGTGGCGACATTCCCCCTCTCCGGCAATCTCAGCAGCGGCTCCAGTTTCCCATGCCACCTCCACGGCTGGAACCAAAACCGAGGGCTGCCTCGAGATTTCCTTTTTCCTCCCCCAAGACGTCCTTGCTCACTGCCGCACTCGCTCGCCATGGACCCCTCCACTTGCTCTGCCCGTAACACCCTCCACCACACCAGTTGCTGCAGCACGAGGCACAGTAGTACTGGATCCACACTGGATGCGCCGCTTCCGCCATGGATAGGTATAATCTCCCCAGCAATTCCGCGAGACGGCAGTGCAAAGGGGGTGCGCCGCGGTGCCAGCACACGCTTGCCGTGCTCCTCGCGACCGGCTCCGAGTTTTGCCCGCAATGTCTGTCGGAAACGCTCTCAGGGCCCGGCCTCGCGACGCACAAGATCATATCGGCGCGCTTCTTCCTCGACACGCTTCGATCCGAGCCCGACCTATGCCGTCTGGTCGCGGCCGAGTCGCATTACCTGCTCGCGGCTCCGCTCGTGCAAGCCCTCGCGTGCTCGCGAGACGAGGAACTTGCGGCGACGTTAGCGGACTTGGTGGTCTTTCTTGTGAGCAAGGGGAGCGGTCGCAGCGGAAGGAACGACGCGAGCGGGAGCGACGAGGGGTTGCTGCTGGAGAATCTGGTTCGCGCGGTGGCGGTGGAGATGGATAAGGTCCCCGTCGCCTCCTCCTCCAGCGGCCACTGCTTCTTGGTACGCCGCTGCGCCCGAGATTCTGCTAGTTGAAACGTCTTCCCTTCATGTCTTCACATTTTTCATTTGTTTTTTTTTTTTTTTTTTGCTCAGCTGGTCCTTCTGGGGAAGCTCCTGACGGTCGCGTGCAACCGCTACAGCGCGTTGCCAGCGTGGTTGGCGCAGCAGAACGGCCTGTGGAGTCACGTGGTCAGCACGCTTCACAAGCAGGCACAGTACGAATCCTACCTCGCATCAATTCCGTCGAACTCGCTCGTATATTCCTTTTGTCCCACGTGCGAAGGACATAACTGTTTTTCGGAATCATGGAAGCACGACGAGGTATAGGCTACAGACTCTGATGTGATCCCCACACTACCATGCCTGATACGATTTCCCTCCTGTTCTGGTCGGCTCTTTTCGGTGTTGCAGGGACAGCATCCGTGCAGAGAGCCTGTTCGTGCTGCACAAGCTCTGCAGCCTGCCAGGTGGCATGCAGCTATTGGAGGAGAAGCTGCCTGGCATGGTGTGTGCGGGCATCGCCCTGCTGCTCTCCACGGACAGCAGCGACGTCTCTGCCAACTGCGTCGCCCTCCTCACCGCCCTCTCCGCTCCCTCCCACCCTGCCTTCACCCTCTCCTCACTCGCGCGTCTGGACCACCCAGAACCGCAGCAGGCGGGAGGTGCTGCCATGCACGGGCTTGGTTCGCAGGGCTACGCGGCAGTGGGTTCTCAGAACCCCCGTGCGAGCCAGGCCGTGCACACGCAGGGCAAGGGCCCCCTGGGCCTGCGCATGATGCTGTGCGAGGGGCTCAAGAAGACACTGCTCGCTGCTGACTCCGCCCTGCACCTCGCAGCCCTGCACCTCATCTCCCAACTCGCTCTCTCCTCTGCGCCCTCACATGATGGCTCTGGCTCCGACGAACGGTCCAGATTCGACTGGGTGGCGAGGGAGGCGTGGGAGGAGGACTGGTGTAACCAGGATGATATGAGGGGGGGTGATGGTGGGGGGTTGGTGGATGAACGGGGAGCAGCGGCACTACAGGCGATGCTGGATGAGGGGCTGGCAGAGCACGTCTTTTAGCTGCTCCGCTCTGCACACAGCGGTGAGCAACACTCCTTCCTTTCCCAGCCAGTCACTGCAACCGCTGATGTGCCCCATCCCATCTTGCGACATAACCAATGTGGCGCACTTTGTTTGCATCCCCACACTCCTCGCCCTGTGTGATCATCACACCCGTCGTATTCTCACTCTCTATGCCCTGCGCTTGTGCATCTCAGGTCTAGTAGCGGACCCGTTGGTGCCGGCCGCCCTCTCATGCCTGCTGCACCTCGCAGCGTCGCCTGGACCTGCAGGGCAGGCGTTTGCACGGCGCTTTGTGTTTGGCTTCGACACGCTCGCATCGCTGCTGCACAACGCCACAGAGGCCAACGACTTCCACCTGCAGGCGCTCTCCATCTCCGTCTTCCTGCACGCCCTGCGCTCCGCGCGTGCCAGCCCTAGGGATGCCAGTCAGTTCCGTCCAGCAAGGTTGCACGGGCTGGCGTCTGCTCTGGCAGGGGTGGTGCGGCGATTCTGTGTGGACGCACGGGAGAGGAAGCGGTGGGTGCTGGACCAGAATGAAGCTTTCTCCACCGCCTGCTTTGCCCTCGCTGTGCTCGCCACGTGGCAGAGCATCATTGGCACAGAGAACATGCAGCTGCTGCGGTTGTTGGAGCAGTGTGTGGGTGATGGGGCGTCTATTCTGCCAGCCCTTCAGGACGTGCCCAGCACGGGTGGGTCACTCACAGGCACGGGCGCCAAGCTCCAAGGGGCATCCTCATCAGCCCTCCCTGCAGCTGCATGTGGTGCGGCAGGTGGGACGGATGAGGTGGCTGTGGCTGTTCTCACTTTCCTGCACGCCTGTGCTCAGCGCTTCCTGCACGCCCAGGGAAACTCACTCAACTCCACTCCTTCTGCCGCTGCTGCTCTGACATCGTCCCAGCAGGACGCGGGGCTGTTGGCGATGGTGGGGGGGTCGCAGGGCGCTCCCATGTTCCACAACAGCCAGCAGGAGGGCGTGGGAAGGGGCTTAGCGAACCTTGGTAGAGCAGGCGGGGCGTACATGCGAGGAACGGCCGATAAGACTCAAGAGTGGGGTGCAAAGGCGCCCTCTGTGTCTCCGTCTCACACCCCCACAGCCCTGCAGTGCTGCCTTGACGACATAGCCAGTGCTCTCATGGCTGCTGCGGACATGCATGTTGCTCCCTTCATGTTCTCCCTGCACCCACAGCCGCAACCTCCACCTGGTCACATGCACGCGCCCCAACCTGCAGCACCACCACTGCCTTTTACCGACCCTGCTGCCATTCTCTCCCGCACATACGACGTGCTCAGTCACGTGCTAGCGTGTCCACTGCCCGCCCTCGCACCCATCGCACGCCAGTTCGCAGCCAAGCTCGCCTCCAGCTGGACCCTCTCCCTCGTCTTCTCCTCCCTGCAAGCCTTCCACCCACCCACTGCCTCCTCACGTGCAGCCCCATCCTGGCGGCCCCAGTCTGTCGCTCCTCCCCAGGCGTCAGAGGGCAGCAAGTGGCACGTGCTGCGCAGAGCAAGCCTGCGCTTTGCAGTGCTGCTGGCTACCGTGGCGGCAACAGGCGAGGAGGGGCAAGCAGTGGTGCAGTGGGTGGTGGGCGTGGCAGGGGTGGAGCGCATGCCGTGGGCTGTCAGTGACATGGTGCTGCTGCTCGCGGAGGGCAGGGGGGAACCGGATGCTGGCAGGCTGGCAAGAGATATGCAGTGGCGTTACCAGGGGAGCGAGAGCAGGGAGGGGGATGCTGGTGAGGAGGAGGAGGTGCAGGCGGTGCAGTGGGTGGTGCTGCTGATTCTGTACGCTGCTGTGCAATTCGACGACAGGTAAGCTGCCTCACTGGAAAATCTTGCTGCTTCCCACAAACATGCACACATGCAGGTCCTTCCACCTGCGCACACTCTCCCATTTCACCTCTCCGTTTCTCTCCCCTTGTGCCTCGCCAACACCCATGGCACGTGTGTCTCTCCTGTGCGGAGCAGGCTGGTGGACTATGAGGACATGCTTGGCGCGCTGCAGAGCTTGGTGCTCTCCAACCGCATCCCACCACTCAGATCGCCACTCCTCCCCCTCCCCTCCCTCGCACCTTCTCCCCACAACCACCCCTCGGACGCCCACTCTCCCCCACCCGCCACCGCCACCCGCTCCACCTTCTTCCTGCTGGTGTTCCTGTCGCTGCACGCGCTGCTGCGCCCCTGCTGCTCCACTGTCTCGTTTGACGCGCAGCACCGCCTCCTCTGCTTCCTGCACCGCCACGCTGCAGTGCTCTCCTTCCCCCTCACCGCCTGGCACCTGGCTCTACCGCACTGGATCCTACTACAGGACGGTTTGGAGGAGCTGAGCCACAGCCTCGTCCACTCCTGGCTCTGCGCTGCTGCTGCCTCCCTGCCGCCTCCCTCTGCTCCAGGCCCCTCCCCTGGGATCAGCAATGCAGCAGCAGCAGCAGGCAGCGGTGGTGGCAGATTAAGGAATGTAGGTGAGAGTACAGGCACGGGTGCTTGTGCTGCGAGTGGTGAGACGCCGGAGCTGGATGCTCTCGGTAGCTTGCTCAGCCATGGCAGTGAGAACAGCAATGCGAGCAGCCATGGAGTGGAAGAGCTGGGCGGTGACAAGGAGGAGGCAGGGAGGCGATGTGCTAGGGTGGTGGCAGGGGTGGTGAGGGAGATGTGGCGGGCGAGGGGGGAGTGGCAGCAGCTGGCACAGGTGACTGAGGCACTGGCGATCCTGGTGGACAGGCATCCGCATTTGAGTGCCCGATTGGAGCAAGGGGCGCTCTCAACCATGGTACGTCAGTGACATCCGTTCTCCCTGTGCCTCAACAGCTGCTACCTTGAAGAGTTGTGCCTTGTTATTGCTCGTAATTGGTTCTTCTTGTGTATCCCACGATGCCATAGCCAACTGCCTCCCCTCTCTTCTGCTACCACACACCCTTCTTGCTCCCTCCCTCCGTTTCTTGCCTCCCTTCGCCCCCCTCCCCCCCACTGTGTGCGTGCACCAGTACATAGAGGCCATGCTGCTGAGCGGCTCTAACCTACCGCCGCCTCTGCTGCTCTCCACCCTGCACCTGCTGGCCCGCCTGCTCTCTCACCTGCCCCCTAAGCCCCCCGTCCCTCCGCGCATGGGAGGGCGGCTGCAGTCATCGCCACAGCAGGCAACAGCGTGGGAACGCTTAGCGCAGCAGGTGAGAGGAGATCTTGCTGTTCCCGTATGCACCATCATGTGCCTCTCTTTTCTTATAAGGAAAAAATTCATTGTAATCAAACTCGGTACGTGCATGCCTCCCATGGCGCCAATGCTACCCGTCCCAGGTGCTGATTGTGGTTGAGCCACTGGTGGAACCTACTGCTGTCAGCAGCACTGCGAGCGCTGCTCCTCCCACTCTCTCACAACAACAGCAGCCGCAGCAGCAGCAGCAGCAATATAGCCAGGCATACAGGCAGGCACAGGTGCATAGTGGTGATGGTGGCGCAGGGAGCGAGCAGGAGGAGCGTGGCGAGAGGGAGCAGGTGCTGGTGGGGGCGTTGAGCGTGATCAACGCACTGCTGTGGCACGCAACAACACTCTACACACCCAGTGGCGCTGACCCATGCAGCCAACCCAACGAGCTCAACGGAGCAAGATCGGGCAGCAGTCGTACAGTGGGCGATGCGCGGCTGATGGCAGTGGTGGAGGCAAACGAGGACGTGGTGAATGCGGCTGGCACCATCATGATGAGCGCGGCTCTTGTGGGCTTCACAGAGGGGTGTGTGCGGGCTGCTGCACGTGGCATCTGTGGAACCACTGGTGATCTCGAGGACACGCCAGCAGTGGCTGGTGGGGGGACGCAAGGAGGGGGATGTGGTGTGGGTGTGGTGCAGGCGCGAGGGAGTGGGGGAGTGTGGCAAGGCTACTCCTGCCGTGTGCTGCTCTCCTGTCTCACCTTCTTCAACCTGCGTGTCTCATGGTACGTACGCCCCTGCCCCCTCCACCCTACCACTAATGATGCATGCACCAGTCATCGGGCACTGCCTGATAGGTATTCCACAACAAGTACCCCAACATCGAGCATAGTCTTTTGAGCTTCAGTATGCTCCTACACCTCACCAGCTCTCACAGCCGGCAGCTCTCACAAGCATGCCCTCTCTGCTGCCTGCCCCAACTGCCTGTCCTCCCACCACAGGGTGCATGCACTCGAGGCTGCATCCATTCTCCCCTCAGGCATTCCACCTCTCAATCTCTCGCTGCGATTCTCGCCTCCATCGCCGCAACCAGCAGCGACACCAGCAGCCATACCAGCAGCAGCAGCTGAAAGCGCCACTAGTCCTGCCGCAGGCTGTGCCAGTCAGGGCGACCCAGCAGCCCCCATGCGGCAGGCGCAGCAGCAGGAGCGCCCCGCCGTGCTGAGCTTGGCCTCCGCTTGCGACCTCGCTGCCATTCTGCTCGCGGCCGCTGCCGCCCAGCTGCCCGCCACCGTGGCCGCACACAGCAGAGAGCAGCGGGTGGGAGGAGCAGCGGGACCAGGCCGTCCCCCTGGGAACAGCAGTGGTTGCGGCAAGGCCGATGGGGATGAGAGGAAGGGAGCGGAGAGCAGGTCATGGGCAGGGAGGGCGGGTGGGAGATGCGGGCATGCGAGCATGCAAGACTCCTTTGTGGCTGCTGACCTTGCCTCGTGCGCCCTGCTCTCCTGCCTCTCCTCTCTCGCCCTCCCTGCACGTGCCTCCTCAGCACATCGCCCTGCACTACCCTTGGACCAAGGCGGCTCTGTCCCTTTTGCCCATCCTGCCGTACCACCCCTGCTGCCTGCACCAGTGAACACCCCAGGTGAAAGCAACCTACGCTTGTCACAGCAGGAGCAGCAGGAGCGCCAGTATGATGTACCATCCACTCAGCCCTCCCCCCTGACCCCTCCCACTCCTGCTCCCCCCACTGCTCTCCCTCCCCTCCCTGCCGCTGTCTTCTGGCCGATCGCTGCTGCGCTGCAGCATGCAGCCTCGTGCCCACACCCCCCTGTGCGGCGCAACACGTGCCTCGCACTCTCCCTACTGCTGCACTGCTTTGATCCAGCCTCTGTCGCTCTCCCCCTGGCAGCCAGCCCCTGGACTCGCCTGCTGCTAGACGATGCCCTTGCCTCTATCACTGCCGCCGCTGCTGCCACTGCTGCTGGACCTTCTGCTGCCGCTGTCACTGCTGCTGCACCAGATGCAGCAGCGGTGCGAGCAGGTGAGAGCAGGCCTGCTGGGGAAGCAGTGAAAGCCCAGTCCTCCTCGTGCCCCTCGCCCGCCCTGCTGGACCTCCTGCTCTCCCACAGCCTAGAAGCCCTCCACATCGCTGCCTCCTGCTTTCACCTCGCCCCACCCACCGCCCCTCCTCGATGGCTCTCTCAAATCTTCCAACCTGCCCGGGTCTCTGCTCTCGTGGGCTCGCTCTGGCGAACCCGCCAGCTGTCTCTGCCCGCCATCGCCACGTGTCACAGGCTCATTGGTGCGGGCCTGCTACCTCGCGCTGTTCTGCCCCAGCTTCTGGACCTCGTTCAGGTATGGGAGAGAGAGAGAGAGAGAGTGGGGGATGAAGGGGCGTGGGGGATGAAGAGGTGTGGGGAATGCAAGGGCCTGCATTGTCTGTCGCAGCTCTTGCACACTCGCTCCACGCATACTGCCCATCCATGCACCACACTGACAGCTTCCTCCCCAACACTGTCTCCCTGCAGGCACATGCCCGGCCACAGCCACAGCACAGCACCGGCAGCAACACCACCAGCAACTCCTCGTCCACGCTTACTGTTCGGCCTGTCTGGCTGGCGGGTTGCCTTGTGCTCTGCAGCCTCTCCATCCCTGCCGCTCTCTCCAATCCCTGTCTCGTGGACCCCTCGCTCCCTGCCACCCTGTCACAGCAGTGCGCTGCGTTCCTTGCCCTGCACGCCAAGCTGCCTCGCTGCACGCAGTAGCCCGTGCTGCCCTGCCTGCCTTGCCGTGCACCACTGTGGGACATGGAGACGTGATACAGGTATTGAGGAGCATTGAACGCAAGTGGCTCAAGTACAACTGATGCTACCATATCACTTGCCACCCGTTCGCCACGGGTGCTTTTCCTCGCGTGTGGTCGCGTTCAGAAGTCTCATTGCATTACCAATGCCTCTATGAGTGAACCCCCACCAGAATTTCGCCCACAATCAACCAAGAACGAGGGCTCTTGGATATCCCCAGAGTAGCTCAATGTCCCCATCAACCTTCATGAGGATAGGCATGCCAAACTGCATGCATATGCCATGTGTCACTTGCTGTGCATGGTGTCTTGTCGGGCTGGAGAAGTGTGTATGCCAAGAATGCAGTCATGTTGTAAGCTACCACCGCAAGCCCAGCTTGCACTGTGCGGTGAAATCCCCTGCCTGGTGTTCAGTGCCTTTCGCCCCCTGCCTGGTGTTGGGTGGTGGGTTCCACTGTCCACTGCCAGTGAAGAGGATTAGTGGTAGCAGCAGGAACCTCCATGTGATACAACCTCCATGTATGTTGGTGCACTAATACAAGAGCAATAATGCAAGGGAGTTGAATGGCATTATCTGTGAAAAAGCTCCATTTCTCTAATTACCACTTGAACATAACAAGCTACGTACATAAAACCATTATAGAGGTACAAGGTACACATCAGTTACAACATCTACCCTGCAATGTAATGGAAGTGCCTTAACTCCTCAACTCAGGCTCACTTCTACACCAATCCATCCTTCCCCAGCCTATCTTTGCGATATCTACTCCACTCCTCTGTACTCCCCTTCTTCTCTACTCCCCTCCTCTTCTCCCCTTCGCTGTCCCCCTTCTGCTCCATTCCCCCTTCTTTTCTGCTCTACTCCCCTTCTTATCTGCTCTGCTACTTTTTTACTCACTCACCCTTCCCTTCACTACACCAATCATGGCCTGTACTGCTGCCTGCTTCGCTGCTGCTTCTCCTACACTGCTTCACTGCTTCACTACTACGCTGCTACACTGCTAGACTCCCCTTCTTCTCTACTCCCCTCCTCTTCTCCCCTTCGCTGTCCCCCTTCTGCTCCATTCCCTTTCTTTTCTGCTCTACTCCCCTTCTTATCTGCTACACTGCTACACGGCTACACTGCTACACTGCTACACTGATTCACTGCTACACTGCTTCACTCACTGCTACACTGCTACACTGCTTCACTGATTCACTGCTACACTGCTACACTCCTTCACCCCTTCACTCCACCCCTTCACATCTTCACCCCTTCACAGCTTTACCCCTTCACAGCTTCACCCCTTCACTGCTTCACCCCTTCACTCCTTCACTGTTTTTTTTTTTTTTTTTTTTTTTTTTTTTTTTGGTGTGGGCTCGTGCACGAGCCATGGGAGGATAAAAATCCGTCCCCCCAGCTCCCCCTTGGGTGGGTTTGCCGACGGACCGAGACCCTCAAAACAGGGTACTGCCGTTCATTCGGCTAAAAACCTCCGTGAAACCCCAGCTGCTTATCTGCTTCGTCCCTCCATCTCTACTCTCCATCCCTTTCCTTCACCCCTTCTCTGCTGCTTCACCCCTTCTCTGCGTTTTCCTTAGCAGCCCTTAGCAGTTTCCTTAGCAGCTCTTAGCAGCTTCTCAGCAGCTCCCTTAGCAGACCTTAGCAGCTTCCTTAACAGTCGTTAGCAGCTTCCTTAACAGCCCTTAGCAGCTCTTTAACAGCCCTTAGCAGCTTCCCTCCTCTCATCTGCTTCACCCCTTCTCATCTGCTTCACCCCTTCTCTCTGCTTCACCCCTTATCTCTGCTTCACCCCTTATCTCTGCTTCACCCCTTATCTCCTCACTCCCTTCTCATCTGCTTCACCCCTTCTGATCCGCTTCACCCCTTATCTCTGCTTCACCCCTTCTCTCTGCTTCACCCCTTCTCTCTCCTCACCCCCTACTCTCCTTCAACCCATCTCTGCTTCACCCCTACTCTCCTTCAACCCATCTCTGCCTCATCCGGTCTCTCCTTCACCCAATCTCTCCTTCACCCACTCTCTGCTTCACCTTGTCTCTCCTTCACCCAATCTCTGCTTCACCCCTTATCTCTGCTTCACCCCTTATCTCTGCTTCACCCCTTATCTCCTCACCCCCTTCTCATCTGCTTCACCCCTTCTGATCTGCTTCACCCCTTATCTCTGCTTCACCCCTTCTCTCTGCTTCACCCCTTCTCTCTCCTCACCCCCTACTCTCCTTCAACCCATCTCTGCTTCACCCCTTCTCTCTGCTTCACCCCTTATCTCTGCTTCACCCCTTATCTCTGCTTCACCCCTTATCTCCTCACTCCCTTCTCATCTGCTTCACCCCTTCTGATCCGCTTCACCCCTTATCTCTGCTTCACCCCTTCTCTCTGCTTCACCCCTTCTCTCTCCTCACCCCCTACTCTCCTTCAACCCATCTCTGCTTCACCCCTACTCTCCTTCAACCCATCTCTGCCTCATCCGGTCTCTCCTTCACCCAATCTCTCCTTCACCCACTCTCTGCTTCACCTTGTCTCTCCTTCACCCAATCTCTGCTTCACCCCTTCTCATCTGCTTCACCCCTTCTCTCTGCTTCACCCCTTATCTCTGCTTCACCCCTTATCTCTGCTTCACCCCTTGTCTCCTCACCCCCTTCTCATCTGCTTCACCCCTTCTGATCTGCTTCACCCCTTATCTCTGCTTCACCCCTTCTCTCTGCTTCACCCCTTCTCTCTCCTCACCCCCTACTCTCCTTCAACCCATCTCTGCTTCACCCCTACTCTCCTTCAACCCATCTCTGCTTCACCCCTACTCTCCTTCAACCCATCTCTGCCTCATCCGGTCTCTCCTTCACCCAATCTCTCCTTCACCCACTCTCTGCTTCACCTTGTCTCTCCTTCACCCAATCTCTGCTTCACCTTGTCTCTCCTTCACCCAATCTCTGCTTCACCTTGACTCTCCTTCACCCAATCTCTGCTTCACCCTGTCTCTCCTTCATACCATCTCTGCTTCACCCCTTCTCTCCTTCCCCCCTTCTCTGACACCCCTTCTCTCCTTCCCTTTTCTACTACACCCCTTCTCTCCTTCCCTTCTCTCACCCCTTCTCCAACAAACCACTTTTTTTTTTTTTGTTGGTGTGGGCTCGTGCACGAGCCATTGGAGGACAAAAATCCGTCCCGCCAGCTCCCCCTTGGGTGGGTTCACCCCTCCTCTTCTCCCCTTCTCTGTCCCCCTTCTGCTCCATTCACCTTCTTATCTGCTCTGCTACTTTTCTACTCACCCACCCTTCCCTTCACTACCAGTCATGGACTGTACTGCTGCACTGCTTCGCTGCTTCTTCTTGTACACTGCTTCACTGCTACACTGCTACACTGCTACACTGCTACACTGCTACACTGCTTCGCTGCTACACTGCTTCACTGCTACACTGCTTCACAGCTTCACAGCTTCACTGCTACACTGCTACACTGCTACACTGCTACACTGCTATACTGCTACACTGCTACACTGCTACACTGCTACACTGCTACACTGCTACACTGCTACACTGCTACACTGCTACACTGCTACACTGCTTCACTGCTTCACTGCTACACTGATACACTGCTACACTGCTTCACTGCTACACTGCTTCACTGCTACACTGCTACACTGCTTCACAGCTTCGCTGCTACACTGCTACACTGCTTCGCTGCTTCGCTGCTACACTGCTACACTGCTACACTGCTACACTGCTTCACTGCTTCACTGCTTCACTGCTACACTGCTACACCCCTTCACTCCTTCACCCCTTCACCACTTCACAGCTTCACCCCTTCACAACTTCTCTCCTACCCTTTTTTTTTTTTTGGTGTGGGCTCGTGCACGAGCCATGGGAGGATAAAAATCCGTCCCGCCAGCTCCCCCTTGCGTGGGTTTGCCGACGGACTGAGACCCTAAAAAGCAGGGTACTGCCGTTCATTCGGCTAAAAACCTCCGTGAAACCCCAGCTGCTAAAAACCTCCGTGAAACCCTAAAAAGCAGGGTATCTGCTTCATCCCTCCATCCCTTCTCTCCGTCACCCCTTCTCTGTTGCTTCACCCCTTCTCTGCTGCTTCACCCCTTCTCTGTTGCTTCACCCCTTCTCTGCTGCTTCCTTAGCAGCCCTTAGAAGCTTCCTTAACAGCCCTACGCAGCATCATTAGCAGTTCCCTTAGCAGCTCTTAGCAGCTTCCTTAGCAGCTTCTTTAGCAGCTTCTTAGCAGCTCCCTTAGCAGTCCTTAGCAGCATCCTTAGCAGCATCCTTAGCAGCTTCCTTAGCAGCCCTTAGCAGCTTCCTTAACAGCCGTTAGCAGCTTCCTTAACAGCCCTTAGCAGCTTCCCTCCTCCCTTAACAGCAGCTACCCCACTCCTTCACCCCCTCCTCAGCATCACGGGTTTGAGGAACTGACTGTTCGGCGAGTAGCAAAGGATTCAAAGGGCACCAAGAGGAAAGGACCCTCCACACCCACGCCAGTGTGGAAAAGTCCGTGGCATCAAGTCCTCCTCACCCACGCCAGTGAGGAAAAACTTGTGGTAACCGAGTCACCCCAAGGGAATCGCTACCTGGAGTGTGTGGTATCCATTGCAACCGCCGGCCGGCCGGTTGGTCAGGACCAGCCTCCATCACAGATTCCCTTGAAGCTCCCCGACCACCGCATGCCACAACCCCTTGGCCTGAGCATGCACACTAAGTTGCCCTTTGCCTCCGCGCCACCCACCATCCCAGTCAAAACCTCGCCACCGCTCTGCCAAAGGTTCTAGCCGCTTCCCCCTCCCCTCGTCTCCTCTCTTGACAGAATCGTGGCTGATTCAGTGCGGCTGCTGTCTGCTATAGCTGCTGCGTTGGCTACCGTTGTCCTGCTACCATTGTCCTGCTACCGTTGTCCTGCTACCGTTGTCCTGCTACCGTTGTCCTGCTACCGTTGTCCTGCTACCGTTGTCCTGCTACCGTTGTCCTGCTACCGTTGTCCTGCTACTGTTGACCTGCTACCGTTGAAGGGCGGTGTGTGCTGCTGACGTTGGAAGGGGAGGTGTGTCCTGCTGACGTTGGAAGGGGAGGTGTGTCCTGCTGACGTTGGAAGGGGAGGTGTGTCCTGCTGACGTTGGAAGGGGAGGTGTGTCCTGCTGACGTTGGAAGGGGAGGTGTGTCCTGCTGATGTTGGAAGGGGAGGTGTGTCCTGCAGACGTTGGAAGGGGAGGTGTGTCCTGCTGCCGTGACGACCGTTGAAATTGCTGCTGCCGTGGAAGACGTTGAAACCGCTGCTGCCGTGGAGACGTTGAAACCGCTGCTGCCGTGAAGTTGAAACCGCTGCTGCCGTGGAGACGTTGAAACCGCTGCTGCCGTGAAGTTGAAACCGCTGCTGCCGTGGAGACGTTGAAACCGCTGCTGTTGTGATTGAAACCGCCGCTGCCGTGAAGACGTTGAAACCGCTGCTGCCGTGGAGACGTTGAAACCGCTGCTGCCGTGAAGTTGAAACCGCTGCTACCGTGGAGACGTTGAAACCGCTGCTGCCGTGAAGTTGAAACCGCTGCTGCCGTGGAGACGTTGAAACCGCTGCTGCCGTGAAGACGTTGAAACCGCTGCTGCCGTGAAGTTGAAACCGCTGCTGCCGTGGAGACGTTGAAACCGCTGCTGCCGTGAAGACGTTGAAACCGCTGCTGCCGTGAAGACCATAGAGATTGCTGCTGCCGTTGAAGACCGTTGCCACCTCTCCCCTTGTCTGCACCAGGCTGCTCCAACCCTTCAGCGTTCAGGGGTTCTTCCCCTCTTCTCTCCACCAAGCCGCTTCTCCCCTTGTCTGCACCAGGCTGATTCAACCCTTCAGGGTTTAGGGGTTCTCCTCCTCTTCTCTCCACCAGGCAACTTCTCCCCTTGTCTGCGACAGGCTGCTTCAACCTTGATGGGTTTAGGGGTTCTCCTCCTCTTCTCTCCACCAGGCCGCTTCTCCTCTTCTCCCCGCCAGGCTGCTTCACCCCTTCTCCGCATTGGCTGCATAGCCTCTCCTTGCAGCCTCTGCTTCGCGGCGGTTTCGTAATCTGTTTCGTAGTCCGCGATTCCTTCGTAGTCCGCAGATCCTTCGTAGTCCGCAGTTCCTTCGTAGTCCGCGGTTCCTTCGAAATCCGCCGTTCGCCGCTCCCTCGTAGCCCGCCGTTCGCCGTTGCCTTGTAGTCAGTCCGCCGTTGCCTTGTAGTCAGTCCGCCGTTGCCTTGTAGTCAGTCCGCCGTTGCCTTGTAATCCGCCGTTGCCTTGTAAGGCTGTCCACTTCCATGTGCTCCTGTTTAAGAAAAAACGGCAGAGTTCAATCAGTAAATATTCATAAACATCCGAACTTCAAGAAAACGATGCTAGCAGCCACATGAAACAGAAAACGGTTAACGGGCAAGGAGTTGAACTTACCTGAAAAAAAGTAATTGGTTGCTGTTACAGACCCGCATCACCGCCGTTGCTCTTGTTGCAGATCCGCATCTCCGCCGTTGCTCTTGGTGCAGATCCGCATCTCCGCCGTTGCTCTTGTTGCAGATCCGCATCTGCCTCCGCTCTCAAGCAACGTGATCCTTTGTTGCTGGAGGCGGGGGCAGGAAACAAAGGAAACCGATGCTAGAAGTTAGTAAACAGCAAACAAATGAAAAATCGAAGGAAAGACAAATGCGAAACTGAAAACGAGCATGGAAACCAACGACGAGAAGACGAAACAGGCGGACGTCCATGGTTCACAGGCTGCAGCCATCAGAGGGAGGAGACACTCTGATCTACCCAACCCACACGATATTCTACCCAACAACCCGAGGAGGATCATCTAACGACTGCAGCACTGTGAACCAGAGGGACGGTGGAAACGGCGATGAAACGAGTGGGCGATTGCGGGATGAAAACAATGATAAAACAAAAGCGAGAAAAGCATCGATATCGAAAAAAACAAGGAAATAGGGTCAAGGGAAGCAACACTTCCCGATCGTTGCAGGCAGCGGGATGAACGGCGGCAGCGGAATGAACGACGGCAGCAACTCGTCCAGCGCGCTCCACCCGCCAGCCACGGCGTCAGACCGCCAGTCTTGTCTGCTGCTGCTGATTCGTTGTCAGCTTCGTCAACTCGTTGAAACTCCTCGCTCCATTGACGTGACCCCGTATTCCTGAAAAGCAGGGAAGACACAAAGTGCTCGAAGTTAGTAAGCAGCTATAACGAGTAGAAAAACAAAGAAAAAACAAATGCGAGAAGCAAAAAGCGAAATTGAAAACGAGCATGGAAACCAACGACGAGAAAACGAAACAGGCGGACGTCCATGGTTCACAGGCTGCAGCCATCAAAGGGAGGAGACACTCTGATCTACCCAACCCACACGCTATTCTACCCAACAACCCGAGGAGGATCATCTAGCGACTGCAGCACTGTGAACCAGAGGGACGGTGGAGACGGCGATGAAACGAGTGGGCGATTGCGGGATGAAAACGAAATCGAAAACGAAACTGAAAAAGCAGGGAGAGACAAGGGAAGCAACACTTCCCGATAAGCGTTGGTGGCGTGAAGAGCGGAGGCAGCACCGCATCCAGCGAACCACACGGCGGCAGATCGCGTCCGGCCGCCCGCCATGGCTTGAAAAAACAGAGCAGCGGTCGGCGTGATGACAGGCGGCGGCAGCACGTCCGCCAGGCTTGAGAATGGAGAGCAGCACTTCGGGTTGTTCAACGGCTTGAAGATGGAGCAGCAGGACTTGAGGACGACATTTGCTTTTGTACCTGCAAAGATACAAACAAACAAGAGTCAGAAATCAAGAAACAAGGGTATTCAACAGAAACAAGGACATTCGATGCGTGAAACCAAAAATATGTAGACATAACAACTCGATCCTTACCTATGGAGATCGAAGGGCGGGCTGGGCGGGGGGCGGTGTCGGGTTGGAGGCGAGTTGCTGGTTGGTGATGGTGGCGATGGTGGCGATGGCGGTGGGCGATCTCCAAGGTCGTTTTAATGAAGCGTCTGACTGCGTCAGACCAGCTTGGAAGTGGAGAGAAGCTCTTGGGAAGCTCTTGGGAAGCTCTTACTCTTGGCTGCACGCAGCATCTCGATTGCAGATTCGTGTTTGGACTTGAGGACGACGAAGTGTTTCGTACCTGCAAAATTGCAAACACAAAAAAGTCAGAACTCGGAGAACAGGATAAAAGAATTTCTGAAGCAATGGTATTCGAAAAGCGTCAAAGTAAAAACATGCACAGCTTCAAGCTTACCTATGGAGATCGAAGGGCGGGCTGGGCGGGGGGCGGTGTCGGGACGGAGGCGAGTTGCTGGTTGGTGATGGTGGCGATGGCGGTGGGCGATCTCCAGGGTCGTTGTAATGAAGCGCCTGACTGCGTCAGACCAGCATGGAAGTGGAGAGAAGCTCTTGGGAAGCTCTTGGGAAGCTCTTGCTCGTGGCTGCACGCAGCAACTCGATTGCAGATCCGAGTTTGGACTTGAGGACGACGAAGTGTTTTGTACCTGCGAAATTGCAAACACAACAAAGTCAGAACTCGGAGATAAAGAAAAAAGAATTTCTGAAGCAATGGTATTCGAAAAGCGTCCAAGTAAAAGCATGCACAGCTTCAAGCTTACATATGGAGATCGAAGGGCGGGCTGGGCGGGGGGCGGTGTCGGGATGGAGGCGAGTTGCTGGTTGGTGATGGTGGCGATGGTGGCGATGTCGGTGGGCGATCTCCAGGGTCGTCGTATTGAAGCTCATAGATGAGATTGAAACTCGTTGAGAAGAAGCTCGTTCAAGACAATTGAACTCTGAAATTATGGATTAGAAGTTCACCAACTTTCACTAACGGTATTATACTACCAGAACTTGGGGGTGGTGTGTCTAGATGCTGCTAGTTCTAAGGCTAAAATTGAACCCAAGTGACCCCCTCGGCTGCGGTGCCAGACTGCGGCTGTGTTTCGCGCGTGTTTTTGTGCCGCTCGTCTGAGCGGGCGATTTCGTCTCCCTGCTCTGTGGGTAGGTTCTCTGTGAGCAGCCTTTCAGCAAGGCGAGGATGAAGGAGAAGAGTGGTTGGGGCACTACAGTCAGAAAACAACAGTGACTAGAGGATTGCTGCAGTTCTGTGGAGAGTGGTGGATACCACCACCTGATGCCGGTCAGATCAGGTGTTAGGGTAAACATATCGCATGCGATAAATAACCCGTTTTTTACGATCCTGAAATGAGGACCCGCGTGTTTGCGTGGCTTTGAAATGTACTGGCAGTTCACACCCACATGCTGCGCACTCTGGTCCACTGTAAAACTTGCACTACGCTTCGAAGCATCCTACCGACGTGAAAGTATTGCGTCTCAAAATTTTGCTACGTTCCCAAATGCTCAAGGGCGGACCAGGTTGAGACTTTCGACGGCGCATCCCAACTCAGTGTCAGTGGTTTTTGGCGCTGTGCACAGCGACAAAAACGCGGGAAAGATGAGGCTGACTGTTGACGTGACAATCATGTCGCCAAAGGAAGCTTCGCCACGGAACTGTTGCAAGCGTGCGAAGTTGTCCACACTCCTGTTGGAACACTTGCTGACGACTGGACAAGCGACCCCAAATATCATCACCTGTGGTTCCGCGAACATGAAGTCCCTTCATCGTGTCCTTCCCAACCGGCTCATCGTCCGCTCGTCGTTTGGAGATGGCACCTTTAACATAGGTGACCTCTGCGCGGTGCATGTCGTTGGGTCCTGGCTTGCAGGCCCCTTCTATACAGGTGCAGGGCTCGGCGCGCGGCTCGACATCCTACAGGACGGAGGCCTAAGTGTAGCTGACATCCGTCGCCGCCTCTACACTCAGCTTCCACTTGACCACGCCCCCCGCTGGATCCACGTCCTCCCAGTTCCTCCGCCTCTCATCCCTGACTTCTCCCATGATTTTCTACGCGAGCAACCCAGTCTAGAACGCGATGTCCTGTACTCGCGCTCTTCCTTCGGGTTCGCGTTTCAACTTTGCCGCAGACCGAGGGATTTGTTCACTCTGCACTGCCGCACCCACAGAGACTATCTCCCACATCTTCTACGAGTGCGGGGTGGCCCCTGTAGTGATCTTTGCTCTCTCCTCCGTCGCTCGTCGTCACCTCCGCTGCTCTCCTCCTCCTGAACTCTTGCTCTTTCCACTCGCCTCTAGAACTGGCCAGGTGGCCCCCTGGAGCCTCTTGGTTGGAGCATCTGCAAAAGCCATTTGGAACGCGTGCTGTGAACACAAGTTACACGACTCACCCTCCTCCCGGTTTGAGATTCTCCAACTCATCCTAGCACAGTTCCTCATTGCGCTCAAAATCTTTCTCTGGCGACGGAAGAAACAATCAGTGAAAAAACAACGACGCTCAGCCGCTCGTATCAAGCTGGCCACTCAATTTCGCTTCCTCGTTTTTTACCATGACGGCACCCCTTCCATTCGCCCTGACCTCCGCGCATCCTGGCTGCTCGATGACCCTTTTCGCCCCCCTTAGGCCTTCCTTTTTTTAGCATAGAGAGCTCCCCAGCCGTGCTGGCGGTTATCCGTAGGATATGGAGATAACGTGTTTCCTACGTACGCCTTTGGGCGTTTGGTTTGTGTAGACCATATCTCTAGCTTCTCTATGCTTTGCTGTACATGGTTACGACCTTAATATAACCTTAACCTTAACTTGTGGTTCCGCGAAGAAGTGACACGCTGGCTGAAAAAAGTTGCTGAGCTGTCCCGATAGGTACCGCCACATCAGCAATTTAGAGATACCTTTGACCTCCACGCACATCTGCTGTGCACACTGTGCCTGCGGTGGTTGCTTCCAGCAGAGATGCGGTTGCTGTATGAATTGAAGCCCGTTTGGTGACAGACAAGTGCATACTCGTTTGAAACAGACGATGTGTGGATGCGGAACGGCTCATTATTCTTGCTGAATTTTCATATGGAAAAACAGATTTAGTGCAGTTTTGATTCTCTGCACGGAAAATGACTATCGCGAGTCACCTTTGTAGCGAGTGGATTCTCATGAGTGGATGCGGGCGAGGGACGCTGAGCCACACGTACAATAGTTTCCCGCTAACCGCCTGCTCATCTCCTCATTTGTGTGACTCCTTGTGTGACTCCTCACGCCGTTGAGCTCCGTCAGCCAGCCGTGCTTCTCTCCTCAGCACCTCCTTGCCTCGAGCAACCTGCTTGTCTCATTTTTCGCCTCGTTCGCCTCGTCCTTCTTGCCAAGCGGTAGCAAAGCAGGGTCGCCGCTGCTATGATCACTCATTTTCTGCTGCTCACTTTTCACTTAGCACCTGTATCCGGCGACGCAAGCCCTCCTGCGGCTCCATGTGCGGCCCACCAGGAACGGCGTTAATTTGTTCAACTCACACGCTCGTGCAATCTTTGCCTACTCCAATCGCTCCTATTTCGGCAACGCCAAAACCAATCCTGCAAAGCCTCCAGTTTCCGAATCGCCCGTTCAAAGCGTTCCCCAGCAATGCGTTCCTATCAACTCGGCGGACGCCTAACAGTGAGCGTCGACTTCGCCATGACTCGTCCCGTCGACGCGGATTCGAGACGGCGGCGCGCCTGATGTCGTCAATTCCGCGCTGGTGGTGAGTGACGGGGAGACGCTTTTCGGGGAGCGGGTAGGCGTCCGCCGCGTAGAGCAGCGGTCGGCAGTCCGTTTCGTGCCGCTTCGAGTCGGTTCTTTCCGCGCTGCCACTAACCTTTCCTCTCTTCCATCTTTCTCCCGCTCTCTCCCTCTCCCGCTCTCCCGTCTCTCCCATGATGAGTTGCACTGATGCCACCTGTTGTTGGTGGCACATGATGAGTTGCACTGATGTCACTTGTTGCATGGGAGATTATGGTGGTGTCCCTTCCAAAGTGGGTGAAGCGGGAGGGAGAGTCGGATTGGGGCTGAATCACCCTAAGGGTGAAGAGAGAGATGGATGTTGGCTGAATTTCTTAAGGTGAGTGAGTGGGTGAGGGATGGAGGCTGAAACCCCTTAGGTGGTAAGTGAGTGGGAAATAAAAAATGGGGACTGAAACGCTTAGGCGTGTAGTGAGTGGGGGAGAGAGATGGGGGCTGGAACCCCTTAAGTGGGTGGGTGATTTGGGATGGAGGCTGGAACCTGTAAGGTGGGTGGGTTAGTGGGAGAGAGGCACGGGGTGCAGCACACCTCTCACTGCAGCGCCCTTCCACTCTGCCTGCTGCCTCCCAACGGCAGTGCTCTGTGGTCAGGTGGGGGATGGTGGGTGGTGGGTGGTGGCAGGTACGAGGCAGAGTGGGTTGGATGGTCAGGTGGGAGGTGGTGGTGATGGTGATTGTTGTAGTGGGTACTGATGGTGAAGTGGGTAGTGGGATGTGAGAATGGGTTGGGATGAAAAGGGCGGGATGAGGCAGAGTGGGTTGGGTAGTGTAAGAGATGAGATAGGGTGGTATGATACAATGAGCTATGATAAAGTGTGGTATGATACAGTATGTTTTGATTATGAGTGCTATTATAAGGTGTGCTATGATACAGAGTGATGATGAGTGTGGTGTAAGTGATTAGTTGGTATGCTACATTGACTGTTTGGTATGCTACAGTGATTGGTTGGTATGCTACAGTGACTGTTGGGTATGCTACAGTGACTGTTGGGTATGCTACAGTGACTGTTGGGTATGCTACAGTGCCTGTTGGGTATGCTACAGTGACTGTTTGGTATGCTACCATGACTGTTTGGTATGCTACAGTGATTGTTTGGTGTGCTACAGTGATTGTTTGGTATTATGCTACTGTGATTGGGTGAAATGGGCGGGAACGCCTCTTCTCTGCGATTCTCTTCTCTGTGTGCCGTCCCATCTCTGTGTGCCGTCCCATCTCTGTGTGCCGTTCCTTCTCTGTGTGCCGTCCCATCTCTGTGTGCCGTTCCTTCTCTCTGTCCCATCCACAGGCGTTCCTTCCCTTCTGCCGTGCTTGCGCAGCGTCCCTCCCAAGGGACGGGGTGCTGGTTCTCTGCCATCTATTCAACGACTCATGCTCACATAATTGTGCCCCCTTGCTGCTTTCCATTCTTACGTCATTCCAACCCAATACTTTGCATGGGCAACACGCCTTCCTTCACCCAAGCAAAGGTGGTGACGGCGCCTATCCTTGGGCGCTTCTCATGCCGCCTCTCACCTGCCTGGAACCACTGTCTCATCACTGCTGTTGGCACTCTTGCGGATTTGATTAGGAAATACCACAATCCTTCCACAGGACACTGCAGTGATGTTCAACCATTTTCTTCCATTCCTATCAACTTGTTGGGCCTCGAAATGGGAAAGCAAAGTGGATCCGTGACTGATGTCACCAAATATATGTATATATGTTTTATAAATTTGTCCCTGAATACGTAATTTGAGTGGTATTTATTGCTGGATTGATATTGTTGTATTGATATTGTTGTATTGCTATTGCAGTTGTACATTTGCGTAGCTTTACAGAAATCTCGAAGTTATGCTTTGTTTTATGGATTGATCTTCTGTATGCTCGGTATCAGCTTCGATATGATCCCGCGCCTCGGCTTTGCCGCCAATTCTCGACAGAGTTGTCAGACTTGTCCCCATGCACCTTTGCCAACAAACGTTAGCTCATCGTCATGCCACGCTATGCTCCTCCACCATACCCGTGTTCATTAGACTGGTCGGCAGCTCCTCGCAGTCGTCATTCCGATCTAAAAGAAATACTCTGGTTTTACTCGGCAATGCCTACACGACCGCAGATTTCAGCCTCGTCGTCGCGTATCGTCCGCACGCGAGAAGCGTGCATGCCCATAACTCAAACATAAGATTTAACTTACTGTCTCCATAGGTGCACGGTCTTCGGCGACCACTCAGTGGAAAGGTTTTTTGAAAGCCGTTTGAAGCGCCTGGAAACTGGAAGCTGTTCCGTCCACTCGCGTTCGCTCTTTAACAGGCCGCTTTAGCAGCGACACATCTTTCGAGGTTTCCCCGCATGTCGCTGTCACATCTCGTCCCGCTCCCCGCGCAGTCAGCGCCAGGCCCGTCCCCGCTACGGCTGGCATTGCGGTCAGTCCGCCGCGCGCAGTGCGCCTGTCCGCCGTCGTCGCCTTGCAAACGCCCGCCGCGAGCTCGACTGGCGCGCAGCGGGGAGACGCGGAGCGCCGGCGGGCGGCACGCGGAGAGGCTGGGCGAAGCGACGCCATGCGCGCGTGGAACGAGCGTCAGGTGTGGGAAACGGTGCTGCGCGGTTATCAATTTCTCTTCATGATTATGTCGTGGGGTGGGATCGGATGATGAGAGGTGTGGGGTGAGCGGAAGTAGCGGCATACCTCGTTTCCCTCCTTTCCCTTCCTTCCCCGCCGTTCCCGCCCTCCCCCGTGATGCCACGCGCAGCAGGGCAGCGCAGCGCCCATCTTCAGCCCGCCTGAGGGGTCGAGCTTGCGCGAGGGAGAGGGAGAAGAGGGGAATGGCGCGTGGTGGGACGCGCAGTGCCTCTTCCACCCCGTGGTCCTGCCGCCCGCACACGCAGCAGTAGCAGCTGATGCAACAGCAGACGCAGACGGTGATGCAGTAAAAGGGCCAGCAGCAGCAGCAGCAGCAGCAGCAGCAGCAGCAGCAGCAGCAGCAGCAGCAGCAGCAGCAGCAGCAGCAGCAGCAGCAGCAGCAGCAGCAGCAGCAGCAGCAGCAGCAGCAGCAGCAGCAGCAGCAGCAGTACCACAGGGACTCGACGAGCTAGCAGCAGGCGGATTGGAGAGGTATTGGCGCATGTACTATTATGGCCGCTCCAGTAACACATGGGGGGGAAACAGTCCTTCCCCTCCCTCCGCCTCCTCCTCCTCCGCCTCCTCCTCCTCCTCCTCCGCCTCCTCCTCCTCCTCCTCCGCCTCCTCCTCCTCCCTCCTCCGCCTCATCCTCCGCCTCCGCACCCCTCCCTCCTCTCCCCGCGCTCTTCACCACGGGCAGCATAGGCCAGGCAATCAGCAGCGACGGCATGGCGTGGACCAGAGTGAGAGGGCCGGAGGCAGGCGGGGCGATTCTCACCCCGCGCTCGCACGACCCGGCAGCGCTTGATTCCTTGCACGTGGGGTGCGGCGATGTGGTGTGGGTGGAGCCTGGGGATACAGGCAAGGGGGGCATGAAAAGGGGAGGGGATGACAAGAGGCAAGACGGGGTAGCAGGTGCATGGTGCATGAGGCGCGTGAGGTGCGGCCGGGGGTGAGCGTGCATGGTGCCACCATGCGCATCGGCGTTGCCACGTCCCCAGATGGCATTCACTTCCACCGCGTCGCAACTGCCGGCGCTGCGGGTGGTTCTGGTGGCGCTGCTGGTGTGAGTGGCACTGGCGGTGCGCTGTCAGCAGCACGGGAGGGGGTGGTGGTGGATGTAGGCGCAGCAGGGCAGCCGGATGATCTGTTTGTGGCCTGGCCGCGAGTGCTCACTCCCTCCATGCTCGCCCATACCAACGCTTCTGCTGCCTCCCACCCTGCTCAAGCAACACTACCTCACGTGAGTCGCTCGCTGCTACACGCAGCTCTGCCTCTACGCGCTTACTAACTCGCGCCCACTCCACTGCTCGGCTCGTGTTGCCCTGCTGCTCTTTTCCTTCCTGCTCGTATGTCCTCCAGGGACCTCTCGTGTGATTCCTCGTAGTTTTTTTCGGTCCCACCATCCGTCTCTGTGCCCTTCCCCACTTTCACACCATTCCTGTGCTCCCAACTCATGCCCACTCCCCACCCCACTCCACCCCTCAGCACCTCTGGCTGATGACCTACAGCGCCATGTCCTCCGCCTCCCCCTCCTGCGTCCTCCTCGCGTCCTCCCCCAACGGCCTCGCCTGGACCCGCCACGGCCCCATCCTCTCCCCAGGGCCCCCCGGTGCATGGGACGCAGCAGGGGTGGGGCGGCGGCACGTGACTGTGCATGGGGGCGTGCTTGCCATGTGGTATGAGGGCCTGGGGGGGGACGGCAGGCATGGCATTGGGCTGGCGGTCTCGCGGGATGGGTTCACGTGGGGGAAGGTTGAGATGGAAGGGCGCGAACCAGGAGGACCGGTGTTTGGGCCGTGGGAGGGGAGGGGAGCTGGGGAAGAGGAGAGTAAAAGGGATGTGGGAGGGAAAGGGGAAGAGAGTGGGGATGATGGGGATGGGGTACACGCATGGGAGGACCTCTCTACTATGCTGCGCGGGGCACGGGCAGCGAGAGCTCCTCTGACTTCAAGATTGGAGTGGCGTTTGGCACGAGCAGTGAGCTGGGGGCGTGGCGCAGGGCAGGGTGAGGGTCTAGTAGTGGGTGGAGTGTTTCAGAGTTACCGTGGGCTGTAAGGGGCGATGAGGGAGAGATGAGCAGGAGAGAGCAGGAATAGGGAGCTGCCCCCAACTCCACAGTACACAGTCTGCGCTTGGTCGTCTGTGTGCTGGAATTGTACACTCGCATTTTCACCAAGTTACCAGTACCTGCACCAAGTCATGGATTATCGGTACATCAGTATTATGGCAACCAGCCAGCCGTTTTGCATGGCCTATGGCACACGTCGCAGCAAAGTAATAGCAGGAGCAGCATTGCTTGCAACAGGTGCAACATGCGCACAATTCATTCAATAGTTCCAACAGGTGCCATTGCAAGTACGGTATCAGGAAAGGCCAGCAGCAGCACATGACACATCTCCCTGCTGGCCACTGTTGGGTGAGTACGAGGTTAGACTAGCCACTTTATCTGTTGCCGTGCAGAGCTTGAACAGCCGTGGGTTCCGAGGGAGTCGCAGTCACGTGAGGGCAGCGGGGAGTGGCGAGGGGAGGGGAGGTGTGGTGACAGTGGCAACAGGGAGCAGCTTGAGCCGCCTTGGTTTGGGGACTCAGGGGGCGAGCGCAGGGAAGCAGGGCACGGGGAGGGGTAGAGAAGGGGCCGGGAGGCGGTGGGGTGGAGGGAGAGGCGGTGGGAATGGTAGCAAGGGTGAGGGGGACGGGCCAGTTGAGCTCACGTCCTCACTCTCCCTCCCCGTGTGGGTGACCACTCGCAATCAACCCAGGGATGTCAGCCCCACGCGCCTCTCCCTGCCACGTGGCAACCCCTCGTTGCGCCACATCAGCAGCATGGGGGCAAGGACCAAGAGTCGAGTGAACTCCCTAGCAAGGAGTGTGAACAAAGGGCCCACCGCCCCTCACCGCAAGGGCCACCTGGGTGCCACTGACCCCCCCACCTCCTACACCCGCAGCCTCAGCGAGAGCCATGCCACTGCTCGCCGAACCACTTTGCCAAACCTGCTGGCGAGCCTCGGAAAGCCACCGAAGCTGGTGCCTCTGGACGGGGAGGGGTGGGAGTACGGGATGGCAGTGGTGGCGGTGCTGGCAGCGCTGCCCATGCGCGCCAAGGTGGCTGCTGCCCTCGCATCGGGCGCGCAACACAACGCTGGAATGGGTGGTGGCGGCGGTGGAACCTCGTTTGAGGGCTACACAGGCACCTCCGTGCATCGCCTCACCTTGCTGCAGGTATAGTGCTCTGCTGCCTGAGCCCATGTTACACTCTACTGTGGTGCATCCTGGGCAACCATTGATATCGCCCGTGTTGCAATGAGTCTGTGCGTCATGGTGGTGCTTCTTCCCATCTCCCGGTCCTGTGTGTGCCATGCCGTGTGTGCCGTGCAGGTGGTGGCAGCATGCATATGGGCGGACCTGCAGTACGATCTCCTCCACTCACGCCCAGCCATAGAAGCAGCAGCTGCAGCAGGGCCCGCCACCTCACATCCCGGTGCCTTCTCTCCCGCACTGCTCCTGCCGCAAGCTGCCGCCCTGATAGCAGAGCTGGAGCGCCATGCCTCCACTGCGCCTCACAGCACAGCCTGGCCACCCCCTCACCATGTCGTTCTCGCTCTCTCCTCCGGCCTCCTGCTCCTCGCCTTCTCCCCCACCCTGCCTGTCGCCGCCACCGCTCCCTCCCCCTCCTCCTTCCTCCGGACCTCCTCCCTCTCTGCTGCCACCCTCTCCCGCCCCTCTCCTTCCTCGCTTCCTCACAATCCCTCGTCTCAGCCCCACTCACCAGCAGCAGTGGCGGCAGTGCGAGCAGTGGCGAGCCAGTGTGTGTCACGCCTCAAGGGTCTTCTCACGGCGCAAGGAGGAGGCCAGGGAAGGCTTGACACTGGTGGCGGGTGTGATGGGAGGAGGAGTGGGTGGCTGCCCGAGACAGCGGAGGAGGTGGCAGGGATCCAAGCACAGCTGGCGGTCACACAGCGCGTGCTGCCTGATTGGCTGGGAGTGCACCGCGCTGCACAGGAGGCTGCTGCAGTGGTGTGGGAGGATTGAGGGTGGTCGTTGGTCAAGTTGATGGTGTGTTCTTTTCTAACAAAATACCATGGCTGGAAAACAACCAAGCATCCGCGTTGCTGCTTGGTGGAGCCATGGGGTGTCATGTCATCACTGGGAGCTTCCACATCCATATGGCTGTGTATATATGGCTTGCGGGTGGTTATGGCATTCACAAGAGCGTGCTGATGCACCTTTGTACTAATGCTAATATATTAATTTATTAATGTAGAGGTCATCCATGACAAAAAAAGCATGTGCACCAAGACTGTCAATACTTTGTAGTAAGGAAATTCTCCCGAATCACCCTGTGGCGAATTTACCGCGGCAATCCCAGCAGAGGCTCCACTTTTCCACGGCTGGAACCAAAGCCGAGGGCTGCCTCGAGATTTCCATTTTCCTCTTCCAAGACGTCGTTGCTCACTGCTGCACTCGTCGCCATGGACCCCTCCACTTGCCCTGCCCGTAACACCCGCCACCACACCAATTGCAGCAGCAAAAGGCCCAGTAGTACTGGATCCACACTGGATGCGCTGTTCCCGCCATGGATAGGTATAATCTCCCCAGCAATTCCGCGAGACGGCAAGGCAAAGGGGGTGCGCCGCGGTGCCAGCACACGCTTGCCATGCTCCTCGCGACCGGCTCCGAGTTCTGCCCGCAATGTCTGTCGGAAACGCTCTCAGGGCCCGGCCTCGCGACGCACAAAATCATATCGGCGCGCTTCTTCCTCGACACGCTTCGATCCCAGCCCGACCTATGCCGTCTGGTCGCGGCCGAGTCGCATTACCTGCTCGCGGCTCCGCTCGTGCAGGCCCTCAGGTGCTCGCGAGACGAGGAGCTGGCGGCGACGTTAGCGGACTTGGTGGTCTTTCTCGTGAGCAAGGGGAGCGGCCGAGGTGGAAGGAACGACGCGAGTGCAAGCGACGAGGGGTTGCTGCTGGAGAATCTGGTTCGCACGATGGCGGTGGAGATGGATAAGATCCCCGTCGCCTCCTCCTCCAGCGGCCACTGCTTCCTCGTACGCCGCTGCGCCCGATGTTCTGCTATCTTAATGCATCACTTTTTGTTGTTGTTTGATTTTTATGCAATCGCTCGAATGCGCGTCCGTGGCAGCTGGTCCTTCTGGGGAAGCTCCTGACGGTCGCGTGCAACCGTTACAGCGCGTTGCCAGCGTGGTTGGCGCAGCAGAGCGGCCTGTGGAGTCACGTGGTTAGCACGCTTCACAAGCAGGCACAATACGAATCGCACCTTGCATCACTTCCGTCGAATTCGTTCGTAGATTCCTCTTGTCCCTCGTGCGAAGGACATAACCGATTTACCATGCTTTATGCGAGTTTCCTCCTGTTCTCTTTGGCTCTGATCGGTGTTGCAGGGACAGCATTCGTGCAGAGAGCCTGTTCGTCCTGCTCAAGCTCTGCAGCCTGCCAGGTGGCATGCAGCTATTGGAGGAGAAGCTGCCTGGCATGGTGTGTGCGGGCATCGCCCTGCTGCTCTCCACGGACAGCAACGACGTCTCTGCCAACTGCGTCGCCCTCCTCACCGCCCTCTCCGCTCCCTCCCACCCTGCCTTCACCCTCTCCTCACTCGCGCGTCTGGACCACCCAGAAGCGCAGCAGCCGGGAGGTGCTGCCATGCACGGGCTTGGTTCGCAGGGCTGCGTGGCAGTGGGATCTCAGAACCCCCGTGCGAGCCAGGCCGTGCACACGCAGGGCAAGGGCCCCCTGGGCCTGCGCATGATGCTGTGCGAGGTGCTCAAGAAGACACTGCTCGCTGCTGACTCCGCCCTGCATCTCGCAGCCCTGCACCTCATCTCCCAACTCGCTCTCTCCTCTGCGCCCTCACGGCTCTGCCTCCGACGAACGGTCCAGATTCGACTGGGTGGTGAGGGAGGCGTGGGAGGAGGACTGGTGTAACCAGGATGATATGAGGCGGGGTGATGGTGGGGGGATGGTGGATGAACGGGGAGCAGCGGCGCTACAGGCGATGCTGGATGAGGGGCTGGCAGAGCACGTCTTTGAGCTGCTCCACTCTGCACACAGCGGTCAGCAACACTCCTTCCTTTCCCAGCCAGTCACTGCAACCGCCTGCTGATGTGCCGCATCCCATCTTGCGACATAACCAATGTGGCGCACTTTGTTTGCATCCCCACACTCCTCGCCCTGTGTGATAATCACACCCGTCTTATTCTCACTCTCTGTGCGCTGCCCTTGTGCATCCCAGGATTAGTAGCGGACCCGTTGGTGCCGGCCGCCCTCTCATGCCTGCTGCACCTCGCAGCGTCGCCTGGAGCTGCAGGGCAGGCGTTTGCACGGCGCTTTGTGTTTGGCTTCGACACGCTCGCATCGCTGCTGCACAACGCCATAGAGGCCAACGACTTCCATCTACAGGCGCTCTCCATCTCCGTCTTCCTGCACGCCCTGCGCTCCGCGCGTGCCAGCCCTAGGGATGCCAGTCAGTTCCCTCCAGCGAGGCTGCATGCGCTGGCGTCTGCTTTGGCAGGGGTGGTGCGGCAGTTCTGCGTGGACGCACGGGAGAGGAAGCGCTGGGTGCTGGACCAGAATGAAGCCTTCTCCACCGCCTGCTTCGCCCTCGCTGTGCTCGCCACGTGGCAGAGCATCATAGGCACAGAGAACATGCAGGTGCTGCGGTTGTTGGAGCAGTGTGTGGGTGATGGGCCGTCCATTCTGCCTGCCCTTCAGGACGTGCCCAGCAGGGGTGGGTCACTCACAGGCACGGGCGCCAAGCTCCAAGGGGCATCCTCAGCAGCCGTCCCTGCAGCTGCATGTGGTGCTGCAGGTGGCACGGATGAGGTGGCTGTGGCTGTTCTCACTTTCCTGCACGCCTGTGCTCAGCGCTTCCTGCACGCCCAGGCGAACTCTCTCAACTCCACGGCTCCTGCTGCTGCTCTGACATCGTCCTAGCAAGACGTGGGGCTGTTGGAGATGGTGGGGGGATCCCAGGGCGCTCCCATGTTCCACAGCAGCCAACAGGAGGGGGGGGGGAAGGGGCACAACAAGCCTTGGTAGGACTGGCGGGGCGTACATGCGAGGGGCGACCGACAAGACTCAAGAGTGGGGTGCAAAGCCGCCCTCTGTGTCGCCCTCTCACGCCCCCACAGCCTTGAAGTGCTGCCTTGATGACATAGCCGCGGCTCTCATGGCTGCTGCGGACATGCACGTCGCGCCTTTCATGTTCTCCCTGCACCCGCAGCCGCAGCCCCCACCTGGTCACATGCACGCGCCCCAACCTGCAGCATCACCACCTCCTTTCTCCGACCCTGCTGCCATTCTCTCCCGCGCATACGACGTGCTCAGCCACGTGCTAGCGTGTCCCCTGCCCGCCCTCGCACCCATCGCCCGCCAGTTCGCAGCCAAGCTCGCCTCCAGCTGGACCCTCTCCCTCGTCTTCTCCTCCCTGCAAGCCTTCCACCCGCCCGCTGCCTCCTCACGTGCAGCCCCATCCTGGCGGCCACAGTCTGTCGCTCCTCTCCAGGCATCAGAGGGCAGCAAGTGGCACGTGATGCGCAGGGCAAGCCTGCGCTTTGCAGTGCTGCTGGCTACCGTTGCGGCAACAGGCGAGGAGGGGCAAGCGGTGGGGCAGTGGGTGGTGGGCGTGGCAGGGCTGCAGCGCATGCCGTGGGCTGTCAGTGACATGGTGCTAGGGAAAAGCATCAAACGACCTGAATGTTGTTGCTTATTCGGATGGCCCATGCTTAAATACACCTACCAGAGCAATTCCGGCTTGGTTCGCGCGCACAGAAAAGTTCGGCACCTGCGATGACGGTCGCGTCTACCGACAAATGGTAAGGAAGCGCACGGTTCCCTATAGGCGTAGGGAAAAACATCGAACGACCTGAATGTTGTTGCTTATTCGGATGGCCCATGCTTAAATACACCTACCAGAGCAATTCCGGCTTGGTTCGCGCGCACAGAAAAGTTCGGCGCCTGCGATGACGGCCACGTCTGCCGACAAATGCTAAGGAAGCGCACGGATCCCTATAGGCTTAGGGAAAAGAGTCGAACGACCTGAGTGTTGTTGCTTATACGGATGGCCCATGTTTAAATACACCTTGTCAGAACATTATAGCTTATGCTGTTGTGTAGGCTATAGTGGGGTATCCCACAGGGGGTACAACCAATTAGGGTTTCATATTTGTACTCACTTCATTTCATAGTTCACCCATTCTTGTTCAAATCTTCTCATGGTATCGAGCAGGTTCCCCCTTGGGAACTGTGCTTAGGGCCCACCACATCGATTTGTTTTCCTGCCCGAAGCGCGCTCAGCCCGAGTCGCGCTCCGGGCCCTCACTTCGTCGAGCCGCCCTAGCGGCCCTGCACTGCGGCCCCGCCACCCGTCTCCGCGGCCCCGCCGCCCGTCTTCGCGGCCCCGCCGCCTCTCTCCTAGCGGCCCCGCCGCCCTACCTAGCGGCCCCGCCGCCCTACCTCGCGGCCTCGCCGCCCCATTGCGCGGCCCCGCCGCCCTACCTAGCGGCCCCGCCGCCCCATCGCGGCCCCGCCGCCCCATCGCGCGGCCCCGCCGCCCTATCTAGCGGCCCCGCCGCCCTACCTAGCGGCCCCGCCGCCCCATCGCGCGGCCCCGCCGCCCCATCGCGCGGCCCCGCCGCCCTTCCTCGCGGCCCCGCCACCCCATCGCGCGGCCCCGCCGCCCCATCGCGCGGCCCCGCCGCCCCATCGCGCGGCCCCGCCGCCCTACCTAGCGGCCCCGCCGCCCTTCCTCGCGGCCCCGCCACCTTACCTGCGGCCCCGCCCTTACCTGCGGCCCCGCCGCCCTCTGCTGCGGCCCCGCCACCTTACCTGCGGCCCCGCCACCTTAGCTGCGGCCCCGCCACCCCATCTGCGGCCCCGCCACCCTACCCGCGGCCACGCCGCCCTTACCAGCGGCCCCGCCGCCCTTACCTGCGGCCCCGTGCCCTGCAGCAGCACAGCCGAGCCGCCCAGCAGCCGAGCCGCCGAGCCGCCCAGCAGCCGAGCCGCCCAGCAGCCGAGCCGCCGAGCCGCCCAGCAGCCGAGCTGCCCAGCAGCCGAGCCGCCCAGCAGCCGAGCCGCCCAGCGGCCGCGCCGCCCAGCAGCCGAGCCGCCCAGCAGCCGAGCCGCCCAGCAGCGGAGCCGCCGAGCCGCCGGGCCGCCCAGCAGCTGAGCCGCCGAGCCGCCGCGCCGCCCTCCTTCAGGGCCGCCCGACCTGCCCAGTCTGGTGAGCACAGCGCCTTTTCACTGCACTGTCCTCACCCCACTGTTTGCGCTGCTAGTCGTCTAGGGTCATGGCTACCCCTAGTGTTCTCGCCTTTGACGCTGAGGGTAGGGCCATTGACTTTGAGGTCTGGGTAGATGACCTGCAGCTGTTCTTACAGTGCGATAGGGCAGACGGCCTCTCTCTCTTTGACCTCACCTCTGGCACCTCCACTGCCCCTGCTGCTGATGCTGACGCCACTGTTCGCTCCCAGTGGGCCACGCGCGACGCTGCTGCACGTCTTGCTGTGCGTCGCCACCTCCCTACCTCCGAGCGTGCGCACTTTAGTCAGTACAAGAGTGCTCAGACCTTGTACGACGCTGTAGTTGCGCGCTACTCCTCCCCTGCCACTGCTGCACTGAGCCGTCTCATGCTACCGTACCTCTTTCCTGATCTTACTGCCTTTCCCACAGTCACTGACCTCATTACGCGCCTCCGCACTAGTGACACTCGCTACCGCGCTGCACTCCCTCCTGACTTCTGCGCCAGGAACCCCCCCCCATGTACATCACTCTTTACTACATAGTCACTCGCCTTCCTGACTCCCTTCGCGTAGTCAGGGACCACTTTCTCTCTGTCTGTCCCACCACTCTCACTGTTGACCTCCTCGAGAAGTCCCTCCTAGCGGCCGAGAAGAGCATAGTCGCTGTAGGGGCCTCTCGTGGTGACCCGCGCACCCCCATCTTTGAGGGGTGTTCCCCCTCCCCCCTTCTGCCCTCTGTTGCCTCTGCTGCTGCGGCCGACCTCCTTGTTCTTGAGTCGGTCGGTGCGGCGTCTGCCCCTGGCGGGAGACGCCGCTCTGGCAAGGGCAAGGGGGGCAAGGGCGCTGGAGGAGCGAGCGGGGGCGGTGGAGGTGGAGGTGGCGGCAGTTGGGGGAGTGGGGGTGGCGGTGGGAGTGGAGGTGGGGGTGGAGGGGTCGGTGGCGGCAGTGGAGGTGGAGGTGGCGGCGGCGGTGGCGGTGGGAGCGGAGGTGGTGGAGGTGGCGGAGGTGGAGGCGGCGGCGGAGGCGGAGGCGGCGGCAGTAGCGGAGGCGGCGGAGGCGTCGGAGGCGGCGGGGGTGGCGGTGGTGCTGGTCGCGGGTCTTCGCAGAGGAGTGGCTCCGGTGGTGGCTCGCGCCAGCAGCAGCAGCGTGGTCGTGACACCCTGTCCCCTCAGCAGCTTCGTGAGTGGTACACTGCGCGTCAGCGGGGTGGGGGTTTTGCTCCGTGCTCCTACGTTTTGCGCACTGGCGACCGTGCGGGTGAGCAGTGTGGGGGTCCCCACCCCACCCAGCGCTGCTTTGGCCGCCTGACGGACGCGTGGCGTCACCAGTTCCCGGAGGCCTCCGAGATCCCTCGCTGGGGCGAGCTGTCTAGGGCGGGTGTTGCCATCTATGATCTTGACTTTGATGCTATTCTCTCTGCCATGTATGCTGTGTCTATTAGTGATGAGGGTGACTGTTACCGGTGTTTCCCGCCCGATCCGGGCATTGAGACTGCTGCTCTAGGTCCTGGTGAGGCTGCTGCCCTAGGTGCTTGCGACGCTGCTGCTCTAGGTGCTCGTGTGTCTGCGTCCTCAGGTACTGGTGAGTCTGCGCTCTCAGGTACTGCGTCGGCTTCGGCCTCCCTCACCTTCACCCTTGACTCTGGGGCGTCTCGCTCCTTCTTTCGGGACCGCACCACACTCACACCGCTGAGTCGACCGGTTGCAGTGTCTCTGGCTGACCCCTCTGGGGGTCCTGTCCTGTCTCGCTTCTCCACAGTCCTCCCGTGTCCGGCGGCTCCCTCTGGCACCCTGTCTGGTCTCTACCTCCCCTCGTTCTCTACGAACCTGGTGAGTGGTGCTGACCTACAGGATGCGGGGGTCCACCAGTTCACTCCTGCACGTCAGAGAGTGACCCACTGTACAGAGGCTGGCACAGGCCGACACCTGGCTACGTTCACCCGTCAGCCGGGGTCGAGCCTGTACACTCTGACCACTGCGTCTCCTCCAGTTGCTGAGTCTGGTAGGGTAGTTACGTCGGGTCAGGTGTTTGCTGCGGCGTCCAGGTCTGGTCCTGAGTCTGCCCCCTGTTCGTGTCGTCTCCTGTCTCACGAGACTCTCCTCTGGCACCACCGCCTTGGCCACCCCTCTCTGCTTCGGCTCAGAGGTATGGCCTCCCGTCTTCTTGTGTCCGGTCTCCCCCGGTCCCTCCCTCCCCTTCCTCAGGGCCCTGGCCCTGCCTGTGTCCCCTGTGTCGAGGGGCGCCTGCGTGCTGCCCCTCACTCCTCCCAGTTTCCTCCGACAGAGGCCCCGTTGCAGACACTTCACATGGACGTGTGGGGCCCAGCCCGCGTCCGTGGACAGGGTCACGAGCGCTACTTCCTGCTCGTTGTTGACGACTACTCGCGTTACACCACAGTCTTCCCCTTGCGCGGCAAGGGTGATGTCACTGAGGTGCTGATCGACTGGATCCGCGCAGCTCGTCTCCAGCTCAGGCAGAGCTTCGGCTCGGACTTTCCTGTTCTGCGTCTGCACTCGGACAGAGGCGGAGAGTTCTCCTCTGGCCTTCTGCGTGCCTACTGTCGTGCACGGGGCATCCGTCAGACCTTCACGCTTCCGGACTCACCGCAGCAAAATGGGATTGCTGAGCGCCGCATTGGCATGGTCATGGACGTCGCTCGTACGTCTATGATGCATGCGGCTGCCCCCCATTTTCTGTGGCCGTTTGCGGTTCGGTACGCGGCGCATCAGATCAACCTCCACCCCAGGGTCTCCAGGCCGGAGACCTCCCCAGCCTTGCTGTGGACGGGGAAGGTTGGCGATGCGTCGGCGTTCCGGGTCTGGGGATCTCGGGCGTTTGTCCGCGACCTGTCTGCGGACAAACTATCCCCTCGTGCTGCTCCTTGCGTCTTCCTGGGGTTCCCCCCTGACGCGCCTGGGTGGCAGTTTTACCACCCCACCTCTCGCCGTGTTCTGTCCTCCCAGGACGTCACGTTTGACGAGTCGGTCCCCTACTACCGCCTCTTCCCCTACCGCACTCCGTCCCTCCCCCCACCCCCACTCTTCCTGGTACCAGGTCCCCCCCAGGTAGACCCCCTCCCCCCTCAGGGTCCTGCCCCTTCAGGTGTGTCCCAGGTAGACGCGGTCGAGCCTGTCGAGGTCACTGGTGACTCTGGTGCTGCTGAGGGTGCTGAGGCTGGGGGTGCTGTACCTGGGGGTGCGGAGCCTAGGGGTGCTGGGCCTGGGGGTGCTACGTCTGGGGGTGCTGAGCCTAGGGGTGCTGAGCCTGGGGGTGCTGAGCCTAGGGGTGCTGAGCCTGGGGGTGCTGAGCCTGGGGGTGCTGAGCCTGGGGGTGCTGAGCCTAGGGGTGCTGAGCCTGGGGGTGCTGAGCCTAGGGGTGCTACGTCTGGGGGTGCTGAGCCTAGGGGTGCTACGCCTGGGGGTGCTGAGCCTGGAGGTGCTTCGCCTGGAGGTTCTCCGAGTGCTTTGTCTCGCCGGGAGCCGCTTTCTCCACAGGAGCTGCGTGAGTGGTTTGCCCGGCGCTGGAGGCGTGCTGCTGGTGCTGGAGGTCCTTCGGCTGCTGAGGGTGCTGCGGTCGCGGGTCCCAGAGGTGCTCGTCCTGGGTGCACTGGAGCTGGTGCTGCTGAGGGTGCTGGCGCTGAGACTACCGCTGGCAGTCCTACTGGGGGTGCTCCTGGTGCTGCTGGAGGTTCTGGAGCTACTGGTGGTGCTGCTGGAGCGGGTGCTCCTGCTGCGGGTTCTGGTGCTGTCCCGGCTACTTCTAGCGTCGCCGCGCGGCCTCGACCGTACTTCGTGCCACTCCTGCAGCAGGTTCTTGGTCTTCCACCCTCTACTGGTCCTCCTCCTCCCTTAGAGTGTCCACAGCCTGTCTCGTCCCAGCTACAGTTGCAGCCTACCTCCCCTTTGCCTGCTCCTTCTCCCTACACTGGTCCTACTGGAGGTCTGGCTGAGCGTCGTGAGCCTGCGTCTCGCCCTGCGTCGCCTGTCCGTGCTGCTCGCACTAGTGGTCGCGGTTCGCGTCAGCGTCCTCCTCCTGTCCCTGGCATGCACCGGATGTCTCTGCGTCTGTCCACTGCTCCTCTGCGTGCCCCTTTGCCTTCTCCTCCTGAGTCCTCTCTTCCTGCTCTTGCCGACCCGGAGTCGGACTCTCTTCGTGCTGCCAGTCCTACTGTCACGCGTCTCCTTGCTACTGTTGTCACTGACCCTTCTTTCGAGTCTACTGCTGCGTCTGCTCTCGTTACTGAGCTCGTCGACTTTGCTGCTCGCTGTCGCTTAGACTACGCTGCTAGTCTTGTCGCTGAGTCTGAGTCTGTCTGTCCTCCGTCCGTCGGGGGTGAGTGTGCCCTTGGCACGGACGTCCTTGAGGACAGGCAGGAGGAGTTCCAGTGTCTGGCAGCTGCCTCACCTCATCTCGTGTCCGTACTGCTTACCCCTGAGGGAGACCCGGATGCACTTGACATCCCGACTCCGCGCTCTTACGCGGAGGCGATAGAGGGTCCCTACTCCTCTCAGTGGCAGGCAGCTATGGATGCAGAGATGGCTTCCTGGAAGTCCACAGGCACCTACGTTGACGCTGTCCCCCCTCCTGGGGCGAACATCGTCAGTGGCATGTGGATCTTCAGGGTGAAGCGGCCGCCGGGTTCTCCGCCTGTCTTCAAGGCGCGTTACGTGGCTCGTGGCTTCAGTCAGCGGCAGGGAGTTGACTACTTTCAGACCTTCTCCCCCACCCCGAAGATGACCACTCTTCGGGTACTGCTGCACGTTGCTGCTCAGCGTGACTACGAGCTGCACTCTCTTGACTTCAGCACAGCTTTCTTGCAGGGCAGCCTGCACGAGGAGATCTGGCTGCGTCGCCCACCTGGCTTCACTGGGTCTTTCCCTTCTGGTACCCAGTGGAGTCTCCGGCGTCCAGTCTACGGTCTCCGCCAGGCGCCACGTGAGTGGCACGACACACTGAGGACTACACTTGCGGCTCTTGGGTTTGCTCCTTCTACTGCCGACCCGTCGCTGTTTCTACGCACCGACACCTCTCTGCCGCCGTTCTACATCCTCGTGTACGTCGACGACTTGGTCTTTGCCACAGCTGACACTGCTGGACTCGCCTACGTGAAGTCCGAGCTGCAGAAGAGACACACGTGCACAGACCTGGGTGAACTGCGCAGCTACCTTGGCTTGCAGATCACCCGGGACAGAGCACGCCGCACCATTACCCTGACTCAGTCACACATGGTGCAGCAGGTCCTTCAGCGCTTCGGCTTCACGTACTCCTCGCCTCAGGCCACTCCTCTGTCTACTCGCCACTCGCTCTCAGCTCTGCCTTCGGATGAGTCCGTAGAGTCGAGTGGCCCGTACCCAGAGCTTGTTGGCTGCCTCATGTACCTGATGACCTGCACACGACCTGACCTTGCATACCCTCTTAGCATTCTGGCACGCTATGTTGCTCCTGGGAGACACAGACCAGAGCACATGGCTGCAGCGAAGAGGGTGTTGCGCTACTTGTGCAGTACGTCGGGCATGGGGCTAGTGCTTGGAGGGCGGAGTCCAGTGGTCCTCACTGGGCACGCGGACGCTTCTTGGGCTGACGACCAGGCTACGCAGCGGTCGTCACAGGGTTACACCTTCAGCCTTGGTTCCGGCTCTGTTTCGTGGCGGGCTACTCGCTCGTCTTCTGTTCTTGGCTCGAGTTGTGAGGCTGAGATCTATGCCGGGGCCATGGCTGCACAGGAGCTTCGCTGGCTCACCTACCTGCTGACCGACCTTGGAGAGCCGCCTCGTTCTCCTCCAGTCCTGTACGTAGACAACAAGGCCATGCTGGCCTTGTGTCGAGAGCAGCGACTGGAGCACAGAATAAAGCACATTGCTCTCCGCTACTTCCTTGCTCGTGAGCTACAGCAACGTGGTCAGTTGCGGCTTGCGTACGTGGCCTCTGAGGCCAACACTGCTGATGTCTTCACCAAGGCAATTCCGCCTTGTGATCATCAGCGCTTCTGCACTCAGCTGGGTCTTGTGCCCGTCTTGCCTCACTTGCTCTCCTCTTGACCTTGCCTGTACTCTCACATATATATATACCTGCTCTTGCTTGTCTAACTTTATATATATGTGTGTACTCTTGCATGTGAACTGGCCGTGTGGCCTTGACCCTGTGCTCGGACTGTGTGGTGACTTTGTGATCCACCCTGAGCTTGCTTTGCTTTACTTTGCTTGACTGGTCTTGTGACCCCTTGTTCTCCCCCACTTTGCCTATGGGGGTGTGTCAGAACATTATAGCTTATGCTGTTGTGTAGGCTATAGTGGGGTATCCCATAGGGGGTACAACCAATTAGGGTTTCATATTTGTACTCACTTCATTTCATAGTTCACCCATTCTTGTTCAAATCTTCTCACACCTACCAGAGCAATTCCGGCTTGGTTCGCACGCACAGAAAAGTTCGGCGCCTGCGATGACGGTCGCGTCTACCGACAAATGCTAAGGAAGCGCACGGATCCCTATAGGCGTAGGGAAAAGAGTCGAACGACCTGAGTGTTGTTGCTTTTTCGGATGGCCCATGCTTAAATACACCTACCATAGCAATTCCAGCTTGGTTCGCGCGCACAGAAACGTTCGGCGTCTGCGATGACGGCCGCGACTGCCGAAAAATGCTAAGGAAGCGCACGACATAGGAAAAAGTATCAAACGACCTGAATGTTGTTGCTAAATTGGATGGCCCATGCCTAAATACACCTACCAGAGCAATTTCGGGTTGGTTCGAACGCGCACAAAAAAGTTCGGCGTTTGCGATGACGGCCGCGTCTGCCAGCAAATGCTAAAGAAGCGCTCGGATCCCTATAGGCGTAGGGAAAAGAGTCGAACGACCTGAGTGCTGTTGCTTATACGGGTGGCCCATGCTTAAATACACCTACTAAAGCAATTTCGGCTTGGTTCGCGCGCACAAAAAAGTTCGGCGCCTGCGATGACGGCCGCGTCTGTCGGCAAATGCTAAGGAAGCGCACGGATCCCTATAGGCGTAGGGAAAAGCATCGAACGACCTGGATGTTGTTGCTTATTCGGATGGCCCATGCTTAAATACACCTACCAGAGAAATTTCAGGTTGGTTCGCGCGCACAAAAAAAAGTTCGGCGCTTGCGATGACGGCCGCGTCTGCCGGCATATGCTAAAGAAGCGCTCGGATCCCTATAGGCATAGGGAAAAGAGTCGAACGACCTGAGTGTTGTTGCTTATACGGGTGGCCCATGCTTAAATACACATACCAGAGCAATTCTGGCTTGGTTCGCGCGCACAGAAAAGTTCGGCGCAGGCGATGACGGTCGCGTCTACCGACAAATGCTAAGGAAGCGCACGGATCCCTATAGGCGTAGGGAAAGGCATCAAACGACCTGAATGTGGTTGCATATTCAGGTGGCCCATGCTCAAATACACCTACCAGAGCAATTTGGGGTTGGTTTGCGCGCACAAAAAAGTTTGGCGCTTGTGATGACGGCCGCGTCTGCCGGCAAATGCTAAAGAAGCACTCGGATCCCTATAGGCGTAGGGAAAAGAGTCAAACGACACGAGTGTTGTTGCTTATACGGGTGGCCCATGCTTACATACACCTACCAGAGAAATTCTGGCTTGGTTCGTGCGCACAGATAAATTCGGCGCCTGCGATGACGGCCGCGACTGCCGACAAATGCTAAGGAAGCGCACGGCATAGGGAAAAGCATCGAACGACCTGAATGTTGTTGCTTATTTGGATGGCCCATGCTTACGTACACCTACCAGAGCAATTTGGGGTTGGTTTGCGGGCACAAAAAAGTTCGGCGCTTGCGATGACGGCCGCGTCTGCCGACAAATGCTAAAGAAGCGCTCGGATCCCTATAGGCGTAGGGAAAAGAGTCGAACGACCTGAGTGTTGTTGCTTATACGGGTGGCCCATGCTTAAATACACCTACCAGAGCAATTCCGGCTTGGTTTGAGTGCACAATAAAGTTCAGCGCCTGCGATGACGGCCGCGTCTGTCGACAAATGGTAAGAAAGCGCACGGATCCCTATAAGCGCAAGGAAAAGCATCAAACGACCTGAATGTTGTTGCATATTTGGGTGGCTCATGCTCAAATACAACTACCAGAGCAATTCCGGCTTGGTTCGCGCGCATAGAAAAGTTCGGCGCCTGCGATGTCGGCCGCGTCTGTCGGCAAATGCTAAAGAAGCGCTTGAATCCCTATAGGCGTAGGGAAAAGAGTCGAACGACCTGATTGTTGTTGCTTATACGGGTGGCCCATGCTTAAATACACCTACTAGAGCAATTCCGGCTTGGTTCGCGCGCACAGAAAAGTTCGGCGCCTGCGATGACGGCTGCGTCTGCCGCCAAATGCTAAGGAAGCGCACGAAACCCTATAGGCGTAGGGAAAAGCATCGAACGACCTAAATGTTGTTTCACATTTGAGTTGCCCATGCTCAAATACACCTACCAGAGCGATTCCGGCTTGGTTCGCGCGCATAGAAAAGTTCGGCGCCTGCGATGACGGCAGCGTCTGCCGACAAATGCTAAGGAAGCGCTCGGATCCCTATAGGCGTAGGGAAAAGCGTCGAACGACCTGAATGTCGTTGCATATTCGGGTGGCCCATGCTCAAAGACACCTACTAGATAAATCGAAAACTTACAACAAACCTGTCACGATGCTCGCTCGTCACGATGCTCGCTCTGGTCGGCGCGCGAACCAAGTCGGAATTGCTTTGTCTGGTGTATTTGAGCATGGGCCACCCGAATATGCAACAACATTCATGTCGTTCGACGCTTTTCCCTACGTTTGTAGGGATCCGAGCGCTTCCTTAGCATTTGGCGGCAGACACGGCCGTCGTCATCGCAGGCGCCGAACTTTTCTGTGCGCGCGAACTAAGCCGGAATTGTTATGGTAGGTGTATTTGAGCATGGGCCACCCGAATATGCAACAACATTCAGGTCGTTCGACGCTTTTCCTACGCCTGTAGGGATCCGAGCGCTTCCTTAGCATTTGTCGGCAGACGCGGGCGTCATCGCAGGCGCCGAACTTTTCTGTGCGCGCGAACCAAGCCGGAATTGCTCTGGTAGGTGTATTTGAGCATGGGCCACCCGAATATGCAACGACATTCAGATCGTTCGACGCTTTTCCCTACGCCTGTAGGGATCCGAGCGCTTCCTTAGCATTTGTCGCCAAACGCGGCCGTCGTCGCAAGCGCCGAACTTTTTCTGTGCGCGCGAACCAAGCCGGAATTTATATCTGGTAGATTGTTATAAGTTTCTTTAAATAAGAATTTCACGTTTTTTTCCATATATATATCTGAAACTCTCATTTATAAAAGAAAATTTGATCACATGAGCTCAGTTAAACGTATTGAAGTTGTTCATGATAATTTATATTGCTATCGAATGTTTCTAAGATAACATATATATTTTTCGCGATGTTATTACTCTTAAAACTATGTAATCTATCATACGAAAGTACTAAAGGTATTTGACTAGCTGTTATATGTTCTATGTTATTACTATTGGATTTTTTTTTTTTTGCATTTGTTATATATGTTATCGAGCGTGCGTTGTGACGAGCAAGCATCGTGACGAGTGAGCATCGTGACGAGCGAGCATCGTGACGAGCGAGCATCGTGACGAGCGAGCATCGTGACGAGCGAGCATCGTGACGAGCGAGCATCGTGACGAGCGAGCATCGTGACGAGCGAGCATCGTGACGAGCGAGCATCGTGACGAGCGAGCATCGTGACGAGGTGACATGTTTCGATTTATATCTGGTAGTTTGTTATAAGCTTCTTTAATACAAAATTTCAAGTATTTTCCATATATATATATATCTAAACTCTAATTTGTAAAAGAACATTTGATCATATGAAATCTGACGGCCGCGTCTGCCGACAAATGCTAGAGAAACGCTCGGATCCCTATAGGCGTAGGGAAAAGCGTTGAATGACCTGAATGTTGTTGCATATTCGGGTGGCCCATGCTCAAAGACACCTACCAGAGCAATTCTGACTTGATTCGCGCGCACAGAAAAGTTCGGCGCCTGCAATGACGGCCGCGTCTGCCGACAAATGCTAAGGAAGCCCTCGGATCTCTATAGGCTTAGGGAAAAGAGTCGAACGACCTGAATGTCGTTGCATATTCGGGTGGCCCATGCTCAAATACACCTACCAGAGCAATTCCGGCTTGGTTCGTGCGCACAGAAAAGTTTGGCGCCTGCGACGACGTCCCCGTCTGTCGACAAATGCTAACTAGGCGCTCAATTCTCTATAGGCGTAGGAAAAAGCATCAAACGACCTTAAAGTTGTTGCATATTCATGTGGCCCATGCTCAAATACACCTACCAGAGCAATTCCGGCTTGGTTCGCGCGCATAGAAAAGTTCGGCGCCTACGATGACGGCCGCGTCTGCCGACAAATGCTAAAGAAGCGCTCGGATCCCTATAGGCGGGGAAAAGAGTCGAACGACCTGAGTGTTGTTACTTATTCGGATGGCCCATGCTTAAATACACCTACCAGAGCAATTCCGTCTTGGTTCGCGCGCACAGAAAAGTTCGGCGCCTGCGATGACGGCCGTGACTGCCGACAAATGCTAAGGAAGCGCACGGATCTCTATAGGTGTAGGGAAAAGCATCAAACGACCTGAACGTTGTTGCTTATTCGGATGGCCCATGCTTAAGTACACCTACCAGAGCAATTCCGGCTTGGTTCGCGCGCACAAAAAAGTTCGGCGCCTGCGATGACGGCCGCGTCTGCCGACAAATGCTAAAGAAGCGCTCAGATCCCTGTAGGCGTAAGGAAAAGAGTCGAACGACCTGAGTGTTGTTGCTTATTCGGATGGCCCTTGCTTAAATACACCTACCAGAGCAATTCCGGCTTGGTTCGCGCGCACAGAAAAGTTCGGTGCCTGCGATGACGGCCGCGACTGCAAACAAATGATAAGGAAGCGCACGGATCCCTATAGGCGTAGGGAAAAGCATCGAACGACCTGAATGTTGTTGCTTATTCGGATGGCCCATGCTTAAATACACCTACCAGAGCAATTTCGGGTTGGTTCGCGCGCACAGAAAAGTTCGGCACCTGCGATGACGGCCGTGTCCGCTGACAAATGCTAAGGAAGCCCTCGGATCCCTATAGGCGTAGGGAAAAGAGTCAAACGACCTGAGTGTTGTTGCTTATACGGGTGGCCCATGCTGAAATACGCATACCAGAGCAATTTCGGCTTGGTTCGCGCGCACAGAAAAGTTCGGCGTCTGCGATGACGGCCGCGTTTGCCGAAAAATGTTAAGGAAGCGCTCGGATCCCTATGGGCGTAGGGAAAAGCGTCGAACGACCAGAATGTCGTTGCAAATTCCAGTGGCCCATGCTCAAATAAACCGACAAGAGCAATTCCGGCTTGGTTCGCGCGCATAGAAAAGTTCGGCGCGTGTGATGGCGGCCGCGTCTGCCGACAAATACTAAGGAAGCGCTCGGATCCCTATAGGCGTAGGGAAAAGCGTCGAACAACCCGCATGTCGTTGCATATTATGGTGGCCCATGCTCAAATACACCGACCAGAGCAATTCCGACTTGGTTCGCGCGCAAAGAAAAGTTCGACGCCTGCGATGACGGCCGTATCCGCTGACAAATGCTAAGGAAGCCCTCGGATCCCTGTAGGCGTAGGGAAAAGAGTCGTATGACCTGTATGTCGTTGCATATTCGGATGGCGCATGCTCAAATACACCTACCAGAGCAATTCCGGCTTGGATCGAGCGCACAGAAAAGTTCGGCGTCTGCGATGACGGCCGCGTCTGCCGACAAATGCTAAGGAAGCACTCGGATCCCTATAGGCGTGGGGAAAAGCGTCAAATTACTTGAATGTTGTTGCATATTCGGGTGGTCCATGCTTAAATACAACTACCAGAGCAATTCCGGCTTGTTTCGCGCGCAAGAAAAGTTCGGCGCCTGCGATGGCGTCCGCGTCTGTCGACAAATGCTAAGGAAGCGCTCGGATCCCTATAGGCGTAGAAAAAAGTGTCGAACGACCCGCATGTCGTTGCATATTCTAATGGCTCATGCTCAAAGACACCGACCAGAGCAATTCCGGCTTGGTTCGCGCGCACAGAAAAGTTTGGCGCATGCGATGATGGCCGCGTCTACCCACAAATGTTAAGGAAGCATACGGATCCCTATAGGCGTAGGGAAAAGCATCGAACGACCTGAATGTTGTTGCATATTCGAGTTGCCCATGCTCAAATACACCTACTAGAGCAATTCCGGCTTGGTTCGCGCGCACAGAAAAGTTCGGCGCCTGCGATGACGGCCGCGTCTGCCGACAAATGCTAAAGAAGCGCTCGGATCACTATAGGCGGAAGGAAAAGAGTCGAACGACCTGAGTGTTGTTGCTTATTCGGATGGCCCATGCTTACATACACATATCAGAGCAATTCCGGCTTGGTTCGCGTGCACAGAAAAGTTCGGCGCCTGCGATGATGGCCGCGACTGCCGGCAAATGCTAAAGAAGCGCTCGGATCCCTTTAGGCATAGGGAAAAGGGTCGAACGACCTAAGTGTTGTTGCTTTTACGGATGGCCCTGTCAAACTCATATGCTATAGTCTATTTAGGCTGTAGTGGGGTAGACTCTAAGGGGTACAAGTTTCTAGGGTTTCACATTTGTATCAAACTGTTCCTAGTTCAATCATCATTCCTCGCTAGTTTCTTCACATGGTATTATGAGCAGGTTCCCTAGTGGGAACTATTGTTTTTCAAGGGCCCACCGAATTTTTTTTTATAGTCTGCCCGGATCGCGCTTTGCGCCCTGCCCTAAACTTCGCGGCTGTTATAGTCACAATAGGCTTGAATGTGCCTAAAACGAAAGATAGAGAGCACAGACGGATTTCTGCACAGCGGCTTCAAACGTTGATAGCGTTCTGCTCACAGCTGCAAATGACTTGATTCAAATTGGATCTGGAGCTTCTTTACGTCGTCTACAATTAGCAATTTAGATTGCACGATTTGATAAAGAATTGACGACACAGCGTCGGTTTGAACGAACGGTACTATGGCAGCCACTATAGTCTTAGAACACAAGATAGGAAGAGTTACGAGTTGGGAATGACTCCCAGCTCCTACAAACCCCAAGAGCCGAGGTACAGTGATGTGGAACAGTGCTACACTGTCCCCAACCACGAAGGGTCTCGAAACTACCCTCCACAAGGGCCTACACCAAGAGAAATGTTACACTACACAAAGTAATGCAATTATTCTCACAATCTTAAAGTTTACCCTTTTTGAGAGCTTCGAAATCACTTGATTCTTGAAACCAAGGCTCTGGTTCTTCAAGGTAAATTCTTCCTTGAGTTCTTGGAAGTCTGCTGCGCACACCTGCGACACGCCGAACGTTCCACACACGACAAAATAGAAAACCGCACACGACACGCAAACGACGACGTGACACGCGACTAGCGATAACTCGCTATTGACTCGACACACACATTCAAAATCATGCCTCATCATTCACACACTATTGTAAGCATGAAATATATATTATTTTATGCCCTCATACCATTCCATGCACACACGCATGCACGCACACGGACAACAAGCCGAATGCAAACCGTAGGGTTGCACCAACAAACTCCCCCTCGGATTGTTGGCCTTAGGGTCTTGCTCTCTCAGTTCAGAGCCATCCCAGCCAGCTTGCAACACTTCCAATGCTGCTGCTCCACCAGCCTCTTGGTCATCATGTCAGCTGGCTGCCTTGTCGTCTTCACGTAGTGCAACTCAACTTCACCCGCGGCCACCATGCTCCTCGTCCAATGCCACTTCACCCTCATGTGCTTGGTGAGGCCATGCAACACAGGGTTCTTAGCAAGAGAAATGGCACCCTGGCTGTCACAGTAGAGTGGGGTAGGTCCTTGCTGCTCCTCCCCCAATTCAGCCAACAAACGCCGCTGCCACACAATCTCCCGTACGGCACGGAAGAGTGCCATGTACTCGGACTCCACCGAGCTCAATGCTTGATCCACCTGCTTCTTGCTCTCCCAAGCTGTTGGGCCTCCACCAACACAGCAAATGAACCCTCCAACACTTGTCATGTCCTCTAGTTCTGATGCAAAAGAAGCATCCGAGAATGCGGTGAGGAACAAACGCCCGGGTTCAACACCATCCGCGCCCTTTTGGCGCCTTTGCGCCGCTGCCGAGTATTGCAGCCCAACGGTCGCTGTTTGGCCAAGATACTTGGCCACCCTCATTCCAGCAGCTACCTGCTCCTCATTAGGGCATTGAACAACCCTAGCCAACTGTCCGGTAGCAAATGCGACGTCCGGTCGAGTGTTTACCACCGCGTACATGAGGCTGCCCACCAACGAGTGAAAACGGCGCCTCTCCTCTTCACCAACGCTCTCCTCCTCTGGTCCCTTCACACACTTGAACCCAGAGGGAAAGGGTGTAGCCACATGGCCTTCACTCTGCCCAAAGTTGGCAGCCAATGCCTCCAGGTACTTTCGTTGATGCACCCGCATGCACCGCTTCTCCACATCTCGTTCGATGTGGAGCCCAAGGTAGAAGCTCACGTCACCAAGGGCCTTGCACTTGAACTTGTCTTGAAGCTTCAGCATCACCTCCTTCACAAGGTCAGAAGAGGGTGAGAAAATGAGGATGTCATCCACATAAACCACCATGAAACTCCTCTGCTCCCCCTCGCCAAGCATGAACAAGGAATGATCGGCGGATGAAGGAGTGAAGCCTATCTCCTCCAAAACTCCTCGCAGCTTCAAGTACCACTGCCTAGGGGCCTGCTTCAGTCCATAAAGGGCCTTCTTCAGCCTCAGAACTCTGCCACTACCATCATCAAACCCCTCTGGCTGCGCCATAAAAATCTCTTCCTCAAGGACGCCGTTGAGGAATGCCGTGGTGACATCCATTTGTTTCACCACCCATCCTGTTGAGTGATGCTACCATTCGCATTCACGTCTGTCTGCCTCCCATCATATGTTCGTGCGTTGCATGCGTGTTGTGAGTGTGTGCAAGAATTTGTGTTTTGTGCGGTTTGGTTTTTCTGAGTGTGTGTGTGAATGTTATTTGGCTTGAGCAGATATCTGAAGTGACTCCTCTGCTCAAGAGCTTTCCGAGGAACCAAGTATCGCTTCAATCGGAGCACGAACAAGAAAGTTACGAACGTTGGAGTTCGTATGCTTTTGCTATTTGGTTGTGGTGACTATGGAAGTTGTGGGGTTGACTCAATATGGGGTACAGACTTTTGGGGGTTGGGAAATTCGTCTTTTCTACTGTAGTTGCTGCCAAATGGTTGGGAGAAACCAAACCAGGTTGGCAAGTGTGGCCAAGTTGGGTTGAGGTGGATTGTGGAGGTTGGGATAGTGACAAAGGTCAAAGTTGGGTTGCCTATGGGGAAGGGAATTGTATGGCATGGGGTGTCCTTGGTTGGGGACTCTCTTGGGACCTTCCCTCTCGTCCTCCTCATCCCTTCCACCTGGTTTAGTGCTACTCCAATTCTCTTGTGTGAACTTGTGTGAACTTTGTGATTGAGTTAAGTTCTTATGGCAGCATACCCCCCTGTGCGCCGAAATTGATAAGTCGAGATTTACTTCACCTCTTGATACGTTTCAACTTGGAAATTGTAGCCACGGAGTAGGGCTACAACATATATGAGTTTAGTGAAGTTTTGACTGTGCACGTTTCGTCGACGGCATTTCTTGTGAGCGCAACTATTCTGTCCAGAAATAGGGACCAACGATTTTGAGAAATTTAGGCACCTAATCTTCATAGACTCCGTCCTTAGTCTCTAACACATCCTTTGATGGCAGCTCCCGCGAGTAGGGTTCTCAGCGTCGTCGGCTTCACCACAGGAGCAAACAACTCCTTATAGTCCACCTTCTCCTTCTGCTGGTACCCCTTCGCCACAAGCCTAGACTTGTAGCGCTCGATCTTGCCGTCGGCGTCGGACTTGATCTTGAAGAGCCACTTGGACGTAATCGCCTTACGCCCCTCCGGTAGCTCCACCAATTCCCACGTGCCGTTCTCCTCAATGCTCTTCAGCTCACTCTCCATTGCCTTCTTCCACTCCTCAGCATCACTACTCTCCAAGGCCTCCTTGAGAGTTGGTGGTTCCCCCGGCATCTCCACCGGAGAGAAGAACGCGAAGGCACACTCCTCGTAGTCACTCTCCTTGTCATCTCCAACTATAAGTGCCGCTCCGGCCAAGGCTGACTTGGCTGGCTTTCCCAGTGCATCATAGGTCAGCCTATTAGGGGCTTGAATTCTCCTCTTGCCCCTTCCTTCTTCCTCAGCTGCAGGGACATGAAGGCCTTGGCGTTGCTGCGGGGTGACTCGGATCCGTGGAGCACTTGTAGTGCGAGAAGGAAGTGTCGGTGCACGCTCGCTCACTTGCTGCACCTCCTCCTCTTCTTCCTCTGCATCCTTGGCCTCCTCTCCCCCATTCACAAGGGAAGATTGCCTTGTGGTGGTGCTGCCGCTGCTCAGCTCCAAGGGCAGCTCCACATGCTCCAAACCGGAACCCTTTACCTCCCCAAACCGCATGCCTATCTTCGCCTCATTCTCCGCCTTCCAATCCTTGTACATCAGATTCTCCATGAATTTGCAGTCCCTGCTCACCAAGAATTTCTTAGTGAATGGGTCCCAAAGAAGCCACCCCTTGCTGTTTTGAGCCATGCCCAAGTGCACAGCCCATATCGCCTTGGCACCGAGCTTGTTGTGCCGAAGATGCTTAGGCACGAGCGCCATGCACATGCACCCGAACACCCGAAGCATATCCACCTTTGGCTTCCTTCCAATCCACTCCACATAGGGCACCCATTTGTCTGCTCCCACATGATTCAAAGCTCTGTTCTTGGCCACACACGCACTCCGCACCGCATCAGGCCAGAAATAGTCGGGTAGCCCGGCTTCAATGAGCAACCCACGCGCCGTCTCCGTGATTGTCCGGTTCGCTCGCTCGGCGATGCCGTTCATTGCAGGGGAGTATGGCATGGTAAGAGAGTGCCTTATGCCATTTTTCTTCAGCCACAATGAGAACTCGTTGCTCAGGAACTCTCCCCCTCGATCGGTGCGGATTGCCTTCACTAGCCGGTCTTGTTGTCGCTCCACCATCGGCAACCAATCGGTCTTCACCGTTTCAGCCACGTCGCTCTTCTTGGACAGCACGTACACCCAAGTCATGCGAGTGTAGACGTCCACAATGGTGAGAAAGTACTCAGCTCCAGCAGCTCCAAGCTTCAGGGGGCCCACCACGTCCATCACCACCTCATCAAGTGGTGCCTTAGCCGTTGCCTCCGAACTAGAGAACGGGTAACGGGTGAACTTGGCTTGCATGCACGTCGGGCAGCCAAGTACCTCATCGGGCTCCCCCTTCACACGTATGCCAGCAACCATCTCATTCTTCACTAGCTGCTGCAAGATGGGCAGGGCCACATGCCCCATTCGCCGATGCAAGGTGAGCCAATCACACTCCCCCGTAGCCGAAGTCGGATTGGAGAATGCCGCACTCGCAATAGTGCCCCACATGTTCTCTCCGTACTCCTCCTCCACTACTGCCTTGGGGTTGTCCTCACCCTTGTGCTGCTCCTTGGCTGCTGCACCACTCTCCTCATGTTCACCAAGCTTGCTGGTCCCTCCAAGGTTGCACTTCTTGGACTCAATCTCCTTAGTGCGACCGTTCGCGCCATCACCGCTACCAACCGCTTCACCCTTGGTGTTGATGCTTGCTGCCACTTGCCTTTCCTTAGGCATGGGTACCACAGGGATCTGCCACATCTCGTTGTAGACATCCCTATCCTTGTGAAGGTCCCAAAGAATCCGCTCGCCAAGCCTCGCGGTGTAGGTCTTAGCTCCCTTCGAGCTCGTGTCCATGCCGGCCTTTTGCAACCGCCGCACGGAAATCAGGTTGGCAGCAAGGTTGGGCACCCAAAGCACGTTCTTGAGGCCCACCATCTTCCCATCAGCACCCTTGAACATGGCCTTGCCCATGCCTTTCACCTCTGCTCGCTGCCCCAAAGCCGATGTCACATGCTTCACCGGTGACGGCTCAAGTTCGGTGAGCAAGTCCGCACGAGGTGTCATGCTATAGGTAGCGCCGCTATCGATCACCCAATAGTCCAGGGAGTGTAGGGTGACCTTCCCCACAGCTGCTGGCTCCTCAAAGCTTTCATCATTCTCTGGACCAGCCGGTGCTTGCGTGGACACGAAGAAGAATTGACCCGGGAAGCGATCGTCCCTCGACTCGCTCTCGTTGCCGGCACTCTTCATGCTTGCAGCACCACCTCCGCGACCGCCACGGCCTCCACGGCCTCTTCCTCTCCCTCCTCCTGCTCCTCTACCCTCTTGGCCTTGAGCAGGAGTCCATCCATCAGGGAGTTTGTAGCAATCGCGCCACATGTGTCCGCTCTTGTGGCAAAAATGACACTCGCCGTCGAACCGTCCGCGACCGCGTCCGTTGTTCTTGTTGTCATTGCCGTATCCGCTACTCCCGCGGCCTCCGTTGAAGTTGCTGCCTCCGAACCTTCCTCCTCCTCGTCCTCTGCCCCTTCCACGGCCATATCCACGACCGATGCTTGCTGCCCCGGCGCCATCCGCACTCGCCAACTCACGGCGACGGAAATCCTCTTGAAGGATCGCTCGCTTCACGTCTTCAAGTGAGAGGCGGGGCAAGTCACGATTGAGGTTGATGATGAGAGAGGACCATGACTCTGGGAGTAAGGCCAGCAACTTGGTCTTCTTTTGGAGCTCACTGTAGTTCAAATCAGCTCCCTCAAGCCGCGTCAACAAGTCGAAGAATTTCTGCACCCCTTCTTCAACCGCTTCGTCTTCTTCAATTCGTAGTGCCGCCATTTGCCGTTCCAACACCACCGCTACCGCCGCTGTTGCAGGAGCATGTACACCCTTGAGAGCAGCCCATGCCTTTGGTCCTTTCTCTGGTTCACGCTGGAATGGCTTGATGTGACGGATCTGACTGCTCCCCAACGCTTGCCCAAGTAGGAGATAGCCTTGTGCGCTCTTCCGCACCCACGGGCTCTTCTCCGGGTCGTTCTCGGGTGTTATAGTCACAATAGGCTTGAATGTGCCTAAAACGAAAGATAGAGAGCACAGACGGATTTCTGCACAGCGGCTTCAAACGTTGATAGCGTTCTGCTCACAGATGCAAATGACTTGATTCAAATTGGATCTGGAGCGTCTTCACGTCGTCTACAATTAGCAATCTAGATTGCACGATTTGATAAAGAATTGACGACACAGCGTCGGTTTGAACGAACGGTACTATGGCAGCCACTATAGTCTTAGAACACAAGATAGGAAGAGTTACGAGTTGGGAATGAATCCCAGCTCCTACAAACCCCAAGAGCCGAGGTACAGTGATGTGGAACAGTGCCACACTGTCCCCAACCACGAAGGGTCTCGAAACTACCCTGCACTAGGGCCTACACCAAGTGAAATGTTACAGTACACAAAGTAATGTAACTATCTTCAATATCTTGAGGTGTATCCTTTTTGGCGAGCTTCGAAATCACTTGAGGCTTGACACCAAGGCTCGGGCTCTTCATCACAAACTCATCCTTGAGTTCTTGATGGGTCTTCTGCACACACCTGCGACACGCCGAACGTTCGACACAGGACAAAATAGAAACCGCGCACGACAAAATAGAAACCGCGCGCGAGACACAAACGACCGCGTAACTCGCGTCTAGCGATAACTCGCTATTGACTCGACACACACACTCGACATCATGACTCAACAATTATAAGCATGAAATATATATTATCCCATGCCCTCATACCATTCCATACACATACACATTCACGCACACGGACAACAAGCCGAGTGCAAACCGTAGGGTTGCACCAACAAACTCCCCCTCGGATTGTTGGCCTTAGGATATGTTGCTCTCTCAGTTCAGAGCCATCCCAGCCAGCTTGCAACATTTCCAATGCTGCTGCTCCACCAGCCTCTTGGTCATCATGTCAGCCGGCTGCCCCGTGGTCTTCACGTAGCGCAACTTAACTTCACCCGCGGTTACCATGCTCCTCGTCCAATGCCACTTCACCCTCATGTGCTTCGTGAGTCCATGCAACACAGGGTTCTTAGCAAGAGCAATGGCACCCTGGCTGTCACAGTACAGTGGGGTAGGTCCTTGCTGCTCCTCCCCCAATTCAGCCAACAAACGCCGCTGCCACACAATCTCCCGTACGGCACGGAAGAGTGCCATGTACTCGAACTCCACCGAGCTCAAAGCTTGGTCAACCTGCTTCTTGCTCTCCCAAGCAGTTGGGCCTCCACCAACACAGCATATGAAGCCTCCCACACTTGTCATGTCCTCTGGTTCTGATGCATATGAAGCATCCGAGTAGGCGGTGAGGAACAAACGCCCGGGTTCAACACCATCCGCGCCCTTTTGGCGCCTTTGTGCCGCCGCCGAGTATTGCAGCCCAACGGTCGGTGTTTGGCCAAGATACTTGGCCACCCTCATTCCAGCTGCTACCTGCTCCTCATTAGGGCATTGCACAACCCTAGCCAGCTGCCCGGTAGCAAACGCGACGTCCGGTCGGGTGTTTACCGCCGCATACATGAGGCTGCCCACCAACGAGTGAAATCGGCGCCTCTCCTCTTCACCAACGCTCTCCTCCTCTGGTCCCTTCACACACTTGAACCCAGAGGGAAAGGGTGTAGCCACATGGCCTTCACTCTGCCCAAAGTTGGCAGACAATGCCTCCAGGTACTTTCGTTGATGCACCCGCATGCACCGCTTCTCCACATCTCGTTCGATGTGGAGCCCAAGGTAGAAGCTCACGTCACCAAGGGCCTTGCACTTGAACTTGTCTTGAAGCTTCAGCATCACCTCCTTCACAAGGTCAGAAGAGGGTGAGAAAATGAGGATGTCATCCACATAAACCACCATGAAACTCCTCTGCTCCCCCTCGCCAAGCATGAACAAGGAGTGATCGGCCGTTGAGGGAGTGAAGCCGATCCCCTCCAACACTTCGCGCAGCTTCATGTACCATTGCCTAGGGGCCTGCTTCAGCCCATAGAGGGCCTTCTTCAGCTTCCACACTCTGCCACTACCATCATCAAACCCCTCTGGCTGCGCCATAAAAATCTCCTCCTCAAGGATGCCGTTAAGGAATGCCGTTACGATGTCCATTTGCTTTACTACCCATCCTTTGATGGCGGCTCCCGCGAATAGGGTTCGCAGCGTCATCGGCTTCACCACAGGGGCAAACAGCTCCTTGAAGTCCATCTTCTCCTTCTGCTGGTACCCCTTGGCTACAAGCCTAGACTTGTAGCGCTCGATCTTGCCGTCGGCATCCGACTTGATTTTGAAGAGCCACTTGGACGTTATCGCCATACGCCCCTCCGGTAGCTCCACCAATTCAAACGTGTCATTCTCCTCAATACTCTTCAGCTCACTCTCCATGGCCATCTTCCACTCCTCAGCATCACTACTCTCCAAAGCCTCCTTGAGAGTTGCTGGTTCTCCCGGCATCTCCACCGGAGAGAAGAACGCGAAGGCACACTCCTCGTAGTCACTCTCCTCGTCGTCTCCGACCATCATTGCCGCTCCGGCCAGGGCTGTCTTGCCCTGCTTTCCCGGCGCATCATAGGTCAGCCTATTAGGGGGTTGAACTCTCCTCTTCCCCCTTCCTTCCTCCTCAGCTGCAGGGACTTGAAGGCCTTGGCGTTGCTGCGGTGTGGCTCGAATCTGTGGAGCACTCGGAGTACGGGAAGGGAGTGACGTTGCACGCTCGCTCACTTGCTGCACCTCCTCCTCTTCTTCCTCTGCATCATTGGCCTCCTCTCCCCCATTCACAAGGGAGGATTGCCTTGTGGTTGTGCTGCCGCTGCTCAGCTCCAAAGGCAGCTCCACATGCTCCAAACCGGAACTCTTCACCTCCCCAAACCGCACGTCTATCTTCGCCTCATTCTCCGCCTTCCAATCCTTGTACATGAAGTTCTCCATGAACTTGCAGTCCCTGCTCACCAAGAACTTCTTGGTGAATGGGTCCCAAAGAAGCCATCCCTTGCTGTTTTGAGCCATGCCCAAGTGCACGGCCCACACCGCCTTGGCACCAAGCTTGTTGTGCCGAAGATGCTTAGGCACGAGCGCCATGCACATGCACCCGAACACCCGAAGCATATCCACCTTTGGCTTCCTTCCTAGCCACTCCACATAGGGCACCCATTTGTCTGCTCCCACATGAGTCAAGGCTCTGTTCTTGGCCACACACGTGCTCCGCACCGCATCAGGCCAGAAATAGTCGGGTAGCCCGGCTTCAATGAGCAACCCGCGTGCCGCCTCCGTGATTGTGCGGTTCACTCGCTCGGCGATGCCGTTCATTGCAGGGGAGTATGGCATGGTGAGGGAGTGCCGAATACCATTCTTCTTCAGCCACAACCCAAACTCCTTGCTCAGGAACTCTCCCCCTCGATCGGTGCGGATTGACTTGACTAGACGGTCTTGTTGCCGCTCCACCATCGGGAACCAATCCGTCTTCAACGTTTCAGCCACGTCGCTCTTCTTGGCCAGCACGTACACCCAAGTCATGCGGGTGTAGACGTCGACAATGGTGAGAAAATACTCAGCTCCAGCAGCTCCAAGCTTCAGGGGGCCCACCACGTCCATCACCATCTCATCAAGCGGTGCCTTTGCCGTTGCCTCCGAACTAGGGAACGGAAACCGGGTGAACTTGGCTTGAATGCACGTCGGGCAGCCAAGCACCTCATCGGGCTCCCCCTTCACACGTATGCCAGCAACCATCTCATTCTTCACTAGCTGCTGCAAGATGGGCAGGGCCACATGCCCCATGCGCCGATGCAAGGTGAGCCAATCACACTCCCCCGTAGCCGAAGTTGGATTGGAGAATGCCGCGCTCGCAATAGCGCCCCACATACTCTCTCCGTAGTCCTCCTCCGCTGCTGCCTCTGGGTTCTCCTCACCCTTTTGCTGCTCCTTGGTTGCTGCACCACTCTCCTTAGGTTCACTGAACTTGCTGGTCCCTCCAGGTTTGCTCTTCTTGAGCTCATTCTCCTTAGCGCGACCATTCGCGCCATCGTCGCTACCGACCGCTCCATCCTTGGTGCTGATGCTTGCTGCCACTTGCCTCTCCTTAGGCATAGGGACCACTGGGATCTGCCACATCTCGTTGTAGACATCCCTGTCCTCATGAAGGTCCCAAAGAATTCGATCGCCAAGCCTTGCGGTGTAGGTCTTGGCTCCCTTCGAGTTCGTGTCCATGCCGGCCTTTGCCAACCGCCGCACGGAAATCAGGTTTGCAGCAAGGCTGGGCACCCAAAGCACGTTCTTGAGGCCCACCATCTTCCCATCAGCACCCTTGAACATGGCCTTGCCCATGCCTTTCACCTCTGCTCGCTGCCCCAAAGCCGATGTGACATGCTTCACCGGTGACGGCTCGAGTTCGGTGAGCAAGTCCGGGCGAGGTGTCATGCTATAGGTAGCGCCACTATCAATCACCCAAGAGTCCAGGGGGTGTAGGGTCACCTTCCCCACAGCTGCTGGCTCCTCAAAGCCTTCATCCTTCTCTGGACCAGCCGGTACTTGCGTCGACACGAAGTAGAATAGACCCGGGTATCGATCGTCGCTCGGGTCCTTGTCGTTGTCTCCGCTCTTCATGTTTGCAGCTCCGCCACCGCGACCGCCACGGCCTCCACGGCCTCGTCCTCTCCCTCCTCCTGCTCCTCTACCCTCTTGGCCTTGAGCAGGGGTCCAACCATCAGGGAGTTTGTAGCAGTCGCGCCACATGTGTCCGCTCTTGTGGCAATAGTGACACTCGCCGTCGAATCGGCCGCGACCGCGTCCGTAGCTCTTGTCGTCGCTGCCGTAACCGCCACTCCTGCGGCCTCCGCCGAAGTTGCTGCCACCAAACCTTCCTCCCCCTCGTCCTCTGCCTCTTCCTCGACCATATCCACGGCCGATGCTCGCTGCCCCAGCGCCATCCGCACTCGCCAACTCACGGCGGCGGAAATCCTCTTGAAGGATAGCTCGCTTCACGTCTTCAAGCGAGAGGCGGGGCAAGTCGCGATTAAGGTTGATGATGAGCGAGGACCATGACTCTGGGAGTAAGGCCAGCAACTTGGTCTTCTTTTGGAGCTCACTGTAGTTCAAATCAGCTCCCTCAAGCCGCGTCAACAAGTCGAAGAATTTCTGCACCCCTTCTTCAACCGCTTCGTCTTCTTCAATTCGTAGTGCCGCCATTTGCTGTTCCAACACCACCGCTACCGCCGCTGTTGCAGGAGCATGTACACCCTTGAGAGCAGCCCATGCCTTTGGTCCTTTCTCTGGTTCACGCTGGAATGGCTTGATGTGACGGATCTGACTGCTCCCCAACGCTTGCCCAAGTAAGAGATAGCCTTGTGCGCTCTTCCGCACCCACGGGCTCTTCTCCGGGTCGTTCTCGGGGCGCTTCTCCGTTCCTTCCATCACCTCCAGCAGGTCATAGTGGTCAAAGATGTTCTCCATCTTGAAGGACCATTCAGCAAAGTTGTCACCGTTGAACTTGTCAAGCCCAAACATCCTAGGCTCATCCCTAGGTGGGCCAAGACTTGGTTGCATGGGCGCCATGGCTGAATCACGGGGTTGGCCTTGAGCTTGAGCTTCTCCACTGCCACCAGCACCTCTGCCACCCCTTTCCTCAGGTCCAGACATTGTCGAAACTGCTCCAAGGGGCTCTGATACCACTTGTTATAGTCACAATAGGCTTGAATGTGCCTAAAACGAAAGATAGAGAGCACAGACGGATTTCTGCACAGCGGCTTCAAACGTTGATAGCGTTCTGCTCACAGCTGCAAATGACTTGATTCAAATTGGATCTGGAGCGTCTTTACGTCGTCTACAATTAGCAATTTAGATTGCACAATTTGATAAAGAGTTGACGACACAGCGTCGGTTTGAACGAACGGTACTATGGCAGCCACTATAGTCTTAGAACACAAGATAGGAAGAGTTACGAGTTGGGAATGACTCCCAGCTCCTACAAACCCCAAGAGCCGAGGTAAAGTGATGTGGAACAGTGCCATACTGTCCCCAACCACGAAGGGTCTCGAAACTACCCTCCACAAGGGCCTACACCAAGAGAAATGTTACACTACACAAAGTAATGCAACTATTCTCACTATCTTAAAGTTTACCCTTTTTGAGAGCTTCGAAATCACTTGATTCTTGAAACCAAGGCTCTGGTTCTTCAAGGTAAATTCTTCCTTGAGTTCTTGGAAGTCTGCTGCGCACACCTGCGACACGCCGAACGTTCTACACACGACAAAATAGAAAACCGCACACGACACGCAAACGACGACGTGACACGCGACTAGCGATAACTCGCTATTGACTCGACACACACATTCAAAATCATGCCTCATCATTCACACACTATTGTAAGCATGAAATATATATTATTTCATGCCCTCATACCATTCCATGCACACACGCATGCACGCACACGGACAACAAGCCGAATGCAAACCGTAGGGTTGCACCAACAGCGCCCCCCCCCTCGCGGCCCCCTTAGCGGCCCCTTTGCGGCCCCTCTTAAGGCCCCTCGCGGCCCCCCCCTTAGCGGCCCTCTCGCGGCCCCCCTAGTGGCCCCCTCGCGGCCCTCCTTAGCGGCCCCTTCGCGGCCCCTCTTAAGGCCCTTCGCGACCCCTTCGCGGCCCTTCGCGGCCCTCTCACGGCCCCTCGCGGCCCCTTCGTGGCCCTTCGCGGCCCTCTCACGGCCCTTCGCGGCCCCTTCGCGGCCCTTCGCGGCCCCCCCTCCCGGCCCTTCGCGGCCCCTTCGTGGCCCTTCGCGGCCCCTTCGCGGCACTTCGCGGCCCCCTCTGGGCTCGTCGCGGCCCCCTCGCGGCCCCTCCGCGGCTCTTCGCCGCCCCGTCGTCGCCGCCCCAGCAGCAGCTGCCGTTGCTTCCGCTGCCGCCGCTGCTGTTCGCTACTGCCGCTGCCGCGACGGCCCCGCGCGGCCTGCTCACCCGCTGGTGCGGGTCTCCGCGGCTGTGCCGCCCCCCCCCCCCCCCCCCCCTTCCTTTTGCCGCTGAACCTGCAGCAGCTGCCGTCGCCGGACCTGCAGCAGCTGCCACCGCTGCACCTGCAGCAGCTGCCCCCGCCGGACCTGCAGCAGCTGCCGCAACCGGACCTGCAGCAGCTGCCGCCGCCGAACCTGCAGCAGCTGCCGCCGCCGGAGAAGGAGCCGCAGCCGCTGCCGCCCCTGGCCCCTGGAGCAGCCGCCCCTGGCCCCTGGAGCAGCCGCCCCTGCAGCAGCCGCCCCTGGCCCCTAGAGCAGCCGCCCCTGCGGCAGCCGCCCCTGGCCCCTGGAGCAGCCGCCCCTGCAGTAGCCGCCCCTGGCCCCTGGAGCAGCCGCCCCTGCAGCAGCCGCCCCTGGCCCCGAGAGCAGCCGCCCTTGCAGCAGCCGCCCCTGGCCCCGAGAGCAGCCGCCCTTGCAGCAGCCGCTCCTGGCCCCTGGAGCAGCCGCCCCTGCAGCAGCCGCCCCTGGCCCCTGGAGCAGCCGCCCCTGCAGCAGCCGCCCTTGGCCCCTGGAGCAGCCGCCCCTGCAGCAGCCGCCCCTGGCCCCTGGAGCAGCCGCCCCTGCAGCAGCCGCCCCTGGCCCCTAGAGCAGCCGCCCTTGCAGCAGCCGCTCCTGGCCCCTGGAGCAGCCGCCCCTGCAGCAGCCGCCCCTGGCCCCTGGAGCAGCCGCCCCTGCAGCAGCCGCCCCTGGCCCCTGGAGCAGCCGCCCCTGCAGCAGCCGCCCCTGGCCCCTGGTGCAGCCGCCCCTGCAGCAGCCGCCCCTGGCCCCTGGAGCAGCCGCCCCTGCAGCAGCCGCCCCTGGCCCTTGGAGTAGCCGCCCCTGCAGCAGCCGCCCCTGGCCCCTGGAGCAGCCGCCCCTGGAGCAGCCGCCCCTGCAGCAGCCGCCCCTGGCCCCTGGAGTAGCCGCCCCTGGAGCAGCCGCCCATGGAGCTGCCGCGGAGCCCTCGCCTGTTACCACTGGTGAGCACTGCCCTGCCCGTACTGCTGTTACTGCTGCTCCTGTTGTTACTGCTCTTCCTGCTGCTACTGCTGCTCGTGCTGCTCCTACTGCTACTGCTCTTTCTACTGCTAGTTCTGCTCCTGGCGTGGCCAGATGCAGCTCCAGCGCCGTCCGCGTGAGTCTATCACGCCCCAACAGCTTCGTGAGTGGTACGCTCGTTGGGGTTGTCGGGGTGGCCGTAGTGGGAGTCGTCCTGGAGTGAGTAGTTTCGGAGCTTCTTGTAGTGGCCAGGTGCAGCTGCAGCAACGTGTGCGCGAGGTCCCTTCGCCCCCGCAGCTTCGTGAGTGGTACGCTCAGCGTGGAGGGTCACGGGGTTCTGCTCGCTGCCCGTACGTCCTTCGCACTGGTGCTAGGACTGGCCAGCCTTGCGGGACGTTTGGTCACACAGAGTCCCGCTGCTTCGCCCGTATGAGCGACGCCTGGCGTACAGAGTTTGGCGACGCGGCTGAGCTCCCCGACTGGGTGGAGCTGCTTAGGCAGAGGGTAGATGTCTATGCTCTTGACTATGATGCTATCCTCACTGCCATGTATGCATTGCCTACTAGTGCTGAGGGTGCCTGTTACCTGTGTGTGCCGTCTGACCCCGGTCTCCAGTCTGCTGCTCTAGGTGCTGGTGAGGCTGCTGCCCTAGGTGCTGTCGCGTCCCCTTCTCCAGGTGCCGGTGAGGCTGCTGCCCTAGGTGCTCGTGCGTCTACTGCTCCAGATGCTGGTGAGTCTGCTCTCTCTGGTACTGCGCCTGCTGCGGTCTTGCACACCTTCACCCTTGACTCGGGTGCTTCCCGCTCCTTCTTTCGAGACCGCACCACCCTCACGCCGCTCAGTCGGCCGGTTGCGGTCTCCCTGGCAGACCCCTCTGGGGGTCCTGTCCTTGCCCACTTCTCCACTGTACTACCGTGTCCAGCGGCCCCGTCTGGCTCCCTGTCAGGTCTTTACCTCCCCTCGTTCTCTACAAACTTGGTGAGCGGTGCTGACCTGCAGGATGGGGGAGTTGACCAGTTCACTCCTGCGAGTCAGCGGGTGACCCACTGCACGTGTGCTCGGACGGGCCGACACTTGGCCACGTTTACCCGTCAGCCGGGGTCGAGCCTGTACACACTGACTACCGAGTCTCCTCCGGTTGCTGCGTCTGGTCAGGTAGCTGCGTCGGGTCAGGTGTTTGCTGCAGCGTCCAGGTCTGGTCCTGAGTCTGCCCCCTGCTCGTGTCGCCTCCTGTCCCACCAGACCCTCCTCTGGCACCACCGCCTTGGTCACCCCTCCCTGCCTCGTCTCCGAGGCATGGCCTCCCGTTACCTTGTCTCTGGTCTTCCCCGGTCCCTCCCTCCCCTTCCTCCGGGGCCTGCCCCTACCTGTGTTCCCTGCGTTGAGGGGCGGCAGCGCGCCGCTCCTCACTCCTCCGAGTTTCCGCCGACAGAGGCTCCGCTGCAGACTCTTCACATGGACGTGTCGGGCCCCGCCCGCGTCCGTGGACAGGGTCACGAGCGTTACTTCCTCCTGGTGGTTGACGACTACTCGCGTTACACCGCAGTCTTCCCCTTGCGCACCAAGGGTGAGGTCACTGTGGTGTTGATCGACTGGATCCGCGCTGCTCGTCTCCAGCTCAGGAAGAGTTTCGGCTCGGACTTTCCTGTTCTGCGTCTGCACTCCGACAGAGGTGGAGAGTTTTCCTCCGACCTTCTGCGAGCCTTCTGCCATGCGAGGGGCATCCGCCAGACGTTCACGCTTCCGGCCTCTCCGCAGCAAAATGGGATTGCTGAGCGCCGCATTGGCATGGTCATGGACGTCGCGCGTACGTCCATGATCCATGCGGCTGCTCCCCATTTTCTGTGGCCGTTCGCGGTTCAGTACGCGGCGCAGCAGATCAACCTTCAGCCCCGTGTCTCCTTGCCGGAGTCCTCCCCCACCCTGCGGTGGACGGGGAAGGTTGGCGATGCGTTTGCGTTCCGTGTCTGGGGATCTCTGGCTTTCGTCCGAGACTTGTCTGCGGACAAGCTGTCCTCCCGTGCTGTTCCCTGCGTCTTCCTTGGCTTCCCCCCTGACGCGCCTGGTTGGCAGTTTTACCACCCCACCTCGCGCCGTGTTCTGTCCTCCCAGGACGTCACGTTTGACGAGTCGGTTCCCTACTACCGTCTCTTCCCCTACCGCACTGCCCCCCTCCCCCCCCGCCACTCTTCCTTGCGCCAGGTCCCCCCCCGGTAGACCCCCTCCCCCCTCAGGGTCCTGCCCCCTCAGGTGTGTCTCAGGTAGACGCAGTCGAGCCTGTCGAGGTAGCTGTTGACTCTGGTGCTGCTAGGGGTGCTGGGCCTGCGGGTGCCGGGTCTGGGGGTGCTGAGCCTGAGCGTGCGGAGCCTGGGGGTGCTGGGTCTGGGGGTGCTGAGCCTAGGGGTGCTGAGTCTGGGGGTGCGGAGCCTGGGGGTGCTAGGCCTGCTCGAGTGGAGCCTGGTGGTGCTGGGCCTGGGGGTCCTTCGGGTGCTTCGTCCCGGCGGGAGCTGCCCTCTCCCCAGGAGCTGCGTGAGTGGTTTGCTCGCCGCTGGAGTCGTGCTTCTGGAGCTGGTGGTGCTACCGGTGCTGGAGGTTCTGCGGTTGCTGGAGGTTCTGGAGCCACGGGTCCCGGAGGTGCTCGTGCCGTCGGTACTGGAGCTGCTGGGCCTGGTGGTGCTGCTGGTGCTGGAGCTGGAGGTGCTCCTGGCGTAGGCGCTGCTGGAGGTGCTGCTGGAGGTGTTGACGCTGGAGGTGCTGCTGGAGCTGATGCTTCTGCGGGTGCTGGAGTTGGCGCTGCTGGCGCTGCTGGGGGTGCTGCTGGAGTTGGCGCTGCTGGGGGTGCTGCTGGGGCTGGTGGAGCTGCTGGCCCTGGTGCTGACACTGGGGGTGCTGGTGCTGTCCCTGCTGGTCCTGGAGGCGCTGCGCGGCCGCAGCCGTACTTCGTTCCACTTCTTCAGCAGGTTCTTGGTTTCCCGCCTTCTACTGGTCCTGCTCCTTCCTTAGAGTGTCCACCGCCTGTCAGTCCGAGTCACAGTTACAGCTCGCCTCCCCACTGCCTGCTCCTCCTCCCTACACTGGTCCTACTGGAGGTCTTGCTGAGCGTCGTGAGCCTGAGTCTCGTCCTGCGTCGCCTGTTCGTGCTGCTCGCACTGGTCGTCGTGTTCCGCGTCAGCGTCCTCCTGCGGTCCTAGGCACGCATCAGATGGCTCTGCGTCCTTCGACTGCTCCACTGCGTGTCCCTTTGCCGTCTCCTCCAGAGTCCTCTCTTCCTGCTCTTGCTGACCTGGAGTCTGACTCCCTTCGTGCGGGCAGTCCTACTGTCACGCGTCTCCTGGCTACTGTTGTCACTGACCCTTCCTTTGAGTCCACTGCTGCGTCTGCCTTAGTTGCTGAGCTGGTCGACTTTGCTGCTCACTGCTGTCTAGACTACGCTGCGAGTCTTGTTGCTGAGTCTGAGTCTGTCTGTCCTCCGTCCGTCGGGGGTGAGTGTGCTCTTGGCACGGACGTCCTTGAGGATAGGCAGGAGGAGTTCCAGTGCTTTGCTGCTGCTTTACCTCATCTCGTGTCCATGCTGCTTGCCCCTGAGGGAGACCCGGATGCACCAGACATCCCGACTCCGTGCTCTTACGCGGAGGCGGTAGAGGGTCCCTACTCCTCTCAGTGGCAGACAGCCATGGATGCAGAGATGGCTTCCTGGAAGTCCACAGGCACCTACGTTGACGAGGTTCCCCCACCTGGGGCGAACATCGTCAGTGGCATGTGGATTTACAGGGTGAAGCGGCCGCCGGGTTCTCCGCCTGTCTTCAAGGCGCGTTACTTGGCTCGAGGCTTCAGTCAGCGGCAGGGAGTTGACTACTTTCAGACCTTCTCTCCCACCCCGAAGATGACCACTCTTCGGGTGCTGCTGCACATAGCCGCTCAGCGCGACTACGAGCTTCACTCTCTTGACTTCAGCACTGCTTTCCTACAGGGGAGCCTGCACGAGGAGATCTGGCTGCGCCGCCCACCTGGCTTCACTGGGTCGTTCCCTCCTGGTACCCAGTGGAGCCTCCGACGGCCAGTCTATGGTCTCCGCCAGGCTCCCCGCGAGTGGCACGACACACTGAGGACTACGCTTGCAGCTCTTGGGTTTGCTCCTTCTACTGCTGACCCGTCGCTGTTTCTACGCACCGACACCTCGCTGCCGCCGTTCTACATCCTCGTGTACGTCGACGACTTGGTCTTTGCTACTGCTGACACTGCTGGACTCGCCCACGTGAAGTCGGAGCTGCAGAAGAGACACACGTGCACAGACCTGGGTGAGCTGCGCAGCTATCTTGGCTTGCAGATCACCCGGGACAGAGCACGGCGCACCATTACCTTGACTCAGCCACACATGGTGCAGCAGATCCTTCAGCGCCTCAACTTCACGTACTCCTCGCCTTAGGCCACTCCTCTGTCTACTCGCCACTCGCTCTCAGCTCTGCCTTCGGATGAGTCCGTAGAGCCGAGTGGCCCGTACCCAGAGCTTGTTGGCTGCCTCATGTACCTGATGACCTGCACTCGACCTGACCTGGCATACCCTCTTAGCATCCTGGCACGCTATGTTGCTCCTGGGAGACACCGACCAGAGCACATGGATGCAGCTAAGAGGGTGTTGCGCTACTTGTGCAGTACGTCGGGCATGGGGCTAGTGCTTGGAGGGCGGAGTTCAGTGGTCCTCACTGGTCACGCAGACGCTTCTTGGGCTGACGACCAGGCTACGCAGCGGTCGTCACAGGGTTACACCTTCAGCCTTGGTTCCGGCTCTGTTTCGTGGCGGTCTACCCGCTCGTCTTCTGTTCTCGGCTCCAGCTATGAGGCCGAGATCTACGCAGGGGCCATGGCTGCACAGGAGTTACGCTGGCTCACCTACCTGCTGACCGACCTGGGAGAGCCGCCTCGTTCTCCTCCAGTTCTGTACGTAGACAACAAGGCCATGCTGGCCTTGTGTTGGGAGCACAGACTAGAGCACATAACGAAGCACATTGCTCTCCGCTACTTTCTTGCTCGTGAGCTGCAGCAGCGTGGTCAGCTGCGCCTTGCTTACGTGGCCTCTCGGGCCAACACTGCTGATATCTTTACCAAGGCACTTCAGCCTTGTGATCATCAGCACTTCTGTACGATGCTAGGTCTTGTGCCTACTTGGCCTCACTTCACTTCTTGACCTTGCTTGTACTGTGATCTTTCTATACCTGCACTTGCTTGTTTACCTTTATATATAATCCTGCATGTGAACTGGCCTTGTGGCCTTGACCTTGTGCTCGGAATGTGTGGTGACGTTGTGATCCACCCTGAGCTTGCTGTGCTTTGCTTGACTGGTCTTGTGACCCCTTGTTCTCCCCCACTTTGCCTATGGGGGTGTGTCAAACTCATATGCTATAGTCTATTTAGGCTGTAGTGGGGTAGACTCTAAGGGGTACAAGTTTCTAGGCCCGTGCTTAAATACACTTACCAAAGCAATTCCGGCTTGGTTTGTGCGCATAAAAAAGTTCGGCGCCTGCGATGACGGCCGCGTCTGCCGACAAATGCTAAAGAAGCGCTCGGATCCCTATAGGCGTAGGGAAAAGAGTCGAACGACCTGAGTGTTGTTGCTTATTCGGTTGAAACATGCTTAAATACACCTACCAGAGCTGTCAAACATTATGTATGTTATATTTGTGTAGGCTATAGTGGGTTAGCCTTCTAGGGGGTACACTACTCTAGGGTTTGGTACTTGTACTCACATTCCCCTTCGAGTTGATCATTCTCGTTCACTTCTAGATTCTAACATGGTATCCGACGCCTAGGTCAGGACCTAGGACTGACGTTGGTTTGGGCCCACCGTTCCGCCGCGCCGTCGAGCGCCCCTTCTAGCGCCGTCGTGCGCCCCTACTAGCGCCGTCGAGCGCCCCTTCTTGCGCCGTCGAGCGCCCCTCCTAGCGCCGTCGAGCGCCCCTTCTTGCGCCGTCGAGCGCCCCCTCTAGCGCCGTCGAGCGCCCCTTCTAGCGCCGTCGAGCGCCCCTACTAGCGCCGTCGTGCGCCCTAGGACAGCCGCGAGCGCCGCCCGTCAGCCGCACGCGCAGCCGCCCGCACAGCCGCATGCGCAGCTGCCCCAGCCCGTCGCGTCGCCCTTGCGGGCTGCCCTAGCCTGTCGCGTCGCCCCTGAGGGCTGCCCTAGCTCGTCGCGTCGCCCCTGCGGGCTGCCTTCGCCCGTCGCGTCGCCCTTGCGGGCTGCTCTAGCCCGTCGCGTCACCCATGCGGGCTGTCCCAGCCCGTCGCGTCGCCCCTGCGGGCTGCCTTAGCCCGTCGCGTCGCCCCTAAGGGCTGCCTTCGCCCGTCGCGTCGCCCCTAAGGGCTGCCTTAGCCCGTCGCGTCGCCCTTGCGGGCTGCCCTAGCCCGTCGCGTCGCCCCTGCGGGCTGCCTTAGCCCGTCGTGTCGCCCCTAAGGGCTGCCTTAGCCCGTCGCGTCGCCCCTAAGGGCTGCCCTAGCCCGTCGCGTCGCCCTTGCGGGCTGCCCTAGCCCGTCGCGTCGCCCCTGCGGGCTGCCTTAGCCCGTCGCGTCTCCCCTAAGGGCTGCCTTAGCCAGTCGCGTCGCCCTTAAGGGCTGCCTTAGCCCGTCGCGTCGCCCCTAAGGGCTGCCTTAGCCCGTCGCGTCGCCCCTAAGGGCTGCTTAGCCCGTCGCGTCGCCCCTAAGGGCTGCCTTAGCCCGTCGCGTCGCCCTTGCGGGCTGCCCTAGCCCGTCGCGTCGCCCTTGCGGGCTGCCCCAGCCCGTCGCGTCGCCCCAGCCGAGCCGCGCTGCTAATACTGTTCACTACTGCAGTCGCCTCTACTCGCCGCGGCGCCCTGCCCTACCCAGCGCCCGCCCTTGGGACGACCGCCTCTGGCCCCTGGCGCAGCCGCCACTGCAGCAGCCGCCCCTGGCCCCTGGAGCAGCCGCACCTACAGCCGCCCCTGGACCCTGGAGCAGCCGCCCCTGCAGCAGCCGCCCCTGGCCACCTTGAGCAGCCGCCACTGCGGGAGCCGCCCCTGGCCCCTGGAGCAGCTGTCGTCGCGGCCCGGCCCCGCCCTGCAGCGCCTGCCGCGGAGCTCCCTGCCGCGGCCCGGCCCCGCCCTACAGCTGTAGCGGCCCCGCTGTCGCCGCCGTCTTGCGCCTGCCCTTCCCACCACTGGTGAGCACTGCCCTGCCCGTACTGCTCCTGCTGCTACTGCTGTTACTGCCGCTACTGCTGCTACTGCTGCTCCTGGCGTGGCCAGATGCAGCTCCACGGCCGTCCGCGTGTGTCCCTCACGCCCCAGCAGCTTCGTGAGTGGTACGCCAGTTGGGGTTGTCGGGGTGGCAGTAGTGGGAGTCGTCCTGGAGTGGGTAGTTTGGGAGCTTCTTGTCGTGGCCCGGTGCAGCAGCAGCGTCGTCTGTACGAGCCTCTTTCGCCCTAGCAGCTTCGTGAGTGGTACGCTCAGAGTAGAGGGTCGCTGAGTACTGCTCGCTGCCCGTACGTTATTAGCACGGGTGCCCGGACTGGTCAGCCTTGCGGGACGCGTGGTCACACAGAGTCCCACTGCTTCGCCCGTCTGAGCGACACTTGGCGTACAGAGTTTGGCGACGCCGCTGAGCTCCCCTCCTGGCTGGAGCTGCTTAGGCAGAGGGTAGATATCTTTGCTCTTGACTATGATGCTATCCTCACTGCCATGTATGCATTGTCTACTAGTACTGAGAGTGCATGTCACCTGTGTGTGCCGCCTGACCCCGGTATCTAGTCTGCTGCTCTAGGTACTGGTGAGGCTGCCGCACTAGGTGCTCGTGTGTCTGTTGCCTCAGGTGCTGGTGAGGCTGCCGCTCTAGGTGCTAGTGTGTCTGTTGCCCCAGGTGCTGGTGAGGCTGCTGCTCTAGGTACTCGTGAGTCTGCGCCCTCTGGTACTGCGTCTACTGAGGCACTGCACACCTTCACACTGGACTCAGGTGCTTCCCGCTGCTTCTTTCGTGACCGCACTGCCCTTGAGCAGCTTGCTCGGCCGGTCGCAGTCTCCCTCGCTGACCCCTCTGGGGGTCCGGTCATTGCGACCTCCTCCACTGTCCTCCCTTGTCCTGCGGTCCCGTCGGGCACACTGTCAGGTCTCTACCTCCCCTCGTTCTCTACGAACTTGGTGGCGGGTAGTGCGCTCCAGGACGGGGGTGTCCACCAGTTCACCCCTGCCTACGAGCGCGTGACACACTGCACGTGCGCTCGGACGGGTCGCCACCTGGCTACCTTCACTCGGCAGCCGGGGTCGGACCTGTACACACTGACCACTGCGTCCCCTCAGGTAGCTGCGTCTGCGTCTGCGTCAGGTCAGCTGTCGGCCCCCTGCTCGTGTCGCTCCCTGGCGCACGAGACCGTCCTCTGGCACCACCGCCTGGGTCACCCGTCAGTGCAGCGCCTTCGTCGCATGCACTCCCGGTACCTTGTCTCTGGTCTTCCCAGGGTTCTCCCTCCCCTCCCACCCTCGCCTGCTCCCCCCTGTCTTCCCTGTGTCGAGGGGCGGCAGCGCGCCGCTCCTCACTCCTCCTCCTTTCCCCCGACGACTGCTCCCCTGCAGACGCTCCACATGGACGTGTGGGGCCCAGCCCGCGTCCGTGGACAGGGTCACGAGAGGTACTTCTTGATAGTTGTTGACGACTACTCGCGCTACACCACGGTCTTCCCCTTGCGCACCAAGGGTGAAGTCCCTGATGTTTTGATCCCTTGGATCCGCGCTGCCCGTCTCCAGCTCAGCGAGAGGTTCCACTCGGACTTTCCTGTCCTGCGTCTGCACTCTGACAGAGGTGGGGAGTTTTCCTCCGACCTCTTGAGGGCCTACTGTCAGGGGCAGGGCATTGAGCAGTCGTTCACGCTTCCGGCCTCTCCACAGCAGAATGGGGTTGCTGAGCGCCGCATTGGCCTGGTCATGGAGGTCGCTCGTACCTCCTTGATCCATGCGGCTGCCCCCCACTTTCTGTGGCCGTTTGCGGTCCGATACGCAGCGCATCAGCTCAACCTCTGGGCACGTGTCTCCATTCCGGAGACTTCACCGACACTGCGTTGGACGGGACAGGTTGGCGATGCGTCACGTTTTTGGGTCTGGGGATCTCGAGAGGTCGGAGGAGAACTCACCACCTCTGTCAGAGTGCAGACGCAAGACAGGAAAGTCTGAGTGGAACCGCTCGCTGAGCTGGAGACGAGAAGCGCGGATCCAAGGGATCAAAACATCAGGGACCTCACCCTTGGTGCGCAAGGGGAAGACCGTGGTGTAGCGCGAGTAGTCGTCAACAACGATCAGGAAGTACCTCTCCTGACCCTGTCCACGGACGCGGGCTGGGCCCCACACGTCCATGTGGAGCGTCTGCAAGGGAGCAGTCGTCGGGGGAAACGAGGAGGAGTGAGGAGCGGCGCGCTGCCGCCCCTCGACACAAGGAAGACAGGGAGGCGCAGGCGAGGGTGGGAGGGGAGGGAGTACCCGGGGAAGACCAGAGACAAGGTACCGTTTGTGCATGGCACGAAGGCGCTGCACTGACGGGTGACCAAGGCGGTGGTGCCAGAGGACGGTCTCGTGTGCTAGAGAGCGACACGAGCAGGGGGCAGACAGCTGACCTGAAGCAGACGCAGACGCAGCTACCTGAGGGGACTCAGTGGTCAGTGTGTACAGGTCTGACCCCGGCTGCCGAGTGAAGGTAGCCAGGTGACGGCTCGTCCGAGCACACGTGCAGTGTGTCACGCGCTCGTAGGCAGGGGTGAACTGGTGGACACCCCCGTCCTGGAGCGCACAACCCGCCACCAAGTTCGTAGAGAATGAGGGGAGGTGGAGACCTGACAGTGTGCCCGACGGAACCGCAGGACAAGGAAGGACAGTGGAGGAGGTCGCAATGACCGGACCCCCAGAGGGGTCAGCAAGGGAGACAGCAACTGGCCGAGCAAGCTGCTCAAGGGCAGTGCGGTCACGAAAGAAACAGCGAGAAGCACCTGAGTCCAGTGTGAAGGTGTGCAGTGCCTCAGTAGACTCAGTACCAGGGGGGGCAGACTCACGAGTACCTAGAGCAGCAGCCACACCAGCACCTGGGGCAACAGACACTCTAGCACCTAGAGCGGCAGCCTCACCAGTACCTAGAGCAGCAGACTAGATACCGGGGTCAGGCGGCACACACAGGTGACAGGCACTCTCAGCATTAGTAGACAATGCATACATGGCAGTGAGGATAGCATCATAGTCAAGAGCAAAGATATCTACCCTCTGCCTAAGCAGCTCCACCCAGTCGGGGAGCTCAGCGTCGTCGCCAAGCTCTGTACGCCAAACGTCGCCCAGACGGGCGAAGCAGTGGGACTCTGTGTGACCACGTGTCCCGCAAGGCTGACCAGTCCGGACACCTGTGCGAATGACGTACGGGCAGCGAGCAGTACTCAGTGACCCTCTACTCTGAGCGTACCACTCACGAAGCTGCTGGGGCGAAAGAGCCTCGCGTAGACGATGCGGCTGCTGCACCGGGCCACTACAAGAAACTCCCAAACTACCCACTCCAGGACGACTCCCACTACTGCCACCCCGACAACCCCAACTGGCGTACCACTCACGAAGCTGCTGGGGCGTGAGGGACACACGCGGACGGCCCTGGAGCTGCATCTGGCCACGCCAGGAGCAGCAGTAGAAGCAGTAGCAGCAGCAGTAACAGCAGTAGTAGTACGGGCAGGGCAGTGCTCACCAATGGTGGGAAGGGCAGGCGTACGAGCGGGGCGACTGCGGGGCCACCACAGCGGCCGCTCCAGGGGCGGCTGCTCCAGGGGCGGCTGCTCCAGGGGCCAGGAGCGGCTCCTGCAGTGGCAGCTGCTCCAGGGGCGGCTGCTCCAGTGGTCAGGGGCGGCTGCTGCAGGGGCGGCTGCTCCAGGGGCGAGGGGCCGCTCCTGCAGTGGCGGCTGCTCCAGTGGCCGGCTGCTCCAGTGGCCAGGGGCGGCTGCTGCAGGGGCGGCTGCTCCAGGAGCCAGGGGCGGCTGCTCCAGAGGCCAGGCGCGGGTTAGGTCAGGGCGACTCAGCGGGCAGGGGCGACGCGCGGGCAGGGGCGACGCGGCGGGCAGGGCGACGCGGCGGGCAGGGCGACGCGGCAGGCAGGGGTGACGCCGTGGGCAGGGCGACGCGGCGGGCAGGTGGCGACGCCGCGGGCAGGGCGACGCGGCGAGCAGGGGCGACGCCGCGGGCAGGTGACGACGCCGCGGGCAGGGCGACGCGGCGGGCAGGTGGCAACGCCGCGGGCAGGCGGCGACGCCGCGGGCAGGGGCGACGCCGCGGGCAGGTGACGACGCCGCGGGCAGGGCGACGCGGCGGGCAGGTGGCGACGCCGTGGGCAGGTGGCGACGCCGCGGACAGGTGGCGACGCCGCGGGCAGGCGGCGACGCCGCGGGCAGGGCGACGTGGCGGGCGGCGAGAGCCTGCAGGGGCGGCGCGCGGTCGGGCAGAGGCTGCGCGCGGGCCTGACGGGTCTGCAGGGGCGGCTCTCAGGCCTGACGGGCCTGCAGAGGCGGCTCGGGGGCCTGACGGGTCTGCAGAGGCGGCTCGGGGGCCTGACGGACCTGCAGGGGCGGCTCGAGGGCCGTACTAGCTTGCAGGAGGCAGCGCGAGGGCTACAGGACGGCACTCGGGCAGACCGAAGGGCGGGGCGCGCGAGGGCGTACGAGCAGAGAAAGGCGCACGAGGGCGCACGAGGGCGCACGAGGGCGCACGAGGGCGCACAAGGGCGCACGAGCAGAGAAAGGCGCACGAGGGCGCACGTAAGGTAGGGCGCACGAGGGCGCTTCTAACGGAATAGTGGGCCCGTAGTAGAAAGCGGTCCTAGGTAGCAACCTAGGCTCGTGATACCATGTTAGAATCAACAAGTGTGTTCGAACTAACAAGATTGGGAGTACAAGTAGGAAACCCTAGAATGTTGTACCCCATAAGGCTAAACCCACTATAGCCTACACAATGTAAACATATAATGTTTGACAGGAAAAGCGTCGAACGACCTGAATATTGTTGCATATTCGGGTGGCCCATGCTCAAATAAACTGACCAGAGCAATTCCGGCTTGGTTCGCGCGCACAGAAAAGTTTGGCGCATGCGATGATGGCCTCGTCTACCCACAAATGCCAAGGAAGAATACGGATCCCTATAGGCGTAGGGAAAAGCGTCGATCGACCTGAATGTTGTTGCATATTCGGTGGCCCATGCTTGAATACATTTACCAGAGCAATTCCGGGTTGGTTCGCGCGCACAGAAAAGTTCGGCACCTGCGATGACGGCCGCGTCTGCCGACAAATGCTAAAGAAGCGCTCGAAACCCTATAGGCGTAGGAAAAAGAGTCGTACGACCTTAGTGTTGTTGCTTATTAGGGTGGCCCGTGCTTAAATACACTTACCAAAGCAATTCCGGCTTGGTTCGCGCACATAAAAAAGTTCGGCGCCTGCGATGATGGCCGCGTCTGCCGACAAATGCTAAAGAAGCGCTCGGATCCCTATAGGCGTAGGGAAAAGAGTTGAACGACCTGAGTGCTGTTGCTTATTTGGATGGCCCATGCTTAAATACACCTACAAGAGCAATTTCGGCTTGGTTCGCGCGCACAGAAAAGTTCGGCGCCTGCGATGACGGCCGCGACTGCCGACAAATGCTAAGGAAGCGCACGGATCCCTATAGGCGTAGGGAAAAGCATCGAACGACCTGAATGTTGTTGCTTATTCGGATGGCCCATGCTTAAATACGCCTACCAGAGCAATTCCGGCTTGGTTCGCGCGCACAGAAAAGTTCGGCGCCTGCGATGACGGCCGCGTCTTCCGACAAATGCTAAAGAAGCGCTCGGATCCCTATAGGCGTAAGGAAAAGAGTCGAACGACCGATTGTTGCCGCTTATTCGGATGGCCCATGCTTAAATACACCTACCAAAGCAATTTCGGGTTGGCTCGCGCGCACAGAAAAGTTCGGCGCTTGCGATGACGGCCGCGTCTACCGGCAAATGCTAAAGAGGCGCTCGGATCCCTATAGGCGTAGGGAAAAGAGTCAAACGACCTGAGTGTTGTTGCTTATACGGATGGCCCATGCTTAAATACACCTACCAGAGCAATTCTGGCTTGGTCGCGCGCACAGAAAAGTTCGGCGCATGCGATGACGGCCGCGTCTACCCACAAATGCTAAGGAAGCGCACGCATCCCTATAGGCGTAGGGAAAAGCATCGAACGACCTGAATGTTGTTGCATATACGAGTTGCCCATGCTCAAATACACCTACCAGAGAAATTTCGGCTTGGTTCGCGCGCATAGAAAAGTTCGGCGCCTGCGATGACGGCCGCGTCTGCCGACAAATGCTAAAGAAGCGCTCGAATCCCTATAGGCGTAGGGAAAAGAGTCGAACGACCTGAGTGTTGTTGCTTATTAGAGTGGCCCGTGCTTAAATACACTTACCAAAGCAAATCCGGCTTGGTTCGCGCGCATAAAAATGTTCGGCGCCTGCGATGATGGCCGCGTCTGCCGACAAATGCTAAAGAAGCGCTCAGATCCCTATAGGCCTAGGGAAAAGAGTCGAACGACCTGAGTGTTGTTGCTTATTCGGATGGCCCATGCTTAAATACACCTACCACAGCAATTCCGGCTTGGTTCGCGCGCACAAAAAAGTTCGGCGCCTGCGATGACGGCCGCGACTGCCGACAAATGTTAAGGAAGCGCACGGATCCCTATAGGCGTAGGGAAAAGCATCGAACGACCTGAATGTTGTTGCTTATTCGGATGGCCCATGCTTAAATACACCTACCAGATAAATTCCGGCTTGGTTCGCGCGCACAGAAAAGTTCGGCGCCTGCGATGACGGCCGCGTCTTCCGACAAATGCTAAAGAAGCGCTCGGATCCCTATAGGCGTAGGGAAAAGAGTCGAACGACCTGAGTGTTGTTGCTTATACGGATGGCCCATGCTTAAATACACCTACCAGAGCAATTCCGGCTTGGTTAGCGCGCACAGAAAAGTTCGGCGCCTGCGATGACGGCCGCGACTGCCGGCAAATGCTAAAGAAGCGCTCGGATCCCTATTGGCGTAGGGAAAAGATTCGAACGACCTGAGTGTTGTTGCTTATACGGGTGGCCCATGCTCAAATAAACCTACCAGAGCAATTCCGGCTTGGTTCGCGCGCACATAAAAGTTTGGCGCCTGCGATGACGGCCGCGTCTACCGACAAATGCTAAAGAAGCGCTCGGATCCCTATAGGCGTAAGGAAAAGAGTCGAATGACCTGAGTGTGTATTCGGATGGCCCATGCTTACATACACCTACCTGAGCAATTCCGGCTTGGTTCGCGCGCACAGAAAAGTTCGGCGCCTGCGATGACGGCCGCGACTGCCGGCAAATGCTAAAGAAGCGCTCGGATCCCTATAGGCGTAGGGAAAAGGGTCGAACGACCTAAGTCTTGTTGCTTATACGGGTGGCCCATGCTTAAATACACCTACCAGAGCAATTCTGGCTTGGTTCGCGCGTACAGAAAAGTTTGGCGCATGCGATGATGGCCGCGTCTACCCACAAATGCTAAGGAAGCATACGGATCCCTATAGGCGTAGGGAAAAGCGTCGATCGACCTGAATGTTGTTGAATATTCGGGTGGCCCATGCTTGAATACACATACCAGAGCAATTCCGGGTTGGTTCGCGCGCACAGAAAAGTTCGGCGCCTGCGATGACGGCCGCGTCTTCCGACAAATGCTAAAGAAGCGCTCGGATCCCTATAGGCGTAAGGAAAAGAGTCGAACGACCTGATTGTTGCTGCTTATTCGGATGGCCCATGCTTAAATACACCTACCAGAGCAATTTCGGGTTGGCTCGCGCGCACAGAAAAGTTTGGCGGTTGCGATGACGGCCGCGTCTGCCGGAAAATGCTAAAGAGGCGCTCGGATCCCTATAGGCGTAGGGAAAAGAGTCGAACGACCTGAGTGTTGTTGCTTATTAGGGTGGCCCGTGCTTAAATACAGTTACCAAAGCAAATCCGGCTTGGTTCGCGCGCATAAAAAAGTTCGGCGCCTGCGATGACGGCCGCGTCTGCCGGCAAATGCTAAAGAAGCGCTCGGATCCCTATAGGCGTGGGGAAAAGCATCGAACGACCTGAATGTTGTTGCTTATTCGGATGGCCCATGCTTAAATACACCTACCAGAGCAATTCCGGCTTGGTTCGCGCGCACAGAAAAGTTCGGCGCCTGCGATGACGGCCGCGTCTTCCGACAAATGTTAAAGAAGCGCTCGGATCCCTATAGGCGTAGGGAAAAGAGTCGAACGACCTGAGTGTTGTTGCTTATACGGATGACCCATGCTTAAATACACCTACCAGAGCAATTCTAGCTTGGTTCGCGCGCACAGAAAAGTTCGGCGCCTGCGATGACGGCCGCGACTGCCGGCAAATGCTAAAGAAGCGCTCGGATCCCTATAGGCGTAGGGAAAAGAGTCGAACGACCTGAGTGTTGTTGCTTATATGGGTGGCCCATGCTTAAATACACCTACCTGAGCAATTCTGGCTTAGTTCGCGCGCACAGAAAAGTTTGGCGCATGCGATGATGGCCGCGTCTACCCACAAATGCTAAGGAAGCGTAAGGATCCCTATAGGCGTAGGGAAAAGCATCAAACGACCTGAATGTTGTTGCATATTCGAGTTGCCCATAATCAAATACACCTACCAGAGCAATTCCGGCTTGGTTCGCGCGCACAGAAAAGTTTGGCGCCTGCGATGACGGCCGCGACTGCCGGCAAATGCTAAAGAAGCGCTCGGATCCCTATAGGCGTAGGGAAAAGGGTCGAACGACCTAAGTGTTGTTGCTTATACGGGTGGCCCATGCTTAAATACACCTACCAGAGCAATTCTGGCTTGGTTCGCGCGCACAGAAAAGTTTGGCGCATGCGATGATGGCCGCGTCTACCCACAAATGCTAAGGAAGCATACGGATCCCTATAGGCGTAGGGAAAAGCGTCGATCGACCTGAATGTTGTTGCATATTCGGGTGGCCCATGCTTGAATACACATACCAGAGCAATTCCGGGTTGGTTCGCGCGCACAGAAAAGTTCGGCGCCTGCGATGACGGCTGCGTCTTCCGACAAATGCTAAAGAAGCGCTCGGATCCCTATAGGCGTAAGGAAAAGAGTCGAACGACCTGATTGTTGCTGCTTATTCGGATGGCCCATGCTTAAATACACCTACCAGAGCAATTTCGGGTTGGCTCGCGCGCACAGAAAAGTTCGGCGCTTGCGATGACGGCCGCGTCTGCCGGCAAATGCTAAAGAGTCGCTCGGATCCCTATAGGCGTAGGGAAAAGAGTCGAACGACCTGAGTGTTGTTGCTTATACGGATGGCCCATGCTTAATTACACCTACCAGAGCAATTCTGGCTTGGTTCGCGCGCACAGAAAAGTTCGGCGCATGCAATGACGGCCGCGTCTACCCACAAATGCTAAGGAAGCGAACGGATCCCCAAAGGCGTAGGGAAAAGCATCGAACGACCTGAATGTTGTTGCATATACGAGTTGCCCATGCTCAAATACACCTACCAGAGCAATTCTGGCTTGGTTCGCGCGCATAGAAAAGTTCGGCGCCTGCGATGGCGGCCGCGTTTGCCGACAAATGCTAAAGAAGCGCTCGAATCCCTATAGGCGTTTGGGAAAAGAATCGAACGACCTGAGTGTTGTTGCTTATTAGGGTGGCCCGTGCTTAAATACAACTACCAAAGCAATTCCGGCTTGGTTCGCGCGCATAAAAAAGTTCGGCGCCTGCGATGACGGTCGCGTCTGCCCACAAATGCTAAGGAAGTGTACGGATCCCTATAGGCGTAGGGAAAAGAGTCGAACGACCTGAGTGTTGTTGCTTATACGGGTGGCCCATGCTTAAATACACATACCAGAGCAATTCCAACTTGGTTCGCGCGCACAGAAAAGTTCGGCGCATGCGATGATGGCCGCGTCTACCCACAAATGCTAAGGAAGCGCACGCATCCCTATAGGCCTAGGGAAAAGCATCGAACGACCTGAATGTTGTTGCATATACGAGTTGCCCATGCTCAAATACACCTACCAGAGCAATTCCGGCTTGGTTCGCGCGCATAGAAAAGTTCGGTGCCTGCGATGACGGCCGCGTCTGCCGACAAATGCTAAAGAAGCGCTCGAATCCCTATAGGCGTAGGGAAAAGAGTCGAACGACCTGAGTGTTGTTGCTTATTTGGGTGGAACGTGCTTCAACACACTTACGAAAGCAAATCCGGCTTGGTTCGCGCGCATAAAAAAGTTCGGCGCCTGCGATGACGGCCGCATCTACCGACAAATGCTAAAGAAGCGCTCGGATCCCTATAGGCGTAGGGAAAAGAGTCGAACGACCTGAGTGTTGTTGCTTATTCGGATGGCCCATGCTTAAATACACCTACCAGAGCAATTCCGGCTTGGTTCGTGCGCACAGAAAAGTTCGGCGCCTGCGATGACGACCGCGACTGCCGACAAATGTTAAGAAAGTGCACGGATCCCTATAGGCGTAGGGAAAAGCATCGAACGACCTGAATGTTGTTGCTTATTCGGATGGCCCATGCTTAAATACACCTACCAGAGCAATTCCGGCTTGGTTCGCGCGCACAGAAAAGTTCGGCGCCTGCGATGACGGCCGCGTCTTCCAACAAATGCTAAAGAAGCGCTCGGATCCCTATAGGCGTTGGGAAAAGAGTCGAACGACCTGAGTGTTGTTGCTTATACGGGTGGCCCATGCTTAAATACACCTACCAGAGCAATTCTGGCTTGGTTCGCGCGCACAGAAAAGTTTGGCGCATGCGATGATGGCCGCGTCTACCCACAAATGCTAAGGAAGCGTATGTTGGTGCAACCCTACGGTTTGCATTCGGCTTGTTGTCCGTGTGCGTGCATGCATGTGTGCATGGAATGGTATGAGGGCATGAAATAATATATATTTCATGCTTACAATAGTATGTGAATGATGAGGCATGATTTTGAATGTGTGTGTCTAGTCAATAGCGAGTTATCGCTAGTCGCGTGTCACGTCGTCGTTTGCGTGTCGTGTGCGGTTTTCTATTTTGTCGTGTGTGGAACGTTCGGCGTGTCGCAGGTGTGCGCAGCAGACTTCCAAGAACTCAAGAAAGAATTTACCTTGAAGAACCAGAGCCCTGGTTTCAAGAATCAAGTGATTTCGAAGCTCTCCAAAAGGGTAAACTTTAAGATAGTGAGAATAGTTGCATTACTTTGTGTAGTGTAACATTTCTCTTGGTGTAGGCCCTTGTGGAGGGTAGTTTCGAGACCCTTCGTGGTTGGGGACAGTATGGCACTGTTCCACATCACTGTACCTCGGCTCTTGGGGTTTGTAGGAGCTGGGAGTCATTCCCAACTCGTAACTCTTCCTATCTTGTGTTCTAAGACTATAGTGGCTGCCATAGTGCCGTTCGTTCAAACCAACTTTGCGTCGTCAATTCTTGATGAAATCGTGTAATTCAACTTGCCTCGTGTAGGCGACATCAAGAAGCTCCAGATCCAATTTATAGCAAGTCGTTTGCAGCTGTGAGCAGAAGGCTATCAACGTTTGAAGCCGCTGTGCAGAAATCCGTCTGTGCACTCTATCTTTCGTTTTAGGCACATTCAAGCCTATTGTGACTATAACAAGTGGTATCAGAGCCTCTTGGAGCAGTTTCGACAAAGGCTGGACCTGAGGAAAGGGGTGGCAGAGTTTCTGGTGGCAGTGGAGAAGCCCAAGCTCAAGGCCAACCCCGTGACTCAGCCATGGCGCCCGTGCAACCAAGTCTTGGCCCACCTAGGGATGAACCTAGGGTGTTTGGGCTTGACAAGTTCAACGGCGACAACTTTGCTGAATGGTCCTTCAAGATGGAGAACATCTTTGATCATTATGACCTGCTGGAGGTGATGGAAGGAACGGAGAAGCGCCCCGAGAACGACCCGGAGAAGAGCCCGTGGGTGCGGAAGAGCGCACAAGGCTATCTCTTACTTGGGCAAGCGTTGGGGAGCAGCCAGATCCGTCACATCAAGCCATTCCAGCGTGAACCAGAGAAAGGACCAAAGGCATGGGCTGCTCTCAAGGGTGTACATGCTCCTGCAACAGCGGCGGTAGCGGTGGTGTTGGAACGGCAAATGGCGGCACTACGAATTGAAGAAGACGAAGCGGTTGAAGAAGGGGTGCAGAAATTCTTCGACTTGTTGACGTGGCTTGAGGGAGCTGATTTGAACTACAGTGAGCTCCAAAAGAAGACCAAGTTGCTGGCCTTACTCCCAGAGTCATGGTCCTCGCTCATCATCAACCTCAATCGTGACTTGCCCCGCCTCTCGCTTGAAGACGTGAAGCGAGCGATCCTTCAAGAGGACTTCCGCCGCCGTGAGTTGGCGAGTGCGGATGGCGCCGGGGCAGCAAGCATCGGCCGAGGGTATGGCCGTGGAAGGGGCAGAGGACGAGGGGGAAGCAGATTTGGCAGCAACAACTTCAGTGGAGGCCGCGGGAGTGGTGGATACGGCAGCGACAACAAGAGCTACGGACGCGGTCGCGGCCGATTCGACGGCGAGTGCCACTATTGTCACAAGAGCGGACATATGTGGCGCGATTGCTACAAGCTCCCTGATGGATGGACTCCTGCTCAAGGCCAAGAGGGTAGAGGAGCAGGAGGAGGCAGAGGAAGAGGCCGTGGAGGCCGTGGCGGTCGCGGAGGTGGTGCTGCAAGTATGAAGAGTGCCGGCAACGAGAGCGAGTCGAGGGACGATCGCTTCCCGGGTCAATTCTTCTTCGTGTCCACGCAAGCACCGGCTGGTCCAGAGAAGGATGAAGGCTTTGAGGAGCCAGCAGCTGTGGGAAAGGTCACCCTACACTCCCTGGACTATTGGGTGATCGATAGCGGCGCTACCTATAGCATGACACCTCGTGCGGACTTGCTCACCGAACTTGAGCCATCACCGGTGTAGCATGTGACATCGGCTTTGGGGCAGCGAGCAGAGGTGAAAGGCATGGGCAAGGCCATGTTCAAGGGTGCTGATGGGAAGATGGTGGGCCTCAAGAACGTGCTTTGGGTGCCCAACCTTGCTGCCAACCTGATTTCCGTGCGGCGATTGCAAAAGGCCGGCATGGACACGAGCTCGAAGGGAGCTAAGACCTACACGGCGAGGCTTGGCGAGCGGATTCTTTGGGACCTTCACGAGGATAGGGATGTCTACAACGAGATGTGGCAGATCCCTGTGGTACCTATGCCTAAGGAAAGGCAAGTGGCAGCAAGCATCAGCACCAAGGGTGAAGCGGTTGGTAGCGGCGATGGCGCGAATGGTCGCGCTAAGGAGATTAAGTCCAAGAAGTGCAATCTTGGAGGGACCAGCAAGCTCGGTGAACACGAGGAGAGTGGTGCAGCAGCCAAGAAGCAGCACAAGGATGAGGAGAACCCCATGGCAGCAGCGGAGGAGGAGTACGGAGAGAACATGTGGGGCACCAAGCCAAGTTCACCCGTTACCCGTTCTCTAGTTCGGAGGCAACGGCTAAGGCACCACTTGATGAGGTGGTGATGGACGTGGTGGGCCCCCTGAAGCTTGGAGCTGCTGGAGCTGAGTACTTTCTCACCATTGTGGACGTCTACACTCACATGACTTGGGTGTACGTGCTGTCCAAGAAGAGTGACGTGGCTGAAACGGTGAAGACCGATTGGTTGCCGATGGTGGAGCGGCAACAAGACCGGTTAGTGAAGGCAATTCGCACCGATCGAGGGGGAGAGTTCCTGAGCAAGGAGTTCTCATTGTGGCTGAAGAAGAATGGCATAAGGCACTCCCTTACCATGCCATACTCCCCTGCAATGAACGGCATCGCCGAGCGAGCGAACCGGACAATCACGGAGACGGCGCGTGGGTTGCTCATTGAAGCCGGGCTACCCGACTACTTCTGGCCTGATGCGGTGCGGAGTGCATGTGTGGCCAAGAACAGAGCCTTGACTCATGTGGGAGCAGACAAATGGATGCCCTATGTGGAGTGGATTGGAAGGAAGCCAAAGGTGGATATGCTTCGGGTGTTCGGGTGCATGTGCATGGCGCTCGTGCCTAAGAATCTTCGGCACAACAAGCTCGGTGCCAAGGCGATATGGGCTGTGCACTTGGGCATGGCTCAAAACAGCAAGGGGTGGCTTCTTTGGGACCCATTCACCAAGAAATTCTTGGTGAGCAGGGACTGCAAATTCATGGAGAATCTGATGTACAAGGATTGGAAGGCAGAGAATGAGGCGAAGATAGGCATGCGGTTTGGGGAGGTGAAGAGTTCCGGTTTGGAGCATGTGGAGCTGCCCTTGGAGCTGAGCAGCAGCAGCACCACCACAAGGCAATCTTCCCTTGTGAATGGGGGAGAGGAGGCCAAGGATGCAGAGGAAGAAGAGGAGGAGGTGCAGCAAGTGAGCGAGCGTGCACCGACACTTCCTTCTCGCACTACGAGTGCTCCACGGATCCGAGTCACCCCGCAGCAACGCCAAGGCCTTCATGTCCCTGCAGCTGAGGAGGAAGGAAGGGGCAAGAGGAGAATTCAAGCCCCTAATAGGCTGACCTATGATGCACTGGGAAAGCCAGCCAAGTCAGCCTTGGCCGGAGCGGCACTTATAGTTGGAGATGACAAGGAGAGTGACTACGAGGAGTGTGCCTTCGTGTTCTTCTCTCCGGTGGAGATGCCGGGAGAACCAGCAACTCTCAAGGAGGCCTTGGAGAGTAGTGATGCTGAGGAGTGGAAGAAGGCAATGGAGAGTGAGCTGAAGAGCATTGAGGAGAACGGCACGTGGGAATTGGTGGAGCTACCGGAGGGGCGTAAGGCGATTACGTCCAAGTGGCTCTTCAAGATCAAGTCCGACGCCGATGGCAAGATCGAGCGCTACAAGTCTAGGCTTGTGGCGAAGGGGTACCAGCAGAAGGAGAAGGTGGACTATAAGGAGTTTTTTGCTCCTGTGGTGAAGCCGACGACGCTGAGAACCCTACTCGCGGGAGCTGCCATCAAAGGATGGGTGGTGAAACAAATGGATGTCACAACGGCACTCCTCAACGGCGTCCTTGAGGAAGAGATTTTCATGGCGCAGCCAGAGGGGTTTGATGATGGTAGTGGCAGAGTTCTGAGGCTGAAGAAGGCCCTTTATGGACTGAAGCAAGCCCCTAGGCAGTGGTACTTGAAGCTGCGAGGAGTTTTGGACGAGATAGGCTTCACTCCCTCATCCGCCGATCATTCCTTGTTCATGCTTGGCGAGTGGGAGCAGAGGAGTTTTATGGTGGTTTATGTGGATGACATCCTCATTTTCTCACCCTCTTCTGACCTTGTGAATGAGGTGATGCTGAAGCTTCAAGACAAGTTCAAGTGCAAGGCCCTTGGTGACGTGAGCTTCTACCTCGGGCTTCACATTGAGCGTGATGTGGAGAAGCGGTGCATGCGGGTGCATCAACGAAAGTACCTGGAGGCATTGGCTGCCAACTTTGGGCAGAGTGAAGGCCATGTGGCTACACCCTTTCCCTCTGGTTTCAAGTGTGTGAAGGGACCAGAGGAGGAGAGCGTTGGTGAAGAGGAGAGGCGCCGTTTTCACTCGTTGGTGGGCAGCCTCATGTATGCGGCAGTAAACACGCGACCGGACGTCGCGTTTGCTACCGGACAGTTGGCTAGGGTTGTTCAATGCCCTAATGAGGAGCAGGTAGCAGCTGGAATGAGGGTGGCCAAGTATCTTGGCCAAACACCGACCGTTGGGCTGCAATACTCGGCGGCGGCGCAAAGGCGTCAAAAGGGCGCGGATGGTGTTGAACCCGGGCGTTTGTTCCTCACCGCATTCTCGGATGCTTCTTATGCATCGGAACCAGAGGACATGACAAGTGTTGGAGGGTTCATTTGCTGTGTTGGTGGAGGCCCAACTGCTTGGGAGAGCAAGAAGCAGGTGGATCAAGCATTGAGCTCGGTGGAGTCCGAGTACATGGCACTCTTCCGTGCCGTACGGGAGATTGTGTGGTAGCGGCGTTTGTTGGCCGAATTGGGGGAGGAGCAGCAAGGACCTACCCCACTCTACTGTGACAGCCAGGGTGCCATTGCTCTTGCTAAGAACCCTGTGTTGCATGGCCTCACCAAGCACATGAGGGTGAAGTGGCATTGGACGAGGAGCATGGTGGCCGCGGGTGAAGTTGAGTTGCACTATGTGAAGACGACAAGGCAGCCAGCTGACATGATGACCAAAAGGCTGGTGGAGCAGCAGCATTGGAAGTGTTGCAAGCTGGCTGGGATGGCTCTGAACTGAGAGAGCAAGATCCTAAGGCCAACAATCCGAGGGGGAGTTTGTTGGTGCAACCCTACGGTTTGCATTCGGCTTGTTGTCCGTGTGCGTGCATGCGTGTGTGCATGGAATTGTATGAGGGCATGAAATAATATATATTTCATGCTTACAATAGTGTGTGAATGATGAGGCATGATTTTGAATGTGTGTGTCGAGTCAATAGCGAGTTATCGCTAGTCGCGTGTCACGTCGTCGTTTGCGTGTCGTGTGCGGTTTTCTATTTTGTCGTGTGTGGAACGTTCGGCGTGTCGCAGGTGTGCGCAGCAGACTTCCAAGAACTCAAGAAAGAATTTACCTTGAAGAACCAGAGCCCTGGTTTCAAGAATCAAGTGATTTCGAAGCTCTCCAAAAGGGTAAACTTTAAGATAGTGAGAATAGTTGCATTACTTTGTGTAGTGTAACATTTCTCTTGGTGTAGGCCCTTGTGGAGGGTAGTTTCGAGACCCTTCGTGGTTGGGGACAGTATGGCACTGTTCCACATCACTGTACCTCGGCTCTTGGGGTTTGTAGGAGCTGGGAGTCATTCCCAACTCGTAACTCTTCCTATCTTGTGTTCTAAGACTATAGTGGCTGCCATAGTGCCGTTCGTTCAAACCAACGTTGCGTCGTCAATTCTTGATGAAATCGTGTGATTCAACTTGCCTCGTGTAGGCGACATCAAGACGCTCCAGATCCAATCTATAGCAAGTCGTTTGCAGCTGTGAGCAGAAGGCTATCAACGTTTGAAGCCGCTGTGCAGAAATCCGTTTGTGCACTCTATCTTTCGTTTTAGGCACATTCAAGCCTATTGTGACTATAACAGCGTACGGATCCCTATAGGCGTAGGGAAAAGCATCGAACAACCTGAATGTTGTTGCATATTCGAGTTGCCCACGCTCAAATACACCTACCAAAGCAATTCCGGCTTGGTTCGCGCGCACAGAAAATTTTGGCGCCTGCGATGACGGCCGCGTCTACCGACAAATGCTAAAGAAGCGCTCGGATCCCTATAGGTGTAAGGAAAAGAGTGGAATGACCTGAGTGTGTATTCGGATGGCCCATGCTTACATACACCTACCAGAGCAATTCCGGCTTGGTTCGCGCGCACAGAAAAGTTCGGCGCCTGCGATGACGGCCGCGACTGCTGGCAAATGCTAAAGAAGCGCTCGGATCCCTATAGGCGTAGGGAAAAGGGTCGAACGACCTAAGTGCTGTTGCTTATACGGGTGGCCCATGCGTAAATATACCTATCAGAGCATTTCTGGCTTGGTTCGCGCGCACAGAAAAGTTTGGCGCATGCGATGATGGCCGCGTCTACCCACAAATGCTAAGGAAGCATACGGATCCCTATAGGCGTAGGGAAAAGCGTCGATCGACCTGAATGTTGTTGCATATTCGGGTGGCCCATGCTTGAATACACATACCAGAGCAATTCCGAGTTTGTTCGCGCGCACAGAAAAGTTCGGCGCTTGCGATGACGGCCGCGTCTTCCGACAAATGCTAAAGAAGCGCTCGGATCCCTATAGGCGTAAGGAAAAGAGTCGAACGACCTGATTGTTGCTGCTTATTCGGATGGCCCATGCTTAAATACACCTACCAGAGCAATTTCGGGTTGGCTCGCGCGCACAGAAAAGTTCGGCGCTTGCGATGACGGCCGCGTCTGCCGGCAAATGCTAAAGAGGCGCTCGGATCCCTATAGGCGTAGGGAAAAGAGTCGAACGACCTGAGTGTTTTTGCTTATTAGGGTGGCCCGTGCTTAAATACAGTTACCAAAGCAAATCCGGCTTGGTTCGCACGCATAAAAAAGTTCGGCGCCAGCGATGACGGCCGCGTCTGCCGACAAATGCTAAAGAAGCGCTCGGATCCCTATAGGCGTAGGGAAAAGAGTCGAACGACCTGAGTGTTGTTTCTTATTCAGATGGCCCATGCTTAAATACACCTACCAGAGCAATTACGGCTTGGTTCGCGCGCACATAAAAGTTCGGCGCCTGCGATGACGGCCGCGACTGCCGACAAATGTTAAGTAAGCGCACGGATCCCTATAGGCGTAGGGAAAAGCATCAAACGACCTGAATGTTGTTGCTTATTCGGATGGCCCATGCTTAAATACACCTACCAGAGCAATTCCGGCTTGGTTCGCGCGCACAGAAAAGTTCGGCGCCTGCGATGACGGCCGCGTCTTTCGACAAATGCTAAAGAAGCGCTCGGATCCCTATAGGCGTAGGGAAAAGAGTCGAACGACCTGAGTGTTGTTGCTTATACGGATGGCCCATGCTTAAATACACTTACCAGAGCCATTCCGGCTTGGTTCGCGCGCACAGAAAAGTTCGGCGCCCGCGGTGACGGCCGCGACTGCCGACAAATGCTAAAAAAGCGCACGGATCCCTATAGGCGTAGGGAAAAGCATCGAACGACCTGAATGTTGTTGCTTATTCGGATGGCCCATGCTTAAATTCACCTACCAGAGCAATTTTGGGTTGGTTTGCGCGCACAAAAAGTTCGGCGCTTGCGATGACGGCCGCGTCTGCCGGAAAATGCTAAAGAAGCGCTCGGATCCCTATAGGCGTAGGGAAAAGAGTCGAACGACCTGAGTTTTGTTGCTTATATGGGTGGCCCATGCTTACATACACCTATTAGAGCAATTCTGGCTTGGTTCGCGCGCACAGAAAAGTTCGGCGCCATAGGGAAAAGCATCGAACGTCCTGACTATTGTTGCTTATTCGGATGCCCATGCTTAAATACACCTACCAGAGCAATATGGGGTTGGTTCGCGCGCACAAAAAAATTCGGCGCTTGCAATGGCGGCCGCGTCTGCCGGCAAATGCTAAAGAAGCGCTCGGATCCCTATAGGCGTAGGGAAAAGAGTCGAACGACCTGAGTGTTGTTGCTTATACGGGTGGCCCATGCTTAAATACACCTACCAGAGCAATTCCGGCTTGGTTCGCGCGCATAGAAAAATGCTGAAGTTCGGCGCCTGCGATGACGGTCGCGTCTGCCGACAAATGCTAAGGAAGCGCTCGGATCCCTATCAGGGCTGTCGATTGCTCTGGGGCCAGAACTTGGAAGGCTGAGCTGCCCAGAAATTTGCCCTTAGATTTACGTTTTGGGGCCAAACTCAGCACTTGAAATCAGGGCTACAAAGTGTCATGCACTTTTGCTAGACAAGAGATCACCCTCGATTTTCACTTCAACCAAATTGTAAGGGTGAGGTTCTGGGACCTCTCTAGCACTAAGTACTCCCTGGACTACGCTGCATTCCCCTTCCTTGTTGCGACCAAAGGCAGGATCTTGAGGCTGTTAGCGGACAGAAAACTTAAGGACTGACATTCCTCGCAGAAACCTACGGTCTGTACTAAAACCACTTCAGGTTCTGACCTGCGGTTCAGGTTCTGATTTCGAAAAAAACAGTATAGGTCCTGACCTCGAAAGTTCACAGAGTAATCAAAACTGGCTCTGGGAAGAGTTATACTGCACCTGGAACTGGGATGATGGGAAATGGGGCGGGTGGGGAGAGGGGAGGGAGGTACGGCGGGAATCAGTTCGAAGGGGAAAGGGCTAGCCCCATGACTCGTACTTGAAATCTGGGTTAGTCCCGAGCAAAGCACTTTAGGCAGACGTGCTGACCTGAAACCCAACCCTTAAATTCGGGGACCTAGGCCAAACTCAACCCTTAATGTTCAGGGCATTAAGGGCATTTGCCCTTGTAGCGACAGCCCTGATCCCTATTGGCGTAGGGAAAAGCGTCGAACGACCTGAATGTCGTTGCATATTTGGGTGGTCCATGCTCAATCACACCTACTAGAGCAATTCCGGCTTGGTTCGCGCGCAGAGAAAAAGTTCGGCGCCTGCGACGACGGCCGCGTTTGCCGACAAATGCTAAGGAAGCGCTCGGATCCCTACAGGCGCAGGGAAAAGCGTCGAACGATCTGAATGTCGTTGCATATTCGGGTGGCCCATGCTCAAATACACCTACCAGAGCAATTCTGGCTTGGTTCTCGTGCACAGAAAAGTTCGGCGCCTGCGATGACGACCGCGTCTGCCGACAAATGCTAAGGAAGCGCTCGGATCCCTACAGGCGTAGGGAATAGCGTCGAACGACCTGAATGTTGTTGCATATTCGGGTGGCCCATGCTCAAATACACCAGACAAAGCAATTCCGACTTGGTTTGCGCGACGACCAGAGCGAGCATCGTGACGAGCAAGCATCGTGACAGGTTTGTTGTAAGTTTTCGACTTATATCCGATAGGTTGTTATAAGTTTCTTTAAAACAAAATTTCACGTTTTTTTCCATATATATATCTAAAACTCTCATTTACAAAAGAACATTTGATCACATGGGCTCAGTTAAACGTATTGAAGTTGTTCATGATAATTTATAGTGCTATCGAATGTTTCTAAGATAACATATATATTTTTCACGATGTTATTACTCTTAAAACTATGTAATCTGTCATACGAAAGTACTAAAGGTATTTGACTAGCTGTTATATGTTCTATGTTATTACTATTGGAAAATGTTTTTTGCATTTGTTATATATGTTATCGAGCGTGCGTTGTGACGAGAAAGGAACGTGACGAGTGAGCATCGTGACGAGCGAGCATCGTGACGAGGAGCATCGTGACGAGCGAGCATCGTGACGAGCGAGCATCGTGACGAGCGAGCATCATGACGAGCGAGCATCGTGACTAGCGAGCATCGTGACGAGCGAGCATCGTGACGAGCGAGCATCGTGACGAGCGAGCATCGTGACGAGCGAGCATCGTCACGAGCGAGCATCGTGACGAGCGAGCATCGTGACGAGCGATCATCGTGACGAGCGAGCATCGTGACGAGTGAGCATCGTGACGAGAGAGCATCGTGACGAGCGAGCATCGTGACGAGCGAGCATCGTGACGAGCGAGCATCGTGACAGGTTTCGATTTATATCTGGTAGTTTGTTATAAGTTTCTTTAAAACAAAATTTCAAGTTTTTTCCATATATATATATAGATATATATATATCTAAAACTCTAATTTGTAAAAGAATATTTGATCATATGAAATCTGACGGCCGCGTCTGCCGACAAATGCTAGAGAAGCGCTCGGATCCCTATAGGCGTAGGGAAATGCGTTGAACGACCTGAATGTTGTTGCATATTCGGGTGGTCCATGCTCAAAGACACCTACCAGAACAATTCTGACTTAATTCGCGCGCACAGAAAAGTTCGGCGCCTGCGATGACGGCCGCGACTGCCGGCAAATGCTAAAGAAGTGCTCGGATCCCTGTAGGCTTAGGGAAAAGGGTCAAACGACCTTAGTGTTCTTGCTTATACGGGTGGCCCATGCTTAAATACACCTACCAGAGCAATTCTGGCTTGGTTCGAGCGCACAGAAAAGTTTGGCGCATGCGATGATGGCCGCGTCTACCCACAAATGCTAAGGAAGCATACGGATCCCTATAGGCGTAGGGAAAAGCATCAAACGACCTGAATGTTGTTGCATATTCGGGTGGCCCATGCTCAAATACACCTACCAGAGCAATTCTGACTTGGTTCGCGCGCACAGAAAAGTTCGGCGCCTGCGATGACGGCCGCGTCTGCCGACAAATGCTAAAGAAGCGCTCGGATCCCTATAGGCATAGGGAAAAGAGTCGAACGACCTGGGTGTTGTTGCTTATTCTGATGGCCCATGCTTAAATACACTTACCAGAGCCATTCCGGCTTGGTTCGCGCGCACAGAAAAGTTTGGCGCCCGCGGTGACGGCCGTGACTGCCGACAAATGCTAAAAAAGCGCACGGATCCCTATAGGCGTAGGGAAAAGCATCGAACAACCTGAATGTTGTTGCTTATTCGGATGGCCCATGCTTAAGTACACCTACCAGAGTAATTTCGGGTTGGTTCGCCCGCACAAAAAAGTTCGGCGCTTGCGATGACAGCCGCGTCTGCCGGCAATTGCTAAAGCGCGCTCGGATCCCTATAGGCGTAGGGAAAAAAGTCGAACGACCTGAATGTTGTTGCTTGTACGGGTGGCCCATGCTTACAAACACCTATCAGAGCAATTCTGGCTTGGTTCGCGCGCACAGAAAAGTTCGGCGCCTGCGATGACGGCCGCGACTGCCGACAAATGCTAAGGAAGCGCACGCCATAGGGAAAAGCATCGAACGTCCTAACTATTGTTGCTTATTCGGATGCCCATGCTTAAATACACCTACCAGAGCAATATGGGGTTGGTTTGCGCGCACAAAAAAGTTCGGCGCTTGCGATGACGGCCGCGTCTGCCGGCAAATGCTAAAGAAGCACTCGGATCCCAATAGGCGTAGGTAAAAGAGTCGAATGACCTGAGTGTTGTTGCTTATACGGGTGGCCCATGCTTAAATACACATACCAGAGCAATTCCGGCTTGGTTCGCGCGCACAGAAAAGTTCGGCGCCTGCGATGACGGCTGCGTCTGCCGACAAATGCTAAGGAAGCGCACGAAACCCTATAGGCGTAGGGAAAAGCATCCAACGACCTGAATGTTGTTTCATATTTGAGTTGCCCATGCTCAAATATATCTACCAGAGCAATTCCGGCTTGGTTCGCGCGCATAGAAAAGTTCGGCGCCTGCGATGACGGTCGCGTCTGCCGACAAATGCTAAGGATGCGCTCGGATCCCTATAGGCGTAGGGAAAAGCGTCGAACGACTTGAATGTCGTTGCATATTCGGGTGGTCCATGCTCAATCACACCTACTAGAGCAATTCCGGCTTGGTTCGCGCGCACAGAAAAAGTTCGGCGCCTGCGACGACGGCCGCGTTTGCCGACAAATGCTAAGGAAGCGCTCGGATCCCTAAAGGCGCAGGGAAAAGCGTCGAACGATCTGAATGTCATTGCATATTCGGGTGGCCCATGCTCAAAACACCTACCAGAGCAATTCTGGCTTGGTTCTCGTGCACAGAAAAGTTCGGCGCCTGCGATGACGACCGCGTCTGCCGACAAATGCTAAGGAAGCGCTCGGATCCCTACAGGCGTAGGGAATAGCGTCGAACGACCTGAATGTTGTTGCAGATTTAGGTGGCCCATGCTCAAATACACCAGACAAAGCAATTCTGACTTGGTTCGCGCGCCGACCAGAGCGAGCATCGTGCGAGCAAGCATCGTGACAGGTTTGTTGTAAGTTTTCGATTTATATCTGGTAGATTGTTATAAGTTTCTTTAAAACAAAATTTCACGTTTTTTTCCATATATATATCTAAAACTTGTGAAAAGAGTAGCGAGGAATGATTGACTAGTGGAAAGGTGGATACAAGTACAACCCTAGAAAAGTGTTATACCCCATATGTGCTACCCCACTGTAGCCTACAGTGACTAAGTAATATAAGTCTGACACACCTCCATAGGCAGAGTGGGGGAGAACTAGGGGTCACAAGACCAGTCAAGCAAAGCAAAGCAAAGCAAGCTCAGGGTGGATCACAACGTCACCACACAGTCCGAGCATAGGTTCAAGGCCACAAGGCCAGTTCACATGCAGGATATATTACAAGGCAAACAAGCAAGTGCAGGTATAGATAGATCACAGTACAAGCAAGGTCAAGAAGTGAGCAAGTGAGGCCAAGTAGGCACAAGACCTAGCATCGTACAGAAGCGCTGATGATCACAAGGCTGAAGTGCCTTGGTAAAGATATCAGCAGTGTTGGCCCGAGAGGCCACGTAAGCAAGGCGCAGCTGACCACGCTGCTGCAGCTCACGAGCAAGAAAGTAGCGGAGAGCAATGTGCTTCGTTATGTGCTCTAGTCTGTGCTCCCGACACAAGGCCAGCATGGCCTTGTTGTCTACGTACAGAACTGGAGGAGAACGAGGCGGCTCTCCCAGGTCGGTCAGCAGGTAGGTGAGCCAGCGTAACTCCTGTGCAGCCATGGCCCCTGCGTAGATCTCGGCCTCATAGCTGGAGCCGAGAACAGAAGACGAGCGGGTAGACCGCCACGAAACAGAGCCGGAACCAAGGCTGAAGGTGTAACCCTGTGACGACCACTGCATAGCCTGGTCGTCAGCCCAAGAAGCGTCTGCGTGACCAGTGAGGACCACTGAACTCCGCCCTCCAAGCACTAGCCCCATGCCCGACGTACTGCACAAGTAGCGCAACACCCTCTTAGCTGCATCCATGTGCTCTGGTCGGTGTCTCCCAGGAGCAACATAGCGTGCCAGGATGCTAAGAGGGTATGCCAGGTCAGGTCGAGTGCAGGTCATCAGGTACATGAGGCAGCCAACAAGCTCTGGGTACGGGCCACTCGGCTCTACGGCCTCATCCGAAGGCAGAGCTGAGAGCGAGTGGCGAGTAGACAGAGGAGTGGCCTAAGGCGAGGAGTACGTGAAGTTGAAGCGCTGAAGGATCTGCTGCACCATGTGTGGCTGAGTCAAGGTAATGGTGCGCCGTGCTCTGTCCCGGGTGATCTGCAAGCCAAGAAAGCTGCGCAGCTCACCCAGGTCTGTGCACGTGTGTCTCTTCTGCAGCTCCGACTTCACGTGGGCGAGTCCAGCAGTGTCAGCAGTAGCAAAGACCAAGTCGTCGACGTACACGAGGATGTAGAACGGCGGCAGCGAGGTGTCGGTGCGTAGAAACAGCGACGGGTCAGCAGTAGAAGGAGCAAACCCAAGAGCTGCAAGCGTAGTCCTCAGTGTGTCGTGCCACTCACGGGGAGCCTGGCGGAGACCATAGACTGGCCGTCGGAGGCTCCACTGGGTACCAGGAGGGAACGACCCAGTGAAGCCAGGTGGGCGGCGCAGCCAGATCTCCTCGTGCAGGCTCCCCTGTAGGAAAGCAGTGCTGAAGTCAAGAGAGTGAAGCTCGTAGTCGCGCTGAGCGGCTATGTGCAGCAGCACCCGAAGAGTGGTCATCTTCGGGGTGGGAGAGAAGGTCTGAAAGTAGTCAACTCCCTGCCGCTGACTGAAGCCTCGAGCCAAGTAACGCGCCTTGAAGACAGGCGGAGAACCCGGCGGCCGCTTCACCCTGTAAATCCACATGCCACTGACGATGTTCGCCCCAGGTGGGGGAACCTCGTCAACGTAGGTGCCTGTGGACTTCCAGGAAGCCATCTCTGCATCCATGGCTGTCTGCCACTGAGAGGAGTAGGGACCCTCTACCGCCTCCGCGTAAGAGCGCGGAGTCGGGATGTCTGGTGCATCCGGGTCTCCCTCAGGGGCAAGCAGCATGGACACGAGATGAGGTAAAGCAGCAGCAAAGCACTGGAACTCCTCCTGCCTGTCCTCAAGGACGTCCGTGCCAAGAGCACACTCACCCCCGACGGACGGAGGACAGACAGACTCAGACTCAGCAACAAGACTCGCGGCGTAGTCTAGACAGCAGTGAGCAGCAAAGTCGACCAGCTCAGCAACTAAGGCAGACGCAGCAGTGGACTCAAAGGAAGGGTCAGTGACAACAGTAGCCAGGAGACGCGTGACAGTAGGACTGGCCGCACGAAGGGAGTCAGACTCCGGGTCAGCAAGAGCAGGAAGAGAGGACTCAGGAGGAGACGGCAAAGGGACACGCAGTGGAGCAGTGGAAGGACGCAGAGCCATCTGGTGCGTGCCTGGGACCGCAGGAGGACGCTGACGCGGAAAAAGACGACCAGTGCGAGCAGCACGAACAGGCGACGCAGGACGAGACTCAGGCTCACGACGCTCAGCAAGACCTCCAGTAGGACCAGTGTAGGGAGGAGGAGCAGGCAGTGGGGAGGCGAGCTGTAATTGTGACTCGGACTGGACAGGCGGTGGACACTCTAAGGAAGGAGCAGGACCAGTAGAAGGCGGGAGACCAAGAACCTGCTCAAGGAGCGGAACGAAGTACGGCCGCGGCCGCGCAGCGCCTCCAGGACCAGCAGGGACAGCACCAGCACCCCCAGTGCCAGCACCAGCGCCAGCAGCTCCACCAGCTCCAGCAGCACCCCCAGCAGCGCCAACTCCAGCAGCACCCCCAGCAGCGCCAGTAGCGCCAACCCCAGCACCCGCAGAAGCACCAGCTCCAGCAGGACCTCCAGCGTCAGCACCTCCAGCAGCTCCAGCTCCAGTAGCACCTTCAGCAGCGCCTACTCCAGCAGCACCTCCAGCTGCGCCAGCAGGACCACCGGAAGACGCAGCAGCACCAGCTCCAGTAGCACCTACGCCAGGAGCACCTCCAGCCCCAGCACCAGCAGCACCACCAGGCCCAGCAGCTCCAGTACCGCCGGTACGAGCACCTCCGGGACCCGTGGCTCCAGAACCTCCAGCAACCGCAGAACCTCCAGCACCGGTAGCACCACCAGCTCCAGCAGCACGACTCCAGCGGCGAGCAAACCACTCACGCAGCTCCTGGGGAGAGGGCAGCTCCCGCCGGGACGAAGCACTCGCAGGACCTCCAGGCCCAGCACCACCAGGCTCCAATCGAGCAGGCCCAGCACCCTCAGGCTCCGCACCCCCAGACTCAGCAACCCCAAGCTCAGCACCCGCAGACTTAGCACCCCCAGGCTCCGCACCTCCAGACCCAGCACCCCCCGGCTCCGCACGCTCAGGCTCAGCACCCCCAGACCCGGCACCCGCAGGCCCAGCACCCCTAGCAGCACCAGAGTCAACAGCTACCTCGACTGGCTCGACTGCGTCTACCTGAGACACACCTGAGGGGGCAGGACCCTGAGGGGGGAGGGGGTCTACCTGGGGGGGACCTGGCGCGAGAAAGAGTGGCGGGGGGGGGAGGGGGGCAGTGCGGTAGGGGAAGAGACGGTAGTACGGAACCGACTCGTCAAACGTGACGTCCTAGGAGGACAGGACACGGCGCGAGGTGGGGTGGTAAAACTGCCAACCAGCCGCGTCAGGGGGGAATCCATGGAAGACGCAGGGAACAGCACGGGAGGACAGCTTGTCCGCAGACAAGTCTCGGACGAAAGCCCGAGATCCCCAGACACGGAACGCAGACGCATCGCCAACCTTCCCCGTCCACCGCAGGGTGGGAGATGTCTCCGGCAAGGAGACACAGGGCTGAAGGTTGATCTGCTGCGCCGCGTACTGAACCGCGAACGGCCACAGAAAATGGGGAGCAGCCGCATGGATCATGGACGCACGAGCGACGTCCATGACCATGCCAATGCGGCGCTCAGCAATCCCATTCTGCTGTGGAGAGGCCGGAAGCGTGAGCGTCTGGCGGATGCCCCTCGCACGACAGTAGGCTCGCAGAAGGTCGGAGGAAAACTCTCCACCTCTGTCGGAGTGCAGATGCAGAACAGGAAGGGGAGGGGACGGACCAGGGGAGACCAGAGACAAGGTGACGGGAGGCCATGCCTCGGAGACGAGGCAGGGAGGGGTGACCAAGGCGATGGTGCCAGAGGAGGGTCTGGTGGGACAGGAGGCGACACGAGCAGGGGGCAGACTCAGGTGCAGACCTGGACGCTGTAGCAAACACCTGACCCGACGCAGCTACCTGACCAGACGCAGCAACCGGAGGAGACGCGGTATTCAGTGTGTACAGGCTCGACCCCGGCTGACGGGTAAACGTGGCCAGAAGGCGGCCCGTCCGAGCACACGTGCAGTGGGTCACCCGCTGACTCGCAGGAGTGAACTGGTCAACTCCCCCATCCTGCAGGTCAGCACCAGGACCCATCCTGTGGGTCCTGCAAGTTCGTAGAGAACGAGAGGAGGTAAAGACCTGACAGGGAGCCAGACGGGGCCGCTGGACACGGTAAGAAAGTGGAGAAGTGGGCAAGGACAGGACCCCCAGAGGGGTCTGCCAGGGAGACCGCAACCGGCCGACCCGAGTCAAGGGTGAAGGTGTGCAAGACCGCAGCAGGTGCGGTACCAGAGAGAGCAGACTCACCAGCACCTAGAGCAGTAGACGCACGGGCACCTAGGGCAGCAGCCTCACCGGCACCTGGAGAAGGGGACGCGACAGCACCTAGGGCAGCAGCCTCACCAGCACCTAGAGCAGCAGACTGGAGACCGGGGTCAGACGGCACACACAGAGAACAGGCACCCTCAGCACTAGTAGGCAATGCATACATGGCAGTGAGGATAGCATCATAGTCAAGAGCATAGACATCTACCCTCTGCCTAAGCAGCTCCACCCAGTCGGGGAGCTCAGCCGCGTCGCCAAACTCTGTACGCCAGGCGTCGCTCAGACGGGCGAAGCAGCGGGACTCCGTGTGACCAAACGTCCCGCAAGGCTGGCCAGTCCTAGTACCAGTGCGAAGGACGTACGGGCAGCGAGCAGAACCCCGTGTCCCTCCACGCTGAGCGTACCACTCACGAAGCTACGGGGGCGAAGGAACCGCGCGCACACGTCGCTGCAGCTGCACCTGGCCACTACAAGAAGCGCCGGAACTACTCACTCCAGGACGACTCCCACTACGGCCACCCCGACAGCCCCAACGAGCGTACCACTCACGAAGCTGTTGGGGCGTGAGAGACTCACGCGGACGGCGCTGGAGCTGCATCTGGCCACGCCAGGAGCAGCAGTAGCAGCAGGAAGAGCAATAACAACAGGAGCAGCAGTAGCAGCAGTACGGGCAGGGCAGTGCTCACCAGCAGTAACAGGCGAGGGCTCCGCGGCAGCTCCAGGGGCGGCAGCTGCAGGGGCGGCTGCTCCAGGGGCCATGGGCGGCTGCTGCAGGGGCGGCTGCTCCAGGGGCCAGGGGCGGCTGCTGCAGGGGCGGCTACTCCAGGGGCCAGGGGCGGCAGCCGCAGGGGCGGCTGCTCCAGGGGCCAGGGGCGGCTGCTGCAGAGGCGGCTGCTCCAGGGGCCAGGGGCGGCTGCTGCAGGGGCGGCTGCTCCAGGGGCCAGGGGCGGCAGCTGCAGGGGCGGCTGCTCCAGGGGCCAGGGGCGGCTGCTGCAGGGGCGGCTGCTCCAGGGGCCAGGGGCGGCTGCTGCAGGGGCGGCTGCTCCAGGGGCCAGGGGCGGCTGCTCCAGGGGCCAGGAGCGGCTGCTGCAGGGGCGGCTGCTCCAGGGGCCAGGGGCGGCTGCTGCAGGGGCGGCTGCTCCAGGGGCCAGGGGCGGCTGCTGCAGGGGCGGCTGCTCCAGGGGCCAGGGGCGGCAGCGGCTGCGGCTCCTTCTCCGGCGGCGGCAGCTGCTGCAGGTTCGGCGGCGGCAGCTGTTGCGGGTCCGGCGGCGGCAGCTGCTGCAGGTTTGGTGGCGGCAGCTGCGGCAGGTCCGGCGGCGGCAGCTGCTGCAGGTCCGGCGGCGGCAGCTGCGGCAGGTCCGGGGGCGGCGGCTGCTGCAGGGGTCGCCTCGGCGGCTGCTGCAGGCGGAGGCCGCGACTAAAGGAGGGGCGGGGCCGCAACAGAGGGGCGGCACAGCCGGGAGGAGGGGGGGGGGGGGGGGGGGCGCACCAGCGGGTGAGCAGGCCGCGCGGAGCCGTCACGGCAGCGGCAGCGGCGAACAGCAGCAGCGACAGCGGAAGCGACAGCAGCTGCTGCTGGGCGGCGGCGACGGGGCGGCAGGGCGGCTACGACGGGCCGCGAAGAGCCGTGGAGGGGCCGTGGAAGGGCCGCGAGGAGCAGCGTAAGGGGCCGCGATGGGCCGCAAAGGGGCCGCGAAGGGCCGTGAGGGGGCCGCGAAGGGCCGCGAAGGGGGCCGCGAAGGACCGTGAGGGGGCCGCGAAGGGCCGCGAAGGGGACCGCGAAGGGCCGTGAGAGGGTTGCGAAAGGCCGCGAAGGGGCCGCGAGGGGCCTTAAGAAGGGCCGCGAAGGGGCCGCTAAGGAGGGCCGCGAGGGGGCCGCTAAGGGGGGGCCGCGAGGGGGCCGCTAAGGGGGGCCGCGAGGGGCCACGAAGGGGCCGCTAAGGGGGGCCGCGAGGTTAGGGCAGGGCGCGAAGCGCGATTCGGGCAGGCTAAGAAAAATTCGGTGGGCCCTTGGAAAAAAAATAGTTCCCACTAGGGAACCTGCTCAGAATACCATGTGAAAAGAGTAGCGAGGAATGATTGACTAGTGGAAAGGTGGATACAAGTACAACCCTAGAAAAATGTTATACCCCATATGTGCTACCCCACTGTAGCCTACAGTGACTAAGTAATATAAGTCTGACAAAACTCTCATTTTCAAAAGAACATTTGATCACATGAGCTCAGTTAAACGTATTGAAGTTGTTCATGATAATTTATATTGCTTTCGAATGTTTCTAAGATGACATATATATTTTTCACGATGTTATTACTCTGTCATGGTTATATATTATATAAAACTATGTAATCTGTCATACGAAAGTACTAAAGGTATTTGACTAGCTGTTATATGTTCTATGTTATTACTATTGGAAAAAGTTTTTTGCATTTGTTATATATGTTATCGAGCGTGCGTTGTGACGAGCAAGCATCGTGACGAGTGAGCATCGTGACGAGCGAGCATCGTGACGAGCGAGCATCGTGACGAGCGAGCATCGTGACGAACGAGCATCTGACGAGCGAGCATCGTGGCGAGCGAGCATCGTGACGAGGGAGCATCGTGACGAGGAGCATCGTGACGAGCGAGCATCGTGACGAGCGAGCATCGTGACGAGCGAGCATCGTGACGAGCGAGCATCGTGACGAGCGAGCATCGTGACGAGCGAGCATCGTGACGAGCGAGCATCGTGACGAGCGAGCATCGTGACGAGCGAGCATCGTGATGAGCGAGCATCGTGACGAGCGTGCATCGTGACGAGCGAGCATCGTGACAGGTTTCGATTTATATCTGGTAGTTTGTTATATATATCTAAAACTCTAATTTGTAAAAGAACATTTGATCATATGAAATCTGACGGCCGCGTCTGCCGACAAATGCTAGAGAAGCGCTCGAATCCCTATAGGCGTAGGGAAATGCGTTGAACGACCTGAATGTTGTTGCATATTTGGGTGGTCCATGCTCAAAGACACATACCAGAGCAATTCTGACTTGATTCGTGCGTACAGAAAAGTTCGGCGCTTGCGATGACGGCCGCGTCTGCCGACAAATGCTAAGGAAGCCCTCGGATCTCTATAGGCGTAGGGAAAAGAGTCGAACGACCTGAATGTTGCTGCATATTTGGGTAGCCCATGCTGAAATACACCTACCAGAGCAATTCCGGCTTGGTTCGTGCGCACAGAAAAGTCTGGCGCCTGCGACGGCGTCTGTCGACAAATGCTAACTAGGCGCTCAATTCCCTATAGGCGTAGGGAAAAGCATCAAACGACCTGAAATTTGTTGCAAATTCGTGTGGCCCATGCTCAAATATACCTACCAGAGCAATTCTGGCTTGGTTCGCAACCACACAAAAGTTCGGCGCCTGCGATGACGGCCGCGTTTGCCGACAAATGCTAAGGAAGCGCACGGCATAGGGAAAAGCATCGAACGACCTGAATGTTGTTGCTTATTCGGATGGCCCATGCTCAAATACACCTACCAGAGCACTTTGGGGTTGGTTTGCGCGCACATAAAAGTTCGGCGCCTGGGATGACGGCCGCGACTGCCGACAAATGCTAAGGAAGCGCACGGATCCCTATAGGCGTAGGGAAAAGCATCGAACGACCTGAATGTTGTTGCTTGTTCGGATGGCCCATGCTTAAATACACCTATCAGAGAAATTTCGGGTTGGTTCGCGCGCACAGAAAAGTTTGGCGCTTGCGATGACGCCCGCGTCTGCCGGCAAATGCTAAAGAAGTGCTCGAATCCCTATAGGCGTAGGGAAAAGAGTCGAACGACCTGAGTGTTGTTGCTATGTCGGATGGCCCATGCTTAAATACACCTACCAGAGCAATTCGTTCGGCGTCTGCGATGACGGCCGCGACTGCCGACAAATGCTAAGGAAGCGCACGGCGTAGGAAAAAGTATCAAACAACCTGAATGTTGTTGCTTATTTGGATGGCCCATGCCTAAATACACCTACCAGAGCAATTTCGGGTTGGTTCGAACGCGCACAAAAAAGTTCGGCGTTTGCGATGACGGCCGCGTCTGCCGGCAAATGCTAAAGAAGCGCTCGGATCCCTATAGGCATAGGGAAAAGAGTCGAACGACCTGAGTGCTGTTGCCTATTTGGATGGCCCATGCTTGGATACACCTACCAGAGCAATTTCGGGTTGGTTCGCGTGCACAAAAAAGTTCGGCGCCTGCGATGACGGTCGCGTATGCTGGCAAATGCTAAAGAAGCACTCGGATCCCTATAGGCGTAGGGCAAAGAGTCGAACGACCTGAATGTTGCTGCATATTCGGGTGGCCCATGCTGAAATACACCTACCAGAGCAATTCTGGCTTGGTTCGCGCGCACAGAAAAATTCGGCGCCTGCGATGACGGCCGCGACTGCCGACAAATGCTAAGGAAGCGCACGGCATAGGGAAAAGCATCGAACGACCTGAATGTTGTTGCTTATTCTGATGGCCCATGCTTAAGTACACCTACCATAGCAATTTGGGGTTGGATTGCGCGCACAAAAAAGTTTGGCGCTTGCGATGACGGCCGCGTCTGCCGACAAATGCTAAAGAAGCGCTCGGATTCCTATAGGCGTAGGGAAAAGAGTCGAATGACCCGAGTGTTGTTGCTTATACGGGTGGCCCATGCTTAAATACACCTACCAGAGCAATTCCGGCTTGGTTCGAGTGCACAATAAAGTTCAGCGCCTGCGATGACGGCCGCGTCTGTCGACAAATGCTAAGAAAGCGCACGGATCCCTATAGGCGTAGGGAAAAGCATCAAACGACCTGAATGTTGTTGCATATTCGGGTGGCCCATGCTCAAATACAACTACCAGAGCAATTCCGGCTTGGTTCGCGCGCATAGAAAAGTTCGGCGCCTGCGATGACGACCGCGTCTGCCGGCAAATGCTAAAGAAGCGCTCGAATCCCTATGCGCGTAGGGAAAAGAGTCGAACGACCTGAGTGTTGTTGCTTATACGGGTGGCCCGTGCTTAAATACACCTACTAGAGCAATTCCGGCTTGGTTCGCGCGCACAGAAAAGTTCGGCGCCTGCGATGACGGCTGCGTCTGCCGACAAATGCTAAGGAAGCGCACGAAGCCCTATAGGCGTAGGGAAAAGCATCGAACGACCTAAATGTTGTTTCATATTTGAGTTGCCCATGCTCAAATACACCTACCAGAGCAATTCCGGCTTGGTTCGCGCGCATAGAAAAGTTCGGCGCCTGCTATGACGGCCGCGTCTGCCGACAAATGCTAAGGAAGCGCTCGGATCCCTAAAGGCGTAGGGAAAAGCGTCGAACGATCTGAATGTCGTTGCATATTCGGGTGGCCCATGCTCAAATACACCTACCAGAGCAATTCTGGCTTGGTTCGCGCGCACAGAAAAGTTCAGCGCATGCGATGACGACCGCGTCTGCCGACAAATGCTAAGGAAGCGCTCGAATCCCTACAGGCGTAGGGAAAAGCGTCGAACGACCTGAATGTCGTTCCATATTCGGGTGGCCCATGCTCAAAGACACCTACTAGATAAATTTCGGCTTGGTTCGCGCGCACTGAAAAAGTTCGGCGCTTGCGACGACGGCCGCGTTTGCCGACAAATGCTAAGGAAGCGCTCGGATCCCTAAAGGCGTAGGGAAAAGCGTCAAACGATCTGAATGTCGTTGCATATTCGGGTGGCCCATGCTCAAATACACCTACCAGAGCAATTCTGGCTTGGTTCGCGCGCACAGAAAAGTTCAGCGCATGCGATGACGACCGCGTCTGCCGACAAATGCTAAGGAAGCGCTCGAATCCCTACAGGCGTAGGAAAAGCGTCGAACGACTTGAATGTTGTTGCATATTCGGGTGGCCCATGCTCAAATACACCTACCAGCACAATTCCGGCTTGGTTCGCGCGCACAGAAAAGTTCGGCGCCTGCGATGACGACGGCCGTGTCTGCCGCCAAATGCTAAGGAAGCGCTCGGATCCCTACAAACGTAGGGAAAAGCGTCGAACGAGATGAATGTTGTTGCATATTCGGGTGGCCCATGCTCAAATACACCAGACAAAGCAATTCCGACTTGGTTCGCGCGCCGACCAGAGCGAGCATCGTGACGAGCGAGCATCGTGACAGGTTTGTTGTAAGTTTTCGATTTATATCAGGTAGATTGTTATAAGTTTCTCTAAAACAAAATTTCACGTTTTTTTCCATATATATATCTAAAACTCTCATTTATAAAAGAACATTTGATCACATGCTCAGTAAAACGTATTGAAGTTGTTCATGATAATTTATATTGCTATCGAATGTTTCTAAGATAACATATATATTTTTCGCGATGTTATTACTCTTAAAACTATGTAATCTATCATACGAAAGTACTAAAGGTATTTGACTAGCTGTTATATGTTCTATGTTATTACTATTGGAAAATGTTTTTTGCATTTGTTATATATGTTATCGAGCGTGCGTTGTGACGAGCAAGCATCGTGACGAGTGAGCATCGTGACGAGCGAGCATCGTGGCGAGCGAGCATCGTGACGAGGAGCATCGTGACGAGCGAGCATCGTCACGAGCGAGCATCGTGGCGACCGAGCATCGTGACGAGTGAGCATCGTTACGAGCCTGCATCGCGACGAGCGTGCATCGTGACGAGCGTGCATCGTGACTAGCGAGCATCGTGACGAGCGAGCATCGTGACGAGCGAGCATCGTGACGAGCGAGCATCGCGAGAGCGAGCATCGTGACGAGCGGCATCGTGACGAGCGAGCATCGTGACGAGCGAGCATCGTGACGAGCGTGCATCGTGACGAGCGAGCATCGTGACAGGTTTCGATATATATCTGATAGTTTGTTTTAAGTTTCTTTAAAACAAATGCTAGAGAAGAACATTTGATCATATGAAATCTGACGGCCGCGTCTGCTGACAAATGCTAGAGAAGCGCTCGGATCCCTATAGGCATAGGGAAAAGCGTTGAATGACCTGAATGCTGTTGCATATTCGGGTGGCCCATGCTCAAAGACACCTACCAGAGCAATTCTGACTTGATTCGCGCGCACAGAAAAGTTCGGCGCCTGCGATGACGGCCGCGACTGCCGACAAATGCTAAGGAAGGGCACGGATCCCTATAGGCGTAGGGAAAAGCATCGAACGACCTTAATGTTGCTGCTTATTCGGATGGCCCATGCTTAAATACACCTACCAGAGCAATTTCGGGTTGGTTCGCGCGCACAGAAAAGCTCGGCGCTTGCGATGACGGCCGCGTCTGCCGGCAAATACTAACGAGGCGTAGGGAAAAGAGTCGAACGACCTGAATGTTGTTGCTTATACGGGTGGCCCATGCTTACAAACACCTATCAGAGCAATTCTGGCTTGGTTCGCGCGCACAGAAAAGTTCGGCGCCTGCGATGACGGCCGCGACTGCCGACAAATGCAAAGGAAGCGCACGCCATAGGGAAAAGCATCGAACGTCCTGACTATTGTTGCTTATTCGGATGGCCCATGCTTAAATACACCTACCAGAGCAATATGGGGTTGATTTGCGCGCACAAAAAAGTTCGGCGCTTGCGATGACGGCCGCGTCTGCCGGCAAATGCTAAAGAAGCGCTCGGATCTCTATAGGCGTAGGTAAAAGAGTCGAACGACCTGAGTGTTGTTGCTTATACGGGTGGCCCATGCATATATACACCTACCAGAGCAATTCCGGCTTGGTTCGCGCGCACAGAAAAGTTTGGCGCCTGCGATGACGGCTGCGTCTGCCGACAAATGCTAAGGAAGCGCACGAAACCTTATAGGCGTAGGGAAAAGCATCGAACGGCCTGAATGTTGTTTCATATTTGAGTTGCCCATGCTCAAATATATCTACCAGAGCAATTCCGGCTTGGTTCGCGCGCATAGAAAAGTTCGGCGCCTGTGATGACGGTCGCGTCTGCCGACAAATGCTAAGGAAGCGCTCGGATTCCTATAGGCGTAGGGAAAAGCGTCGAACGACCTGAATGTCGTTGCATATTCGGGTGGTCCATGCTCAATCACACCTACTAGAGCAATTCCGGCTTGGTTCGCGCGCACAGAAAAAGTTCGGCGCCTGCGACGACGGCCGCGTTTGCCGACAAATGCTAAGGAAGCGCTCGGATCCCTACAGGCGCAGGGAAAAGCGTCGAACGATCTGAATGTCGTTGCATATTCGGGTGGCCCATGCTCAAAACACCTACCAGAGCAATTCTGGATTGGTTCTCGTGCACAGAAAAGTTCGGCGCCTGTGATGACGACCGCGTCTGCCGACAAATGCTAAGGAAGCGCTCGGATCCCTACAGGCGTAGGGAAAAGCGTCGAACGACCTGAATGTTGTTGCATATTCGGGTGGCCCATGCTCAAATACACCAGACAAAGCAATTCCGACTTGGTTCGCGCGCCGACCAGAGCGAGCATCGTGACGAGCAAGCATCGTGACAGGATTGTTGTAAGTTTTCGATTTATATCTGGTAGATTGTTATAAGTTTCTTTAAAACAAAAATTCACGTTTTTTTCCATATATATATCTAAAACTCTCATTTACAAAAGAACATTTGATCACATGGGCTCAGTTAAACGTATTGAAGTTGTTCATGATAATTTATATTGCTATCGAATGTTTCTAAGATAACATATATATTTTTCACGATGTTATTACTCTTAAAACTATGTAATCTGTCATACGAAAGTACTAAAGGTATTTGACTAGGTGTTATATGTTCTATGTTATTACTATTGGAAAATGTTTTTTGCATTTGTTATATATGTTATCGAGCGTGCGTTGTGACGAGCAAGCATCGTGACGAGTGAGCATCGTGACGAGCGAGCATCGTGACGAGGAGCATCGTGACGAGGAGCATCGTGACGAGCGAGCATCGTGACGAGCGAGCATCGTGACGAGCGAGCATCGTGACGAGCGAGCATCGTGACGAGCGAGCATCGTGACGAGCGAGCATCGTGACGAGCGAGCATCGTGACGAGCGAGCATCGTGACGAGCGAGCATCGTGACGAGCGTGCATCGTGACGAGCGAGCATCGTGACGAGCGTGCATCGTGACGAGCGAGCATCGTGACAGGTTTCGATTTATATCTGGTAGTTTGTTATAAGTTTCTTTAAAACAAAATTTCAAGTTTTTTCCATATATATATATATATATATATATATCTAAAACTCTAATTTGTAAAAGAACATTTGATCATATGAAATCTGACGGCCGCGTCTGCCGACAAATGCTAGTGAAGCGCTCGGATCCCTATAGGCGTAGGGAAATGCGTTGAACGACCTGAATGTTGTTGCATATTCGGGTGGTCCATGCTCAAAGACACCTATGTCAAACATTGTATGTTTACATTGTGTAGGCTATAGTGGGTTTAGCCTTAGGGGGTACACAAACTTAGGGTTTCCTACTTGTACCCAACTTTGTGCTAGTTCATTCATTCCTGTTTCATTCATTCTAACATGGTATCAGAGCAGGTCCTCCGCTAGGACCGAATTTTTTAGGGCCCACCACTACTGACTGCTTACTAGCGCCCTAGTGCGCCCTACTGTCGGAGCGCCCTCGAGCGCCTCCCCCCAGCGCCCTCGTGCGCTCCTCCTTAGCGGCCCTGTAAGGCCCCGCGACCCGCGACCCGCCCCTTTGCGGCCCCGTCGGCCCCGCGAGCTGCCCCCCTTAGCGGCCCCTTACGGCCCCGTCGACCCCGCGCGCCGCCCCTTAGCGGCCCCTCACGGCCCCGTCGACCTCGCGCGCCGCCCCTTAGCGGCCCCTCACGGCCCCGTCGACCCCGCGCGCCGCCCCTTAGCGGCCCCTCACGGCCCCGTCGACCCCGCGCGCCGCCCCTTAGCGGCCCCTCACGGCCCCGTCGACCCCGCGCGCCGCCCCTTAGCGGCCCCTCACGGCCCCGTCGACCCCGCGCGCCGCCCCTTAGCGGCCCCTCACGGCCCCGTCGACCCCGCGCGCCGCCCCTTAGCGGCCCCTCACGGCCCCGTCGACCCCGCGCGCCGCCCCTTAGCGGCCCCTCACGGCCCCGTCGACCCCGCGCGCCGCCCCTTAGCGGCCCCTCACGGCCCCGTCGACCCCGCGCGCCGCCCCTTAGCGGCCCCTCACGGCCCCGTCGACCCCGCGCGCCGCCCCTTAGCGGCCCCTCACGGCCCCGTCGACCCCGCGCGCCGCCCCTTAGCGGCCCCTCACGGCCCCGTCGACCCCGCGCGCCGCCCCTTAGCGGCCCCTCACGGCCCCGTCGACCCCGCGCGCCGCCCCTTAGCGGCCCCTCACGGCCCCGTCGACCCCGCGCGCCGCCCCTTAGCGGCCCCTCACGGCCCCGTCGACCCCGCGCGCCGCCCCTTAGCGGCCCCTCACGGCCCCGTCGACCCCGCGCGCCGCCCCTTAGCGGCCCCTCACGGCCCCGTCGACCCCGCGCGCCGCCCCTTAGCGGCCCCTCACGGCCCCGTCGACCCCGCGCGCCGCCCCTTAGCGGCCCCTTACGGCCCCCGTCGACCCCGCGCACCGCCCCTTAGCAGCCCTTCTCGGCCCCGTCGACCCCGCACGCGCCCCATCTAGAGGCCTCGTCGGCCCCGTCGACCCCGCGCGCGCCCCACCCAACAGCCCCGGTAGCCCCGCACGCGACAGCCACGGCCCCGCCAGAACCAAGCCGCCCGAACCGAGCCGCCCGAACCGAGCCGCCCAGCCCGAGCCGAGCCGCGCCGCCCGAACCGAGCCGCGCCGCCCTCCCGTACTGAGCAGCCCCCTCTGGACCGAGCCGCCCTACCTGAGTTGCGCTGCCTGCTGCTTTTAGGGTTTCAACTGCTCCTACTGCTACTACTGCTCCTGCTCCTACTGCTACTATGGCTAGCCCTCCTGTGCTAGCTTTCGATGCTGAGGGCCGCCCAGTGAAGTTTGACACCTGGCTAGATGACCTGCACCTCTTCCTACAGCTCACTGCCAAGGAGGACATCTCACTGTACGATCACGCCCTAGGCCATGCCACTGCCCCTGCTGCTACTGCTGACAGCACTGCCCGCTCACAGTGGCAGACTCGTGACGCCCACGCTCGCTTTGCTATTCGCAACTCCCTGCCGATAGATGAGCGCGAGCACTTTGGCCAGCACAAGACTGCACAAGCACTGTACACTGCTGTCGTTGCCCGCTACTCCTCACCTGCCTCTGCCGCGCTAGGCCGTCTCTCACTCCCCTACCTGTTCCCCGACCTGTCCTCTTTCCACACAGTCGCTGACCTCATCACGCACCTCCGTACTAGTGAGGCCCGCTTCCGTGCCGCTATGCCCGATGAGTTTCTTGCCACGAACCCCCCCCCGCTCTGGCTCACTCTCTACCACCTAGTCACCCGCCTCCCTGACACTCTGCGTGCAGTCAGGGATCACTTCCTAGCTCGCTGCCCCACTGAGCTCACCATTGCCCTCCTCGAGAAGGAACTACTTGCAGCTGAGGCTAGCATAGTCGCTGTAGGTGCCTCTCGTGGCGACCCCCGCACCCCGTTCTTTGAGGGGTGTTCCCCTTCCCCCCTTCTTCCCTCTGTCGCCTCTGCTTCTACTGTCGACCTCCTTGGTGCTGAGAAGGTCGGGACTGCGTCCGCTTCGAGCTGGCGCCGCAGCGGCAAGGGCAAAGGGGGCAAGGGAGGAGGAGGAGACGGCGGGGGAGGCGGTGGTGGGGGCGGTGGCGGCGGTGGGGGTGGTGGTGGGGCTGGAGGGACTAGTGGCAGCGGTGGGGGTGGTGGCGGCAGTGGCGGGGGAGGTGGCAGGGGCGGGGGCGGTGGTGGGGGCGGCGGTGGACGCGGCGGCGGCAGGGGAGGGGGTGGTCGAGGAGGTGGCGGCGGAGGTGGTGGTCGTGGAGACGCTGGCAGTGGCCAGAGCCAGCAGCACACTCCGTCGCCCCAGGAGCTCCGTGAGTGGTACTCTCAGCACGGGGGGGGGGGGGGTGGCCATAGCTGCACGTACGTCATCCGCACTGGTGACCGCACTGGTCAGACGTGTGGGAGGGCGCACGCCACGCAGCGCTGCTTCTCCCGCCTCGACGACGCTTGGCGTACTCAGTTCCCTGATGCCACTGAGATGCCCCGCTGGGCTGACCTGATGAAGAAAAACATTGATATCTATGCTCTAGACTTTGATGCTATTCTCACTGCCATGTATGTGTTGTCTACTAGTGGAGAGGGTGCTCAGTACCTGCGTGTTCCGCCCGACCCGGGCATTCGGACCAGTGAGGCTGCTGCTCTAGGTGCTAGCGTGTCTGCTGCCCCAGGTGCTGGTGAGGCTGCTGCTCTAGGTGCTAGTGAGTCTGCGCCCCCTGGTACTGAGTCGACTGAGGCACTGCACACCTTCACACTGGATTCAGGTGCTTCTCGCTGTTTCTTTCGTGACCGCACTGCCCTTGAGCAGCTTGCTCGGCCAGTTGCTGTCTCCCTCGCTGACCCCTCTGGGGGTCCGGTCATTGCGACCTCCTCCACTGTCCTTCCTTGTCCTGCGGTCCCGTCGGGCACACTGTCAGGTCTCCACCTCCCCTCGTTCTCTACGAACTTGGTGGCGGGGTGTGCGCTCCAGGACGGGGGTGTTCACCAGTTCACCCCTGCCTACGAGCGCGTGACACACTGCACGTGTGCTCGGACGGGCCGTCACCTGGCTACCTTCACTCGGCAGCCAGGGTCGGACCTGTACACACTGACCACTGAGTCCCCTCAGGTAGCTGCGTCTGCGTCTGCGTCAGGTCAGCTGTCGGCCCCCTGCTCGTGTCGCTCTCTGGCGCACGAGACTGTCCTCTGGCACCACCGACTTGGTCACCCATCCGTGCAGCGCCTTCGTGCCATGCACAAACGGTACCTTGTCTCTGGTCTTCCCAGGGTACTCCCTCCCCTCCCACCCTCGCCTGCTCCTCCCTGTCTTCCTTGTGTCGAGGGGCGGCAGCGCGCCGCTCCTCACTCCTCCTCGTTTCCCCCGACGACTGCTCCCTTGCAGACGCTCCACATGGACGTGTGGGGCCCAGCCCGCGTCCGTGGTCAGGGTCAGGAGAGGTACTTCCTGATTGTTGTTGACGACTACTCGCGCTACACCACGGTCTTCCCCTTGCGCACCAAGGGTGAGGTCCCTGATGTTTTGATCCCTTGGATCCGCAGAGCCCGTCTTCAGCTCAGCGAGAGGTTCCACTCGGACTTTCCTGTCCTGCGTCTGCACTCTGACAGAGGTGGTGAGTTCTCCTCCGACCTCTTGGCAGCCTACTGTGCGGAGCACGGCATTGAGCACCGCAGAATGGGGTTGCTGAGCGCCGCATTGGCTTGGTCATGGAGGTCGCTCGTACCTCCTTGATCCATGCGGCTGCCCCCCACTTTCTGTGGCCGTTTGCGGTCCGATACGCTGCGCATCAGCTCAACCTCTGGCCCCGTGTCTCCTTGCCGGAGACTTCCCCAACACTGCGTTGGACGGGAGAGGTTGGCGATGCGTCTCGTTTTTGGGTCTGGGGATCTCAAGCTTTTGTTCGCGATACGTCCGCGGACAAGCTCTCCTCCCGCGCTGTTCCTTGTGTCTTCCTTGGCTTTGTCCCGGACGCGTCTGGTTGGCAGTTTTACCACGCCACCTCGCGCCGGGTCCTGCCCTCTCAGGACGTCACTTTTGACGAGTCCGTGCCCTACTACCGCCTCTTCCCCTACCGCACTGCCCCGCTCCCCCCCCCGCCTCTCTTCCTCGCGCCAGGTGCTGCTGTGGTAGACCCCCTCCCCCCTCAGGGTGCCGCTCCCTCAGGTGTGTCCCAGGTAGACCCGGTTGAGCCTGTCAAGGTAGCTGTCGACTCTCGTCCTGCTAGGGGTGCTGAGCCTGAGCGTGCGGAGCCTGGGGGTGCGGAGCCTGGGGGTGCGGAGTCTGGGGGTGCTGATCCTGGGGGTGCGGAGCCTGCGGGTGCTGAGTTTGGGGGTGCTGAGTCTGGGGGTGCTGAGTCTGGAGGTACTGAGCCTGGGAGTGCTACACCTGGAGGAGCTCTCTCCTCACAGCAGCTGCGTGAGTGGTACTTACAGTACTGCAGCCTCAGGAGAGGTGCTTCTGGAGCTAGGAGTGCTGCTGGAGCTGGTGCCAGTGCTTCCCCTCCTAGGCGGGATCTGCCCTCTCCTCAGCGGCTCCGAGAGTGGTACGCGCGGCGCTGCAGTCTCCGGAGTGGCGCTCCTAGAGTCGCGGACCCTAGTGCTGGAGGTGCTGCTGCTGGTGCTCCTGGAGGTGCTGCTGGTGCTGGTGCTGCTGCCGCTGCTGGAGGTGCGACTGGTGCTGCTGGAGCTGCTGGAGGTACTGCTACTTCTGGAGGTGGTGCTGGTGCTGAGGACCCGGGCGTTGGAGCTGCTACTGGTGCTGCGGACCCGGGCGTTGGAGCTGCTGCTGGTGCTGCGGACCCGGGCGTTGGAGCTGCTGCTGGTGCTGCCGACCCTGGAGTTGGAGCTGCTGCTGGAGCTGAGGACCCTGGAGTTGGAGCTGCTGCTGGTGCTGCCGACCCTGGAGTTGGAGCTGCTGCTGGAGCTGAGGACCCTGGAGTTGGAGCTACTGCTGGTGCTGCGGACCCGGGAGCTGGTGCTGCCGGTGTAGCTGGAGACCCTGGAGCTGAGGGTGCTGGAGGTGCCTCTGCTGGTTCTGGAGGCGCTGCGCGGCCGCGGCCGTACTTTGTTCCGCTCCTTCAGCAGGTTCTTGGTCAGCCGCCTCCCCCTAGTCCTGCTCCCTCCTTCGAGTGTCCTCCGCCTGTCCTGTCGCAGTCACAGCTACCGCCTGCCTCGCCACTCCCTGGTCCTGCTCCTTACACTGGTCCGACAGGCGGTCTCACTGAGCGTCGTGAGCCTGAGTCTCGTCCTGTGTCGCCAGAGTCTCGGTCCGCGTCGCCTGTTCGTGCTGCTCGCACTGGTCGTCGTGTCCCGCGTCAGCGTCCACCTGCTGTCCCAGGCACTCACGAGATGGCGCTTCGTCCTTCCACTGCTCCCCAGCGTGTCCTTCTGCCGTCTCCTCCTGCTTCCTCTCTTCCTGCTCTTGCTGACCCGGAGTCTGACTCCCTTCGTGCTGCCAGTCCTACTGTCACGCGTCTCCTCGCCACTGTTGTCACTGACCCTACCTTTGAGTCCTCTGCTGCGTCTGCTCTAGTCGCTGAGTTAGTTGCCTTTGCTGCCGCCTGTCGTCTAGACTACGCCGCTAGCCTTGTTGCTGAGTCTGAGTCTGTCTGTCCTCCGTCCGTCGGGGGTGAGTGTGCTCTTGGCACGGACGTCCTTGAGGACAGGCAGGAGGAGTTTGAGTGCTTTGCCGCTGCTTTACCTCATCTCGTGTCCATGCTGGTTGTCCCTGAGGGAGACCCGGATGCTCCAGACATCCCGACCCCGCGCTCTTACGCTGAGGCAATCGCGGGTGAGTACTCCTCTCAGTGGCAGACAGCCATGGACGCAGAGATGGCTTCTTGGAAGTCCACAGGCACCTACGTTGACGAGGTTCCCCCACCTGGGGCGAACATCGTCAGTGGCATGTGGATTTTCAGGGTGAAGCGGCCGCCGGGTTCTCCGCCTGTCTTCAAGGCGCGTTACGTTGCACGAGGCTTCAGTCAGCGAGAGGGAGTTGACTTCTTCCAGACCTTCTCCCCGACCCCGAAGATGACCACTCTTCGGGTTCTGCTGCACGTCGCCGCTCAGCGTGACTACGAGCTCCACTCTCTTGACTTCAGCACTGCTTTCCTACAGGGCAGCCTGCACGAGGAGATCTGGCTGCGCCGCCCACCTGGCTTCACTGGGTCGTTCCCTCCTGGTACCCAGTGGAGCCTCCGGCGGCCAGTCTACGGTCTCCGACAGGCGCCGCGTGAGTGGCACGACACACTGAGGACTACGCTTGCGGCTCTTGGGTTCGCTCCTTCTACTGCTGACCCGTCGCTGTTTCTACGCACCGACACTTCGCTGCCGCCGTTCTACATCCTCGTGTACGTCGACGACTTGGTCTTTGCCACTGCTGACACTGAGGCGAGGTGTACGTCGGGCATGGGGCTAGTGCTTGGAGGACGAGACCGAGTTGTACTCACTGGGCACTCAGACACTTCTTGGGCTGACGACCAGGCTACTCAGCGGTCGTCTCAGGGCTACACCTTCAGCCTTGGCTCTGGCTCTGTTTCTTGGTGTTCTACACGCTCTTCTTCTGTTCTCAGCTCCAGTTGTGAGGCTGAGTTCTACGCTACAGCCATGGCGGCCCAGGAGCTACGCTGGCTCACCTACCTGCTGACCGACCTCGGAGAGCGGCCTCATTCTCCTCCAGTGCTGTACGTCGACAACAAGGCAGCCATTGCCTTGTGTGAGGAGCACAGACTGGAGCACAGAACGAAGCACATCGCTCTGCGCTACTTCCTTGCTCGAGAGCTGCAGCAGCGTGGTCAGCTTCGTCTTACCTACGTGGCCACTCGGGCCAACACTGCTGATGTGTTCACCAAGGCGCTTCAGCCTTGTGACCATCAGCGTTTCTGTACTGTTCTAGGCCTTGTGCCTACTCTCCCTCACTTGCTCACTTCTTGACTCTGTTTGTACTGTGATCTCTACATATATACCTGCATGCTTACACTTGCCAGGTTGTGATCACTGTACCTCTTGTTATATTATCAAACTGCATGTGAACTGGTCTTGTGACCGCTTGCTTGTGCTCGGAATTTGTGTGGTATCCTTGAGATCCACCCTGAGCTTTGTTTTGCTTTGCTTTGCTTTGACTGGTCTTGTGACCCTCTGGTTGTCTCCCACTTCGCCTATGGGGGTGTGTCAAACATTGTATGTTTACATTGTGTAGGCTATAGTGGGTTTAGCCTTAGGGGGTACACAAACTTAGGGTTTCCTACTTGTACCCAACTTTGTGCTAGTTCATTCATTCCTGTTTCGTTCATTCTAACAACCTACCAGAGCAATTCTGACTTGATTCGCGCGCACAGAAAAGTTCGGCGCCTGCGATGACGGCCGCGTCTGCCGACAAATGCTAAGGAATCCCTCGGATCTCTATAGGCGTAGGGAAAAGAGTCGAACGACCTGAATGTTGTTGCATATTCGGGTGGCCCATGCTGAAATACACCTACCAGAGCAATTCCGGCTTGGTTCGTGCGCACAGAAATGTTTGGCGCCTGCGACGACGTCTGTCGACAAATGCTAACTAGGCGCTCAATTCCCTATATGCGTAGGGAAAGGCATCAAACGACCTGCAAGTTGTTGCATATTCGTGTGGCCCATGCTCAAATACACCTACCAAAGCAATTCTGGCTTGGATCGCGCGCATAGAAAAGTTCAGCGCCTGCGATGACGGCCGCGTCTGCCGACAAATGCTAAAGAAACGTTTGGATCCCTATAGGCGTAGGGAAAAGAGTCGAACGAGTCCCCAACTATCTACACCCCAAATGCTCATATTCGGTAATGCTACACCCCACACTACACCGCACCATAACTGGCACCTTATATGCATAACCGTGCATATTCGGTGACAAGGGGAATAGGTGATTAGGCGAAGGCCAATAAGCCAATAGGCCAATAGGCCAATAGGCCAATAGGCCAATAGGCCAGTAGGCCAGTAGGCCAGTAGGCCAATAGGCCAAAAGGCCAGTAGGCCAGTAGGCCAGTAGGCCAGTAGGCCAGTAGGCCAGTAGGCCAGTAGGCCAATAGGCCAGTAGGCCAATAGGCCAATAGGCCAATAGGCCAATAGGCCAATACGCCAATAGGCGAATAGGCGAATAGGCGAATAGGCCAGTAGGCCAGTAGGCCAGTAGGCTAGTAGGCCAGTAGGCCAATAGGCGAATAGGCGAATAGGCGAATAGGCGAATAGGCCAATAGGCGAATAGGCGAATAGGCGAATAGGCGAGTAGGCGAGTAGGCGAGTAGGCGAGTAGGCCAGTAGGCCAGTAGGCCAGTAGGCCAGTAGGCCAGTAGGCCAGTAGGCCAGTAGGCCAGTAGGCCAGTAGGCCAGTAGGCCAGTAGGCGAGTAGGCGAGTAGGCGAGTAGGCGAGTAGGCGAGTAGGCGAGTAGGCGAGTAGGCGAGTAGGCCAGTAGGCCAGTAGGCCAGTAGGCCAATAGGCCAATAGGCCAATAGGCGAATAGGCGAATAGGCGAATAGGTGATTAGGCGAAGGTTAATAGGCGAATAGGCGAATAGGCCAATAGGCCAATAGGCTAGTAGGCCAGTAGGCCAGTAGGCCAGTAGGCCAGTAGGCCAATAGGCCAGTAGGCCAGTAGGCCAGTAGGCCGGTAGGCCAGTAGGCCAGTAGGCCAATAGGCCAGTAGGCCAATAGGCCAATAGGCCAATAGGCCAATAGGCCAATAGGCGAATAGGCGAATAGGCGAATAGGCCAGTAGGCCAGTAGGCCAGTAGGCCAGTAGGCCAGTAGGCCAGTAGGCCGGTAGGCCAATAGGCCAAGAGGCCAATAGGCGAATAGTCGAATAGGCGAATAGGCGAATAGGTGATTAGGCGAAGGTTAATAGGCCAATAGGCCAATAGGCCAGTAGGCCAATAGGCCAATAGGCCAATAGGCCAATAGGCCAGTAGGCCAATAGGCCAGTAGGCCAGTAGGCGAATAGGCGAATAGGCGAATAGGCAGGCGAGTAGGCCAGTAGGCCAGTAGGCCAGTAGGCCAGTAGGCCAGTAGGCCAATAGGCCAATAGGCCAATAGGCCAATAGGCGAATAGGCCAATAGGCGAATAGGCGAATAGGCGAATAGGCGAATAGGCGATTAGGCGAAGGCCAATAGGCCAGTAGGCCAATAGGCCAGTAGGCCAGTAGGCCAGTAGGCCAGTAGGCCAGTAGGCCAGTAGGCCAGTAGGCCAGTAGGCCAGTAGGCCAGAAGGCCAGTAGGCCAGTAGGCCAGTAGGCCAATAGGCCAATAGGCCAATAGGCCAATAGGCCAATAGGCCAATAGGCCAATAGGCCAATAGGCCAATAGGCGAATAGGCGAATAGGCCAGTAGGCCAGTAGGCCAGTAGGCCAGTAGGCCAGTAGGCCAGTAGGCCAGTAGGCCAGTAGGCCAGTAGGCCAGTAGGCCAATAGGCCAATAGGCCAAGAGGCCAATAGGCGAATAGTCGAATAGGCGAATAGGCGAATAGGTGATTAGGCGAAGGTTAATAGGCCAATAGGCCAATAGGAAAATAGGCCAATAGGCCAATAGGCCAGTAGGCCAGTAGGCCAGTAGGCCAATAGGCCAGTAGGCGAGTAGGCCAGTAGGCCAGTAGACCAGTAGGCCAATAGGCCAGTAGGCCAATAGGCCAATAGGCCAATAGGCGAATAGGCGAATAGGCGAATAGGCGAATAGGCAAATAGGCCAATAGGCCAATAGGCGAATAGGCGAATAGGCCAGTAGGCCAGTAGGCCAGTAGGCCAGTAGGCCAGTAGGCCAGTAGGCCAGTAGGCCAGTAGGCCAGTAGGCCAGTAGGCCAGTAGGCCAGTAGGCCAATAGGCCAATAGGCCAAGAGGCCAATAGGCGAATAGTCGAATAGGCGAATAGGCGAATAGGTGATTAGGCGAAGGTTAATAGGCCAATAGGCCAATAGGAAAATAGGCCAATAGGCCAATAGGCCAGTAGGCCAGTAGGCCAGTAGGCCAATAGGCCAGTAGGCGAGTAGGCCAGTAGGCCAGTAGACCAGTAGGCCAATAGGCCAGTAGGCCAATAGGCCAATAGGCGAATAGGCGAATAGGCGAATAGGCGAATAGGCAAATAGGCGAATAGGCCAGTAGGCCAGTAGGCCAGTAGGCCAGTAGGCCAGTAGGCCAGTCGGCCAGTAGGCCAGTAGGCCAGTAGGCCAGTAGGCCAGTAGGCCAGTAGGCGAGTAGGCGAGTAGGCGACTAGGCGACTGGGCGACTAGGCGAATAGGCGAATAGGCGAGTAGGCGAGTAGGCGAGTAGGCCAGTAGGCCAGTAGGCCAGTAGTCCAGTAGGCAAGTAGGCGAATAGGCGAATAGGCGAATAGGCGAGTAGGCGAGTAGGCGAGTAGGCGAGTAGGCGAGTAGGCGAATAGGCGAGTAGGAGAGTAGGCGAGTAGGCGAGTAGGCGAGTAGCCGAGTAGGCCAGTAGGCCAGTAGGCCAGTAGGCCAGTAGGCCAGTAGGCCAGCAGGCCAGTAGGCCAGTAGGCCAGTAGGCCAGTAGGCCAGTAAGCCAGTAGGCCAGTAGGCGAGTAGGCGAGTTAGCGAGTAGGCGAGTAGGCGAGTAGGCGAGTAGGCGAGTAGGCGAGTAGGCGAGTGGGCGAGTAGGACAGTAGGCCAGTAGGCCAGTAGGCCAGTAGGCCAATAGGCCAATAGGCGAATAGGCGAATAGGCGAATAGGCGAATAGGTGATTAGGCGAAGGCCAATAGGCCAATAGGCCAATAGGCCGGTAGGCCAGTAGGCCAGTAGGCCAATAGGCCAAAAGTCCAAAAGGCCAGTAGGCCAGTAGGCCAGTAGACCAGTAGGCCAGTAGGTCAGTAGGCCAGAGGGCCAATAGGCCAGTAGGCCAATAGGCCAATAGGCCAATAGGACAATAGGCCAATAGGCCAATAGGCCAATAGGCAAATAGGCGAATAGGCGAATAGGCCAGTAGGCCAGTAGGCCAGTAGGCCAGTAGGCCAGTAGGCCAGTAGGCCAGTAGGCCAATAGGCCAGTAGGCCAATAGGCCAGTAGGCCAATAGGCCAATAGGCCAATAGGCCATTAGGCGAATAGGCGAATAGGCGATTACGCGAATAGGCGAGTAGGCCAGTAGGCCAATAGGCCAGTAAGCTAGTAGGCCAGTAGTAGGCCAGTAGGCCAGTAGGCCAGTAGGCCAGTAGGCCAATAGGCCAATAGGCCAATAGGCCAGTAGGCCAGTAGGCCAGTAGGCCAATAGGCCAAAAGTCCAAAAGGCCAGTAGGCCAGTAGGCCAGTAGACCAGTAGGCCAGTAGGTCAGTAGGCTAGAGGGCCAATAGGCCAGTAGGCCAATAGGCCAATAGGCCAATAGGACAATAGGCCAATAGGCCAATAGGCCAATAGGCAAATAGGCGAATAGGCGAATAGGCCAGTAGGCCAGTAGGCCAGTAGGGTAGTAGGCCAGAAAGCCAGTAGGCCAGTAGGCCAATAGGCCAGTAGGCCAGTAGGCCAATAGGCCAATAGGCCAATAGGCCAATAGGCGAATAGGCGAATAGGCGAATAGGCGAATAGGTGATTAGGCGAAGGCCAATAGGCCAATAGGCCAATAGGCCAATAGGCCAGTAGGCCAGTAGGCCAGTAGGCCAATAGGCCAAAAGTCCAAAAGGCCAGTAGGCCAGTAGGCCAGTAGACCAGTAGGCCAGTAGGTCAGTAGGCCAGAGGGCCAATAGGCCAGTAGGCCAATAGGCCAATAGGCCAATAGGACAATAGGCCAATAGGCCAATAGGCCAATAGGCAAATAGGCGAATAGGCGAATAGGCCAGTAGGCCAGTAGGCCAGTAGGCCAGTAGGCCAGTAGGCCAGTAGGCCAGTAAGCCAGTAGGCCAGTAGGCCAATAGGCCAGTAGGCCAGTAGGCCAATAGGCCAATAGGCCAATAGGCCAATAGGCGAATAGGCGAATAGGCGTATAGGGGAATAGGTGATTAGGCGAAGGCCAATAGGCCAATAGGCCAATAGGCCAATAGGCCAGTAGGCCAGTAGGCCAGTAGGCCAATAGGCCAATAGGCCAAAAGGCCAGTAGGCCAGTAGTTTAGTAGGCCAGTAGGCCAGTAGGCCAGTAGGCCAGTAGGCCAATAGGCCAGTAGGACAATAGGCCAATAGGCCAATTGGCCATTAGGCGAATAGGCGAATAGGCGATTAGGCGAATAGGCGAGTAGGCCAGTAGGCCAATAGGCCAATAGGCCAATAGGCCAGTAGGCCAGTAGGCCAGTAGGCCAATAGGCCAATAGGCCAGTAGGCCAGTAGGCCAGTAAGCCAGTAGGCCAGTAGTAGGCCAGTAGGCCAGTAGGCCAGTAGGCCAGTAGGCCAATAGGCCAATAGGCCAATAGGCCAGTAGGCCAGTAGGCCAGTAGGCCAGTAGGCCAGTAGGCGAATAGGCGAGTAGGCGAATAGGCGAATAGGCGAATAGGCGAATAGGCGAGTAGGCGAGTAGGCGAGTAGGCGAGTAGGCCAGTAGGCCAGTAGGCCAGTAGGCCAGTAGGCCAGTAGGCCAATAGGCCAATAGGCCAATAGGCCAATAGGCCAATAGGCCAATAGGCGAATAGGCGAATAGGCGAATAGGCGGATAGGCGAATAGGCGAATAGGCGAATAGGCGAATAGGCGAAGGCCAATAGGCCAGTAGGCCAGTAGGCCAGTAGGCCAGTAGGCCAAAAGGCCAGTAGGCCAGTAGGCCAGTAGGCCAGTAGGCCAGTAGGCCAGTAGGCGAGTTGGCGAGTAGGCGAGTAGGCCAGTAGGCCAGTAGGCCAGTAGGCCAGTAGGCCAGTAGGCCAGTAGGCCAGTAGGCCAGTAGGCCAGTAGGCCAGTAGGCCAGTAGGCCAGTAGGCCAGTAGGCCAGTAGGCGAGTAGGCGAGTAGGCCAGTAGGCCAGTAGGCCAGTAGGCCAGTAGGCCAGTAGGCCAATAGGCCAATAGGCCAATAGGCGAATAGGCGAATAGGCGAATAGGTGATTATGCGAAGGCCAATAGGCCAGTAGGCCAGTAGGCCAATAGGCCAAAAGTCCAAAAGGCCAGTAGGCCAGTAGGCCAGTAGACCAGTAGGCCAGTAGGTCAGTAGGCCAATAGGCTAATAGGCCAGTAGGCCAATAGGCCAATAGGCCAATAGGACAATAGGCCAATAGGCCAATAGGCCAATAGGCCAATAGGCGAATAGGCGAATAGGCCAGTAGGCCAGTAGGCCAGTAGGCCAGTAGGCCAGTAGGCCAGTAGGCCAGTAGGCCAGTAGGCCAGTAGGGTAGTAGGCCAGTAAGCCAGTAGGCCAGTAGGCCAATAGGCCAGTAGGCCAGTAGGCCAATAGGCCAATAGGCCAATAGGCCAATAGGCGAATAGGCGAATAGGCGTATAGGGGAATAGGTGATTAGGCGAAGGCCAATAGGCCAATAGGCCAATAGGCCAGTAGGCCAGTAGGCCAGTAGGCCAGTAGGCCAGTAGGCCAGTAGGCCAATAGGCCAGTAGGCCAATAGGCCAGTAGGCCAGTAGGCCAGTAGGCCAGTAGGCCAGTAGGCCAGTAGGCCACTAGGCCAGTAGGCCAATAGGCCAATAGGCCAATAGGCCAATAGGCGAATAGGCGAATAGGCGATTAGGCGAATAGGCGAGTAGGCCAGTAGGCCAGTAGGCCAGTAGGCCAGTAGGCCAGTAGTAGGCCAGTAGGCCAGTAGGCCAGTAGGCCAGTAGGCCAATAGGCCAGTAGGCGAATAGGCGAGTAGGCGAATAGGCGAATAGGCGAATAGGCGAGTAGGCGAGTAGGCGAGTAGGCAAGTAGGCGAGTAGGCCAGTAGGCCAGTAGGCCAGTAGGCCAGTAGGCCAATAGGCCAATAGGCCAATAGGCCAATAGGCCAATAGGCCAATAGGCGAATAGGCGAATAGGCGAATAGGCGATTAGGCGAAGGCCAATAGGCCAGTAGGCCAATAGGCCAGTAGGCCAGTAGGCCAGTAGGCCAGTAGGCCAGTAGGCCAGTAGGCCAGTAGGCCAGTAGGCCAGTACGCTAGTAGGCCAGTAGGCCAGTAGGCCAGTAGGCCAGTAGGCCAGTAGGCCAGTAGGCCAATAGGCCAGTAGGCGAGTAGTCGAGTAGGCCTGTAGGCGAGTAGGCCAGTAGGCCAGTAGGCCAGTAGGCCAGTAGGCCAGTAGGCCAGTAGGCCAGTAGGCCAGTAGGCCAGTAGGCCAGTAGGCCAGTAGGCCAGTAGGCCGGTAGGCCAGTAGGCCAGTAGGCCAATAGGCCAATAGGCCAGTAGGCCAGTAGGCCAGTAGGCCAGTAGGCCAATAGTCCAGTAGGCCAGTAGGCCAGTAGGCCGGTAGGCCAGTAGGCCAGTAGGCCAATAGGCCAGTAGGCCAATAGGCCAATAGGCCAATAGGCCAATAGGCGAATAGGCGAATAGGCGAATAGGCGAATAGGCGAATAGGCTAGTAGGCCAGTAGGCCATTAGGCCAGTAGGCCAGTAGGCCAGTAGGCCAGTAGGCCAGTAGGCCAGTAGGCCAGTAGGCCAGTAGGCCAAGAGGCCAATAGGCCAAGAGGCCAATAGGCGAATAGTCGAATAGGCGAATAGGCGAATAGGCGAATAGGCGATTAGGCGAAGGTTAATAGGCCAATAGGCCAGTAGGCCAATAGGCCAATAGGCCAATAGGCCAATAGGCCAGTAGGCCAATAGGCCAGTAGGCCAGTAGGCGAATAGGCGAATAGGCGAATAGGCAGGCGAGTAGGCCAGTAGGCCAGTAGGCCAGTAGGCCAGTAGGCCAATAGGCCAATAGGCCAATAGGCGAATAGGCGAATAGGCCAATAGGCGAATAGGCGAATAGGCGAATAGGCGAATAGGCGATTAGGCGAAGGCCAATAGGCCAGTAGGCCAATAGGCCAGTAGGCCAGTAGGCCAGTAGGCCAGTAGGCCAGTAGGCCAGTAGGCCAGTAGGCCAGTAGGCCAGTAGGCCAGTAGGCCAGTAGGCCAGTAGGCCAATAGGCCAATAGGCCAATAGGCCAATAGGCCAATAGGCCAATAGGCCAATAGGCGACTAGGCGAATAGGCGAATAGGCGAATAGGCCAGTAGGCCAGTAGGCCAGTAGGCCAGTAGGCCACTAGGCCAGTAGGCCAGTAGGCCAGTAGGCCAGTAGGCCAGTAGGCCAGTAGGCCAGTAGGCCAATAGGCCAATAGGCCAAGAGGCCAATAGGCGAATAGTCGAATAGGCGAATAGGCGAATAGGCGAATAGGCGAATAGGTGATTAGGCGAAGGTTAATAGGCCAATAGGCCAGTAGGCCAGTAGGCCAGTAGGCCAATAGGCCAGTAGGCCAGTAGGCCAGTAGGCCAGTAGGCCAGTGGGCCAGTAGGCCAATAGGCCAGTAGGCCAATAGGCCAATAGGCCAATAGGCGAATAGGCGAATAGGCGAATAGGCGAATAGGCGAATAGGCCAGTAGGCCAGTAGGCCAGTAGGCCAGTAGGCCAGTCGGCCAGTAGGCCAGTCGGCCAGTAGGCCAGTAGGCCAGTAGGCCAGTAGGCCAGTAGGCCAGTAGGCGAGTAGGCGAGTAGGCGAGTAGGCGAGTAGGCGAGTAGGCGACTAGGCGACTAGGCGACTAGGCGAATAGGCGAATAGGCGAGTAGGCGAGTAGGCGAGTAGGCCAGTAGGCCAGTAGTCCAGTAGTCCAGTAGGCAAGTAGGCGAATAGGCGAATAGGCGAATAGGCGAATAGGCGAGTAGGCGAGTAGGCGAGTAGGCGAGTAGGCGAGTAGGCGAGTAGGCGAGTAGGCGAGTAGGCGAGTAGGCGAGTAGCCGAGTAGGCCAGTAGGCCAGTAGGCCAGTAGGCCAGTAGGCCAGTAGGCCAGTAGGCCAGTAGGCCAGTAGGCCAGTAGGCCAGTAGGCCAGTAGGCCAATAGGCCAATAGGCCAAGAGGCCAATAGGCGAATAGTCGAATAGGCGAATAGGCGAATAGGCGAATAGGCGAATAGGTGATTAGGCGAAGGTTAATAGGCCAATAGGCCAGTAGGCCAGTAGGCCAGTAGGCCAATAGGCCAGTAGGCCAGTAGGCCAGTAGGCCAGTAGGCCAGTGGGCCAGTAGGCCAATAGGCCAGTAGGCCAATAGGCCAATAGGCCAATAGGCGAATAGGCGAATAGGCGAATAGGCGAATAGGCGAATAGGCCAGTAGGCCAGTAGGCCAGTAGGCCAGTAGGCCAGTCGGCCAGTAGGCCAGTCGGCCAGTAGGCCAGTAGGCCAGTAGGCCAGTAGGCCAGTAGGCCAGTAGGCGAGTAGGCGAGTAGGCGAGTAAGCGAGTAGGCGAGTAGGCGACTAGGCGACTAGGCGACTAGGCGAATAGGCGAATAGGCGAGTAGGCGAGTAGGCGAGTAGGCCAGTAGGCCAGTAGTCCAGTAGTCCAGTAGGCAAGTAGGCGAATAGGCGAATAGGCGAATAGGCGAATAGGCGAGTAGGCGAGTAGGCGAGTAGGCGAGTAGGCGAGTAGGCGAGTAGGCGAGTAGGCGAGTAGGCGAGTAGGCGAGTAGCCGAGTAGGCCAGTAGGCCAGTAGGCCAGTAGGCCAGTAGGCCAGTAGGCCAGTAGGCCAGTAGGGCAGTAGGCCAGTAGGCCAGTAGGCCAGTAGGCCAGTAGGCGAGTAGGCGAGTAGGCGAGTAGGCGAGTAGGCGAGTAGGCGAGTAGGCCAGTAGGCCAGTAGGCCAATAGGCCAATAGGCGAATAGGCGAATAGGCGAATAGGCGAATAGGTGAATAGGCCAGTAGGCCAGTAGGCCAGTAGGCCAGTCGGCCAGTAGGCCAGTCGGCCAGTAGGCCAGTAGGCCAGTAGGCCAGTAGGCCAGTAGGCCAGTAGGCCAGTAGGCGAGTAGGCGAGTAGGCGAGTAGGCGAGTAGGCGACTAGGCGACTAGGCGACTAGGCGAATAGGCGAATAGGCGAGTAGGCGAGTAGGCGAGTAGGCAAGTAGGCCAGTAGGCCAGTAGTCCAGTAGGCAAGTAGGCGAATAGGCGAATAGGCGAATAGGCGAATAGGCGAGTAGGCGAGTAGGCGAGTAGGCGAGTAGGCGAGTAGGCGAGTAGGCGAGTAGGCGAGTAGGCGAGTAGCCGAGTAGGCCAGTAGGCCAGTAGGCCAGTAGGCCAGTAGGCCAGTAGGCCAGTAGGCCAGTAGGCCAGTAGGCCAGTAGGCCAGTAGGCCAGTAGGCGAGTAGGCGAGTAGGCGAGTAGGCGAGTAGGCGAGTAGGCCAGTAGGCCAGTAGGCCAATAGGCCAATAGGCGAATAGGCGAATAGGCGAATAGGTGATTAGGCGAAGGCCAATAGGCCAATAGGCCAATAGGCCAATAGGCCAATAGGCCAATAGGCCAATAGGCCTGTAGGCCTGTAGGCCAGTAGGCCAATAGGCCAAAAGTCCAAAAGGCCAGTAGGCCAGTAGGCCAGTAGACCAGTAGGCCAGTAGGTCAGTAGGCCAGTAGGCCAATAGGCCAGTAGGCCAATAGGCCAATAGGCCAATAGGACAATAGGCCAATCGGCCAACAGGCCAATAGGCGAAAAGGCGAATAGGCGAATAGGCCAGTAGGCCAGTAGGCCAGTAGGCCAGTGGGCCAGTAGGCCAGTAGGCCAGTAGGCCAGTAGGCCAGTAAGCTAGTAGGCCAGTAGGCCAATAGGCCAGTAGGCCAGTAGGCCAATAGGCCAATAGGCCAATAGGCCAATAGGCGAATAGGCGAATAGGCGTATAGGGGAATAGGTGATTAGGCGAAGGCCAATAGGCCAATAGGCCAATAGGCCAATAGGCCAGTAGGCCAGTAGGCCAGTAGGCCAATAGGCCAATAGGCCAAAAGGCCAGTAGGCCAGTAGGCCAGTAGGCCAGTAGGCCAGTAGGCCAGTAGGCCAGTAGGCCAGTAGGCCAATAGGCCAGTAGGCCAATAGGCCAATAGGCCAATAGGCCAATAGGCGAATAGGCGAATAGGCGATTAGGCGAATAGGCGAGTAGGCCAGTAGGCCAGTAGGCCAGTAAGCCAGTAGGCCAGTAGTAGGCCAGTAGGCCAGTAGGCCAGTAGGCCAGTAGGCCAATAGGCCAATAGGCCAATAGGCCAGTAGGCCAGTAGGCCAGTAGGCCAGTAGGCGAATAGGCGAGTAGGCGAATAGGCGAATAGGCGAATAGGCGAGTAGGCGAGTAGGCCAGTAGGCCAGTAGGCCAGTAGGCCAGTAGGCCAGTAGGCCAGTAGGCCAGTAGGCCAATAGGCCAATAGGCCAATAGGCCAATAGGCCAATAGGCCAATAGGCGAATAGGCGAATAGGCGAATAGGCGGATAGGCGAATAGGCGAATAGGCGAATAGGCGAATAGGCGAAGGCCAATAGGCCAGTAGGCAAGTAGACCAGTAGGCCAGTAGGCCAGTAGGCCAAAAGGCCAGTAGGCCAGTAGGCCAGTAGGCCAAAAGGCCAGTAGGCCAGTAGGCCAGTAGGCCAGTAGGCCAGTAGGCCAGTAGGCCAGTAGGCCAGTAGGCGAGAAGGCGAGTAGGCGAGTAGGCCAGTAGGCGAGTAGGCGAGTAGGCCAGTAGGCCAGTAGGCCAGTAGGCCAGTAGGCCAGTAGGCCAGTAGGCCAGTAGGCCAGTAGGCCAGTAGGCCAGTAGGCCAGTAGGCCAGTAGGCCAGTAGGCCAGTAGGCCAGTAGGCGAGTAGGCGAGTAGGCGAGTAGGCCAGTAGGCCAGTAGGCCAGTAGGCCAGTAGGCCAATAGGCCAATAGGCCAATAGGCCAGTAGGCCAATAGGCCAATAGGCCAATAGGCCAATAGGCCAATAGGCCAGTAGGCCAGTAGGCCAGTAGGCCAATAGGCCAAAAGTCCAAAAGGCCAGTAGGCCAGTAGGCCAGTAGACCAGTAGGCCAGTAGGTCAGTAGGCCAGTAGGCCAATAGGCCAGTAGGCCAATAGGCCAATAGGCCAATAGGCGAATAGGCGAATAGGCGAATAGGCGTATAGGGGAATAGGTGATTAGGCGAAGGCCAATAGGCCAATAGGCCAATAGGCCAATAGGCCAGTAGGCCAGTAGGCCAGTAGGCCAATAGGCCAATAGGCCAAAAGGCCAGTAGGCCAGTAGGCCAGTAGGCCAGTAGGCCAGTAGGCCAGTAGGCCAGTAGGCCAGTAGGCCAGTAGGCCAATAGGCCAGTAGGCCAATAGGCCAATAGGCCAATAGGCGAATAGGCGAATAGGCGATTAGGCGAATAGGCGAGTAGGCCAGTAGGCCAGTAGGCCAGTCGGCCAGTAGGCCAGTAGTAGGCCAGTAGGCCAGTAGGCCAGTAGGCCAGTAGGCCAATAGGCCAGTAGGCGAATAGGCGACTAGGCGAATAGGCGAATAGGCGAATAGGCGAATAGGCGAATAGGCGAGTAGGCGAGTAGGCGAGTAGGCGAGTAGGCCAGTAGGCCAGTAGGCCAGTAGGCCTGTAGGCCAATAGGCCAATAGGCCAATAGGCCAATAGGCCAATAGGCGAATAGGCGAATAGGCAAATAGGCGAATAGGCGAATAGGCGAAGGCCAATAGGCCAGTAGGCCAGTAGGCCAGTAGGCCAGTAGGCCAGTAGGCCAAAAGGCCAGTAGGCCAGTAGGCCAGTAGGCCAGTAGGCCAGTAGGCCAGTAGGCCAGTAGGCCAGTAGGCCAGTAGGCCAGTAGGCCAGTAGGCCAGTAGGCCAGTAGGCCAGTAGGCCAGTAGGCCAGTAGGCCAGTAGGCCAGTAGGCCAGTAGGCCAGTAGGCCAGTAGGCCAGTAGGCCGGTAGGCCAGTAGGCCAGTAGGCCAATAGGCCAATAGGCCAATAGGCCAATAGGCCAATAGGCCAATAGGCGAATAGGCGAATAGGCGAATAGGCGAATAGGCCAGTAGGCCAGTAGGCCAGTAGGCCAGTAGGCCAGTAGGCCAGTAGGCCAGTAGGCCAGTAGGCCAGTAGGCCAGTAGGCCAATAGGCCAAGAGGCCAATAGGCGAATAGTCGAATAGGCGAATAGGCGAATAGGCGAATAGGTGATTAGGCGAAGGTTAATAGGCCAGTAGGCCAATAGGCCTGTAGGCCAATAGGCCAATAGGCCAATAGGCCAATAGGCCAGTAGGCCAATAGGCCAGTAGGCCAGTAGGCGAATAGGCGAATAGGCGAATAGGCAGGCGAGTAGGTCAGTAGGCCAGTAGGCCAGTAGGCCAGTAGGCCAGTAGGCCAATAGGCCAATAGGCCAATAGGCCAATAGGCGAATAGGCCAATAGGCGAATAGGCGAATAGGCGAATAGGCGAATAGGCGATTAGGCGAAGGCCAATAGGCCAGTAGGCGAATAGGCCAGTAGGCCAGTAGGCCAGTAGGCCAGTAGGCCAGTAGGCCAGTAGGCCAGTAGGCCAGTAGGCCAGTAGGCCTGTAGGCCAATAGGCCAATAGGCCAATAGGCCAATAGGCCAATAGGCCAATAGGCGAATAGGCGAATAGGCGAATAGGCGAATAGGCGAATAGGCGAAGGCCAATAGGCCAGTAGGCCAGTAGGCCAGTAGGCCAGTAGGCCAGTAGGCCAAAAGGCCAGTAGGCGAGTAGGCCAGTAGGCCAGTAGGCGAGTAGGCCAGTAGGCCAGTAGGCCAGTAGGCCAGTAGGCCAGTAGGCCAGTAGGCCAGTAGGCCAGTAGGCCAGTAGGCCAGTAGGCCAGTAGGCCAGTAGGCCAGTAGGCCAGTAGGCCAGTAGGCCAGTAGGCCAATAGGCCAGTAGGCCAGTAGGCCAGTAGGCCGGTAGGCCAGTAGGCCAGTAGGCCAATAGGCCAATAGGCCAGTAGGCCAGTAGGCCAGTAGGCCAGTAGGCCAATAGGCCAGTAGGCCAGTAGGCCGGTAGGCCAGTAGGCCAGTAGGCCAGTAGGCCAGTAGGCCAGTAGGCCAGTAGGCCAGTAGGCCAGTAGGCCAGTAGGCCAGTAGGCCAGTAGGCCAATAGGCCAATAGGCCAAGAGGCCAATAGGCGAATAGTCGAATAGGCGAATAGGCGAATAGGCGAATAGGTGATTAGGCGAAGGTTAATAGGCCAATAGGCCAATAGGCCAATAGGCCAATAGGCCAATAGGCCAGTAGGCCAGTAGGCCAGTAGGCCAATAGGCCAGTAGGCCAGTAGGCCAGTAGGCCAGTAGGCCAGTAGGCCAGTAGGCCAATAGGCCAGTAGGCCAATAGGCCAATAGGCCAATAGGCGAATAGGCGAATAGGCGAATAGGCGAATAGGCGAATAGGCCAGTAGGCCAGTAGGCCAGTAGGCCAGTAGGCCAGTAGGCCAGTAGTCCAGTCGGCCAGTAGGCCAGTAGGCCAGTAGGCCAGTAGGCCAGTAGGCCAGTAGGCCAGTAGGAGAGTAGGCGAGTAGGCGAGTAGGCGAGTAGGCGAGTAGGCGACTAGGCGACTAGGCGACTAGGCGAATAGGCGAATAGGCAAGTAGGCGAGTAGGCGAGTAGGCGAGTAGGCCAGTAGGCCAGTAGTCCAGTAGGCAAGTAGGCGAATAGGCGAATACGCGAATAGGCGAATAGGCGAGTAGGCGAGTAGGCGAGTAGGCGAGTAGGCGAGTAGGCGAGTAGGCCAGTAGGCCAGTAGGCCAGTAGGCCAATAGGCCAATAAGCGAATAGGCGAATAGGCGAATAGGCGAATAGGTGATTAGGCGAAGGCCAATAGGCCAATAGGCCAATAGGCCAATAGGCCAGTAGGCCAGTAGGCCAGTAGGCCAATAGGCCAAAAGTCCAAAAGGCCAGTAGGCCAGTAGGCCAGTAGACCAGTAGGCCAGTAGGTCAGTAGGCCAGTAGGCCAATAGGCCAGTAGGCCAATAGGCCAAAAGGCCAATAGGACAATAGGCCAATAGGCCAATAGGCCAATAGGCGAATAGGCGAATAGGCGAATAGGCCAGTAGGCCAGTAGGCCAGTAGGCCAGTAGGCCAGTAGGCCAGTAGGCCAGTAAGCCAGTAGGCCAGTAAGCCAGTAGGCCAGTAGGCCAGTAGGCCAGTAGGCCAGTAGGCCAGTAGGCCAGTAGGCCAGTAGGCCAGTAGGCCAGTAGGCCAATAGGCCAATAGGCCAAGAGGCCAATAGGCGAATAGTCGAATAGGCGAATAGGCGAATAGGCGAATAGGTGATTAGGCGAAGGTTAATAGGCCAATAGGCCAATAGGCCAATAGGCCAATAGGCCAATAGGCCAGTAGGCCAGTAGGCCAGTAGGCCAATAGGCCAGTAGGCCAGTAGGCCAGTAGGCCAGTAGGCCAGTAGGCCAGTAGGCCAATAGGCCAGTAGGCCAATAGGCCAATAGGCCAATAGGCGAATAGGCGAATAGGCGAATAGGCGAATAGGCGAATAGGCCAGTAGGCCAGTAGGCCAGTAGGCCAGTAGGCCAGTAGGCCAGTAGTCCAGTCGGCCAGTAGGCCAGTAGGCCAGTAGGCCAGTAGGCCAGTAGGCCAGTAGGCCAGTAGGCCAGTAGGCGAGTAGGCGAGTAGGCGAGTAGGCGAGTAGGCGACTAGGCGACTAGGCGACTAGGCGAATAGGCGAATAGGCAAGTAGGCGAGTAGGCGAGTAGGCGAGTAGGCCAGTAGGCCAGTAGTCCAGTAGGCAAGTAGGCGAATAGGCGAATACGCGAATAGGCGAATAGGCGAGTAGGCGAGTAGGCGAGTAGGCGAGTAGGCGAGTAGGCGAGTAGGCCAGTAGGCCAGTAGGCCAGTAGGCCAGTAGGCCAATAGGCCAATAAGCGAATAGGCGAATAGGCGAATAGGCGAATAGGTGATTAGGCGAAGGCCAATAGGCCAATAGGCCAATAGGCCAATAGGCCAGTAGGCCAGTAGGCCAGTAGGCCAATAGGCCAAAAGTCCAAAAGGCCAGTAGGCCAGTAGGCCAGTAGACCAGTAGGCCAGTAGGTCAGTAGGCCAGTAGGCCAATAGGCCAGTAGGCCAATAGGCCAAAAGGCCAATAGGACAATAGGCCAATAGGCCAATAGGCCAATAGGCGAATAGGCGAATAGGCGAATAGGCCAGTAGGCCAGTAGGCCAGTAGGCCAGTAGGCCAGTAGGCCAGTAAGCCAGTAGGCCAGTAAGCCAGTAGGCCAGTAGGCCAATAGGCCAGTAGGCCAGTAGGCCAATAGGCCAATAGGCCAATAGGCGAATAGGCGAATAGGCGTATAGGGGAATAGGTGATTAGGCGAAGGCCAATAGGCCAATAGGCCAATAGGCCAATAGGCCAGTAGGCCAGTAGGCCAGTAGGCCAATAGGCCAATAGGCCAAAAGGCCAGTAGGCCAGTAGGCCAGTAGGCCAGTAGGCCAGCAGGCCAGTAGGCCAGTAGGCTAGTAGGCCAATAGGCCAGTAGGCCAATAGGCCAATAGGCCAATAGGCCAATAGGCGAATAGGCGAATAGGCGATTAGGCGAATAGGCGAGTAGGCCAGTAGGCCAGTAAGCCAGTAGGCCAGTAGTAGGCCAGTAGGCCAGTAGGCCAGTAGGCCAATATGCCAATAGGCCAATAGGCCAGTAGGCCAGTAGGCCAGTAGGCCAGTAGGCCAGTAGGCGAATAGGCGAGTAGGCGAATAGGCGAATAGGCGAATAGGTGAATAGGCGAGTAGGCGAGTAGGCGAGTAGGCGAGTAGGCCAGTAGGCCAGTAGGCCAGTAGGCCAGTAGGCCAATAGGCCAATAGGCGAATAGGCCAATAGGCCAATAGGCCAATAGGCGAATAGGCGAATAGGCGAATAGGCGAATAGGCGGATAGGCGAATAGGCGAATAGGCGAATAGACGAATAGGCGAATAGGCGAAGGCCAATAGGCCAGTAGGCCAGTAGGCCAGTAGGCCAGTAGGCCAAAAGGCCAGTAGGCCAGTAGGCCAGTAGGCCAGTAGGCCAGTAGGCCAGTAGGCCAGTAGGCCAGTAGGCCAGTAGGCGAGTAGGCGAGTAGGCGAGTAGGCCAGTAGGCGAGTAGGCCAGTAGGCCAGTAGGCCAGTAGGCCAGTAGGCCAGTAGGCCAGTAGGCCAGTAGGCCAGTAGGCCAGTAGGCTGTCAAACATTATACATGTTCATATTGTGTAGGCTATAGTGGGTTTAGCCTTAGGGGGTACAACATTGCTAGGGTTTCCTACTTGTATCACCCTGCTGCCTAGTTTCACACATTCTCTCGTTCAGTTCTACATTCTAACATGGTATCACGAGCCTAGGTTGCTACCTAGGAACGCTTTCTCCTACGGGCCCACTATTCCGCTAGAAGCGCCCTCGTGCGCCCTACCTTACGTCCGCCCTCGTGCGCCTTTCTATACTCGTGCGCCCTCGTGCGCCCTCGTGCGCCCTACCTTACGTGCGCCCTCGTGCGCCCCCGTGCGACCCGCCCTTCGGTCTGCCCGCGTGCCGTCCTGCAGCCCTCGCGCTGCCTCCTGCAAGCTAGTACGGCCCTCGAGCCGCCCCTGCAGGTCCGTCAGGCCCCCGAGCCGCCTCTGCAGACCCGTCAGGCCCCCCCGAGCCGCCTCTGCAGGCCCGTCAGCCCCGAGAGCCGCCCCTGCAGCCAGCGCGCTGCCCTGCCGAGCCGCGTGTTGCCCGTGGGCGCTGCCTCTGCCCCGTCGCGCTGCCCTGGGGAGCCGCGCGCGACCCCCGCTGTCCCGTCGTGTCGCCCTGGGGAGCCGCGCTCGGCCCCCGCTGCCCCGTCGCGACGCCCTGGGGAGCCGCGCTCGGCCCCCCGCTGCCCTGTCGCGACGTCCTGGGGAGCCGCGCTCGGCCCCCGCTGACCCGTCGCGACGCCCTAGGGAGCCGCGCGCGACCCCCCGCTGCCCCGTCGCGACGCCCTGGGGAGCCGCGCGCGCCCCCCCCCCCCCCCCCCTCCGCTGCCCCGTCGCGACGCCCTGGGGAGCCGCGCGCTGCCCCCCCCCCCCCTCGCTGCTGCCCGAGCCACCCTGCAGCCCGCGAGCCGCCTCTGCAGCGCCGAGTGCGCTCTGCCAAACCCTAAAATAAATAATTAATAAAAAAAAAAAAAAAAAAAAGGGAGCAGCTGCCCCTGGCCCCTAGAGCAGCCGCCCCTGGAGCAGCTGCCCCTGCAGCAGCCGCCCCTGCAGCAGCTGCCCCTGCAGCAGCCGCCCCTGGACCTCTGCAGCCGCCCCTGGCCCCTGGAGCAGCCGCCTCTGCAGCTGCCGCGGAGCCCTCGCCCTGCAGTGGTAGCGGCCTCGCCGTTACCACCGTCGTACGCCTGCCCTTCTCGCCACTGGTGAGCACTGCCCTGCCCGTATTGCTGTTACTGCTGCTCCTGCTGCTACTGCTCTTTCTACTTCTACTGCTGCTCCTGGCGTGGCCAGATGCAGCTCCAGCGCCGTCCGCGTGAGTCCCTCACGCCCCAACAGCTTCGTGAGTGGTATGCTGGTTGGGGTTGTAGGGGTGGCCGCGCTGCTGCTACTACTAGTGCTGCTACTACTGCTACTGCTGCTCCTGGCGGTGGCCAGATGCAGCTCCCGCGACGTCCGAGTGAGTCCCTCACGCCCCAGCAGCTTCGTGAGTGGTACGCTCAGCGTGGAGGGTCACGGAGTACTGCTCGCTGCCCGTACGTCATTCGCACTGGTGCTCGGACTGGTCAGCCTTGCGGGACGTTTGGTCACACAGAGTCCCGCTGCTTCGCCCGTCTGAGCGACGCCTGGCGTACAGAGTTTGGCGACGCGGCTGAGCTCCCCGACTGGGTGGAGCTGCTTAGGCAGAGGGTAGATATCTATGCTCTTGACTATGATGCTATCCTCACTGCCATGTATGCATTTCCTACTAGTGCTGAGAGTGCCTGTCACCTGTGTGTGCCGCCTGACCCCGGTATCCAGTCTGCTGCTCTAGGTACTGGTGAGGCTGCTGCACTAGGTGCTCGTGTGTCTGTTGCCCCAGGTGCTGGTGAGGCTGCTGCTCTAGGTACTCGTGAGTCTGCGCCCTCTGGTACTGCGTCTACTGAGGCACTGCACACCTTCACACTGGACTCAGGCGCTTCCCGCTGTTTCTTTCGTGACCGCACTGCCCTTGAGCAGCTTGCTCGGCCGGTTGAAGTCTCCCTCGCTGACCCCTCTGGGGGTCCGGTCATTGCGACCTCCTCTACTGTTCTCCCTTGTCCTGCGGTCCCGTCGGGCACTCTGTCGGGTCTCTACCTCCCCTCGTTCTCTACGAACTTGGTGGCGGGTAGTGCGCTCCAGGACGGGGGTGTCCACCAGTTTACCCCTGCCTACGAGCGTGTGACACACTGCACGTGCGCTCGGACGGGCCGCCACCTGGCTACCTTCACTCGGCAGCCGGGGTCGGACCTGTACACACTGACCACTGAGTCCCCACAGGTAGCTGCGTCTGCGTCTGCGTCAGGTCAGCTGTCTGCCCCCTGCTCGTGTCGCTCTCTGGCACACGAGACTGTCCTCTGGCACCACCGTCTTGGTCACCCGTCAGTGCAGCGCCTTCGTGCCATGCACAACCGGTACCTTGTCTCTGGTCTTCCCAGGGTTCTCCCTCCACTCCCACCCTCGCCTGCTCCTCCCTGCCTTCCCTGTGTCGAGGGGCGGCAGCGCGCCGCTCCTCACTCCTCCTCGTTTCCCCCGACGACTGCTCCCTTGCAGACGCTCCACATGGACGTGTGGGGCCCAGCCCGCGTCCGTGGACAGGGTCAGGAGAGGTACTTCCTGATCGTTGTTGACGACTACTCGCGCTACACCACGGTCTTCCCCTTGCGCACCAAGGGTGAGGTCCCTGATGTTTTGATCCCTTGGATCCGCGCTTCTCGTCTCCAGCTCAGTGAGCGGTTCCACTCGGACTTTCCTGTCCTGCGTCTGCACTCTGACAGAGGTGGTGAGTTCTCCTCTGACCTCTTGGCAGCCTACTGTGCGGAGCACGGTATCCGCCAGTCGTTCACGCTTCCGGCCTCTCCACAGCAGAATGGGGTTGCTGAGCGCCGCATTGGTTTGGTCATGGAGGTCGCTCGTACCTCCTTGATCCATGCGGCTGCCCCCCACTTTCTGTGGCCGTTTGCGGTCCGATACGCTGCGCATCAGCTCAACCTCTGGCCCCGTGTCTCCGTTCCGGAGACTTCGCCGACACTGCGTTGGACGGGAGAGGTTGGCGATGCGTAGCGTTTTCGGGTCTGGGGATCCCGAGCTTTTGTTCGCGATACGTTCGCGGACAAGCTCTCCTCCCGCGTTGTTCCCTGTGTCTTCCTTGGCTTTGTCCCGGACGCGTCTGGTTGGCAGTTTTACCACGCCACCTCGCGTCGTGTCCTGCCCTCTCAGGACGTCACTTTTGACGAGTCCGTGCCCTACTACCGCCTCTTCCCCTACCGCACTGCCCCGCTCCCCCCCCCGCCTCTCTTCCTCGCGCCAGGTGCTGCTGTGGTAGACCCCCTCCCCCCTCAGGGTGCCGCTCCCTCAGGTGTGTCCCAGGTAGACCCGGTTGAGCCTGTCGAGGTAGCTGTCGACTCTCGTCCTGCCAGGGGTGCTGAGCCTGAGCGTGCGGAGCCTGGGGTTGCGGAGTCTGGGGGTGCTGAGCCTGGGGGTGCGGGGTCTGGGGGTGCGGAGCCTGCGGGTGCTGAGTCTGGGGGTGCTGAGCCTGGGGGTGCGGAGCCTGCGGGTGCTGAGTCTGGAGGTGCTGAGCCTGGGGGTGCTGAGCCTGGGAGTGCTACGTCTGAGAGTACTGAGCCTGAGCGTGCTGCACCTGGGGGAGGCCTCTCCTCGCAGCAGCTGCGTGAGTGGTACTTACAGTACTGCAGCCTCAGGAGAGGTGCTTCTGGAGCTCGGAGTGGTGCCGGAGCTGGTGCTAGTGCTTCCCCTCCTAGGCGGGAGCTGCCCTCTCCCCAGCAGCTCCGAGAGTGGTACGCTAGGCGCTGCAGTCTCCGGAGTGGCGCTCCCGGTGTCGTGGACTCTGGAGCTTCTGGAGTTACTGGAGGTGCTGCTGCTGCTGGCGGTGCGGCTGGCGCTGCTGGAGGTGCTGCTGGTGCTGCTGGAGTTGCTGGAGGTACTGCTGCTGCTGGAGGTGCTGCTGGCGCTGCTGGAGGTACTACTGGTTCTGGTGCTGCTGGAGCTGCTGGAGGTGCTGCTGCTGCTGGCGGTGCGGCTGGCGCTGCTGGAGGTGCTGCTGGTGCTGCTGGCGCTGCTGGAGGTGCTGGAGGTGCTACTGGTGCTGGAGCTACTGGAGCTGCTGGTGGTACTGCTGCTGCTGGCGGTGCTGCTGGCGCTGCTGGAGGTGCTGCTGGTACTGGTGCTGCTGGAGCTGCTGGAGGTGCTGCTGCTGCTGCTGGTGCTGCTGGCACTGCTGGAGGTGCTGCTGGTACTGGAGCTGCTGGGGACCCTGCTGCTGCTGGCGGTGCTGCTGGAGCTGCTGGGACTGGCCCTGCTGAGGGGGTTGGAGCTGGAGGTGCTGAGCGGCCACGGCCGTACTACGTTCCGCTCCTTCAGCAGGTTCTTGGCCTTCCGCCCTCTCCTGGTCCTACTCCTCCCCTACTGAGTCCACCGCTTGTCCAGTCGCAGTCACAGTTACAGCCAGTCTCTCCACTTCCTGGTCCTTCTCCCTACACTGCGCCGACGGGAGGTCTTACGGAGCGTCGTGAGCCTGAGTCTCGTCCTCCGTCGCCTGAGACTCGTCCAGAGTCGTCTGAGTCGCGGCCAGAGTCGCCTGTCCGCGCTGTCCGCGCTGGTCGTCGTGTTCCACGTCAGCGTCCTCCTCCTGTCCTTCCACTCACTATATGACCCTGCGTCCCTCTACTGCTCCACAGCGTGTCCCACTGCCGTCTCCACCAGCGTCCTCTCTTCCTGCTCTTGCTGACCCGGAGTCTGACTCTCTTCGTGCTGCCAGTCCTACTGTCCCGCGTCTCCTTGCCACTGCTGTCACTGACCCTTCCTTGGAGTCCTCTGCTGCGTCTTCTCTAGTCGCTGAGCTTGTTGACTTTGCTGCTGCCTGTCGTCTAGACTACGCCGCTAGCCTTGTTGCTGAGTCTGAGTCTGAGTCTGTCTGTCCTCCGTATGTCGAGGGTGAGTGTGCTCTTGGCACGGACGTCCTTGAGGACAGACAGGAGGAGTTTGAGTGCTTTGCCGCTGCTTTGCCTCATCTCGTGTCCATGCTAGTTGCCCCTGAGGGAGACCCGGATGCACCAGACATCCCGACCCCACGCTCCTACGCAGAGGCGATGGAGGGTCCCTACTCCTCTCAGTGGCAGACAGCCATGGACGCAGAGATGGCTTCCTGGAAGTCCACAGGCACCTACGTCGACGAGGTTCCCCCACCTGGGGCGAACATCGTCAGTGGCATGTGGATTTTCAGGGTGAAGCGGCCGCCGGGTTCTCCGCCTGTCTTCAAGGCGCGTTACGTTGCACGAGGCTTCAGTCAGCGAGAGGGAGTTGACTTCTTCCAGACCTTCTCTCCGACCCCGAAGATGACCACTCTTCGGGTTCTGCTGCACGTCGCTGCTCAGCGTGACTACGAGCTCCACTCTCTTGACTTCAGCACTGCGTTCTTACAAGGCAGCCTGCACGAGGAGATCTGGCTGCGCCGCCCACCTGGCTTCACTCGGTCGTTCCCTCCTGGTACCCAGTGGAGCCTCCGGCGGCCAGTCTACGGTCTCCGCCAGGCACCCCGTGAGTGGCACGACACACTGAGGACTACTCTTGCTGCTCTTGGGTTTGCTCCTTCTACTGCTGACCCGTCGCTGTTTCTACGCACCGACACCACTCTGCCGCCGTTCTACGTTCTTGTTTACGTAGACGACTTGGTCTTTGCTACTGCTGACACTGAGGCACTCGCCCACGTGAAGTCGGAGCTGCAGAAGAGACACACGTGCACAGACCTGGGTGAGCTGACAAGCTATCTTGGCTTGCGGATCACCCGGGACAGAGCACAGCGCACCATCACCTTGACTCAGTCACACATGGTGCAGCAGGTCCTTCAGCGCTTCCGCTTCACGTACTCCTCGCCTCAGCCCACTCCTCTGCCTACCGGTCACTCGCTCTCAGCTCTACCTTCGGATGAGTCCGTAGAGCCGAGTGGCCCGTATCCAGAGCTTGTGGGCTGCCTCATGTACCTGATGACCTGCACTCGACCTGACCTGGCATACCCTCTTAGCATCCTAGCACGCTATGTCGCTCCCGGCCGTCACCGGAAGGAGCACATGGATGCCGCTAAGAGGGTGTTGCGCTACTTGTGCAGTACGTCGGGCATGGGGCTCGTGCTTGGAGGTCGGAGCGACGTTGTCCTAACGGGTCACTCAGACGCTTCTTGGGCTGACGACCAGGCTACGCAGCGGTCGTCTCAGGGTTACACCTTCAGCCTTGGCTCTGGTTCAGTTTCTTGGCGTTCTACTCGCTCTTCTTCTGTTCTCAGCTCCAGTTGTGAGGCTGAGATCTACGCCACAGCCATGGCTGCACAGGAGTTACGCTGGCTCACCTACCTGCTGACCGACCTGGGAGAGCGGCCTCATTCTCCTCCAGTGCTGTACGTTGATAACAAGGCCGCCATTGCCTTGTGTGAGGAGCACAGACTGGAGCACAGGACGAAGCACATTGCTCTGCGCTACTTCCTTGCTCGAGAGCTGCAGCAGCGTGGTCAGCTTCGTCTGCGTTACGTGGCCACTCAGGCCAACACTGCTGATGTGTTCACCAAGGCGCTTCAGCCTTGTGACCATCAGCGTTTCTGTACTGTTCTAGGCCTTGTGCCTACTCTCCCTCACTTGCTCACTTCTTGACTCTGCTTGTACTGTGATCTCTATATATATATACCTGCATGTTTACTCTTGTTAGGTTGTGATCACTGTACCTCTTGTTATATTATCAAACTGCATGTGAACTGGTCTTGTGACCACTTGCTTGTGCTCGGAATTTGTGTGGTTTCCTTGAGATCCACCCTGAGCTTGCTTTGCTTTGCTTTGACTGGTCTTGTGACCATCTGGTTGTCTCCCACTTAGCCTATGGGGGTGTGTCAAACATTATACATGTTCATATTGTGTAGGCTATAGTGGGTTTAGCCTTAGGGGGTACAACATTGCTAGGGTTTCCTACTTGTATCACCCTGCTGCCTAGTTTCACACATTCTCTCGTTCAGTTCTACATTCTAACATAGGCCAGTAGGCCAGTAGGCCAATAGGCCAGTAGGCCAGTGAGCCAGTAGGCCAGTAGGCGAGTAGGCGAGTAGGCGAGTAGCCGAGTAGGCCAGTAGGCCAGTAGGCCAGTAGGCCAGTAGGCCAATAGGCCAATAGGCCAATAGGCGAATAGGCGAATAGGTGATTAGGCGAAGGCCAATAGGCCAATAGGCCAATAGGCCAATAGGCCAGTAGGCCAGTAGGCCAGTAGGCCAATAGGCCAAAAGTCCAAAAGGCCAGTAGGCCAGTAGGCCAGTAGACCAGTAGGCCAGTAGGTCAGTAGGCCAGTAGGCCAATAGGCCAGTAGGCCAATAGGCCAATAGGCCAATAGGACAATAGGACAATAGGCCAATAGGCCAATAGGCGAATAGGCGAATAGGCGAATAGGCCAGTAGGCCAGTAGGCCAGTAGGCCAGTAGGCCAGTAGGCCAGTAGGGTAGTAGGCCAGTAAGCCAGTAGGCCAGTAGGCCAATAGGCCAGTAGGCCAGTAGGCCAATAGGCCAATAGGCCAATAGGCCAATAGGCCAAAAGGCCAGTAGGCCAGTAGGCCAGTAGGCCAGTAGGCCAGTAGGCCAGTAAGCCAGTAGGCCAGTAGGCCAGTAGGCCAATAGGCCAGTAGGCCAATAGGCCAATAGGCGAATAGGCGAATAGGCGATTAGGCGAATAGGCGAGTAGGCCAGTAGGCCAGTAGGCCAGTAGGCCAGTAGGCCAGTAGTAGGCCAGTAGGCCAGTAGGCCAGTAGGCCAATAGGCCAGTAGGCGAATAGGCGAGTAGGCGAATAGGCGAATAGGCGAATAGGCGAATAGGCGAGTAGGCGAGTAGGCGAGTAGGCGAGTAGGCCAGTAGGCCAGTAAGCCAGTAGGCCAGTAGGCCAGTAGGCCAATAGGCCAATAGGCCAATAGGCGAATAGGCGACTAAGCGAATAGGCGAATAGGCGAATAGGCGAAGGCCAATAGGCCAGTAGGCCAGTAGGCCAGTAGGCCAGTAGGCCAGTAGGCCAAAAGGCCAGTAGGCCAGTAGGCCAGTAGGCCAGTAGGTCAGTAGGCCAGTAGGCCAGTAGGCCAGTAGGCCAGTAGGCCAGTAGGCCAGTAGGCCAGTAGGCCAGTAGGCGAGTAGGCGAGTAGGCCAGTAGGCCAGTAGGCCAGTAGGCCAGTAGGCCAGTAGGCCAGTAGGCCAGTAGTAGGCCAATAGGCCAGTAGGCCAGTAGGCCAATAGGCCAGTAGGCGAATAGGCGAGTAGGCGAATAGGCGAATAGGCGAATAGGCGAATAGGCGAGTAGGCGAGTAGGCGAGTAGGCGAGTAGGCCAGTAGGCCAGTAAGCGAGTAGGCCAATAGGCCAGTAGGCCAATAGGCCAATAGGCCAATAGGCCAATAGGCCAATAGGCCAATAGGCCAATAGGCGAATAGGCGACTAAGCGAATAGGCGAATAGGCGAATAGGCGAAGGCCAATAGGCCAGTAGGCCAGTAGGCCAGTAGGCCAGTAGGCCAAAAGGCCAGTAGGCCAGTAGGCCAGTAGGCCAGTAGGTCAGTAGGCCAGTAGGCCAGTAGGCCAGTAGGCCAGTAGGCCAGTAGGCCAGTAGGCCAGTAGGCCAGTAGGCGAGTAGGCGAGTAAGCCAGTAGGCCAGTAGGCCAATAGGCCAGTAGGCCAGTAGGCCAGTAGGCCAGTAGGCCAGTAGGCCAGTAGGCCAATAGGCCAGTAGGCCAGTAGGCCAGTAGGCGAGTAGGCGAGTAGGCGAGTAGGCCAGTAGGCCAGTAGGCCAGTAGGCCAGTAGGCCAGTAGGCCAGTAGGCCAGTAGGCCAGTAGGCCAGTAGGCCAGTAGGCCAGTAGGCCAGTAGGCCAGTAGGCCAGTAGGCCAGTAGGCCAGTAGGCCAGTAGGCCAGTAGGCCAGTAGGCGAGTAGGCGAGTAGGCGAGTAGGCCAGTAGGCCAGTAGGCGAGTAGGCGAGTAGGCGAGTAGGCGAGTAGGCGACTAGGCGACTAGGCGACTAGGCGAATAGGCGAATAGGCGAGTAGGCAAGTAGGCGAGTAGGCGAGTAGGCCAGTAGGTCACTAGGCCAGTAGGCAAGTAGGCGAATAGGCGAATAGGCGAATAGGCGAATAGGCGAGTAGGCGAGTAGGCGAGTAGGCGAGTAGGCGAGTAGGCCAGTAGGCCAGTAGGCCAGTAGGCCAGTAGGCCAGTAGGCCAGTAGGCCAGTAGGCCAGTAGGCCAGTAGGCCAGTAGGCCAGTAGGCCAGTAGGCCAGTAGGCCAGTAGGCCAGTAGGCCAGTAGGCCAGTAGGCCAGTAGGCGAGTAGGCCAGTAGGCGAGTAGGCGAGTAGGAGAGTAGGCGAATAGGCCAATAGGCCAATAGGCCAGTAGGCCAGTAGGCCAGTAGGCCAATAGGCCAAAAGGCCAAAAGGCCAGTAGGCCAGTAGGCCAGCAGACTAGTAGGCCAGTAGGTCAGTAGGCCAGTAGGCCAATAGGCCAGTAGGCCAATAGGCCAGTAGGCCAATAGGACAATAGGCCAGTAGGCCAATAGGCCAATAGGCGAATAGGCGAATAGGCGAATAGGCCAGTAGGCCAGTAGGCCAGTAGGCCAGTATTTCAGTAGGCCAGTAGGCCAGTAGGCCAGTAGGCCAGTAGGCCAGTAGGCCAGTAGGCCAATAGGCCAATAGGCCAATAGGCCAATAGGCGAATAGGCGAATAGGCGTATAGGGGAATAGGTGATTAGGCTAAGGCCAATAGGCCAATAGGCCAATAGGCCAATAGGCCAGTAGGCCAGTAGGCCAGTAGGCCAATAGGCCAATAGGCCAGTAGGCCAGTAGGCCAGTAGGCCAGTAGGCCAGTAGGCCAGTAGGCCAGTAGGCCAGTAGGCCAATAGGCCAGTAGGCCAATAGACCAATAGGCCAATAGGCGAATAGGCGAATAGGCGAATAGGCGAATAGGCGAGTAGGCCAGTAGGCCAGTAAGCCAGTAGGCCAGTAGGCCAGTAGTAGGCCAGTAGGCCAGTAGGCCAGTAGGCCAGTAGGCCAGTAGGCCAATAGGCCAGTAGGCCAGTAGGCCAGTAGGCCAGTAGGCGAATAGGCGAGTAGGCGAATAGGCGAATAGGCGAATAGGCGAATAGGCGAATAGGCGAGTAGGCGAGTAGGCGAGTAGGCGAGTAGGCGAGTAGGCCAGTAAGCCAGTAGGCCTGTAGGCCAGTAGGCCAATAGGCCAATAGGCCAATAGGCCAATAGGCCAATAGGCGAATAGGCGAATAGGCGAATAGGCGAATAGGCGAATAGGCGAATAGGCGAATAGGCGAAGGCCAATAGGCCAATAGGCCAATAGGCCAGTAGGCCAATAGACGAGTAGGCCAGTAAGCCAGTAGGCCAGTAGGCCAATAGGCCAATAGGCCAATAGGCGAATAGGCGAATAGGCGAATAGGCGATTAGGCGAAGGCCAATAGGCCAATAGGCCAGTAGGCCAGTAGGCCAGTAGGCCACTAGGCCAATTGGCCAATAGGCCAATAGGCCAAAAGGCCAGTAGGCCAGTAGGCCAGTAGGCCAGTAGGCCAGTAGGCCAGTAGGCCAGTAGGCCAATAGGCTAGTAGGCCAATAGGCCAATAGGCCAATAGGCCAATAGGCGAATAGGCGAATAGGCCAGTAGGCTTGTAGGCCAGTAGGCCAGTAGGCCAGTAGGCCAGTAGGCCAGTAGGCCAGTAGGCCGATAGGCCAGTAGGCCAGTAGGCCAATAGGCCAATAGGCCAATAGGCCAATAGGCGAATAGGCGAATAGGCGAATAGGCGAATAGGCGATTAGGCGAAGGCCAATAGGCCAATAGGCCAATAGGCCAATAGGCCAGTAGGCCAGTAGGCCAGTAGGCCAGTAGGCTAATAGGCCAATAGGCCAATAGGCCAAAAGGCCAGTAGGCCAGTAGGCCAGTAGGCCAGTAGGCCAGTAGGCCAGTAGGCCAGTAGGCCAGTAGGCCAGTAGGCCAGTAGGCCAATAGGCCAGTAGGCCAATAGGCCAATAGGCCAATAGGCCAATAGGCGAATAGGCGAATAGGCGAATAGGCCAGTAGGCCAGTAGGCCAGTAGGCCAGTAGGCCAGTAGGCCAGTAGGCCAGTAGGCCAGTAGGCCAGTAGGCCAGTAGGCCAGTAGGCGAATAGGCGAATAGGCGAATAGGCGAATAGGGGATTAGGCCAGTAGGCCAGTAGGCCAGTAGGCCAGTAGGCCAGTAGGCCAGTAGGCCAGTAGGCCAGTAGGCCAGTAGGCCAGTAGGCCAGTAGGCCAGTAGGCCAGTAGGCCAGTAGGCGAGTAGGCGAGTAAGCCAGTAGGCCAGTAGGCCAATAGGCCAGTAGGCCAGTAGGCCAATAGGCCAGTAGGCCAATAGGCCAATAGGCCAATAGGCCAATAGGCCAGTAGGCCAGTAGGCCAGTAGGCCAGTAGGCCAGTAGGCCAGTAGGCCAGCAGGCCAGTAGGCCAGTAGGCCAGTAGGCCAGTAGGCCAGTATGCCAGTATGCCAGTAGGCGAATAGGCGAATAGGCGAATAGGCGAATAGGCGAATAGGCCAGTAGGCCAGTAGGCCAGTAGGCCAGTATTTCAGTAGGCCAGTAGGCCAGTAGGCCAGTAGGCCAGTAGGCCAGTAGGCCAGTAGGCCACTAGGCCAGTAGGCCAGTAGGCCAATAGGCCAATAGGCCAATAGGCCAATAGGTGAATAGGCGAATAGGCGTATAGGGGAATAGGTGATTAGGCGAAGGCCAATAGGCCAATAGGCCAATAGGCCAATAGGCCAGTAGGCCAGTAGGCCAGTAGGCCAATAGGCCAATAGGCCAGTAGGCCAGTAGGCCAGTAGGCCAGTAGGCCAGTAGGCCAGTAGGCCAATAGGCCAGTAGGCCAATAGACCAATAGGCCAATAGGCCAATAGGCGAATAGGCGAATAGGCGAATAGGCGAATAGGCGAGTAGGCCAGTAGGCCAGTAAGCCAGTAGGCCAGTAGGCCAGTAGTAGGCCAGTAGGCCAGTAGGCCAGTAGGCCAGTAGGCCAGTAGGCCAATAGGCCAATAGGCCAGTAGGCCAATAGGCCAGTAGGCCAATAGGCCAATAGGCCAATAGGCCAATAGGCCAGTAGGCCAGTAGGCCAGTAGGCCAGTAGGCCAGTAGGCCAGCAGGCCAGTAGGCCAGTAGGCCAGTAGGCCAGTAGGCCAGTATGCCAGTATGCCAGTAGGCGAATAGGCGAATAGGCGAATAGGCGAATAGGCGAATAGGCCAGTAGGCCAGTAGGCCAGTAGGCCAGTAGGCCAGTAGGCGAATAGGCGAATAGGCGAATAGGCGAATAGGCGAATAGGCGAATAGGCGAATAGGCGAATAGGGGATTAGGCCAGTAGGCCAGTAGGCCAGTAGGCCAGTAGGCCAGTAGGCCAGTAGGCCAGTAGGCCAGTAGGCCAGTAGGCCAGTAGGCCAGTAGGCCAGTAGGCCAGTAGGCGAGTAGGCGAGTAGGCGAGTAGGCCAGTAAGCGAGTAGGCCAGTAGGCCAGTAGGCCAATAGGCCAATAGGCCAATAGGCCAGTAGGCCAATAGGCCAGTAGGCCAGTAGGCCAATAGGCCAGCAGGCCAGTAGGCCAGTAGGCCAGCAGGCCAGTAGGCCAGTATGTTAGTATGCCAGTAGGCGAATAGGCGAATAGGCGAATAGGCGAATAGGCGAATAGGCGAATAGGCGAATAGGCCAGTAGGCCAGTAGGCCAGTAGGCCAGTAGGCCAGTAGGCCAGTAGGCCAGTAGGCCAGTAGGCCAGTAGGCGAATAGGCCAGTAGGCCAGTAGGCCAGTAGGCCAGTAGGCCAGTAGGCCAGTAGGCCAGTAGGCCAGTAGGCCAGTAGACGAGTAGGCGAGTAGGCGAGTAGGCGAGTAGGCCAATAGGCGAGTAGGCCAGAAGGCCAGTAGGCCAGTAGGCCAGTAGGCCAGTAGGCCAATAGGCCAGTAGGCCAGTAGGCCAGTAGGCCAGTAGGCCAATAGGCCAGTATGCCAGTAGGCCAGTAGGCCAGTAGGCCAGTAGGCCAGTAGGCCAGTAGGCCAATAGGCGAGTAGGCCAGTAGGCCAGTAGGCCAGTAGGCCAGTAGGCCAATAGGCCAGTATTTCAGTAGGCCAGTAGGCCAGTAGGCCAGTAGGCCAGTAGGCCAGTAGGCCAGTAGGCCAATGGGCCAGTAGGCCAGTAGGCCAATAGGCCAATAGGCCAATAGGCCAATAGGCGAATAGGCGAATAGGCGTATAGGGGAATAGGTGATTAGGCGAAGGCCAATAGGCCAATAGGCCAATAGGCCAATAGGCCAGTAGGCCAGTAGGCCAGTAGGCCAATAGGCCAATAGGCCAGTAGGCCAGTAGGCCAGTAGGCCAGTAGGCCAGTAGGCCAGTAGGCCAGTAGGCCAGTAGGCCAGTAGGCCAGTAGGCCAATAGGCCAGTAGGCCAATAGACCAATAGGCCAATAGGCCAATAGGCGAATAGGCGAATAGGCGATTAGGCGAATAGGCAAGTAGGCCAGTAGGCCAGTAAGCCAGTAGGCCAGTAGGCCAGTAGTAGGCCAGTAGGCCAGTAGGCCAGTAGGCCAGTAGGCCAGCAGGCCAATAGGCCAGTAGGCCAGTAGGCCAATAGGCCAGTAGGCCAATAGGCCAATAGGCCAATAGGCCAATAGGCCAGTAGGCCAGTAGGCCAGTAGGCCAGTAGGCCAGTAGGCCAGCAGGCCAGTAGGCCAGTAGGCCAGTAGGCCAGTAGGCCAGTATGCCAGTATGCCAGTAGGCGAATAGGCGAATAGGCGAATAGGCGAATAGGCGAATAGGCCAGTAGGCTAGTAGGCCAGTAGGCCAGTAGGCCAGTAGGCCAGTAGGCCAGTAGGCCAGTAGGCGAATAGGCCAGTAGGCCAGTAGGCCAGTAGGCCAGTAGGCCAGTAGGCCAGTAAGCCAGTAGGCCAGTAGGCCAGTAGGCCAGTAGGCCAGTAGACGAGTAGGCGAGTAGGCGAGTAGGCGAGTAGGCCAATAGGCGAGTAGGCCAGAAGGCCAGTAGGCCAGTAGGCCAGTAGGCCAGTAGGCAAATAGGCCAGTAGGCCAGTAGGCCAGTAGGCCAGTAGGCCAGTATGCCAGTAGGCCAGTAGGCCAGTAGGCCAGTAGGCCAGTAGGCCAATAGGCGAGTAGGCCAGTAGGCCAGTAGGCCAGTAGGCCAGTAGGCCAGTAGGCCAGTAGGCCAGTATTTCAGTAGGCCAGTAGGCCAGTAGGCCAGTAGGCCAGTAGGCCAGTAGGCCAGTAGGCCAGTAGGCCAATAGGCCAGTAGGCCAGTAGGCCAATAGGCCAATAGGCCAATAGGCCAATAGGCGAATAGGCGAATAGGCGTATAGGGGAATAGGTGATTAGGCGAAGGCCAATAGGCCAATAGGCCAATAGGCCAATAGGCCAGTAGGCCAGTAGGCCAGTAGGCCAATAGGCCAATAGGCCAGTAGGCCAGTAGGCCAGTAGGCCAGTAGGCCAGTAGGCCAGTAGGCCAGTAGGCCAGTAGGCCAATAGGCCAGTAGGCCAATAGACCAATAGGCCAATAGGCCAATAGGCGAATAGGCGAATAGGCGAATAGGCGAATAGGCGAGTAGGCCAGTAGGCCAGTAAGCCAGTAGGCCAGTAGGCCAGTAGTAGGCCAGTAGGCCAGTAGGCCAGTAGGCCAGTAGGCCAATAGGCCAGTAGGCCAGTAGGCCAGTAGGCCAGTAGGCCAGTAGGCCAGTAGGCCAGTAGGCCAATAGGCCAGTAGGCCAGTAGGCCAATAGGCCAATAGGCCAATAGGCCAATAGGCGAATAGGCGAATAGGCGAATAGGCGAATAGGCGATTAGGCGAAGGCCAATAGGCCAATAGGCCAATAGGCCAATAGGCCAGTAGGCCAGTAGGCCAGTAGGCCAGTAGGCTAATAGGCCAATAGGCCAATAGGCCAAAAGGCCAGTAGGCCAGTAGGCCAGTAGGCCAGTAGGCCAGTAGGCCAGTAGGCCAGTAGGCCAGTAGGCCAGTAGGCCAGTAGGCCAGTAGGCCAATAGGCCAGTAGGCCAATAGGCCAATAGGCCAATAGGCCAATAGGCGAATAGGCGAATAGGCGAATAGGCCAGTAGGCCAGTAGGCCAGTAGGCTAGTAGGCCAGTAGGCCAGTAGGCCAGTAGGCCAGTAGGCCAGTAGGCCAGTAGGCGAATAGGCGAATAGGCGAATAGGCGAATAGGGGATTAGGCCAGTAGGCCAGTAGGCCAGTAGGCCAGTAGGCCAGTAGGCCAGTAGGCCAGTAGGCCAGTAGGCCAGTAGGCCAGTAGGCCAGTAGGCGAGTAGGCGAGTAGGCGAGTAGGCGAGTAGGCGAGTAGGCGAGTAAGCCAGTAGGCCAGTAGGCCAATAGGCCAGTAGGCCAATAGGCCAATAGGCCAGTAGGCCAATAGGACAATAGGCCAATAGGCCAATAGGCCAGTAGGCCAGTAGGCCAGTAGGCCAGTAGGCCAGTAGGCTAGCAGGCCAGTAGGCCAGTAGGCCAGTAGGCCAGTAGGCCAGTATGCCAGTAGGCGAATAGGCGAATAGGCGAATAGGCGAATAGGCGAATAGGCGAATAGGCGAATAGGCGAATAGGCCAGTAGGCTAGTAGGCCAGTAGGCCAATAGGCCAATAGGCCAGTAGGCCAGTAGGCCAGTAGGCCAGTAGGCCAGTAGGCGAATAGGCCAGTAGGCCAGTAGGCCAGTAGGCCAGTAGGCCAGTAGACGAGTAGGCGAGTAGGCGAGTAGGCGAGTAGGCCAATAGGCGAGTAGGCGAGAAGGCCAGTAGGCCAGTAGGCCAGTAGGCCAGTAGTCCAATAGGCCAGTAGGCCAGTAGGCCAGTAGGCCAGTAGGCCAGTAGGCCAGTATGCCAGTAGGCCAGTAGGCCAGTAGGCCAGTAGGCCAGTAGGCGAGTAGGCCAGTAGGCCAATAGGCGAGTAGGCCAGTAGGCCAGTAGGCCAGTAGACCAGTAGGCGAGTAGGCGAGTAGGCGAGTAGGCCAATAGGCGAGTAGGCCAGTAGGCCAGTAGGCCAGTAGGCCAGTAGGCCAGTAGGCCAGTAGGCCAGTAGGCCAGTAGGCCAGTAGGCCAGTAGGCCAGTAGGCCAGTAGGCCAGTAGGCCAGTAGACGAGTAGGCGAGTAGGCGAGTAGGCGAGTAGGCCAATAGGCGAGTAGGCCAGTAGGCCAGTAGGCCAGTAGGCCAGTAGGCCAGTAGGCCAGTAGGCCAATAGGCCAGTAGGCCAGTAGGCCAGTAGGCCAGTAGGCCAGAAGGCGAGTAGGCCAGTAGGCCAGTAGGTTAGTAGGCCAGTAGGCCAGTATGCCAGTAGGCCAGTAGGCCAGTAGGCCAGTAGGCCAGTAGGCCAGTAGGCCAGTAGGCCAGTAGGCCAATAGGCGAGTAGGCCAGTAGGCCAGTAGGCCAGTAGACCAGTAGGCGAGTAGGCGAGTAGGCGAGTAGGCCAATAGGCGAGTAGGCCAGTAGGCCAGTAGGCCAGTAGGCCAGTAGGCCAGTAGGCCAGAAGGCCAGTAGGCCAGTAGGTTAGTAGGCCAGTAGGCCAGTATGCCAGTAGGCCAGTAGGCCAGTAGGCCAGTAGGCCAGTAGGCCAGTAGGCCAATAGGCGAGTAGGCCAGTAGGCCAGTAGGCCAGTATACCAGTAGGCGAGTAGGCGAGTAGGCGAGTAGGCCAATAGGCGAGTAGGCCAGTAGGCCAGTAGGCCAGTAGGCCAGTAGGCCAGTAGGCCAGTAGACCTGTAGGCGAGTAGGCGAGTAGGCGAGTAGGCCAATAGGCGAGTAGGCCAGTAGGCCAGTAGGCCAGTAGGCCAGTAGGCCAGTCAGTAGGCCAGTAGGCCACTAGGCCAGTAGGCCAGTAGGCCAGTAGGCCAGTAGGCCAGTAGGCCAGTAGGCCAGTAGGGGAATAGGCGAATAGGCAAATAGGCAAATAGGCGAAGGCCAATAGGCCAATAGGCCAATAGGCCAATAGGCCAATACGCCAGTAGGCCAGTAGGCCAGTAGGCCAGTAGGCCAGTAGGCCAGTAGGCCAGCAGGCCAGTAGGCCAATAGGCCAGTAGGCCAGTAGGCGAATAGGCGAATAGGCGAATAGGCGAATAGGCGAATAGGCGAATAGGCGAATAGGCGAATAGGCGAGTAGGCCAGTAGGCGAGTAGGCGAGTAGGCCAGTAGGCCAGTAGGCCTGTAGGCCTGTAGGCCAATAGGCCAGTAGGCCAGTAGGCCAGTAGGCCAGTAGGCCAGTAGGCCAGTAGGCCAATAGGCCAATAGGCCAATAGGCCAATAGGCGAATAGGCGAATAGGTGATTAGGCGAAGGCCAATAGGCCAATAGGCCAGTAGGCCAATAGGCCAGTAGGCCAGTAGGCCAATAGGCCAAAAGGCCAGTAGGCCAGTAGGCCAGTAGGCCAGTAGGCCAGTAGGCCAGTAGGCCAGTAGGCCAGTAGGCCAATAGGCCAGTAGGCCAGTAGGCCAGTAGGCCAGTAGGCAAGTAGGCCAGTAGGCCAGTAGGCCAGTAGGCCAGTAGGCCAGTAGGGCAGTAGGCCAGTAGGCCAGTAGGCCAGTAGGCCAGTAGGCCAGTAGGCGAATAGGCAAATAGGCGAATAGGCGAATAGGCGAATAGGGGATTAGGCGAAGGCCAATAGGCCAATAGGCCAGTAGGCCAGTAGGCCAGTAGGCCAGTAGGCCAGTAGGCCAGTAGGCCAGTAGGCCAGTAGGCCAGTAGGCGAGTAGGCGAGTAGGCCAGTAGGCCAGTAGGCCAGTAGGCCAGTAGGCCAGTAGGCCAGTAGGCCAGTAGGCCAGTACGCCAGTACGCCAGTAGTCCAGTAGGCCAGTAGGCCAGTAGGCCAGTAGGCCAGTAGGCCAGTAGGCCAGTAGGCCAGTAGGCCAGTAGGCCAGTAGGCGAGTAGGCGAGTAGGCGAGTAGGCGAGTAGGCGAGTAGGCGAGTAGGCGAGTAGGCCAGTAGGCCAGTAGGCCAGTAGGCGAGTAGGCCAGTAGGCCGGTAGGCCAGTAGGCCAGTAGGCCAGTAGGCCAGTAGGCCAGTAGGCCATTAGGCCAGTAGGCCAGTAGGCCAGTAGGCCAGTAGGCGAGTAGGCGAGTAGGCGAGTAGGCGAGTAGGCGAGTAGGCGAGTAGGCGAGTAGGCCAGTAGGCCAATAGGCCAGTAGGCCAGTAGGCCAATAGGCCAATAGGCCAGTAGGCCAGTAGGCCAGTATGCCAGTAGGCCAGTAGGCCAGTAGGCCAGTAGGCCAATAGGCCAGTAGGCCAGTAGGCCAGTAGGACAGTAGGCCAGTAGGCCAGTAGGCCAGTAGGCCAGTAGGCCAGTAGGCGAGTAGGCGAGTAGGCGAGTAGGCGAGTAGGCGAGTAGGCCAGTAGGCCAGTAGGCCAATAGGCCAGTAGGCCAGTAGGCCAGTAGGCCAGTAGGCCAGTAGGCCAGTAGGCCAATAGGCCAGTAGGCCAGTAGGCCAGTAGGCCAGTACGCCAGTACGCCAGTATGCCAGTAGGCCAGTAGGCCAGTAGGCCAGTAGGCCAGTAGGCCAGTAGGCCAGTAGGCCAGTAGGCGAGTAGGCGAGTAGGCGAGTAGGCGAGTAGGCGAGTAGGCGAGTAGGCGAGTAGGCGAGTAGGCGAGTAGGCCAGTAGGCGAGTAGGCGAGTAGGCCAGTAGGCCAGTAGGCCAGTAGGCAAGTAGGCCAGTAGGCCAGTAGGCCAGTAGGCCAGTAGGCCAGTAGGCCAGTAGGCCAGTAGGCCAGTAGGCCAGTAGGCCAGTAGGCCAGTAGGCCAGTAGGCGAGTAGGCGAGTAGGCGAGTAGGCGAGTAGGCGAGTAGGCGAGTAGGCGAGTAGGCGAGTAGGCGAGTAGGCGAGTAGGCGAGTAGGCCAGTAGGCGAGTAGGCCAGTAGGCCAGTAGGCCAGTAGGCCAGTAGGCAAGTAGGCCAGTAGGCCAGTAGGCCAGTAGGCCAGTAGGCCAGTAGGCCAGTAGGCCAGTAGGCCAGTAGGCCAGTAGGCCAGTAGGCCAGTAGGCCAGTAGGCCAGTAGGCGAGTAGGCGAGTAGGCGAGTAGGCGAGTAGGCGAGTAGGCGAGTAGGCGAGTAGGCCAGTAGGCCAATAGGCCAGTAGGCCAGTAGGCCAGTAGGCCAGTAGGCCAGTAGGCCAGTAGGCCAGTAGGCCAGTAGGCCAGTAGGCCAATAGGCCAGTAGGCCAGTAGGCCAGTAGGCCAGTAGGCCAGTAGGCCAGTAGGCCAGTAGGCCAGTAGGCCAGTAGGCCAGTAGGCCAGTAGGCCAGTAGGCGAGTAGGCGAGTAGGCGAGTAGGCGAGTAGGCGAGTAGGCCAGTAGGCCAGTAGGCCAATAGGCCAGTAGGCCAGTAGGCCAGTAGGCCAGTAGGCCAGTAGGCCAGTAGGCCAGTAGGCCAGTAGGCCAGTAGGCCAGTAGGCCAGTAGGCCAGTAGGCCAGTAGGCCAGTAGGCCAGTAGGCCAGTAGGCCAGTAGGCCAGTAGGCCAGTAGGCCAGTAGGCGAGTAGGCGAGTAGGCGAGTAGGCGAGTAGGCGAGTAGGCGAGTAGGCGAGTAGGCCAGTAGGCCAATAGGCCAGTAGGCCAGTAGGCCAGTAGGCCAGTAGGCCAGTAGGCCAGTAGGCCAGTAGGCCAGTAGGCCAGTAGGCCAATAGGCCAGTAGGCCAGTAGGCCAGTAGGCCAGTAGGCCAGTAGGCCAGTAGGCCAGTAGGCCAGTAGGCCAGTAGGCCAGTAGGCCAGTAGGCCAGTAGGCGAGTAGGCGAGTAGGCGAGTAGGCGAGTAGGCGAGTAGGCCAGTAGGCCAGTAGGCCAATAGGCCAGTAGGCCAGTAGGCCAGTAGGCCAGTAGGCCAGTAGGCCAGTAGGCCAGTAGGCCAGTAGGCCAGTAGGCCAGTAGGCCAGTAGGCCAGTAGGCCAGTAGGCCAGTAGGCCAGTAGGCCAGTAGGCCAGTAGGCCAGTAGGCCAGTAGGCCAGTAGGCCAGTAGGCGAGTAGGCGAGTAGGCGAGTAGGCGAGTAGGCGAGTAGGCGAGTAGGCGAGTAGGCCAGTAGGCCAATAGGCCAGTAGGCCAGTAGGCCAGTAGGCCAGTAGGCCAGTAGGCCAGTAGGCCAGTAGGCCAGTAGGCCAGTAGGCCAATAGGCCAGTAGGCCAGTAGGCCAGTAGGCCAGTAGGCCAGTAGGCCAGTAGGCCAGTAGGCCAGTAGGCCAGTAGGCCAGTAGGCCAGTAGGCCAGTAGGCGAGTAGGCGAGTAGGCGAGTAGGCGAGTAGGCCAGTAGGCCAGTAGGCCAATAGGCCAGTAGGCCAGTAGGCCAGTAGGCCAGTAGGCCAGTAGGCCAGTAGGCCAGTAGGCCAGTAGGCCAGTAGGCCAGTAGGCCAGTAGGCCAATAGGCCAGTAGGCCAGTAGGCCAGTAGGCCAGTAGGCCAGTAGGCCAGTAGGCCAATAGGCCAGTAGGCCAGTAGGCCAGTAGGCCAGTACGCCAGTACGCCAGTACGCCAGTAGGCCAGTAGGCCAGTAGGCCAGTAGGCCAGTAGGCCAGTAGGCCAGTAGGCCAGTAGGCCAGTAGGCCAGTAGGCCAGTAGGCCAGTAGGCCAGTAGGCGAGTAGGCGAGTAGGCGAGTAGGCGAGTAGGCGAGTAGGCGAGTAGGCGAGTAGGCGAGTAGGCCAGTAGGCCAGTAGGCCAGTAGGCAGTAGGCCAGTAGGCCAGTAGGCCAGTAGGCCAGTAGGCCAGTAGGCCAGTAGGCCAGTAGGCCAGTAGGCCAGTAGGCCAGTAGGCCAGTAGGCCAGTAGGCGAGTAGGCGAGTAGGCGAGTAGGCGAGTAGGCGAGTAGGCGAGTAGGCCAGTAGGCCAATAGGCCAGTAGGCCAGTAGGCCAATAAGCCAATAGGCCAGTAGGCCAGTAGGCCAGTAGGCCAGTAGGCCAGTAGGCCAGTAGGCCAATAGGCCAGTAGGCCAGTAGGCCAGTAGGCCAGTAGGCCAGTAGGCCAGTAGGCCAGTAGGCCAGTAGGCCAGTAGGCCAGTAGGCCAGTAGGCCAGTAGGCCAGTAGGCGAGTAGGCGAGTAGGCGAGTAGGCCAGTAGGCCAGTAGGCCAATAGGCCAGTAGGCCAGTAGGGGAATAGGCGAATAGGCAAATAGGCAAATAGGCGAAGGCCAATAGGCCAATAGGCCAATAGGCCAATAGGCCAATACGCCAGGAGGCCAGTAGGCCAGTAGGCCAGTAGGCAAGTAGGCCAGTAGGCCAGTAGGCCAGTATGCCAGTAGGCCAGTATGCCAGTAGGCCAGTAGGCGAATAGCGAATAGGCGAATAGGCGAATAGGCGAATAGGCCAGAAGGCCAGTAGGCCAGTAGGCCAGTAGGCCAGTAGGCCAGTAGGCTAGTAGGCCGGTAGGCTAGTAGGCCAGTAGGCCAGTAGGCCAGTAGTGTCAGATATAGTAGGAGTACGGCCTAGGCTTAGTAGCCTAGGCCATAGTAGGACTACGAAAGGAGGCGCCAAGTACGAGCTAGGATTGTGTGCAGGAACAGAATTGAGAAGGAGGTGATTGAACTAGCAAGCAGCAGGATACAAATAGCAAACCCTAAGGGGCTGTACTCACTATTGAGTACCCCACTGCAGGCTACACAAACAACATATTCTGACACACCCCCATAGCCAAAGTGGGGTGTAATCAGCACAATGAGCAGTCATAGCAATAGTTCATAATTATCAGCAAAGCTAGAGGCTACCACAGAGGGCAAGTGAGGAGGAGGAGGAGGGACTATGAAAGAAGAGAAGATGGGAGGCGACGACTGAAGCTGGAGACACACGGGCAACAGAAGCGGCTGACACAGTGGCGGCTGACACAGTGGCTACCGAGACAGAGCGCCCCGGAATACTGGAGTAACTGGCTCTGCGGCTACGACGAGCGGCAGAAGCAACGGACCCACGGGCGACTGGTGCAGCAGGCTCTCAGTGGCTACCGAGACAGTGCGTCCCGGAATACAGGAGTAACAGGCTCTGCGGCTGCGACGAGCGGCAGGAGCAACGGACCCACGGGCAACAGGTGCAGCAGGCTCTCTGAGCTACCAGGACAGTGCGCCCCGGACTACAGGTGCTGCGGACGACAAGACAGCAGCCTCCACTCAACCTCCCCCGACCGTCCCACACCCCTCTCACACACCCCCTGCTGAAACCCTAGCTCCACTCCCACGGCACCCCCCTTAAACCCTAAACCCTCGGCTCCCACACACCCACCCCCCTCAGCGGCAGCTGCAGCAGTGGGAGACGGAGGAGGAGGAGGAGCTTCAGGTTACCCACACCGGTCACCCCCATGCTCGCCACCCCACACCCCCACCACCGCGGAACGTACGGCGGATTGGGAGCAATGGGCAGCAGGGGCGGCTCCAGGGGCGGCCGCTGCAGGTGAAGGCAGGAGGACGGGGGGGGAAGAACGCGGCCCCCAGGGCGCCCCGACGGCCGACGAGAAAGGGAGCCGCGCGGCCCCCCCAGGGCCGCCGCGACGGGCGACGGGAAGGGCGCCGCGCGGGCCCCCAGAGCCGCCGCGACGGGCGACGGGAAGGGCGCCGCGCGGGCCCCCCCGGAGCGCCACGACGGGCGACGGGAAGGGGAGGCCGCGCGGCCCCCGTGGTCGCCACGACGGGCGACGAAAAGGGCGCCGCGCGGGCCCCCCCGGAGCGCCACGACGGGCGACGGGAAGGGGAGGCCGCGCGGCCCCCGTGGTCGCCACGACGGGCGACGAGAGGGGACCGCGCGCGGGCCCCCTTGGTCGCCACGACGGACGACGGGAGGGGAGGCCGCGCGGGCCCCCGTGGTCGCCACGACGGACGACGGGAGGGGAGGCCGCGCGGGCCCCCGTGGTCGCCACGACGGACGACGGGAGGGGAGGCCGCGCGGGCCCCCTGTTGGTGCAACCCTACGGTTTGCACTCGGCTTGTTGTCCGTGTGCGTGAATGTGTGTGTGTATGGAATGGTATGAGGGCATGGGATAATATATATTTCATGCTTATAATTGTGTGTGAATGTTGAGTCATGATGTCGAGTGTGTGTGTCGAGTCAATAGCGAGTTATCGCTAGACGCGTGTTACGCGGTCGTTTGTGTCTCGCGCGCGGTTTCTATTTTGTCGTGCGCGGTTTCTATTTTGTCCTGTGTCGAACGTTCGGCGTGTCGCAGGTGTGTGCAGCAGACCCATCAAGAACTCAAGGATGAGTTTGTGATGAAGAGCCCGAGCCTTGGTGTCAAGCCTCAAGTGATTTCGAAGCTTGCCAAAAGGGTACACCTCAAGATATTGAAGATAGTTACATTACTTTGTGTAGTGTAACATTTCACTTGGTGTAGGCCCTAGTGAAGGGTAGTTTCGAGACCCTTCGTGGTTGGGGACAGTGTGGCACTGTTCCACATCACTGTACCTCGGCTCTTGGGGTTTGTAGGAGCTGGGAGTCATTCCCAACTCGTAACTCTTCCTATCTTGTGTTCTAAGACTATAGTGGCTGCCATAGTACTGTTCGTTCAAACCAACGCTGTGTCGTCAATTCTTTATCAAATCGTGCAATCTAAATTGCTAATTGTAGACGACGTGAAGACGCTCCAGATCCAATTTGAATCAAGTCATTTGCAGCTGTGAGCAGAACGCTATCAACGTTTGAAGCCGCTGTGCAGAAATCCGTCTGTGCTCTCTATCTTTCGTTTTAGGCACATTCAAGCCTATTGTGACTATAACAAGTGGTATCAGAGCCCCTTGGAGCAGTTTCGACAATGTCTGGACCTGAGGAAAGGGGTGGCAGAGGTGCTGGTGGCAGTGGAGAAGCTCAAGCTCAAGGCCAACCCCGTGATTCAGCCATGGCGCCCATGCAACCAAGTCTTGGCCCACCTAGGGATGAGCCTAGGATGTTTGGGCTTGACAAGTTCAACGGTGACAACTTTGCTGAATGGTCCTTCAAGATGGAGAACATCTTTGACCACTATGACCTGCTGGAGGTGATGGAAGGAACGGAGAAGCGCCCCGAGAACGACCCGGAGAAGAGCCCGTGGGTGCGGAAGAGCGCACAAGGCTATCTCTTACTTGGGCAAGCGTTGGGGAGCAGTCAGATCCGTCACATCAAGCCATTCCAGCGTGAACCAGAGAAAGGACCAAAGGCATGGGCTGCTCTCAAGGGTGTACATGCTCCTGCAACAGCGGCGGTAGCGGTGGTGTTGGAACAGCAAATGGCGGCACTACGAATTGAAGAAGACGAAGCGGTTGAAGAAGGGGTGCAGAAATTCTTCGACTTGTTGACGCGGCTTGAGGGAGCTGATTTGAACTACAGTGAGCTCCAAAAGAAGACCAAGTTGCTGGCCTTACTCCCAGAGTCATGGTCCTCGCTCATCATCAACCTTAATCGCGACTTGCCCCGCCTCTCACTTGAAGACGTGAAGCGAGCTATCCTTCAAGAGGATTTCCGCCGCCGTGAGTTGGCGAGTGCGGATGGCGCTGGGGCAGCGAGCATCGGCCGTGGATATGGTCGAGGAAGAGGCAGAGGACGAGGGGGAGGAAGGTTTGGTGGCAGCAACTTCGGCGGAGGCCGCAGGAGTGGCGGTTACGGCAGCGACGACAAGAGCTACGGACGCGGTCGCGGCCGATTCGACGGCGAGTGTCACTATTGCCACAAGAGCGGACACATGTGGCGCTACTGCTACAAACTCCCTGATGGTTGGACCCCTGCTCAAGGCCAAGAGGGTAGAGGAGCAGGAGGAGGGAGAGGACGAGGCCGTGGAGGCCGTGGCGGTCGCGGTGGCGGAGCTGCAAACATGAAGAGCGGAGACAACGACAAGGACCCGAGCGACGATCGATACCCGGGTCTATTCTACTTCGTGTCGACGCAAGTACCGGCTGGTCCAGAGAAGGATGAAGGCTTTGAGGAGCCAGCAGCTGTGGGGAAGGTGACCCTACACCCCCTGGACTATTGGGTGATTGATAGTGGCGCTACCTATAGCATGACACCTCGCCCGGACTTGCTCACCGAACTCGAGCCGTCACCGGTGAAGCATGTCACATCGGCTTTGGGGCAGCGAGCAGAGGTGAAAGGCATGGGCAAGGCCATGTTCAAGGGTGCTGATGGGAAGATGGTGGGCCTCAAGAACGTGCTTTGGGTGCCCAGCCTTGCTGCAAACCTGATTTCCGTGCGGCGGTTGGCAAAGGCCGGCATGGACACGAACTCGAAGGGAGCCAAGACCTACACCGCAAGGCTTGGCGATCGAATTCTTTGGGACCTTCATGAGGACAGGGATGTCTACAACGAGATGTGGCAGATCCCAGTGGTCCCTATGCCTAAGGAGAGGCAAGTGGCAGCAAGCATCAGCACCAAGGATGGAGCGGTCGGTAGTGACGATGGCGCGAACGGTCGCGCTAAGGAGAATGAGCTCAAGAAGAGCAAACCTGGAAGGACCAGCAAGTTCAGTGAACCTAAGGAGAGTGGTGCAGCAACCAAGGAGCAGCAAAAGGGTGAGGAGAACCCAGAGGCAGCAGCGGAGGAGGACTACGGAGAGAGTATGTGGGGCGCTATTGCGAGCGCGGCATTCTCCAATCCAACTTCGGCTACGGGGGAGTGTGATTTTGGCTCACCTTGCATCGGCGCATGGGGCATGTGGCCCTGCCCATCTTGCAGCAGCTAGTGAAGAATGAGATGGTTGCTGGCATACGTGTGAAGGGGGAGCCCGATGAGGTGCTTGGCTGCCCGACGTGCATTCAAGCCAAGTTCACCCGGTTTCCGTTCCCTAGTTCGGAGGCAACGGCAAAGGCACCGCTTGATGAGGTGGTGATGGACGTGGTGGGCCCCCTGAAGCTTGGAGCTGCTGGAGCTGAGTATTTTCTCACCATTGTCGACGTCTACACCCGCATGACTTGGGTGTACGTGCTGGCCAAGAAGAGCGACGTGGCTGAAACGTTGAAGACGGATTGGTTCCCGATGGTGGAGCGGCAACAAGACCGTCTAGTCAAGTCAATCCGCACCGATCGAGGGGGAGAGTTCCTGAGCAAGGAGTTTGGGTTGTGGCTGAAGAAGAATGGTATTCGGCACTCCCTCACCATGCCATACTCCCCTGCAATGAACGGCATCGCCGAGCGAGCGAACCGCACAATCACGGAGGCGGCACGCGGGTTGCTCATTGAAGCCGGGCTACCCGACTATTTCTGGCCTGATGCGGTGCGGAGCGCGTGTGTGGCCAAGAACAGAGCCTTGACTCATGTGGGAGCAGACAAATGGGTGCCCTATGTGGAGTGGCTAGGAAGGAAGCCAAAGGTGGATATGCTTCGGGTGTTCGGGTGCATGTGCATGGCGCTCGTGCCTAAGCATCTTCGGCACAACAAGCTTGGTGCCAAGGCGGTGTGGGCCGTGCACTTGGGCATGGCTCAAAACAGCAAGGGATGGCTTCTTTGGGACCCATTCACCAAGAAGTTCTTGGTGAGCAGGGACTGCAAGTTCATGGAGAACTTCATGTACAAGGATTGGAAGGCGGAGAATGAGGCGAAGATAGGCGTGCGGTTTGGGGAGGTGAAGAGTTCCGGTTTGGAGCATGTGGAGCTGCCTTTGGAGCTGAGCAGCGGCAGCACAACCACAAGGCAATCCTCCCTTGTGAATGGGGGAGAGGAGGCCAATGATGCAGAGGAAGAAGAGGAGGAGGTGCAGCAAGTGAGCGAGCGTGCACCGTCACTCCCTTCCCGTACTACGAGTGCTCCACGGATTCGAGCCACACCGCAGCAACGCCAAGGCCTTCAAGTCCCTGCAGCTGAGGAGGAAGGAAGGGGGAAGAGGAGAGTTCAACCCCCTAATAGGCTGACTTATGATGCGCCGGGAAAGCAGGGCAAGACAGCCCTGGCCGGAGCGGCAATGATGGTCGGAGACGACGAGGAGAGTGACTACGAGGAGTGTGCCTTCGCGTTCTTCTCTCCGGTGGAGATGCCGGGAGAACCAGCAACTCTCAAGGAGGCTTTGGAGAGTAGTGATGCTGAGGAGTGGAAGAAGGCCATGGAGAGTGAGCTGAAGAGCATCGAGGAGAATGACACGTTTGAATTGGTGGAGCTACCGGAGGGGCGTACGGCGATAACGTCCAAGTGGCTCTTCAAAATCAAGTCGGATGCCGACGGCAAGATCGAGCGCTACAAGTCTAGGCTTTTAGCCAAGGGGTACCAGCAGAAGGAGAAGGTGGACTTCAAGGAGCTGTTTGCCCCTGTGGTGAAGCCGACGACGCTGCGAACCCTATTCGCGGGAGCCGCCATCAAAGGATGGGTAGTAAAGCAAATGGACATCGTAACGGCATTCCTTAACGGCATCCTTGAGGAGGAGATTTTTATGGCGCAGCCAGAGGGGTTTGATGATGGTAGTGGCAGAGTGTGGAAGCTGAAGAAGGCCCTCTATGGGCTGAAGCAGGCCCCTAGGCAATGGTACATGAAGCTGCGCGAAGTGTTGGAGGGGATCGGCTTCACTCCCTCAACGGCCGATCACTCCTTGTTCATGCTTGGCGAGGGGGAGCAGAGGAGTTTCATGGTGGTTTATGTGGATGACATCCTCATTTTCTCACCCTCTTCTGACCTTGTGAAGGAGGTGATGCTGAAGCTTCAAGACAAGTTCAAGTGCAAGGCCCTTGGTGACGTGAGCTTCTACCTTGGGCTCCACATCGAACGAGATGTGGAGAAGCGGTGCATGCGGGTGCATCAACGAAAGTACCTGGAGGCATTGTCTGCCAACTTTGGGCAGAGTGAAGGCCATGTGGCTACACCCTTTCCCTCTGGGTTCAAGTGTGTGAAGGGACCAGAGGAGGAGAGCGTTGGTGAAGAGGAGAGGCGCCGATTTCACTCGTTGGTGGGCAGCCTCATGTATGCGGCGGTAAACACCCGACCGGACGTCGCGTTTGCTACCGGGCAGCTGGCTAGGGTTGTGCAATGCCCTAATGAGGAGCAGGTAGCAGCTGGAATGAGGGTGGCCAAGTATCTTGGCCAAACACCGACCGTTGGGCTGCAATACTCGGCGGCGGCACAAAGGCGCCAAAAGGGCGCGGATGGTGTTGAACCCGGGCGTTTGTTCCTCACCGCCTACTCGGATGCTTCATATGCATCAGAACCAGAGGACATGACAAGTGTGGGAGGCTTCATATGCTGTGTTGGTGGAGGCCCAACTGCTTGGGAGAGCAAGAAGCAGGTTGACCAAGCTTTGAGCTCGGTGGAGTTCGAGTACATGGCACTCTTCCGTGCCGTACGGGAGATTGTGTGGCAGCGGCGTTTGTTGGCTGAATTGGGGGAGGAGCAGCAAGGACCTACCCCACTGTACTGTGACAGCCAGGGTGCCATTGCTCTTGCTAAGAACCCTGTGTTGCATGGACTCACGAAGCACATGAGGGTGAAGTGGCATTGGACGAGGAGCATGGTAACCGCGGGTGAAGTTGAGTTGCGCTACGTGAAGACCACGGGGCAGCCGGTTGACATGATGACCAAGAGGCTGGTGGAGCAGCAGCATTGGAAGTGTTGCAAGCTGGCTGGGATGGCTCTGAACTGAGAGAGCAACATATCCTAAGGCCAACAATCCGAGGGGGAGTTTGTTGGTGCAACCCTACGGTTTGCACTCGGCTTGTTGTCCGTGTGCGTGAATGTGTGTGTGTATGGAATGGTATGAGGGCATGGGATAATATATATTTCATGCTTATAATTGTGTGTGAATGTTGAGTCATGATGTCGAGTGTGTGTGTCGAGTCAATAGCGAGTTATCGCTAGACGCGTGTTACGCGGTCGTTTGTGTCTCGCGCGCGGTTTCTATTTTGTCGTGCGCGGTTTCTATTTTGTCCTGTGTCGAACGTTCGGCGTGTCGCAGGTGTGTGCAGCAGACCCATCAAGAACTCAAGGATGAGTTTGTGATGAAGAGCCCGAGCCTTGGTGTCAAGCCTCAAGTGATTTCGAAGCTTGCCAAAAGGGTACACCTCAAGATATTGAAGATAGTTACATTACTTTGTGTAGTGTAACATTTCACTTGGTGTAGGCCCTAGTGAAGGGTAGTTTCGAGACCCTTCGTGGTTGGGGATAGTGTGGCACTGTTCCACATCACTGTACCTCGGCTCTTGGGGTTTGTAGGAGCTGGGAGTCATTCCCAACTCGTAACTCTTCCTATCTTGTGTTCTAAGACTATAGTGGCTGCCATAGTACCGTTCGTTCAAATCGACGCTGTGTCGTCAATTCTTTATCAAATCGTGCAATCTAAATTGCTAATTGTAGACGACGTGAAGACGCTCCAGATCCCATTTGAATCAAGTCATTTGCAGCTGTGAGCAGAACGTTATCAACGTTTGAAGCCGCTGTGCAGAAATCCGTCTGTGCTCTCTATCTTTCGTTTTAGGCACATTCAAGCCTATTGTGACTATAACACCCCCGTGGTCGCCACGACGGACGACGGGAGGGGACCGCGCGCGAGCCCCCCGTGGTCGCCACGACGGGCGACGGGACGTGAGGCCGCGCGGGCCCCCGGTAGCAGTAGAAACGACGGGCGCCACGACGGGCGCCACGGAGGGGTAAGCCGCCACGCGTCCCGAGCGCGCGGCGGGCAGAAACCCTAATTTCGGCGCCGCGCACCACGGGGCGCGCGGCGGACAGTACGGCAGCGGAAGCGGGAGGTGGGCCCATACACAGGAAGGCGGCAGACATGCCGCCCTCTGATACCATGTCAGATATAGTAGGAGTACGGCCTAGGCTTAGTAGCCTAGGCCACAGTAGGACTACGAAAGGAGGCGCCAAGTACGAGCTAGGATTGTGTGCAGGAACAGAATTGAGAAGGAGGTGATTGAACTAGCAAGCAGCAGGATACAAATAGCAAACCCTAAGGGGCTGTACTCACTATTGAGTACCCCACTGCAGGCTACACAAACAACATATTCTGACAAGTAGGCCAGTAGGCCAGTAGGCCAGTAGGCGAGTAGGCGAGTAGGCGAGTAGGCCAGTAGGCCAATAGGCCAATAGGCCAATAGGCGAATAGGCGAATAGGCGAATAGGCGAATAGGCGAATAGGTGATTAGGCGAAGGCCAATAGGCCAATAGGCCAATAGGCCAATAGGCCAATAGGCCAGTAGGCCAGTAGGCCAGTAGGCCAATAGGCCAAAAGGCCAGTAGGCCAGTAGGCCAGAAGGCCAGTAGGCCAGTAGGCCAGTAGGCCAGTAGGCCAGTAGGCCAGTAGGCCAATAGGCCAATAGGCCAATAGGACATTAGGCCAATAGGCCAATAGGCCAATAGGCCAATAGGCGAATAGGCGAATAGGCCAGTAGGCCAGTAGGCCAGTAGGCCAGTAGGCCAGTAGGCCAATAGGCCAGTAGGCCAGTAGGCCAATAGGCCAATAGGCCAATAGGCCAATAGGCGAATAGGCGAATAGGCGAATAGGCGAATAGGTGATTAGGCGAAGGCCAATAGGCCAATAGGCCAATAGGCCAATAGGCCAATAGGCCAATAGGCCAATAGGCCAATAGGCCAGTAGGCCAGTAGGCCAGTAGGCCAATAGGCCAGTAGGCCAGTAGGCCAGTAGGCCAGTAGGCCAGTAGGCCAGTAGGCCAATAGGCCAGTAGGCCAATAGGCCAGTAGGCCAATAGGCGAATAGGCGAATAGGCGAATAGGTGAATAGGCAAATAGGCCAGTAGGCCAGTAGGCCAGTAGGCCAGTAGGCCAGTAGGCGAGTAGGCCAGTAGGCCAGTAGGCCAGTAGGCGAGTAGGCCAGTAGGCCAGTAGGCCAGTAGGCCAGTAGGCCAGTAGGCCAGTAGGCCAGTAGGCCAGTAGGCCAGTAGGCCAGTAGGCCAGTAGGCCAGTAGGCCAATAGGCGAATAGGCGAATAGGCGAATAGGCTAATAGGCGAATAGGCCAGTAGGCCAGTAGGCCAGTAGGCCAATAGGCCAGTAGGCCAATAGGCGAATAGGCGAATAGGCGAATAGGCGAATAGGCGAATAGGCGAATATGCGAATAGGCCAGTAGGCCAGTAGGCCAGTAGGCCAGTAGGCCAGTAGGCCAGTAGGCCAGTAGGCCAGTAGGCTAGTAGGCCAGTAGGCCAGTAGGTGAATAGGTGAATAGGCGAATAGGCGAGTAGGCGAGTAGGCGAGTAGGCGAATAGGCGAATAGGCGAATAGGCGAATAGGCCAGTAGGCCAGTAGGCCAGTAGGCCAGTAGGCCAGTAGGCCAGTAGGCCAGTAGGCCAGTAGGCCAGTAGGCTAGTAGGCGAATAGGCGAATAGGCGAATAGGCGAATAGGCGAGTAGGCGGGTAGGCGAGTAGGCGAGTAGGCGAGTAGGCGAGTAGGCCAGTAGGCCAGTAGGCCAGTAGGCCAGTAGGCCAGTAGGCCAGTAGGCCAATAGGCCAGTAGGCCAGTAGGCCAGTAGGCCAGTAGGCCAATAGGCCAATAGGCCAATAGGCGAATAGGCGAATAGGCGAATAGGCGAAGGCCAATAGGCCTATTGGCAAACCGGATGCTGGCCCTATTTAGGTTGTTGGCAACCGGATGCTGGCAGGCTGGCACGAGATATGCAGTGGCGTTACCAGGGGAGCGAGAGCAGGGAGGGGAGTGCTGGTGAGGAGGAGGAGGTGCAGGCGGTGCAGTGGGTGGTGCTGCTGTTTCTGTACGCTGCTGTTCAATTCGACGATAGGTAAGCTGCCTCAGTGACAAATCTTGTTGCTGCTCGCACACATGCACACATTCAAGTCCTTCACCTGCACTGCACATACCTCTCCCATTTCACCTCTCTGTTTCTCTCCCCTTGTGCCTCGCCAACACCCATGGCACGTGTGCCTCGCCAACACCCATGGCACGTGTGCCTCGCCAACACCCATGGCACGTGTGCCTCGCCAACACCCATGGCACGTGTGCCTCGCCAACACCCATGGCACGTGTGCCTCCCCAACACCCATGGCACCTGTGCCTCGCCAACACCCATGGCACGTGTGCCTCGCCAACACCCATGGCACGTGTGCCTCGCCAACACCCATGGCACGTGTGCCTCGCCAACACCCATGGCACGTGTGCCTTGCCAACACCCATGGCACGTGTGCCTCGCCAACACCCATGGCACGTGTGCCTCGCCAACACCCATGGCACGTGTGCCTCTCCTGTGCGGAGCAGGCTGGTGGACTATGAGGACATGCTTGGCGCGCTGCAGAGCTTGGTGCTCTCCAACCGCATCCCACCACTCGGATCGCCACTCCTCCCCCTCCCCTCCCTCGCACCTTCTCCCCACAACCACCTCTCGGACGCCCACTCTCCCCCACCCGCCACCGCCACCCGCTCCACCTTTTTCCTGCTTGTGTTCCTGTCGCTGCACGCGCTGCTGCGCCCCTGCTGCTCCACTGTCTCGTTTGACGCGCAGCACCGCCTCCTCTGCTTCCTGCACCGCCACGCTGCAGTGCTCTCCTTCCCCCTCACCGCCTGGCACCTGGCTCTACCGCACTGGATCCTACTACGGGACGGTTTGGAGGAGCTGAGCCACAGCCTCGTGCACTCCTGGCTCTGCGCTGCTGCTGCCTCCCTGCCGCCTCCCTCTGCCTCAGGCCCCTCGCCCGGAACCAGCAATGCAGCAGTAGCAACAGCAGGCAGCGGTGGTGGCAGTTTAAGGAATGTAGGTGAGAGTTCGGGCGCTGGTGCTGCGGGTGGTGAGACGCCGGAGCTGGATGCTGTCGGTAGCTTGCTCAGCGGTGGCAGTGAGAGCAGCAACTCCAGCAGCAATGGAGTGGATGAGATGAGCGGTGACAAGGAGGAGGCAGGGAGGCGGTGTGCTAGGGTGGTGGCGGGGGTGGTGAGGGAGATGTGGAGGGCGGGGGGGGAGTGGCAGCAGCTGGCACAGGTGACTGAGGCTCTGGCGATCCTGGTGGACAGGCATCCGCATTTGAGTGCCCGATTGGAGCAAGGGGCGCTCTCAACCATGGTACGTCAGTGACATCCGGTCTCCCTGTGCCTCAACAGCTGCTACCTTGGAGAGTTGCGCCTTGTTATTGCTCGTAATTGGTTCTTCTTGTGTATCCCACGATGCCATAGCCAACTGCCTCCCCTCTCCTCTGCTACCACACACCCTACTTGCTCCCTCCCTCCGTTTCTTGCCTCCCTTCGCCCCCCTCCCCCCCACTGTGTGCGTGCACCAGTACATAGAGGCCATGCTGCTGAGCGGCTCTAACCTACCGCCGCCTCTGCTGCTCTCCACCCTGCACCTGCTGGCCCGCCTGCTCTCCCACCTGCCCCCCAAGCCCCCCGTCCCTCCGCGCATGGGAGGGCGGCTGCAGTCACCGCCACAGCAGGCAACAGCGTGGGAACGCTTAGCGCAGCAGGTGAGGAGATCTTGCTGTTCCTGTATGCACCATCATGTGCCTCTCTTTTCTTATAAGGAAAAATTTCATTGTAATCAAACTCGGTACGTGCATGCCTCCCATGGCGCCAATGCTACCCGTCCCAGGTGCTGATTGTGGTTGAGCCACTGGTGGAACCTACTGCTGTCAGCAGCACTGCGAGCGCTGCTCCTCCCACTCTCTCACAACAACAGCAGCCGCAGCAGCAGCAGCAGCAATATAGCCAGGCATACAGGCAGGCACAGGTGCATAGTGGTGATGGTGGCGCAGGGAGCGAGCAGGAGGAGCGTGGCGAGAGGGAGCAGGTGCTGGTGGGGGCGTTGAGCGTGATCAACGCACTGCTGTGGCACGCAACAACACTCTACACACCCAGTGGCGCTGACCCATGCAGCCAACCCAACGAGCTCAACGGAGCAAGATCGGGCAGCAGTCGTACAGTGGGCGATGCGCGGCTGATGGCAGTGGTGGAGGCAAACGAGGACGTGGTGAATGCGGCTGGCACCATCATGATGAGCGCGGCTCTTGTGGGCTTCACAGAGGGGTGTGTGCGGGCTGCTGCACGTGGCATCTGTGGAACCACTGGTGATCTCGAGGACACGCCAGCAGTGGCTGGTGGGGGGACGCAAGGAGGGGGATGTGGTGTGGGTGTGGTGCAGGCGCGAGGGAGTGGGGGAGTGTGGCAAGGCTACTCCTGCCGTGTGCTGCTCTCCTGTCTCACCTTCTTCAACCTGCGTGTCTCATGGTACGTACGCCCCTGCCCCCTCCACCCTACCACTAATGATGCATGCACCAGTCATCGGGCACTGCCTGATAGGTATTCCACAACAAGTACCCCAACATCGAGCATAGTCTTTTGAGCTTCAGTATGCTCCTACACCTCACCAGCTCTCACAGCCGGCAGCTCTCACAAGCATGCCCTCTCTGCTGCCTGCCCCAACTGCCTGTCCTCCCACCACAGGGTGCATGCACTCGAGGCTGCATCCATTCTCCCCTCAGGCATTCCACCTCTCAATCTCTCGCTGCGATTCTCGCCTCCATCGCCGCAACCAGCAGCGACACCAGCAGCCATACCAGCAGCAGCAGCTGAAAGCGCCACTAGTCCTGCCGCAGGCTGTGCCAGTCAGGGCGACCCAGCAGCCCCCATGCGGCAGGCGCAGCAGCAGGAGCGCCCCGCCGTGCTGAGCTTGGCCTCCGCTTGCGACCTCGCTGCCATTCTGCTCGCGGCCGCTGCCGCCCAGCTGCCCGCCACCGTGGCCGCACACAGCAGAGAGCAGCGGGTGGGAGGAGCAGCGGGACCAGGCCGTCCCCCTGGGAACAGCAGTGGTTGCGGCAAGGCCGATGGGGATGAGAGGAAGGGAGCGGAGAGCAGGTCATGGGCAGGGAGGGCGGGTGGGAGATGCGGGCATGCGAGCATGCAAGACTCCTTTGTGGCTGCTGACCTTGCCTCGTGCGCCCTGCTCTCCTGCCTCTCCTCTCTCGCCCTCCCTGCACGTGCCTCCTCAGCACATCGCCCTGCACTACCCTTGGACCAAGGCGGCTCTGTCCCTTTTGCCCATCCTGCCGTACCACCCCTGCTGCCTGCACCAGTGAACACCCCAGGTGAAAGCAACCTACGCTTGTCACAGCAGGAGCAGCAGGAGCGCCAGTATGATGTACCATCCACTCAGCCCTCCCCCCTGACCCCTCCCACTCCTGCTCCCCCCACTGCGCTCCCTCCCCTCCCTGCCGCTGTCTTCTGGCCGATCGCTGCTGCGCTGCAGCATGCAGCCTCGTGCCCACACCCCCCTGTGCGGCGCAACACGTGCCTCGCACTCTCCCTGCTGCTGCGCTGCTTTGATCCAACCTCTGTCGCTCTCCCCCTGGCAGCCAGCCCCTGGACTCGCCTGCTGCTAGACGATGCCCTTGCCTCTATCACTGCCGCCGCTGCTGCCACTGCTGCTGGACCTTCTGCTGCCGCTGTCACTGCTGCTGCACCAGATGCAGCAGCGGTGCGAGCAGGTGAGAGCAGGCCTGCTGGGGAAGCAGTGCAAGCCCAGTCCTCCTCGTGCCCCTCGCCCGCCCTGCTGGACCTCCTGCTCTCCCACAGCCTAGAAGCCCTCCACATCGCTGCCTCCTGCTTTCACCTCGCCCCACCCACCGCCCCTCCTCGATGGCTCCCTCAAATCTTCCAACCTGCCCGGGTCTCTGCTCTCGTGGGCTCGCTCTGGCGAACCCGCCAGCTGTCTCTGCCCGCCATCGCCACGTGTCACTGGCTCATTGGTGCGGGCCTGCTACCTCGCGCTGTTCTGCCCCAGCTTCTGGACCTCATTCAGGTACGGGAGAGAGAGAGAGAGAGAGAGAGAGAGAGAGAGAGAGAGAGAGAGAGAGAGAGAGAGAGAGAGAGAGAGAGAGAGAGAGTGGGGGATGAAGGGGCGTGGGGGATGAAGAGGTGTGGGGAATGCAAGGGCCTGCATTGTCTGTCTCAGCTCTTGCACACTCGCTCCACGCATACTGCCCATCCATGCACCACACTGACAGCTTCCTCCCCAACACTGTCTCCCTGCAGGCACATGCCCGACCACAGCCACAGCACAGCACCGGCAGCAACACCACCAGCAACTCCTCGTCCACGCTTACTGTTCGGCCTGTCTGGCTGGCGGGTTGCCTTGTGCTCTGCAGCCTCTCCATCCCTGCCGCTCTCTCCAATCCCTGTCTCGTGGACCCCTCGCTCCCTGCCACCCTGTCACAGCAGTGCGCTGCGTTCCTTGCCCTGCACGCCAAGCTGCCTCGCTGCACGCAGTAGCCCGTGCTGCCCTGCCTGCCTTGCCGTGCACCACTGTGGGACATGGAGACGTGATACAGGTATTGAGGAGCATTGAACGCAAGTGGCTCAAGTACAACTGATGCTACCATATCACTTGCCACCCGTTCGCCACGGGTGCTTTTCCTCGCATGTGGTCGCGTTCAGAAGTCTCATTGCATTGCCAATGCCTCTATGAGTGAACCCCCACCAGAATTTCGCCCACAATCAACCAAGAACGAGGGCTCTTGGATATCCCCAGAGTAGCTCAATGTCCCCATCAACCTTCATGAGGATAGGCATGCCAAACTGCATGTATATGCCATGTGTCACTTGCTGTGCATGGTGTCTTTTTGGGCTGGAGAAGTGTGTATGCCAAGAATGCAGTCATGTTGTAAGCTACCACCGCAAGCCCAGCTTGCACTGTGCGGTCAAGGCTGTGAAATCCCCTGCCTGGTGTTCAGTGCCTTTCGCCCCCTGCCTGGTGTTGGGTGGTGGGTTCCACAGTCCACTGCCAGTGAAGAGGATTAGTGGTAGCAGCAGGGACCTCCATGTGATACAACCTCCATGTATGTTGGTGCACTAATACAAGAGCAATAATGCAAGGGAGTTGAATGGCATTATCTGTGAAAAAGCTCCATTTCTCTAATTACCACTTGAACATAACAAGCTACGTACATAAAACCATTATAGAGGTACAAGGTACACATCAGTTACAACATCTACCCTGCAATGTAATGGAAGTGCCTTAAAGCCAGGATCTCAAGTAAGAGAATTGGCCTTCAATTGCAAAACACTTGCAGCGCTTGTTACCCTATTTTTGTAGGCGAATTGACTGGCTGGTTAGGAAAGTGAGCGTGCGGCACACCCACGATTTTGCCCCTAGAGCAAATGCAAAACATTTTGCTGGTACATGAGATTGTTGTGTGTGACGAGAAATTGCAGGCATTGGAGCTTCGTCACCGAACCAGTTTCCGAGCCTTGCTTGGTTCGGACTGAACTTGCGATTTGTCTTTACTTCGCACCCCTCGCTTCACACCTCGTCAGATTGTTCACCTCGCTAACCAATCGCAGCCCAGCTCCCCTCACCAACTGCAAAACAATTCAACAACTTGAGATCCTGGCTTTAACTCCTCACTTCAGGCTCACTTCTACACCAATCCATCCTTCCCCAGCCTATCTTTGCGATATCTACTCCACTCCTCTGTACTCCCCTTCTTCTCTACTCCCCTCCTCTTCTCCCCTTCGCTGTCCCCCTTCTGCTCCATTCCCCCTTCTTTTCTGCTCTACTCCCCTTCTTATCTGCTCTGCTACTTTTTTACTCACTCACCCTTCCCTTCACTACACCAATCATGGCCTGTACTGCTGCCTGCTTCGCTGCTGCTTCTCCTACACTGCTTCACTGCTTCACTACTACGCTGCTACACTGCTACACTCCCCTTCTTCTCTACTCCCCTCCTCTTCTCCCCTTCGCTGTCCCCCTTCTGCTCCATTCCCTTTCTTTTCTGCTCTACTCCCCTTCTTATCTGCTACACTGCTACACGGCTACACTGCTACACTGCTACACTGATTCACTGCTACACTGCTTCACTCACTGCTACACTGCTACACTGCTTCACTGATTCACTGCTACACTGCTACACTCCTTCACCCCTTCACTCCTTCACCCCTTCACATCTTCACCCCTTCACAGCTTTACCCCTTCACAGCTTCACCCCTTCACTGCTTCACCCCTTCACTGCTTCACCCCTTCACTCCTTCACTGTTTTTTTTTTTTTTTTTTTTTTTTTTTTTTTTTTTTGGTGTGGGCTCGTGCACGAGCCATGGGAGGATAAAAAGCCGTCCCCCCAGCTCCCCCTTGGGTGGGTTTGCCGACGGACCGAGACCCTCAAAACAGGGTACTGCCGTTCATTCGGCTAAAAACCTTCGTGAAACCCCAGCTGCTTATCTGCTTCGTCCCTCCATCTCTACTCTCCATCCCTTTCCTTCACCCCTTCTCTGCTGCTTCACCCCTTCTCTGCGTTTTCCTTAGCAGCCCTTAGCAGTTTCCTTAGCAGCTCTTAGCAGCTTCTCAGCAGCTCCCTTAGCAGACCTTAGCAGCTTCCTTAACAGTCGTTAGCAGCTTCCTTAACAGCCCTTAGCAGCTCTTTAACAGCCCTTAGCAGCTTCCCTCCTCTCATCTGCTTCACCCCTTCTCATCTGCTTCACCCCTTCTCTGCTTCACCCCTTATCTCTGCTTCACCCCTTATCTCCTCACCCCCTTCTGATCTGCTTCACCCCTTATCTCTGCTTCACCCCTTCTCTCTGCTTCACCCCTTCTCTCTCCTCACCCCCTACTCTCCTTCAACCCATCTCTGCTTCACCCCTACTCTCCTTCAACCCATCTCTGCTTCACCCCTACTCTCCTTCAACCCATCTCTGCCTCATCCGGTCTCTCCTTCACCCAATCTCTCCTTCACCCACTCTCTGCTTCACCTTGTCTCTCCTTCACCCAATCTCTGCTTCACCTTGTCTCTCCTTCACCCAATCTCTGCTTCACCTTGACTCTCCTTCACCCAATCTCTGCTTCACCCTGTCTCTCCTTCATACCATCTCTGCTTCACCCCTTCTCTCCTTCCCCCCTTCTCTGACACCCCTTCTCTCCTTCCCTTTTCTACTACACCCCTTCTCTCCTTCCCTTCTCTCACCCCTTCTCCAACAAACCACTTTTTTTTTTTTTTGTTGGTGTGGGCTCGTGCACGAGCCATTGGAGGACAAAAATCCGTCCCGCCAACTCCCCCTTGGGTGGGTTCACCCCTCCTCTTCTCCCCTTCTCTGTCCCCCTTCTGCTCCATTCACCTTCTTATCTGCTCTGCTACTTTTCTACTCACCCACCCTTCCCTTCACTACCAGTCATGGACTGTACTGCTGCACTGCTTCGCTGCTTCTTCTTGTACACTGCTTCACTGCTACACTGCTACACTGCTACACTGCTACACTGCTTCGCTGCTACACTGCTTCACTGCTACACTGCTTCACAGCTTCACAGCTTCACAGCTTCACTGCTTCACTGCTACACTGCTACACTGCTACACTGCTATACTGCTATACTGCTACACTGCTACACTGCTACACTGCTACACTGCTACACTGCTACACTGCTTCACTGCTACACTGCTACACTGCTTCACTGCTTCACTGCTACACTGCTACACTGCTACACTGCTACACTGCTACACTGCTTCACTGCTACACTGCTTCACTGCTACACTGCTACACTGCTTCACAGCTTCGCTGCTACACTGCTACACTGCTTCGCTGCTTCGCTGCTTCGCTGCTACACTGCTACACTGCTACACTGCTACACTGCTTCACTGCTTCACTGCTTCACTGCTACACTGCTACACCCCTTCACTCCTTCACCCCTTCACCACTTCACAGCTTCACCCCTTCACAACTTCTCTCCTACCCGTTTTTTTTTTTTGGTGTGGGCTCGTGCACGAGCCATGGGAGGATAAAAATCCGTCCCGCCAGCTCCCCCTTGCGTGGGTTTGCCGACGGACTGAGACCCTAAAAAGCAGGGTACTGCCGTTCATTCGGCTAAAAACCTCCGTGAAACCCCAGCTGCTAAAAACCTCCGTGAAACCCTAAAAAGCAGGGTATCTGCTTCATCCCTCCATCCCTTCTCTCCGTCACCCCTTCTCTGTTGCTTCACCCCTTCTCTGCTGCTTCACCCCTTCTCTGTTGCTTCACCCCTTCTCTGCTGCTTCCTTAGCAGCCCTTAGAAGCTTCCTTAACAGCCCTAAGCAGCATCATTAGCAGTTCCCTTAGCAGCTCTTAGCAGCTTCCTTAGCAGCTTCTTTAGCAGCTTCTTAGCAGCTCCCTTAGCAGTCCTTAGCAGCATCCTTAGCAGCTTCCTTAGCAGCCCTTAGCAGCTTCCTTAACAGCCGTTAGCAGCTTCCTTAACAGCCCTTAGCAGCTTCCCTGCTCCCTTAACAGCAGCTACCCCACTCCTTCACCCCCTCCTCAGCATCACGGGTTTGAGGAACTGACTGTTCGGCGAGTAGCAAAGGATTCAAAGGGCACCAAGAGGAAAGGACCCTCCACACCCACGCCAGTGTGGAAAAGTCCGTGGCATCAAGTCCTCCTCACCCACGCCAGTGAGGAAAAACTTGCGGTAACCGAGTCACCCCAAGGGAATCGCTACCTGGAGTGTGTGGTATCCATTGCAACCGCCGGCCGGCCGGTTGGTCAGGACCAGCCTCCATCACAGATTCCCTTGAAGCTCCCCGACCACCGCATGCCACAACCCCTTGGCCTCAGCATGCACACTAAGTTGCCCTTTGCCTCCGCGCCACCCACCATCCCAGTCAAAACCTCGCCACCGCTCTGCCAAAGGTTCTAGCCGCTTCCCCCTCCCCTCGTCTCCTCTCTTGACAGAATCGTGGCTGATTCAGTGCGGCTGCTGTCTGCTATAGCTGCTGCGTTGGCTACCGTTGTCCTGCTACCGTTGTCCTGCTACCGTTGTCCTGCTACCGTTGTCCTGCTACCGTTGTCCTGCTACCGTTGTCCTGCTACCGTTGTCCTGCTACCGTTGTCCTGCTACCGTTGTCCTGCTACCGTTGTCCTGCTACCGTTGTCCTGCTACCGTTGTCCTGCTACTGTTGACCTGCTACCGTTGAAGGGCGGTGTGTGCTGCTGACGTTGGAAGGGGAGGTGTGTCCTGCTGACGTTGGAAGGGGAGGTGTGTCCTGCTGACGTTGGAAGGGGAGGTGTGTCCTGCTGACGATGGAAGGGGAGGTGTGTCCTGCTGACGTTGGAAGGGGAGGTGTGTCCTGCTGACGTTGGAAGGGGAGGTGTGTCCTGCTGATGTTGGAAGGGGAGGTGTGTCCTGCAGACGTTGGAAGGGGAGGTATGTCCTGCTGCCGTGACGACCGTTGAAATTGCTGCTGCCGTGGAAGACGTTGAAACCGCTGCTGCCGTGGAGACGTTGAAACCGCTGCTGCCGTGAAGTTGAAACCGCTGCTGCCGTGGAGACGTTGAAACCGCTGCTGCCGTGAAGTTGAAACCGCTGCTGCCGTGGAGACGTTGAAACCGCTGCTGTTGTGATTGAAACCGCCGCTGCCGTGAAGACGTTGAAACCGCTGCTGCCGTGGAGACGTTGAAACCGCTGCTGCCGTGAAGTTGAAACCGCTGCTGCCGTGGAGACGTTGAAACCGCTGCTGCCGTGAAGTTGAAACCGCTGCTGCCGTGAAGACGTTGAAACCGCTGCTGCCGTGAAGACGTTGAAACCGCTGCTGCCGTGAAGTTGAAACCGCTGCTGCCGTGGAGACGTTGAAACCGCTGCTGCCGTGAAGACGTTGAAACCGCTGCTGCCGTGAAGACCATAGAGATTGCTGCTGCCGTTGAAGACCGTTGCCACCTCTCCCCTTGTCTGCACCAGGCTGCTCCAACCCTTCAGCGTTCAGGGGTTCTTCCCCTCTTCTCTCCACCAAGCCGCTTCTCCCCTTGTCTGCACCAGGCTGATTCAACCCTTCAGGGTTTAGGGGTTCTCCTCCTCTTCTCTCCACCAGGCAACTTCTCCCCTTGTCTGCGACAGGCTGCTTCAACCTTGACGGGTTTAGGGGTTCTCCTCCTCTTCTCTCCACCAGGCCGCTTCTCCTCTTCTCCCCGCCAGGCTGCTTCACCCCTTCTCCGCATTGGCTGCATAGCCTCTCCTTGCAGCCCCTGCTTCGCGGCGGTTTCGTAATCTGTTTCGTAGTCCGCGATTCCTTCGTAGTCCGCAGATCCTTCGTAGTCCGCAGTTCCTTCGTAGTCCGCGGTTCCTTCGAAATCCGCCGTTCGCCGCTCCCTCGTAGCCCGCCGTTCGCCGTTGCCTTGTAGTCAGTCCGCCGTTGCCTTGTAGTCAGTCCGCCGTTGCCTTGTAGTCAGTCCGCCGTTGCCTTGTAGTCAGTCCGCCGTTGCCTTGTAGTCAGTCCGCCGTTGCCTTGTAGTCAGTCCGCCGTTGCCTTGTAGTCAGTCCGCCGTTGCCTTGTAGTCAGTCCGCCGTTGCCTTGTAGTCAGTCCGCCGTTGCCTTGTAATCCGCCGTTGCCTTGTAATCCGCCGTTGCCTTGTAAGGCTGTCCACTTCCATGTGCTCCTGTTTAAGAAAAAACGGCAGACTTCAATCAGTAAATATTCATAAACATCCGAACTTCAAGAAAACGATGCTAGCAGCTACATGAAACAGAAAACGGTTAACGGGCAAGGAGTTGAACTTACCTGAAAAAAAGTAATTGGTTGCTGTTACAGACCCGCATCTCCGCCGTTGCTCTTGTTGCAGATCCGCATCTGCCTCCGCTCTCAAGCAACGTGATCCTTTGTTGCTGGAGGCGGGGGCAGGAAACAAAGGAAACCGATGCTAGAAGTTAGTAAACAGCAAACAAATGAAAAATCGAAGGAAAGACAAATGCGAAACTGAAAACGAACATGGAAACCAACGACGAGAAGACGAAACAGGCGGACGTCCATGGTTCACAGGCTGCAGCCATCAGAGGGAGGAGACACTCTGATCTACCCAACCCACACGCTATTCTACCCAACAACCCGAGGAGGATCATCTAACGACTGCAGCACTGTGAACCAGAGGGACGGTGGAAACGGCGATGAAACGAGTGGGCGATTGCGAAATGAAAACGAAATCGAAAACGAAATTGAAAAAACAGGGAGAGACGAGGGAAGCAACACTTCCCGATCAGCGTTGGTGGCGTGAAGAACAGAGCAGCGGTCGGCGTGATGACAGGCGGCGGCAGCACGTCCGCCAGGCTTGAGAATGGAGAGCAGCGCTTCGGGTTGTTCAACGGCTTGAAAATGGAGCAGCAGGACTTGAGGACGATATTTGCTTTTGTACCTGCAAAGATACAAACAAAAGAGTCAGAAATCAAGAAACAAAGGTATTCAACAAAAACAAGGACATTCGATGCGTGAAACCAAAAATATGTAGACACAACAACTTGATCCTTACCTCTGGAGATCGAAGGGCGGGCTAGGCGGGGGGCGGTGTCGGGATGGAGGCGAGTTGCTGGTTGGTGATGGTGGCGATGGTGGCGATGGCGGTGGGCGATCTCCAGGGTCGTTGTAATGAAGCGTCTGACTGCGTCAGACCAGCTTGGAAGTAGAGAAGCTCTTGGGAAGCTCTTGGGAAGCTCTTGGGAAGCTCTCGGGATCGTTCAGTGGCTGCACGCAGCATCTCGATTGCAGATTCGTGTTTGGACTTGAGGACGACGAATTGTACGTTTTGTACCTGCGCAATTGCAAACACAACAGAGTCAGAACTCGGAGATAAAGATAGAAGAACTTCTGAAGCAATGGTAATCGAAAAGCGTCAAAGTAAAAACATGCACAGCTTCAAGCTTACCTATGGAGATCGAAGGGCGGGCTGGGCGGGGGGCGGTGTCGGGATGGAGGCGAGTTGCTGGTTGGTGATGGTGGCGATGGTGGCGATGGCGGTGGGCGATCTCCAGGGTCGTTGTAATGAAGCGTCTGACTGCGTCAGACCAGCTTGGAAGTGGAGAGAAGCTCTTGGGAAGCTCTTGGGAAGCTCTTGCTCTTGGCTGCACGCAGCATCTCGATTGCAGATTCGTGTTTGGACTTGAGGACGACGAATTGTACGTTTTGTACCTGCGCAATTGCAAACACAAAAGAGTCAGAACTCGGAGATAAAGATAGAAGAACTTCTGAAGCAATGGTAATCGAAAAGCGTCAAAGTAAAAACATGCACAGCTTCAAGCTTACCTATGGAGATCGAAGGGCGGGATGGGCGGGGGGCGGTGTCGGGATGGAGGCGAGTTGCTGGTTGGTGATGGTGGCGATGGTGGCGATGGTGGCGATGGCGGTGGGCGATCTCCAGGGTCGTCGTATTGAAGCTCATAGATGAGATAGAAACTCGTTGAGAAGAAGCTCGTTCATGACAATTGAACTCTGAAATTATAAAATAGACGTTCACCAACTTTCAGTCACGGTATTATACTACCAGAACTTGGGGGTGGTGTGTCTAGATGCTGCAAGTTCTAAGGCTAAAATTGAACCCAATAGGTGACGCCCTCTTCTGTGGTGCCAGACTGGGGCTGTGTTTCGCGCGTGTTTTTGTGCCGCTCGTCTGAGCGGGCGATTTCGTTTCCCTGCTGTGTGAGTAGGTTCTCTGTGAGCAGCCTTTCAGCAAGGCGAGGATGAAGGAGAAGAGTGGTTGGGGCACTACAGTCAGAAAACAATAGTGACTAGAGGATTGCTGCAGTTCTGTGGAGAGTGGTGGATACCACCACCTGATTCCGGTCAGATCAAGTGTTAGGGTAAACATTTCGCACGTGATATGTAACCCGTATTTTACGATCCTGAAATGAGGACCCGCGTGTTTGCGTGGCTTTGAAATGTACTGGCAGTTCACACCCACATGCTGCGCACTCTGGTCCACGGTAAAACTTGCACTACGCTTCGAAGCATCCTACCGACGTAAAAGCATTGTGTCTCCAATTTTTGCTACGTTCCCAAATGCTCAAGGGCGGACCGGGTTGAGACTTTCGACGGCGCATCCCAACTCAGTGTCAGTGGTTTTTGGCGCTGTGCACAGCGACAAAAACGCGGGAAAGATGAGGCTAAGTGTTGACGTCACAATTATGTTGCCAAAGGAAGCTTCGCCGCGGAACTGTTGCAAGCGTGCGAAGTTGTCCACACTTCTGTTGGAACACTTGCTGACGACTGGACAAGGGACCCCAAAGATCATCACCTGTGGTTCCGCGCTTGTACATTGTATTAGAAGAGACACGTTGGCTGAAAAAGGTTGCTGAGCTGTACCGATAGGTAGCGCCACATCAGCAATTTAGAGATACCATTGACCTCCGAGCACATCTGCTGTGCACACTGTACAGTACCCACAGTGGTTGCTTCAAGCAGAGATGCGGCTGCTGTATGAAGCCCGTTTGGTGACAGAGCAATGCATACTCGTTTGAAACAGAGGATGCGTGGATGCGGAACGGCTCATTATTCTTGCTGAATTTTCATATGGAAAAACAGATTTAGTGCGGTTTTGATTCTCTGCACGGAAAATGATTATCGCGAGTCACTTTTGTAGCGAGTGGGTTCTCATGAGTGGATAACGATGTGCGCGCGAGGGACGCTGAGCCACACGTACAATAGTTTCCCGCTCACCGCCAGCTCATCTCCTCTCTTGTGTGACTCGTTTGGGTGACTCCTCACGCCGTTGAGCTTTCCGTCAGCCTTTTCACAGCTTCTCCCCTCAGCAACCAGCTTGTCTCATTGTTCGCCTCGTTCGCCTCGTCCTTCTTGCCAAGCGGTAGCAAAGCAGGGTCGCCGCTGCTATGATCACTCATTTTCTGCTGCTCACTTTTCACTTTGCACCTGTATCCCTCGACGCAAGCCCTCCTGCTGCTCCATGTGCGGCCCACCAGGAACGGCGTTTATTTGTTCAACTCACACGCTCTTGCAATCTTTGCCCACTCCAATCGCTCCTATTTCGGCAACGCCAAAACCAATCCAGCAAAGCCTTCGATTTCCGAATCGCCCGTTCAAAGCGTTCCCCAGCAATGCTTTCTATCAACTCAGCGGACGCCAAGCAGTGAGCATCGACTTCGCCATGCCTCGTCCCGTCGACGCGGATTCGAGACGGCGGCGCGCCTGATGTCGCCAATTCCGCGCTGGTGGTGAGTGACGGGGAGACGCTTTTCGGGGAGCGGGTAGGCGTCCGCCGCGTAGAGCAGCGGTCAGCAGTCCGTTTCGTGCCGCTTCGAGTCGGTTCTTTCCGCGCTGCCACTAACTTTTCCTCTCTTCCATCTTTCCCCCGCTCTCTCCCTCTCTCCCGCTCTCCCGTCTCTTCCATGATGAGTTGCACTGATGCCACATGATGAGTTGCGGGAGATTATGGTGGTGTCCCTTCCAAAGTGGGTGAAGCGGGAGGGAGAGTCGGATTGGGGCTGAATCACCCTAAGGGTGAAGAGAGAGAGGGATGTTGGCTGAGTTTCCTAAGGTGAGTGAGTGGGTGAGGGATGGGGGCTGAAATCCCGTAGATGGGTAAGTGAGTGGGAAAGAGAATGGGGGCTGAAACGCTTAAGGCGTGTGGTGAGTGGGGAGGGAGATAGGGGCTGGAACCCCTTAGGTGGGTTGGTGATTTGGGATGGAGGCTGGAACCTGTAAGGTGGGTGGGTTAGTGGGAGAGAGGCACGGGGTGCAGCACACCTCTCAGTGCAGCGCCCTTCCACTCTGCCTGCTGCCTCCCAGCGGCAGTGCTCTGTGTGCTACTCCTTGTGCTGGTAAGCTCGTTTGGGTGGTCAGCTGGGGGGTGCTGGGTGGTGGGTGGTGGCAGGTACGAGGCAGAGTGGGTTGGATGGTCAGGTGGGAGGTGGTGGTGATGGTGTTCGTTGTAGCGGGTAGTGATGGTTAAGTGGGTACTGGGATGTGAGAATGGGTTGGGATGAAAAGGGCAGGATGAGGCAGAGTGGGTTGGGTAGTGTAAGAGATGAGATAGGGTGGTATGATACAGTGAGCTATGATAAGGTGTGCTATGATACAGTGTGTTATGATAATGGGTGCTATCATAAGGTGTGCTATGATTCAGAGTGATGATGAGTGTGGTGTGAGTGATTGTTTGGTATGCTACAGTGACTGTTTGGAATGCTACATTGACTGTTTGGTATGCTACAGTGACTGCTTGGTATGCTACACTGATTATTTGGTATGCTACAATGATTGTTTGGTATGCTACAGTGATTGTTTGGTATTATGCTACTGTGATTGGTTGAAATGGGCTGGAACGCCTCTTCTTTGCGATTCTCTTCTCTCTCTGTGTGCCGTCCCATCTCTGTGTGCCGTCCCATCTCTGTGTTTCGTCCCATCTCTGTGTGCCGTCCCTTCTCTCTGTCCCATCCTCATTGAAACTGTTCTCATCCACAGGCGTTCCTTCCCTTCTGCCGTGCTTGCGCAGCGTCCCTCCCAAGGGACGGGGTGCTGGTTCTCTGCCATCTATTCAACGACTCATGCTCACATAATTGTGCCCCCTTGCTGCTTTCCATTCTTACGTCATTCCATCCCAGTACTTTGCATGGGCAACACGCCTTCCTTCACCCAAGCGAAGGTGGTGACGGCGCCTATCCTTGGGCGCTTCTCATGCCGCCTCTCACCTGCCTGGAACTACTGTCTCATCACTGCTGTTGGCACTCTTGCGGATTTGATTAGGAGATACCACAATCATTCCACAGGACACTGCAGTAGTGATGTTCGACTGCTTTCATTTCTATCAAGTTGTTGGGAATTGTGCAGAGGCCTCGAAATGGGAAGCGGAGTGGATTCGTGACTGATGTCACCAAACATACCGTGTGTATATATATATTTATATTTATATTTATATTTTGCAATTTGTCCCACGTCAATTGAGTGGTACTTTATTGCTGGATTGATGTTGCAGTATTGACAGCAGCTTTGCTGAAATCTCAGAAGTTACGCTTTGTTTTATGAATTTTTCTGTATGCTCGATATCAGCTTAGATATAGCCCCGCTCTCGGCTTTGCCGCCAATTCTCGACAGAGTTGTCAGACTTGTCCCCATGCACCTTTGCCAACTAACGTTACCTCATCGTCATGCCACGCTATGCTCCTCCACCATACCCGTGTTCATTAGACTGGTCGGCAGCTACTCGCAGTCGTCATTCTGATCTTAGTCCGATTTTATTCGGCAATGCCTACACGACCGCAGATTTCAGTCACATCGCCGGGTATCGTCCGCACTCACACATCGTCCCTCGCGAATTCTCTGACCGCCGCGCTCACCACGCATCTTGCGAGAAGCGTACATGCCCGTAGCTCAAACATAAGTTAGAATATAGTGTTTTTTACAGTTGCATGGTATTCAGTGACCACTCGGTGGAAAGGTTTCTGGAAGCCGCTTTAAACGCCTGAAAACTGGAAGCTGTTCCGTCCACTCTCGTTCGCACTTTAACAGGTCGCAACACAGCTCTCGAGGTTTCCCCGCATGTCGCTGTCACATCTCGTCCCGCTCCCCGCGCGGTCAGCGCCAGGCACGTCCCCGCTACGGCCGGCATCGCGGTCAGTCCGCCGCGCGCAGTGCGCTTATCCGCCGTCGCGCCCGCCCCGAGCTCGGCTGGCGCGCAACGGGGAGACGCGGAGCGCCGGCGGGCGGCACGCAGAGACGCTGCGCGAAGCGACGCCGTGCGCGCGTGGAACGAGCGTCAGGTGTGGGAAACGATGGTGCACGGTTATCATTTTTTCTTAATGATTGTGTCGTGGGGTGGGATCGGATGATGAGAGGTGTGGGGTGAGCGGAAGTAGCGGCATACCTCGTTTCCCTCCTTTCCCTTCCTTCCCCGCCGTTCCCGCCCTCCCCCGTCCACCCCCGCAGATGCCACGCGCAGCAGGGCAGCGCGGCGCCCATCTTCAGCCCGCCTGAGGGGTCGAGCTTGCGCGAGGGAGAGGGAGACGAGGGGAATGGCGCGTGGTGGGACGCGCAGTGCCTCTTCCACCCCGTGGTCCTGCCGCCCGCACACGCCGCAGTAGCAGCTAGTGCAACAGCAGACGCAGATGGTAATGCAGTAGAAGGGCCAGCAGCAGCAGCAGCAGCAGCAGCAGCAGCAGCAGTACCACAGGGACTTGACGAGCTAGCAGCAGGCGGATTGGAGAGGTATTGGCGCATGTACTATTATGGCCGCTCCAGTAACACATGGGGGGGAAACAGTCCTTCCCCTCCCTCCGCCTCCTCCGCCTCCTCCTCCTCCTCCTCCTCCGCCTCCTCCTCCTCCTCCTCCTCCGCCTCCTCCTCCGCCTCCGCACCCCTCCCTCCTCTCCCCGCGCTCTTCACCACGGGCAGCATAGGCCTGGCAATCAGCAGCGACGGCATGGCGTGGACCAGAGTGAGAGGGCCGGAGGCAGGCGGATCGATTCTCACCCCGCGCTCGCACGACCCGGCAGCGTTTGATTCCTTGCACGTGGGGTGCGGCGATGTGGTGTGGGTGGAGCCTGGGGATACAGGCAAGGGGGGCATGAAAAGGGGAGAGGATGACAAGAGGCAAGGCGGGGTAGCAGGTAGGATGGAAGGAGGGGTAGAGGGAGCGCGGGGGAAGGGCGAGTGGTGGATGTTCTACTTTGGAGGGGGGCGAGAGGCGCGTGAGGTGCGGCCGGGAGTGAGCGTGCATGGTGCCACCATGCGCATCGGCATTGCCACGTCCCCCGATGGGATTCACTTCCACCGCATCGCAACTGCCGGCGCTGCTCGTGTTTCTGGTGGCGCTAGTGGTGTGAGTGGCACTGGTGGTGCGCTGTCAGCAGCACGGGAGGGAGTGGTGGTGGATGTAGGCGCAGCAGGGCAGCCGGATGATCTGTTTGTGGCCTGGCCGCGAGTGCTCACTCCCTCCATGCTCGCCCGTGCCAACGCTTCTGCCGCCTCCCACCCTGCTCAAGCAACTCTACCACAGGTGAGTCGCTGCAACACCCAGCTCTGCCTTTACGTGCTTACTCGCGCCCACTCCGCTGTTCGGCTCATGTTGCCCTGCTGCTCTTTTTCTTTCCTGCTTGTATGTCCTCCAGGGACCTCTCTGTGCTCCAGGGACCTCTCTTTCAATCCCTTGTAGTTTCTTCGGGTCGCACCGTCCGTCTCTGTGCCCTTCCCCACTCTCACACGATTCCCGTGCTCCCACCCCCTTACCCATCCTCACCCAAATTACCCCCCTCAACCCTACACCCAACCGCATTCCCACCCCCATTCTCAACCCCCTTATCCCACCCCACCCCACCCCTCAGAACCTCTGGCTGATGACCTACAGTGCCATGTCCTCAGCCTCCCCCTCGTGCATCCTCCTCGCCTCCTCCCCCAACGGCCTCTCCTGGACCCGGCACGGCCCCATTCTCTCCCCAGGCTCGCCCGGGGCATGGGATGCGGCAGGGGTGGGGCGGCGGCATGTGACTGTCCATGGGGGTGTGCTGGCCATGTGGTATGAGGGCGTGGGGCGGGACGGCAGGCATGCCATTGGGCTTGCGATCTCGCGTGATGGGTTCACGTGGGGAAAGGTTGAGATGGCAGGGCGCGAACCAGGAGGACCGGTGTTTGGGCCGTGGGAGGAAAGGGAGGCCGGGGAAGAGGAGAGTGAAGGGGGTACGAGAGGGAAAAGGGAACAGAATGCAGTTGGGGTTAGGGAAAGGGAGAGGGATGGTGATGGGGATGGGGATGGGGATGGGGATGGGGATGGGGTGCATGCATGGGAGGACCTAGTGGTGGCGGCACCGCATGTGGTGTGCATGGGGGATGGCTCCATGCGCCTCTACTATGCTGCTCGGGGCACGGGCAGCAAGAGCTCCTCTGACTTCAAGATTGGAGTGGCGTTTGGCACGAGCAGTGAGCTGGGGGCGTGGCGCAGGGCAGGGTGAGGGGTAGCTTGTGGGTGAACTGTTTCAGAGTTAGGTTTGAAGGGGCGATGATGGAGAGATGAGGAGGAGAGGGCAGGGATAGGGAGCAGGCCCCAACTCCACAGTTCACCTTCACAGTCTACGCTTGGTTGTGTGTGTGTTGGTGAATTGTACACACATCTTTTCACCAAACAATCAGTATCATGCCAACAATTCGCATGGTCCATGGCACATGTCACATCACAGCGAAGTACTAGAAGCAGCATTGCTTGCAACAGCTGCAACAAGCACGCAATCCAGTCATAAACTCAACAGGTGCCATTGCAAATACCAGGAGAGGCCAGCAGCAGCACATGACTCGGCTGGCCTGCCTGCCGGTCACTTGCTTGCAGATGACCACAATGAGGTTAGACTAGCCTACCGTAATCACCCGGACATAACACCCGGGGGTATTATGATAACCACAGGGAAAAAAGGGGGGGGGTCCTCTCAACGGAAAATCCTATATAATACCCGGGTGGTTATATATGGCACTTTTTAGTGTAAGAAAAAAAGTTAATTAGACAATTTGGGTGTTTCAATAGTCGTCTTAACATCACAGGTTGAGGCGAGAATTCGAGTTTTGGCGAGAATGTGAGTTTCACCTCTTGGGCCACGTGCAGCGGAAGATTCGCCAGCGTGGCGACAGCGAGATTGTGGAAGGGAGAGAATCTCGGTAGATTCGAAGTGAAAGTGCACGCGAAATTTCATTCAGGAAGCGATTTTTGTCATATCCTCCCGTAAGAAAAGGGGGGTGTTATAGAGAATCACCCCAAAAGGGGGGGTATAGTACAAACGAGGTCGGCTATAGCACCCCCCCCGCACAAGCTACCCGGGGGTGTACTATTACGGGGGGGTGTTTTGTCCGGGTGATTACGGTACCCTCTTTCTCTAACAATTTGTTGTTGTCAGCCTCACTATAGTGTGTAAATGGCAGGTATGTCGGTACACAGCAAGGGCTTCGCCTCTCTCTACCCCTTGGTCCAGGACACCTGCAGGTGTGAGAAGGCCAGCTCAAACTCCCTCTCGTCCACTCTGCTGCGACGGGCTGCCGGAGACACACTGCGACTCCCCCTTGCTCCTGCTCCTGTGCCTGCCCGCCCTGCTGCTCCTCTACCTCCTCCCCTCCCTGCCTCCCCAGCTCGCCCTGCTGCCCCTATTCGCCCTGCCGCCCCTGTTCGCCCTGCTGCCCCTGCTCCTGTCCGCCCTACTACACCTGGCCGCTCCAGCACCGGTGCATTCGACCCCACGCCATTGCCCTTTGTCATGGGCTCTTTTGTCTCTCCTTCTGCAGTCTCCTTGGCCTCGCCTTGCCCTGCCACCTGCTCTCCTCCATTTGATCTCTGTGAGTCCCCCTCTCCTCGACCCTCTCCCTCTCTCCTCTCTCCTCCCTGCCCCTCCATTCTCCCACTGCCTTCTCCCTTCTCACCCCCCTCCACCGCTCCGCACTCCTCTATCTCCCAGCGTGGTCCCGTTCCCGCTCCCTTCCCCCCGTCCTCCTCACACACCTTCCGCCCCTCACACACCTTCCGCCCCTCACACAACCGACTCCTCCCTCCTCCAACCCTAGACCCTTCACTCTCCGCACGTGGAAACCCCTCCCGCCCTTGCAGCCCCCATTTCTCCCCCTTACCTCTCTCCCTGCGCCCCTCCCCACCCCCATCAACCGAGACAGACCGGGACTCCCCTAGCGCTCCTTGCATGCTCAGCGCCGCATTGCTGTTTTTAACATCACCATCAGGGGAATCTCCTCCCCACCTCCCGGATTTCCTGCCTAAGCCAGAGACGAGCCGAGGGCTTAGGATGGAACGCAGGCTGAGACGACTGGGGCTGGCTGTGGGGCGGCGGGGGGAGGGATCGGGCGGAGAGGGGGAGGTGGGGCCGCGGGTGCGGGTGTGGGACGAGGGGGAAGGGGAGGGGGAGGGGGAAGGCTGCGCGTGGGGGGAGAGAGGACTGAAGCCGTGAGGGGAGTTGGTGTGCGGGGTGAATGGACGGGGGTCCCTGGGTGACGGCGTGCCTGCTGGACTGAACTCCCTGCTGCTACCACTGCCTCCGCCGCCGCTGCTGCTGCTACTGCTGGCGCTGCTGCCGTTGCTGGTACCGTTGCTGCTGCTGGTGGCGCTGTCAGTGCTATTAGAGCGCGACATGATAGCCAGCAGCCAGCGACTGCGCTGGCTGAGGGACGGCGATGTGGGAAGGCCAGGGGGTGTTTGGTTTGTTGTGCTGGGCGATGGCAGTGCAGGGAGGGGAGAGGCGAGCGCAGGTGCGCAACTCTCGCTGCTGGCCTCCTGGGCTGGTGCTGGCTGGCTCGCTGCTACCGATATCCCTCCCATAGCTGCTGCTGCTTCTGCTACTGTGCATGCTGATGCTTGTGATGCATCCACTGCTGCTCGTGTCTGCTCAGCAGCATCTGCAGCAGCTGAGTGCGCATGCGCTGTGTCTTGGTCCCTCGTCTCCCCCTCGCCACTCCCTCCTCTCCCTGCGTTCCCCTCTCCATTCTCTGCTTGCTGCAGCTCTGCCCCGCCCTGAACCCGCTCCTGCTCTTGCACTTGTTGCTGCACCTGCTGCTGATACACATGCCGCTGCTGCTGCTGCTGCGCCTGTTGCTGCTGCGCCTGTTGCTGCTGCGCCTGTTGCTGCTGCGCCTGTTGCTGCTGCGCCTGTTGCTGCTCCGGTGTCTGCTGGCCCCTAACACACCCCGGCCGTCCATACAGCAACAGCTGCCTCTGCTCCCGCTGCTCCCTCTGCCGTTCCCGCAGGGCGTGCAGCTGCTGCGCTCTCTCCCCTTCCAGCACCTCTTTCAGCCGCGCCAGCGACGACATGGCCACCAGCAGCCGCTCCTGGCTGCGCTCCCTCCCCCTTCCGCCGCTACCGGGGCTGGATTCCGCCAGCTGCTGCATCAGCGGGTGCGGACTCGCCAGCAGCGGGGATAGATCCGCCCACGTGCATGCGCCCTTGCCGCTGCCGCTTCCGCCGCTTCCGCCGCCGCCGCCGCCGCCGCCGCCGCTGTTGCTTGCGGGGTTGCTGCGGGGAGACGGGGCGGATAGCTGGGATAGAGACTGGCCAGGATCGGTTTCTGAAGGGTTGGGTTGGAGGGAGGTTGCATTCGGACAGGTGTTATTTGTGGATGCAAGTGCGGAGGGCGAGTGCGGAACGGGAAGAGGCGGGGCCGGAGCGGAGGGAGTGGGCGCAAGGGACGAGGAGGGGGTGGAAGAGGCGGAGACGAGAGGCGGCAGCGACGGGGACGCTGCTGCTCCGGCGGCGGCGGCGGCGGTGCTTGTGGCGGCGGTCGCCTTGCCGACCGCGGAGGCGACGGCGTCGGCGGTGGAAACGCAAGGAGAGGCGGAAGCGGTGGTACGGGGGGAAGCGGTCTCGGGAGTGTCGCGCTGGGCGGGATGGGAGGCGGAGTCGGGAGTATCCGGGGGAAAGCGCGGCGAGGGGATGGCTAGATGACCTAGTCTGTTGACGAACACTCTATTCATCGCCATCGCCTTGCCGCCGGCCATGCCCGTGCGCGTATCAACGTCGCTGCTACAGCAGCTCCCGCTGCTACACCCATTTCCAATAATCGCGCCATTAGCACCACTAGCACCGGGACCATCGGCAGAGCCGGATAAAGCACCACCGTTGACCCGGTCAACGCGAGCTACGTCATGTTCGTCAACGCTATCATCGCTATCCTTGGGCTGATTTGCTTTCTTTCCCGGACCGTCATTGCTGTCTCCTCGTCCACTGATGTTCTCCGTAATTCCCTGAGTGACTCGACACGCTTCCTCCTCCCCGCGCCTCTTCCCCCCGTCCCCGCTTCGGTCGTGCGCGCCACATAGCCTCGACCCGCCCGCGCAACCCACGTGCTCGTCCGCCCACTCCCCCTCGTCCGCGCTGCCCCCATCCGCACGAGGTGCGCCGTCCCCCCCTTGCACCCTCCCGGCCCGCAGGGCGGGGCTCCGTCCACTGGCTGATGTGGCACTCGGGGACGACGGTATGCTGAGGTGCTCGAGCCGCCCGGAGAAGACACGTGGCAGGGAGAGCGGGCGACCATTGGCGCGATGTGGAACCGCGCCGGAGTTTGCTCCGTTAAGCTCGGCCTTACAGCATTCGCCGCGCTGCCGCGACTGAAAATGCTGCCGGTGCTGGTGCTGCAACAGCTCGTTCGGTTCTACTACTATGTTCTGCATGGGGACATGGGAGTGATTATAAAGTCGACTTAAAACTCGTATGAAAGTGAGTCACTTTGGAAAGTTCGCAAGAAGGCACTACACGAGGTTTCGAGTTTATAGAAACCTGACAACATGGGAGCGCGCCTCGCCAGGTTTCGATCTCGAGCCGCGAGAGACGCCGGTATACGGCAGCGGGGAAAGAAGGGGGGATGTTTTGCCCGGCGTTGACGGAACAGTGAAGACGGGAACAAGTGTCCTAGAGCTGCATATAAGTTACTATTACTACTTTACTGTATCTACGCTGCTAGGTTGGCCAGAAGAGAGAGACCCTCGCTTTGCGCAGCTTTACCGCTTTCCGACAAGGTTTGCGATGGTGCTCGAATGCCAGCCTGGCTGTCGCGGAAGCTGTTCGTGCGGGTGGGTCCGACAAACAAGTGGCAAGGAGAGAGAAGAAAGGTGTTTGCCCGCTCACCTTCACTACGCCGCGTAGTCTACGCGTGAACGGAACGGACGGAACTCAGGAAGGAAGGGCAGAGTGAATGGAATGATTGCGTGCGGTGGACGAGCAAGGGACCAGCTGCGGAAGGAAAGATGGAGAAAGGGACAAGGGGAGAGGACGGGACGGGACGGACGGGAGGGATGGAAGGGGGAGACTTTCTTCCACCGCGATTGGACCATGGTCCTGAGCTCCCAGGCTGTTGGAGGGCGTTTGGTTGTGGTTAGGGGAAGAGTGGTAGGTGAGCCAGCGACCCAGAGAGTGCGGGGCTGATGTGAAAATAAATTTGAACGGGCGCGGAGAATCGTGCGGAATTGGATGGAAGGGACGCGATGGTTCGGGTCGTGCGCGGGATGGGGAGGTGAGGTGAGGAGGAGGAATTGATCGAATCGATACGTGTTGGGGGCGAACAGTGTAAGCGCAGCGCAGATGTTGGGGGGGGCGTCGAGTGTAAGAGCTCGAGTCGCAGAGGCGCAAAGGAACGGCTGCGATTATTTTCAGTGTCTCACAAGGCAATGATGATATTTTCACCAGGATCGAGCGGCTGAGAAAACTCCACCCACGACAGGATTTATGGAAATTACCTACAGTGTAGTGTAACGTGCGCCCTCCATGTAACGTGATTTCCTTTGAGCTGGCTGTTGGCATGGTTCAACTGCTTTCAACCGCCATTACCTCTTCTGCAACCTGCTAATGTTCACACTACTGATTATCAAATACATATAAGAATGGCACATGGCTTTCATATCGACCTTCCTATGGTACTCAGGCAATACGAGGAACCAATCATCCAGAATTTTATTCTATTTGTCTGTTTGTGCTAGAAACATCACATAGTAAATATTCCATGTAAATATATGCATGTTGTTTATTGTATGACAGCATTGCTAATATGATTGTGATTCTGCATAGTTTTATGACAGAGGTATATATTGTCACAATATTAATATAGTGTTTCTGTTTTTCCTCGACTAATTGAGCTGGAGCTCCCTTCTATTTAGATACTATATCACATCATACAGACTGATAAGATGCTCATGTTTGCGGTATAAATATTTAGGCAATTCGGGGCTGTCGAGGATAGCAGCAGGCACCATCGAGCATTTCAGCAGACATTCCATCCCTCCCCTGTGTGATTTCCGCTGGTTCCCCTCCCCGTTTTGTCGGTGCACGCCACTACTGTTCCTCCCAGAAGTGGCTGGTGTAGTGTTCGTCACATCCGACAAAGGAACAAGCGGATTGAAAGCGACTGCGACGGAGCTCGTTACTGCAACGAGCGGCAGCCCCAAGGCTCGGTGGAGGGCCGAGGCGTTTCATGTCTGGTGTCAAATCAAACCATTCCGCCTCACCAAGGAGGTCGGTTTGTTTGGGCCTCCCACCGAGCCTTGGGTTTATGGCATGGCGTACCCCAATTGAGGTATGGCATGGCATGGCATCCTCTCTTTTCCGCACCGCACCACTCACATGACCACAGCAAGCGGGATGCAACAATAGCAAATACATATAACCGAACCAAACTCCATACCTGGGCAAAGCGCAACCTCTTACCTGCAAAAATGCTGGTGGAGTCCCCAGCACCACGCCCTGCTAACGTACATGTAGTGCGGGGATTGGGAGATGTGCGCAACAGGTTTGGCGGGAGGGGAGGCGGGGGAGGAAAGGAAGGTCTCACTCTGTGTGGTCTGGTCGTGATGGCTTCTCCCTCCCACGCGTGTCATCCGCTTCCGTGCACTTGAACAGGGATGCTAAACATAACTAAAACGGATTACAGTAGAAAACAGAACTCACAAGACAGTGTGACGAGCTGCGTTGAGGGTGACACCTAAAAAAGTCAGCATTTCTTCCACGCTATTAAATAATTTTATTAGCAACAGACTGCAACGGTCGTAGCATTTCTCTTACGAGGCGTTTTCGCGCGGCAAAAAATGGAGCTACAATCACAGTATAATGTCAAGAAGAACGCCAGGAGCAATTTAGGGTTTGACTGTATCTCCTCCCCGTAATGTGCGGCTCCTGATTCTTTCCTCCCTCTTTCGTTCCTCTATTTCTTCCGTTTTCAACCGCTGTTATTCTCGTTCGCTCCTTCCCCGCTCTCCGCCTGTCGGGGCGCTGGCCCTTCCCTACCCTTCTCGTCCTCCCTCGCGCACTGAGCGTTTCTCGTTTCCCCTCTCGTCTCTCGCCCATCCCTCTCAACCCCTTTCTCTCCACTCCATGCTCACCCCTGCCCGTCGTCAACCCCCAGGGACGTGGCTCGGAGGAAGTCGTTACAGCAACCCGCTATGGGGAAGGACCCTCCGCACGCGCACTCCGGTGCGCCGCAATCCGAACTCCCCTCCCTCCCCCCTCCCGCGCACGCGTGGGGCCGAACCAAGTCATTCCAGCAGCAGGACTCGGGGGGTGCGGGGAGCTCGGGCAGCGGGGGAGGATTTCGATCATGGTACAACACCAAGGGCGGCCTGCCGTTACAGGTAGGCTCGCACGACGACGACGCGGATAAGGCGGCGGGCGGCCGCGTAGGGAGTGGCAGTGAGAAGAAAGGAGAGTTTAATCAGCAGGGGCAGCAGGGGCAGCAGGGGCAGCAAAGTGAGCCCTTGAAAACGCATCTACCGGCCTCTATGCAGCCCCACCCGCCGTCGTTACAGCCCCCGCCGCAGTCGCGCCCGCAGAGCCTCTTCCGCAAGCCGCCTCCGCTGCTGGTGCCCGCGGGGGGGGACGCGAAGCTGGCGGGGAGCAGCAGCACGGGGGGGGGCGCGGGGGATGCGCGGGGGAGCGGAGCGGCGCAGGCGGCGGCGGGGGGCGAGTCGCGGATGAAAGGAGTGGCGTCTGTGTTTAAGAAAGGCATGTGGAAGTTCGGGGGGCTGCGGAAAGAAAAGGAAAGCGCCGCCACTAGCAGTGCCGCACCCTCCGCCACCAGCAACAGCAGCAGCAAAGGGGGGGCGGAAGCGCAGGCGGCGAGCCCCAGGCACTTTTACTCGGGTCCCTTCCCCTTCCCCGCGGACCGGCGCAAGACGACCGAGGCGCGGCGGTCGCAGCTGCGGCAGGGGCTGACGCCGCTGCAGGGCGTGGGCTCTCCGCCGTCGTCGTCGCTCGCGGTGTCCGTTACGTCGGATACGCACAGCACGGACAGCGACGGGGTTACCAGCGGGTTCAATTCGCACGCGGCGTCGCACGAGGTGCTGTCGCCGCTACCCCCGCACGTAAAATCGCCTCTGGTCGGAGACAAGCCAAAGAAGAAAGGGCTCCTAGACTGGGACTTGCTGTCTCCTAACGCCGGCGGCCTGCTCGGGAGTAAGCGCGGCGCGAAGTCGTCGCAGCAGCAGCAGGAAGCGGCGGCGACCGCGGCGGCGGCGCTATTGAGTAGCAGTCGCAGCGGGCGGCACGGGGACTCGCTCGCGGCGCAAGGGCGGGGTGTTAGCAGCGGCGCTATTAGCGGGCCCATACTACCGGGGATGATGCCGGGGCGGCTCGGCAGTAAGGGCGCCGGTAACCCGCCTGCTGACGACAAGTCTCTCGATATAAGCTTCCTGCGATTGCGGCAGGTGGAGTCGCGCCTCTCCGCGCACTTCCCTACCACTCCGCCGTCCGCGTCGGCGGCGGAAAAGCACCCGCTCCCCTCCCCCACTCCCCCGCTCGCGGGGCGCGGAGACACCCCGCAGCGTCCGCAGACGCCGGAAGATCCGGGCGGACCGGATTCGGCGCGCAATCGAATCCGAGTGAAGGGGTCCAGCATGAAAGCGGAGGACGAGTCGCCCTTGTTACAGTCACGCGCGGCGGGCGCCGCCCCTGGTGATTTCCCCGAGGGCGGGGCTGCGCCCGGGGGCAGCATGCGGGGGGGCGGAAGCGGAGGCGCGGGGGATTTCGCGGGGAAGTCAGGGCGGGGGGGCGCGGGTTCCGCGGGGGGAGCGGGAGACACGATGATAGAGGTGGAGGTGGAGGAGATAGGCGAGGGCGGGGAGATTAAGACTAAGACCATCCCGGCGCGGCTTCTAGAAGCCACAGTGGTACATCAGGGCGCTTCGGGGAGGACAGTATCGGGTCGCATTATGTTGGAGACGGGCGAGGTGATGGTGGTACAGGTGGAGGAGGACGACGGACCGCTCTCGCTCGCGCTGCAGGCGGCGCTGCCGCACGCCGCCAAAGGGGAACGGGAGCGCGCGCGGGATAGGGATAGAGACCGGGAGAAGGAAAGGGATAGGGACAGGGATAGGGATAGGGATAGGGATAGGGATAGGGATAGGGATAGGGATAGGGAAAGGGAAAGGGATAGGGATAGGGATAGGGATAGGGAGCGGAGGGAGAAGGGGAGTTTCCGCGGCGGGGACGGCGCGGATAGACCGCGGTCGAAGAGCGGGCGCGCGGGGGAGGCGGGCGCGGAAGGGGAGATGCGCTCCCGGTCGCGGTCGAGCAGGGGGGAGTCCGCGCACGAGCACCAAAAGCGCGCGCACGGGCTTCGTGGGGAGGACGATTCCCGCCCCAGGTCACGCTCTGGCCGCGGGGAGGGCGCGGAAGGGGAAGCGGGGGAGGCGCGGCCGCGGTCGAGGCATAGCAGGGGGTCGGAGGGGCGGCGATCGCGGAGCATCCGCGTGGATAACGCGGAGGACTGGGAGAACGGACGGCCGAGATCGAGAAGCGGGCGGGGGGATGAGTTGGGCGGGGAGGGGGAGGGGAAAGCAAGGAGCAAAAGCAAGGGGGTGGCAGAGGGCGGGGAGGGCGCTTTGGAAGGAACAGGGGCAGCGGAAGGGGCAGCGGCGGGCCTTCCCCCCCATACGCCACGCCAGCGGCGCTTGGGGCGCACGCGGTCGCGCGTCCTGGAGGAAGCGGTGAAGGCGGCGATGGGCGGGGACGCGGAAGCGGAGAGCACCACTCCGGGCGCCCTTGCCTCCGCCGACCCCCCGCTCTCCCCGCTGGACGCGGCGCAGCCGCGCGCAGACGACGCGGCGCTCACGCCAGGGTCGCGCGGAGGGGCTTCCGCCAATGTCACTCCGCGCAGCAGAGCCAGAGGCGCGCGCGCTGGGGGAAAAGAGCCGGGGGAAGGCGGGGCGGGCGCGCTGGAGTCCCCCGTGGGCGCTGCAGCGAGCCCCGCGGGGGGGGAGAGGCCGAGGCGCCCGCGGGAGCGCAGGCGGACACAGTCGCGGTCAGGCATGGAGGAGATTATGCAGGCGGTGGAGGGCGCAGCGGAGGGCGCAGGGGGGGCGGGGGGCGCGCGCACCCCTGTGAGCCCCTATCGGGGGAAGTCGTTTGGGCGGGGCGAGGACGGGGAGAGGAGGGAGAGGCGGCGGGAGAGGGGCAAGGAGGGGGCGTCTCCGCGGGAGATGGGCGGAGCGGGGGCTGCGGGGGGTGATGGCGCAGCGGCGCAGATCAGACACGCCACGCCGCCCCCCACGCGGCCGCCAGGGGAGAGGGGCTACAGTAGAAGCCGGTCGAGGCGCGTGGCGGAGGAAGGTGGGGGGAGAGGGGCGGGGGAGGAAGCGGGCGGGGCGGGGAGAGGCAAGCCCGCGAGGTCGCCGATTGGGGGAAGGGGGAACAGACGGAGGCGGAGCGTTTCAAGGGTGGGGGAGGAGTTTGGCGCAATTACTCCCCCTGTGGGCACGCCCACTGCGCTCACCCCCACTGGCGTTTCCCCCATGGCTGTTTCCCCCGGATTCGTTCCCCCGACCTTGTCCAATGGGGATGGGGGAGGCGCGGGGAGCAAGGGGGGAGACGGGGCGGAGGGCGCAGTTTCGGATATGTTTGAAGGGTTTCAGGTGGGTGCTGTGGTTGATAGAGTGGCGGAGCGGTTGCAGGAGCAGGGAGAGAAGCGGAGGGAGAGGGCAGTGGGGAGGGGCGGGAAGGAGGAGGGGCGGGGGACGGTGCGGAAAGTGCGCAAGGATGAGTGGGAGAGGATTAAGGAGAGGGAGAGGGGCGCGGGGAAGAGCGGACGGGCCGTGGAGAACGGGGAGAGGGCGGAGAGGGGGAGGAAGAGGGAGGAGGATGTGAGGGCAAAGGGAGGGGAGACGAAGAGAGAGAAAGAAGGGGAGAAGGAAAGTGAAAGGGAAAGAGAGGAGGGGAGGGAGAAGGACGATGACAAGAAGCAGGAAGCAGAGGGAGGTGAGGCTGTGGGGGCCATTGGGGTTAGTACGGAGGGAGGTATGGAGGGGGTTGATTCAGTGGAAGCTCATTCAACAGAACATGAGGAGGGCGATGGAAAGGATGGTAGTGTGGTGGTGAGGGAAGGCTTCGAGGCAGCAGCGGCGGCGGAGAGCAGGGAGGAAATGGAGGCGGGGGAGAAGGCGGCGCAGCAGCAGGAGGTGGCAGTAGCAGCTGGCCAGGTCGCCACAACAGCAGCCGCCCCTGCTACAGTTCTCCCTGCAGGCCCACTGCCAACGGTGGTGCCTGTGGCGGGAGTGGCGGGAGTGGCGGGAGTGGGGGGAGTGGGGGGAGTGGGGGGAGTGGCGGGAGTGGCGGGAGTGGGGGGAGTGGGGGGAGTGGGGGGAGTGGCGGGAGTGGCGGGAGTGGGGGGAGTGGGGGGAGTGGGGGGAGTGGGGGGAGCGGGCATGGACGAAGAGGAGCGCAAGGTGCTGCAACTCAAGGGGCTGACGCGCCCCTCCGCGCTTGCTGTCGCCGTCTTCTCCCCCACCTCCGCCCGCCTCATCTCCCCCTCCGCCACCACCTCTCAAACCACCTCCCCGCATGCCCCTTCCCCCGGGTCCGCCCGCCTCGTCTCCCCCACCTCCGCCAGCATCCTCTCTCCCACAGCTGCCGCCGCCTCAGGTGCCGCGTCAGGTGCTCCTTCAGGTGCTCCTTCAGGTGCCGTTTCCCCTGCCATTGTGTCGCCTGCCAGCCAGCCGTCACCAGGGTCGGTGCGAGCAGGCCTCTTCTCATCTGCAGCTGGTGCTGCTGCAGCAGTGGGAGGGGGCGTGCTGAGAGCGTTGACTCACAGCAAGTGGCGTGGTGGCGGCGGCGCTGCCAGTCCCGGCAGCAGCAGCAGCAGCAACGCCGCTGCAGGAGCAGGAGCAGCAGCAGCAGTGGTTTCCCCAACCGGTGACCGTGACGCGGCTCTCATGCAACAGGCGGCGGAGGCGGCTGCTGCGTTTGCTGCTGCGGGGAGCAGCGGGCAGGGGAGCGGAGGCGGAGAGGGGGGAGGCGGAGAGGGGGGCGCGGGCGCGGAAGAGATGCAGGCGCGGACGGCCGTGGGGAAGGCGATCGTGCAGAGCCGGCTGGCGCAGGCGCGGCGGTGTGTGACAGTGGGGGAGCTGGACGTGAGTAACAAGCTTTCTGCGCGCAAGAGGGGGCAGTGGGGGCGGACAGGCCCGGGCAGCGGCAAGGAGAGAGAGGGCGACGTGCTGAGCCCGTGGGACAGGCTGAAGGAGACACGGAAACTGATGCCGCTGGCGAGTTTCAGGGGCAGGGACGCGGAGGGCGAGGAGGAGGGCGGGCATGTGGGGCTCATGGCGAAGCTCATGGGGCGCAGGGAGAAGGGCGCGCATGGGGGAGGCGCGGAGGGGGAGGGCGGGGGCGAAGGCGGGGCCGAGGGCGGGGGCGAGGGGCGGGGCGAGGGAAGAAGCATGAGGCGGATGGGGTCTGTGGAGACAGGGACGAGGGTGCGGCTAGTGGAGCAAGGCAGGGCCGTGTCAGACGGGGCTATGCTCGCCGCTGCTGCAGAGGCCGCCACTGCCGCCGCCACTGCTGCTGCCGCTGCTGACGCTGCTGCTGCTACTGCTCCTCCTGCTGCTGCTGAAGCTGAAGCTGATGATGGGCGTGGGAGCAGGGAGGGGGATGCAGGCGCGGGTGGTGAGACTGGTGTGGGCGCAGCGATGGAGGTCGATGCAAGTGCTGCTGCTTTGGAAGGGAAGGGCGAGAGTGGTGGTGATATGGTTGTTGGCGAGGGGGGAAAGCTGGTTGTGGAAGATGGGGCGGATAGAGGCGAGGCGAGGGCTATGGAGGGAGTGAGGGGAGGAGGCGGTGAGGTAAGTGTGGGGGATGTGGAGATGAGGGAGGAGGAGGAGGGAGAGGGAGGGGAGAGAGTTGGTGGGGAATCAATGGACGAGCATGACAGGATGGAAAGCGAGAGGTTGGAAGGGAGAGGGGAGGAGGAGAGGATGGAGGAGGAGAGGAGGGAGGAGGAGAGGAGGGAGGAGGAGAGGAGGGAGGAGGAGAGGAGGGAGGAGGAGAGGAGGGAGGAGGAGAGAAGGGAGGAGGAGAGAAGGGAGGAGGAGAGAAGGGAGGAGGAGAGAAGGGAGCTACTTCGGGTGGAGGAGGAAAGGAAAGAGGAGGAGAGTAGAATGCTAGCAAGGCTTGAAGAGGAACGACGCGAGAGCGAGAGGGTTGCGTTCGAGAAGGAAGAGGAGGAACGAAGGGAGCGAGAGAGGGCTGATGAAGAGAGACGGGTTCAAGAAGAGCAACGAATTGAGAAGGAGCGAGAGGAGGAAATGAGAAAGGAAAAAGAGAGGGAGGAGGAGGAGAGAAGGGAAAGGGAGCGGGAGGAGGAGGAGAGAAGGGAAAAGGAGAGGGAGGAGGAGGAGAGAAGGGAAAAGGAGAGGGAGGAGGAGGAGAGACGGGTAAAGGAGAGGGAGGAGGAGGAGAGACGGGAAAAGGAGATGGAGGAGGAGAGAACGGAGAAAGAGAGGGAGGAGGAGGAGAGAAAGGAAAGGGAGAGAGAGGAAGAAGAGATAAGACAGAAGGAGAAAGCAGAAAAGGAGAGGAAGGAAAGGGAGAGAGAGGAGGAAGTGAGTAGGAAAACGGAAAGAGAGGAGGAGACGATGAGATTGGAGAGAGAGGAAGGGGAGAGATGGGAACGAGAGCACGAGGAAGAGGAGAGGCGAGAGATGGAGAGGCAGGAGGGAGGCAGGAGAGGCGGCGGCAAGGGGCAAGAGCAGGAGGCGAGGGGAGGGGGGTTGCGGGAGAAGGACAAGGGGGGCAAGAGCGAGCAGGAGCAGCTGCTGCTGCAGTTTCTGGATGAAGAGTGCCGGAGAGAAGAGGGCTCAAAGTGGCAAGGTGGCAAGGGGCGCGGGAGAGGGCGACGGGGGGATGATGATGCTGGGAGTGGTGGTGAGAGCGATGGGGAGGGACGCGGAGTGGTGCATGAGAGGGAGGAGGATGAGGAAGGGGACCTGTATGGTGAGTGGGAATCAGAGAGGAGGGTGGAGGGCAGGGGAAGGAGAGGGAAGGCGGCAGAAGGGGAGGAGGAGGATGACGATGAGGAGGAAAGATATGATGGTGTTGAAGCAGGTGTGGTGGTGGGGGAGGGAGAGGAAGATTTGTATGGGGAAGTGAGCGGTCGGGAGGTAGAGGTTGAGAGTGGTGGAGGGGAGGGTGAGGTGGTGGAGGATGGTGGAGAGGCGGTGTGGATGGGGAGAGACAGGGGGGTGAATGCAAGGAAGGGTGATTGGGAAGGAGCGGAATGGGAGGAAGAGGAGGAGGAAGAGGAAGAGGGAGGAGTTGATGGGGCTGAGGGTGGTTCTAGAGGGAGGCACGGAGAGGAGGGAGTGGAGGGAGAATGGGAGGAGGGAGAGGGAATGGTGGTGGAGGAGAAGGGAGGTGTGGAGGGTGGGGGAGAGAAGCGGAAGGAGGTACGGGGCAGGTTTGGGGTGAAGAGTGAGGGGGTGCGCGAAGGAGAGGATGAGGAGGATGAGGGAGGAGTGGTGGAGGTAGGGAATGAGGAAGAGGAGGTTGAAGGCGGGGAATGGAGAGAGGACGGTAAGAAGGGCACGCGGGAAGAAAGGCGGGCGCAAGGGGAGGAGGGAGGGCAGGGGGATGGAAAGGAGGAAGGAGTGGGGGGTGCAGGGGAGGGGGGAGGTGTGGAGGGAGCAGGGGAGGCGGCAGGGGAAGTGGCAGGGGAAGGGGCAGGGGAAGGGGCAGGGGAGACAGCAGGGGAGGCAGCAGGAGAGGCGGCAGGGGAGGCAGCAGGAGAGGCGGCAGGGATGGAGATGGAACCAGAGGTGCTGCTGATGCGGCAGGAAGGCATTCGCGGGCCTGCAAGAAAGAGCACCGGGCCGGGCGTGAGCGATGGGGAGGTGGATGGGTTGGAGGAGGAAGGAGAGTTTGATGATGAGTATGAGGATGTGGAGGGGGATTATGAGGAGGGGGACGAGGAGGTTTACAGTGACGAGGAGTATACGGATGAAGAAGGGGAGTATGAGGAGGAATATGAGGAGGAGTATGAGGGAGAGTATGATGAGGAGTATGACGAGGAATATGATGAGGAGGGAGAGTATGAGTATGATGAAGAGGGCGAGTATGAGGAGGAGGGGGAATACGAGGAGGGCGAGTATGACGATGAGGAGTATGATGAGGAGGAGGTGGGGGAGGGGGAGGAGCTAGAAGGGGGTGTGGGTGCAGGCCGGGGCAGGGGCACAGCAGCAGCGGGAGCAGCAGCGGCAGGTGGGGTGGTGGGTAGAAGGCGGGTGGGAGGGGCAGTGGGAGGAGCGGGTGGGAGAGGCAGGGGAGTGGGCAGGGGCAGGCCGCCTAGACCCCCGGGAGGGGTGCGGAGACCTGTGGCGGCGCGAGGAGGGGAGGTGGGGGAGCATGGGGATGAGGAGGAAGGGGAGTTTGAGGACGAGTATGAGGATGGGGAGGGGTTGCATGAGATGGAGGAGGAGGAGGAGGAGGGCGACTGGACAGAGGACGAAGCTGATTTTGATGATGAGGAGTTGGGTGAGGAGGAGGACGAGGAGGACTTTTTGGAGGAGGGGGACGAGGTGGGACCGATGGTGCCGCGGAGGAGGATAACGGGGCGCAGAGGGAGGTACAGGGATCATGGGGACGACGAGGACGAGTATGAGGATGAGGAGTATGATGATATGGATTTTATTGATGAGTATGATGAGGAGGACGATGGGTTGGGTGAGAGAGGCGGGGAGGAGGAAGAGGAGGAGCGGCCACCGGAGTTGATGTATGTTCGCTCGCTGTCCACGCTTCGCCGCCCGGAAATTGCGCAGATGCAGGGCGGCGGCGTGACGCCCGCCGCCCGGCAGGTGTACTACGAGTTTGGGCCGATCGGGGCGGCACGGGTGCGCGCGCAGCAGTGCCGCGACCACTGGTCGTGGCTCTTCATGCAGTATCTAGAAACCATGCTGCCGCGCCTGGCAGTGCAAGATGACGACGATATCATGAGTCTCACCAGCACGGGGGATCATTTAGACGATGACGATAATCTCGCCTTCCCCAGCGCTGCCAGCAGCACTGCGTTTGGGAGCAGCAGAGGTGCGACGACGGCGGTGGCCGGTGGAGCAGGGGGGGGTGCGTGGCCGGAAGGAGGGCCGGGAGTGAGAGTGCTGCGGCCGGTGGGGCGCACGAACAGGAACTGGTCGGTGGCGGGGGCGTTGAGGGAGTTTGAATGGGTGAAGCGGAAGTTCCGGGGGGTGGCGGAGAGTAGCGAGCGGTTGAACGAGGTGCACGTGGGGGAGGCGTTTGTGGCGGGGCTATCCGTATGGCTCAAGTACTGGGAGCAGTGGGGGGAGAACCGACCCAAGTGGCAGGGCGAGGAGGAGGACGACAATGAAGACGACCCGGCAGCACCAGGTGGGGGCGGTGGTGGTGGCGCTGGTGGTGGCCCAGGGGGAGGGAGTCTCGGGGGCACGTCCCCTGTGCGATTCAATGACTCTGCGACTAGCTCCCCCTGGAGGGACCTTCCCAACAGCTCCAATAGCTCGCCCTGGCGGGGGGATCGAGATGACGGGGGGGACGGCAGGGGAAGGTACGCACACAGTGACCTGGGGGGAGGGGGAGGGTATGCGGGAAGCACAGGAGGAGGGGCGTACGGCAGTGGGAGGAGGCCTAGTAGCGTGTCTGCAGGGTTGTCAGGCGCGGGAGGGGACGTGCATACATACGGGCCCAAGCGCTGGGGCCCTGAGGGCAGCTTGCAGTCTCGCCTTGTCGCCGAGGCGCTCGGAACAGGACAAGCGCTGCCAACCACGTGCCAGCACGACGATATTCTCCGGGTGGCGGGGCTGGCAGCGGCGATCAGCAGCTGGCAACCGTCCACTGCGTGCATGTGCCTGCTGCGCCTACTCGACCGCATGGCTCAGTTCGAGCTCCTCTCCCTCGGGATTACCATCTCGCCGCACCGTGACGCAGCTGCTGTCGCAGCCGCCACGGCAGCAGCTTCAGGGGTTCACGGGTCAGTGAGAGGAGGAGGCGCGCTGGGGCCGTCGGCGCGGCATCACCTGGCAGGGATTGGCAACGAGGGGAGTATGCCGTCGTCGCCTGCTGGGTCGCGGCGGCGCTCGGAGAGTTTCACGATGGGCGGCGGGGGATTGTCGGAGCAGAGCGGGCCTATTCCCACGTCGTTCAGCGGGCTGGGGTCTGCTTTTGGCGCCGCGCCAGCGTCGGCAGCGCCGGCGGCACAGCAGCAGGCGGCAGCGGCTGCACAGGAGGCATCGGCAGCAGCAGGAGGAAGGGGAGGAGCAGCAGCAGCAGTGGCGGCACCGCCACCGCCACAGAAGAAGTCAGGAGGCGGGTTGCTTGCCTTCACTGCGAATTTCACCCGCCCGACCACTCCTTTCTTTGGCATGGGGTCCTCCTCTGCTGCCTCCCATCCCGCCCCCCCGCCTCCTGAACCCACTCCGCCGCCCGCCCCGCCGTCCAATGTGAGCTCGCCACCTGTCTCGGACCTGTCAGGAGGGCTGCCGATCGCTGTGGGGTCCATGGGGATGGCAGGGATGGGGGGGCTGGTGAGGGCTCCGGCAAACCTCCCTGCGTGCCGAGCGTTCGTAATGGCGTGCCTGAAGGCCATTCTCTCGTCCCAGTACGAGAAATCCGGAGGCGCAGCGGCGGCCAGCCGGAGAGCCATGTCCGCAGCAGCAGCGGCAGCAGCAGCCGGTGGAGGAGCGGGAGGCGGAGCGCTGTCAGGCGCAGACGGAGCGCTGCTATCAGTACGGTCAGCAGGGCGCAAACCGTGGTGCCCCATCCGCCTGTCGAGCCTGGCGGAGGTGGCGCTAGCAGAGGGAATCGCCCGTGCGAAGCACAGCGATCTCGTGGAGCGGTGTGAGGAGATCGACCGGCTGTATGACTCCCTGGGGCTTGGTCCGGGACTGCTGGCCATGAACCTAGCGGCTGAGATGCGGGAGCTGCATTTCCTGCAGCCGGGGGATTTGATCTCCCTTGCTCTGCACTACGAGCACATTGGGCTGGAGGAGGCTGCTTTCCACGTGTGCCTGCGGGCTGTTGCCTCGGGGAGACTCACGACAGATGGGTTTGACCATGTGATCCGCATGGTGTTCCTGGGCAGCGGGGCGGAGTCCATCAACGCGCGCTTCGCACGGCTGGCAACGGCTGTGAAGAACGCGCACATCGCGAACGTGGAGGCCACGGGAGCGGCAGCAGCAGGCATGCGCGCATCTTCCTACATCGCAGAGTTTGCAGATGCGATGCTGAGGAACGGGGAGCTGAAGCAGCACCACCCGTGGGCGTACGAGGTCACGCTCAACTTCCTCCGCATGAACACGCGCGGCGGGGGCCTGGGCGGAGGCGGGGGTATCGGAGGCATGGCAGCAGCAGGCGCCGGGGACTGGCGCGAGAGAGAGCTCTGTGCCCTAGTGACTCTGAACCGCTGGCTGGGACTCACAGCGGCAGGGGGGGTAGGAGGAGGGCTGGCGGGAGGAGAGAAGTCGCTAGAAGCGGCGCAGGACAGGGCGGTGGAGATAGTGGAGCAGATGGCGCAGCCGGAGGTGACGGTGGGGTGGGCGGTGTGGCTGCGGATGGGCAAGACGGTGGAATCGGAGCATAACCTGCCTGTGCTGCTCGAGTCCATGCAAGTCAAATCCATCATGCACGTCTATGAGGTGCGGTGCCTTGGATGGGTGGGGTGCGGTGGGGTTGGGTGGGGTGGGATGGGGTGGGGTGGGATCGACCGTGCAAGCATGCAGCCTGACTGAATATAATTCCGCAGCACGCCTCTCACAAGCACCGTCCCCCTTTGTGTCTCCGTCTCCCTCCCTCCACCCCCCCTTCTCCCTTCCTCCCCTCCTCCCCTCGTGCCGTCCTCCCGTCCTGCCATCCTCCCATCCTCCCTTCCCCACCCTCCCCCCGTCCGTCCGTCCCCTTGCAGAGCATAGAGGAGGACGGCACGTGTCAGGACGCGCAGCAGCTGGAGGTGTTCGACTGGGGGCTGCGAGGCATCCTGGTGGGCTGAGTGTGAATCCGCAGCAAGCCTCTCACAAGCACCCTTCTTCTGCGTCTCTCCTCTCTCTCCTCCTCTCCTCCTCCCTTCCTCCCCTCCTCCCCTCCCCCCCGCCCCCCCTCCACCACTCCTCCCGTGTCCACCCATCCCCCCATTCCCCGCCTTATGGCAGAGCATAGAGGAGGACGGCACGTGCCAGGACGCGCAGCAGCTGGAAGTGTTCGACTGGGGGCTGCGCGGCATCCTGGTGGGCCTACCAGAAAAGGACCCGGCAGCGGCGCTGCTGGAAGTGATCTACCCCCTGGAGGAGGAGAAGGCGGACCTCACGCTCGCCATGGCTGCGCGCCTGGCTGCCACGTCGTCCCCTGTGGACAGCCGCATGTGGCCGCTCGCCAACACCACGTCGTTTGTCGCCCACCTGCTCGTGCTCACTGATGGATGTGCGTGGATGGGGGGGAAGGGGAAGGGCGGAGGGAAGTAGGGGGACGGGGGGAGTGGGGTGAGGAGAGGGAGAGGGAGAGGGAGGGATGGGCGGACGGTTGCAGTGGGGGAGGGAGGGAAGGAGGGAGGGACAGGGGAGGGTGGGAGGCAGGGAGTGGGGAAGGAAGGGAGTTGGTTGCTGTGGGGAGAGCAGTGAGGCAGAGTTTAGTGTGATTAATGGGCAATCTAAGTCAGTGACGGGAGTCAGTGAGCGGTGGTGTTGTGTGAACAGGAGTCAGTAAGCGGTTCTAAGTGCTTGTTGTGAATCCCATATACTAACCTCGCCTCGCACTCCTCCTCTTATCCCCATCCCTCTTCGCACACCGCACCACACCCACGTGTTGCTGTGCGAGCAGGGGTGTTGGACGCACGGCAGATGTCCCGGGCAGTGAACGTGGCGACGAGGCTGTGGGGGTGGGCCATGCCCAAGCGCTCCCAGCTCATGGAGCAGTGCGAGGTGCGTGCCCTGGGGATGGGGGGCATGGGGATGGGGGGGCATGGGGATGGGGGGGCATGGGGACGGGGGGACCGTCGGTACGAGCAGGTGGAATGGAATGGGGGCGTGGGGATGGGGGTTGTTGGCCTGAGCATGTGGAATGGGGTCGTGGGGATGTGGGGCCTTGACTTATCTGTCCTTTTCAACCTTGGTGCCGTGCCTCCCCTGGCTGTCTCCTCCCACACGCCCCTCATGCTCAATTTCACGAATTGTCCCATTCCCTATGCCCCGTGCGCGCCAACGGGACATCCTATTGTTACAGACTGCGGACGAGGCAAGGGAGGTGATGGAGCGCAGTGCCGCTTCCATTTGGCGCTCTGTCGCTGCCTCAGGTGTGATGTCACGCCCTTCCACCACGCCCACGCCCACGCCCACGCCCACGCCCACGCCCACGCCCACGCCCACGCCCACGCCCACGCCCACGCCCATGCCCTCGCCCACACCCTCACCCATGCCCGTTCCCATGCCCATGCCCATGCCCACGCCCTCCCTTCTGTCCCTCTCCTTCCGCCGTTCCGTCACTCTCTCTCCAAGCACTCCCTGCCTGGCCTCGCCTCGCCACGGCACTCACACTCAACTCATACTCTCACACCCATGTCCTTCGCCTCGCTTTAACCTCCCTGGTGCCGCCATGAATCCTGCCCTCTCTCCCGCTCTCAACCCTGCAGGGGCACAGCCAGGAGCGTCCTAGTGTGCTTACAAGAGCACCCACACCAGCTCTTGTGCAGTCTGCTCCAGTTCAGTCCAGTCCATTGAGATTAGAGTGCGATCAAGTAGTGACAGAAGCATTAGGTGTGCTTGTGCTGTCAAGGAAAGCTCGAAATTACTTAGGGGTGGTAGGTTTGCTTGTGCTCTTGTGCTCGTGGTTTCTACAGCTGAAATGGTGTATCTAGTACGTGTTTATGGAGGTAGCAGATGAGGGCAGCGCTCTGGAGGGTTGTTTGCAACGCTGTTGTAACAGTTCGCTGTATTTAAGGAGGTTTAAGCTTCACTGAAGGACAACTGAAGGACCGACAACGCAGGTAGCATATTCAGGCCCCTTATTGGCTGTGGGGCAGGCTGAAGAGGGTCTTGTGGTGGTACCGTACTTACCCCATCCCTGCTACAAATGGCTGCATGGATCTGCCTGAAGGCTGAATGTGCACGAGGACTGACTGATAACTGCCACTTGCATTTGCCTCAGTGCGTTTGCGTGCGCTACACTGCCAAAACCATCATTCATCATAGTACGGTGCGGAAACGGAAGCTGCCTTCACTTACTATCAAAAGAAGCAACAATACGGTAGCCAAGGATGGCAAGGCAAGGCAACCTGATTCAGCAGCTTTATTCCACACAATGCTAGCTGGGCGGGGCGGGGCACTTATGCATCTGAGGTAGATGTTCTGCTGCTGTGCCCACCTCCGTGTACATGCTGCCGAACCGTCGTCCCATGCACCGGTGTGCGTCTGCTAACTAACTTGGGCTGGGTTGGGTTGGGTTGGCTGTGAGTCTCTAGCAATACTGCTGCTGTGTCTATGATTGCTGTGTCAAAGCGTGACCCTCCCGCACGCTGCCAGGCACGCCTTGACATTAGCGTCGCCCTGTGCCCCTTTGCAGCACGCAGCACACTGTGCTGCCACCTCGCCTGCCCCCTTCTCGGGGATGCACACTGCCATGCCCCACCGTTCCATGCCATGCCATGGTGTTGTGGGGGGGCAGGGGTGGGATAGAGCAAAGAAGACAGAGACAAGGATAAGGGGTAAGGAAAAGGAGACGCGATGAGGTACTGGGAACTGGGAGGGGAGGTTACTACGATGGGGTGAAAACCAAAAGGAGTACATGGGAAGGATGGGCGCTAGGCGTTGACACGAGGGGACGTATGGAAGGATCATTTGGCAAGTATAGCCCGGCGGAGGGGGGGGGGGGAAGAGGGGGAGGGAGCTCACTCTTGCATCCCTTGATGCGGCGGCAGTTGGAGAACTGGCCCTTGGTGCACGCACAGCGCTGGCACATGTTGCCCGCCTTGATCGCCCCCGATGCCACTCCGCTGCTGTAGAAAATGGGGCCCCACCCGGGCCCTGCGGAGACGCACTGCCCCGCGGACACTGGCGCACGGGGAGGGGGAGGGGGAAGCAGGAGGGGTTGGTTGGGTTGGAGTGGGGGAGCGGATGAGGTAAGGGGGATAAGGTGGGGATGTGTTGGGGGAATGATGCATTTCTGCTGCAAATGATCAAGTGTGGTGACTGGCGAGGTTGAGGGGAGGTGGGCGTACTTGCGGGGTGCGTGCAGGTGCCCACATTCACCTTCTTGACCTGGTTGACCACACACCTGCATTCACACCTCGCACACACACGCACACCCAAACACACAGAAACACACAAGGTAAGGGGCTGGTTACTGACAGGATGCGAATCACTGCAACGGGCATTTACGGCGCTTTCATACGCGCTCATCGGATACTATCTCCATGTATGTTCCTGCTGCATTTCCACTCGCACTAGCCCTGTATCCCCGCCTCCGCCTTCTCGCTCCGACAATCTCTCCTCCCCCGGCCGGGTCCCCCACTACTCACAGGCTCTGGCGCCCGGAGCACGCGGAGCCCACCGGCTTCCCCGCAACGTCCACGCGGCACCGCGGCCCCGGCTCGCACTCGCACGACGCGCCGGCAGCGCCGGGGAGGCGCGAGCAGGTGCAGTTGGGGCAGGCGTAGTTGGCGGTAATGCTGGTGGTGCCCACGGCGTACGACACGGACTGATAGATGCAGTAGTCGTTGGCTGGTGGCGGAGACAGCGGGTGCGCGGGGAAACGGGAACGGGTAAGTTTAACGGTCATTTAGCGCCGTGGATATGGCGGTTTTTTTCCTATGAAATCTTGTTGCGGACAGCGTGGTGTCATAACGGGGAAGAGGGTTGATTGTTAGAATCAGGCGGGTGAGTGCCACTGCGTGTGCTGATGGGGGCAAGCTAGAGCAGAATTTTTGATTGCGGGTAGCCCAGGGAACAGGGGGTCTTACATTTATAGGAGTCGACGCACACGCCTTGGAAGAGCTTATCGTGCGACGCGGGGAGCACCTGCTTCACCACGCACCTGCGCAGGAGCACGGAGCGGCATGGCGACAGAGAGCGAGGAGTGAAAACGGAGCCATTTGGAAAGACGCGATAAGACAAAGCATTCCAATGCTGCTCGGGACGAGGCGAACGCTCTGCTGGGCCAGAGAGGAGTTGAATGTGGGAGGTACGACTAGCTACTAGCACGCGACAAGACGTGGTTGATGGGGCTGATGGGGGTGACGCACTGGAAGGGTTGCTTGCAGCTGGGCTGTGCTGGCATGTACTGCTTGCTCCAGAAGCACGTCGCGCCGTCTTGCAACGGCGGCTTTGGCGCTGCTGACGCGGGAGATGCTCTCACTGCACACACAAAGCATCCAAACACGCGGCGATCAGAGTAATTTGGGAATCATTTGGGCCACGACCATGGGGATGTGGGAGTAGAATCTGCATGACTCATCTCGCATGTGAGTTGCGTGATAGCGCATGCCAGCTTACACGCGACGGAGAGGGCGAGAGCGGAGACGAAGAGAAGGAAGCGAGTCGTGGCCATGGTGGCTGGAGGTGCGACGTGCGAAGCTCGACGCTGGAGTTGCTTGAAACAGACGGTCGAATCTGAGAAGATGGCGGGGCACGTTCCGCGGAGTGCCGACTGGCAAGTAGTGCAGCAGAAGTACAGGCTCGGAGAAAGATTAAGTTTAGAGGAAGCCACGCGGTAATGCAGGGAGAACTAGTACTAGAGTGAAAGTGCCGTCTCTCAGGGCTTGAGTTGGTGTTGAAGAGGATTAGGGGTGTGGTGTGCTGGTGCGGATCGAAGAAAGACAAGCGGTGGAATGTCGGGTGGTTGTTGTGATGTCTGCGAGAAAGCGGTGGAGCTTTTGTAGCTGCAATGACGTAGTCACAATCAAGTCATCGAAGAATGTGCAATCCGCGCCGCCACAGTCATCGCGAAGCGCGAAGAAGCTTTGCCTCCTGCGGAGAGAAGTGGAATCCAACAATAATGTCACGTCAATAATGGTGGGTGTTGTCGAGTGTCCACGCTCGTAGGGAGGATGAGAATGTGTTCCGCGGATTACGCAACGAGGCAATGTACAGAGTAGTCATACGTGTACGATTAATTGATATACGTGTGAAATAACAAGTCAGGGATCCGTCTCAGTTCGTTGAAGTAGAGATCGCTACTGTGAGTAGAGTAGACATCAGATGCTAATTTTATTCCGTCAATTCTAACGTCATGTATTAATGTGGTTACATGGGCAGAATTTCAAAACGCTCAACTTAAAGCTCGCGTCTCAGATTTCCAACCTTTTAACACTTGGTTGGGTTTTCCCGTCTGTGATTGGGTGAAAAAAACACAGCGAACTCCCAAACAGTCGAGGCCAAAACAAACCAGGGTGGGTTGGTTTGGGTGGAAAACGAGCCAAGGGGGACAGGTTTGGTCCCGGGTTCTGTCAACGTTGAGTTCAGAGTCTCATTTTCGAGAGTTGTTAACACTTGGTGTGCACGGGGAAGTGTGCGACAGCCAACTTTCCCAAACCACCCCTTGCTTTGGTGTGCTTTGCGACAAACTCTGCTGTTACCGGATTCCAACCGTTTAACACTTGGTTGGATGGCAGAAATATGAGACGCGAGCTTTAATGGAGGAACGTGGATCTGGCAAGATCTGCAGCAGAGGAATCTCGGGAAAGCCTGCTGGTTTTGTGCCTGGCAACTTTCTGTGGAGGTCTCTTCTGTGTGGGCTGGGTGGGGTAGGGTGGGGAGGTGTTGGAGTTTTGCAGCTGGACGTTCACTGGTGAACTTATGACCAGACGATTCAAAGCGGGTGGGTTCCCGCGCTTTCCATGGTCGCGCCGGCGAATTAGATGCAGACAGCAGTACAACATTGCAACTTCCCGCCAATGGTTCGAGCCTTATCTCTTCCCCGATGCCATTTGGCAGCTCCTTGCTTCCCGAGCCTTTTTCAAACTGTGTTTTCGCGCCAGTTTCTCCAGCTGAGACGAGCAGCTATTGGTTCGATTCTGAACAAGCCTGCCATCGGCCAGCCATGGTGAAACAGTGGAGTACGGGTGGTCAAAGATGGGCTTTCGGTCGTGTGGAATGGGTTTGCCCCAGCCAAACCCAGGAACTGCATTCTTCGAAACATCGGCGCACTTGGAAAGCATTTTCAAGGCAGACTTTGTCCTCCCCCTCCCCGGACCCCGGACCAGACCCCGGACCCCAGACCCCGGAGCATCCATTCACCCCGCCAACCAATGGTTGCCCAGGAGCACCCGAACAGCCAGACTTTCTCCCCATTTCCTCAAAACCTCCGGAAAAAAAGATCCCTTCCGTTTTTTCATTGCCAACCGCCCGTGATCAACACACACAGTCCCCTCCCCCCTCCCCCTTCCACTGTGGCGCGGACCGTCCCACGTGTGTTGGACCTTCAACTCCCCCACACCCCTCCCTCCCCCTGTGTTGACGGATTTCCCCCTCATCCCACCTCAAGGCTCTTCCTGCTTCCCTCTGCTCCCCCACGCACCCCCCTTGCGCATATCCTGTCGTCCTGGACGGGGCGCACTTGTCAGGGAGCCGGACCACATGCGTATCACAGTCCGGCGGGCACCAGCGCAGCAAAGCAATCTCCTCCCCACGACCGCCAGCGGTACTGCAATGCAACGCGAGCAATCTCCAATGCTGTCAACGCCATCTCATCCTCCTCATTCCATCCCGTACTGCTGCTGCAACCTCCCTCCCACCCTGGCTTCCAAACCGTCCGAATCTCAACCGAAGGGGTTTGCATCCGCCCTATACAACTCCCAGATTCCGATCAACCTTCTCCATCGACCGTTTTCTTACCGCTCGCGTTAGTCATTGAACTAACCAAACCGGCGGTTTTCTCTTCTTCGACATGAAGAAAAATACCATCTCTCTCACTGTCTTGAGTCCGGTTTTAATCTGAAAAGGAAGGGATTCGTCGTTCCGGAATGGCAGCCATGGTGGGTCCATCTACCCCTATGGGGTGCGTGCACCCCTCCTCCGCCTCCTGCGATCCTTTAGACGAAGCAAAGTCGTCCAAGCCACGGCTCTCCTCTCCCATGCAAACGCAACCCTTTCCACCTCTCTCCCTCACGGACCGCATACCCAGGCCACCCGCGCCAACGAACCCCGCGGCAGTGCAAAGCTCCGCTGCAGCCGTACCCCCTCTCCCCCCGTCCCTTCACCAGAGCCTTTGCCAGAAGGTGCTTCAGGCGCGGGATGCGCAAAGCAACATTCCGTCGTCCTCTCCCCCAATGTCACCCGCCCTGAAACCGCTCTTCCTCTCCCCCATGTCCCCGCACACGCCTCCGCTTCCGCCCTTCGCGTCCGCGAGCCCTGTCGTCACGCCGTCGCTGCATCCCGCGAGCCGAACGCCGCATGCCGGCAGAGGGGCTCCAGGCGTCACGAATCTGCGACAGACTCCTTCAGGCGCGGATGATCGCACATATGGCGGCATGAAAGTCGGCATGTACCATCCGGAGCAGGAAAATCTGTGCCGGTCGCCGTCCTGGTAAGCCGGGGGAGGCGTATTGTGTTTTGTACTGGAAATGAAGGATCAGAAGAGTAATGCCTTCAAAGGAGGATTCCAGCCCTTTCGGCTGCTGCACTGGCTCCCTTTGTTCCCCATCTCACGACCTGTCCTGGACGATGCGACAGAAAAGCTTACCATTTCCGCCTTTTGTCTCTCTCCTCTCCTGCTTCCCCGCGTCTCCCGCTCCTGTGTCATGACCGCAGGCCAAGCCACAAGCGCAAGCGGCACGAGGTGCAGGACTGGTCGCCGGGCGCCCCGTGCGGCGTGCTCCGCATGACCGCCGGGTGCCCGTCGCCGCATCGCCTCAGCAACTGCAACAGCCCTGTTCTCGGCACGCTTGCGCCCGCGCGGCCGTTCGCGAGCGGAGGGTCCGCCGGCGCGGGGGAGGGCATCGGTGGCAGTGGCGGCGACAGGTGGACTCCGTCGAAGAGTCCGCGGTTGATGCCGCACCACATGGTGCGTCGCAGGAGTAGGGCAGAGTGAAAGCATTGGTGCTTCCAACCGTTGATTTCTCATGCCTCCCTTGTCGCCGTTATGTCTCGTCTTGTCGTGTGACGAGTCCTCATCCCGTTGTCCTTCTTTTCTCTCTTTCTCTCTGTGTCGCTCCGTCTTCCAGGATTCGAAAGCGACTCAACGATCTCCCCGCTCGGGCCGCTGTGATGCCGCTGCTGCTGCTGCTGTGGGATTCAGAAACAGCCCGGGAGCACCGCACCATCAGCCGCCACCGCCGCAACAGCAGCAGCAGCAGCAGCAGCAGCAGCAGCAGAGCATGTCTCCCGCATCCGCCGCGCGTCTTAGCAGGAGCTACTCGCAACCCACCCTGGGTCACCAGTCGCAAGGGCAGCCGTCGCAGCAGCACAGCGCGCACACTCCGAATATGCTCAGTCCCTTCAACCGCCCTCAGCACCACCCTCACGCGTACCCTCAAGCGCACGGCCCGCCGTCTTCTCCGCACGAGATCCGGCAGCACCCGTGCCCGTCTAACACACCGCAACTGCCGCATCCTAACTATGGCGCTCCGCAGTCCGCGCCGTCCGGCGCGCCATCGCCTGCAGCAGCCAGGGCATGCCCGCCTTGCCCCTCCCCGCTCGTTTTCCCGCAGCAGACCCCGCACACTCCCAGCCTGCAACCCGCGCAGGCGCCCTCCGTCCCCTCCAGCCCTGCGCCGGTGTCTTCCCCCAGCCTCTCCGGAAAGCCCGCGCTCGTGCCCATCGCTCCGCGGAAGATTCTCCCCGCCACCCCCACGCTTCACCCAAGCAGCATTCCGCCGGTGGGGCAGAGAGGCGCAAAGATCCTCGGACTTATGGGTCTCAACGTCGCGCCCGGCGCGCTCCCAAACCTTATGGCGCACCCTCCGCAACTGGGGTCCATGGGGGCGCACGCGGGCGGAGTAATGGGCATGGGCGCGGGGATGAGCATGGGTCCGCCTGGCTCGTTCCCCTCGTCCTCCCCCTCCGCTCTCTCCCGCTCCCAGAGCATGACCACCAGCAGGGTGCCTGTTCTCCCCTGCCCCTCCGCCACTGCCGCCGCTATTGCGCGAGCGCGAGCGTCAATGCCGCGGAGCCTCAGCGCGCCGCGTGTGCTTGCTGCGAACGGCGCTCCTGCTGCCTTAACTCCTACTGTTACCGCCGTGAACGGTGCTGGTGGTAACCTCGGCACCGGCAGCAGCGGGGGAGGTCCCATGATGGGCTCGCCGTTCCTCTCGCCTTCCCTTGCCGGCAAGCCGTCTCACATCGCCGGAATCCGTCAGCTCTGCCAGTCCCCTGCCGTCGCGCAGCTTCCGCCGCCCGCGCTTCCCATCCACGCGCTGCCCCCGCTCGGGGGTTCTCCCGCCGTTGGCGCGGGGGGCGCTGGCGCGGGCAGCCAGATGGGGGCTGGGGCGAACGTGGGCGGAACGAGGGCGGGTAGTGTGAACGCAGTAGCGCCAGCAATGCGGCAGGCAGGCATGGCTTGGGTGGACCGGCTTTCGAATCTGGCGCACCATCATGCTAGCAAGCAGCAGCCGCAGCAGAAGCAACAGCAGCAGCAGCAGCAGCACAGCAGGCAGCAGCAGCAGCAAACTCAGCCCGTGCAGCAGCAAGAGCGTGTGGCAGCAGGAGCATGCAGCTCTCCTGCTCCACGTACAAGCAGCGTGACAGGCGGCGGTGCGCCCACGGATGCCTCGGCAGCAGGTAGCCAGGCAGGCAGCGGAGTGTGCGCAGCGGGAAGCGAGCAGCGCACGGCTAAGACCTCCGCCCTGGCATCGGTTTCAAAGAACAAGGGAGCGAGTGCGGACGAGAGGGACAGCCGGGAAGAGGCGGAGGAGCAGGCGAAGGCGGGTGGAGCAAAGCTGGCGGCAAGCCCTAGCCTGGTGAGCAGGAACGTTCCGCTGCCGCTGCAGCAGGCTGCGCATCAGAAGTGTTCAGCCGGTGGGTTCTCTGTTGGGCCTGGCCTCGCTGCGCTGCAGCGCCGCCCCCTGCCTCCTGTGCCGGAGGGCGATGCGGATGCTGCCCCTGATGCTGCTGCCGCGAGTCTGCCCAAGTGTGAATCCGTGTGTGAGAGCTCCGTGCCTCCTGTCTCAAACGCGGGTCCGCCTTCTGCGTTTGCTGCTGATGCTGCCAATGCTGTTGCTGATGCTGATTCCGGTGCTGGTGGCGGCACTGCGTACACGGTGGCGGCGCAGCAGCATGCACGCAGAGCAGAGGAGAGCATCAAGACGGAGGATCAGCTGCAGGTGCACCAGCAGCAGCACCTTGCAGTGCCCCAGCAGCCATCGAATGCACAAGAGCAATCTTTGCTTGAGCTCAAGCCTGAGCATGAGCAGCAGCAGAATGAACAGCAGCAAAGCAAGGTGGAGCACGAGGAGCATCCACCGCCGCCGCAGCAACTGGAGGAGCAACCGACCCAGCAGCGCCAGGAGCGCCAGCAGCAGCAGCAACAGCAGGAGGAGGAGGCTCCCCAGAAGCAGCAGCAGGAGGAACCGCTGCAGGCAGCGAACGCAGCAATGGTAAAGGCAGACGAGGAGCGACAGGCAGTGCTGGAGAGCCGCAACGAGCCGGACTGCTCCATGGCACACTCAACCCCGCAGCCAACATCTCTCGCACACCCGCCCTTGGGCTCTCAACCTCCTGCCGCTGCTCCTCCTGCTGTTGACGCTGCTCCCTATGCGATGCCGATGGCGGCTGCTGCTTCGCCATCCGTCATCGCAGCACCTGCTGCTGCTGCACTCCCTGTGGGTCAGCCCGACTCCATGCCTGCCGGCCTGGGTGCCTCCCTGCCGCCTCTCTTCCCCGGCGAGCTCACCTACCCGGGCTGGCCTGCAGCAGATGAGTCGCTGGGAGGGGCGGGCGGCGAGGAGGACGGCGTGACGTGGACGGATGCAGGGCTGATGAGGGCGGAGGACATGGAGCAGAACGAGATGGAGGTGCTGGAGTGGTGCCCAGATGGCTCTGATACTGGCTTTGTGGTGGACGGGGAGTACTACTCCGTGCCTGGCGATGCTGCCATCATGCCCTCCCATGCGGAGCTTGCAGCGTTGCCTGCTGGCCCCGGGCCTGTTACTGCTGCTGCTGTTGCTGCTGCTGCTGGTGTGTCTGTTGCTGACCCTGTGGCCGGCTCTCTGGCTGTTCACATGGGTCGACCTGCGGCCGTGCATGTTCCCAATCAGCAGCCCAGCTTCAACGCCTGGCACGCTCCTCTTGCTCCGTCGCCCCAGGCTCATGCCTGCATGCCGCCACCGTCCTATCGTCCCTCAGACCCATCAGGATTCAATCCTGCTGCTGGTGCTGCAACAGCGGCAGGGTCTGCACAGGGCCATGGCTTTGCCGTGAGGGGCGGAGAGCAGGGGATGCAGATGGAAGGGGGTGAGGAGGCGGTGGGTGGTCTCGAGAGCACTGACAGTGTGGTGGGGCTGTGGGGTGCTTATGGGGAGGAAGAGAGGCCCCATAGTGGGGCGCACATGCTGTGCTGAGAGGGCTGCGTGTGGCATGTGCATGGGTTACGTATGTAGGGAGGTTGAAGGAGAGAGATGGACAAGGTATGCGCTAGGCGCAACACCATCTGCGTTGTGATTGTTGCGCATTTCTGCTTGTTCTTGCGTCTTGTTTGCTTTGTGTGTTTCATTCTGTGAGCGCATGAATGTGCGCGCGTGTGTGTCTGTGTGTGTGTTTTTCGTGCGTACACGTATGCCCGTGCATGCCTGTGTGCTGGTTTGTCTGTTTCTGTTCATGTATGGAAGCTTGTGCATCCATGCGTCACCATACTTGCCCTACCCTCCGTCACAGGCACAGCAATCGCTGGCCCCCGGGGGTAGGGCACCATGCAGCGTGCCTTGCTTATATCCTTGGCATGTAGCTACTACTATACACTACAATACAGCCCACAGCCCTCTTCATGTGCCCCTGAAGCCCCGTCAAGACGAGAACAGGCTGTGTGCTCCAAGGGTTCAGTTGGGGGGAGATGCACACTGCATGTGCTTGCAATCTTTCAAGTTGCTGGCTTCAAATGGTGGTGCAGGGTGGGTGAATTGTATGGCAGATATGTACGACTTTCATTGTAATATCTATTTCTGTACCCTTTCTTTTGGAATGCTTTGAAATGGTACCTCCGTTTCAACATTAGAATCAGAACTCGAGAAAAGGAGTATGAATAATGGACGAAATGAAACTTTAGGGTCTAGGTGTGCAAGTGTGCAAAATGCGATAGTGTTCTGAAAAGCATACCGGTATCTGCCTTGATACAAAATCCCCAAACACTGACGAGGCTTTCTGTACCGGATCTACTCAGCGCTTGGTTTTTGCGGGAAAGCTGACACCGAGTCGGTCGGATGCGAGCGAAATTGTTTCACCAGTGCAACAAACAACCCCCACTAGCCGTTTCACTTTTCTGTCATGCGCGAATCTCGCTGTCACCTCCCTTTCTCTCTTTATCGCTTTTGTCTTTCACCAGTTTCCGAGATTCAGATATTCATGTATGCTTCGTCAGCCTTACCATTCTGCTTCCCGTGATCCATTGTTTCCACTAGTTTTACGTGCCGAACCCTAACGTTAGCAACACAGAGTTTCGAGCTTTTTGTTCTTGCACCATTCCCTCGTTCTTGGAGTAGTTTGATGGGTGTTTCGCTGGTAACGAGCACCGATTGTTCCGCGCTCTCCGCCCATGCCTGCCAGCATTCACCAGAGTTCCCGCGGAGGAACTCCGTTGGGGAGGCCTCGCCGCATAGTGCACGCTAAGCGATCCGGTCGGGTTGCCGACGTGGGAACGGCGAGCAGCGATGCGCAAGCACACGCCGTATCCGGCAAAAGGCTTTCCTTCATGGATCTTGATCCAGAGACGTCGGATCATGCGCACTCGCAGTCATCTCAGCAGCAGCAGCCTCCCGCTGCCTTTCCTTCCGCCGCGTTCATCTCGCCCTTTTCCGTGTTCGGAGCAGCCGAAACGCCGCTAGTAACCCCCGCCGGACCGTCTGTAGCCGGGTCGGATCCCGCATCGATGGCTGCGAAGAAGCCTGCGAAGGTTGCAACGCAAGAGCCGCCGCTGTTTCGCTTCGGTACGGGGGGAACCGCGGCGCAGGCGCAAGCGCAGGGATCGAGGCCGCCGGGGGACTCGGCCGGCGCGCCGTCACGGGGCACGCACAGTCGGCGGGTAGCGCGAGGGGGTTGGAACCGGGGGAGGGGGAAGGGCGCGAGCCCGGAACCCATGCTCACGGATTCCGCCGAACCCGCCCGTGACGTGCCTGGTGGTCGGAGTGGTCCCGTGGGTGGCGCCGTGAGTGACGTCGTGGGTGGCGGCGGGGGTGACGGCATGGATGGTGTGGCTACGAACGGATGGACTTGGCTGAAACCTAGCAAGGTCGCCGGCGGGTCCGCTTTCGAGGTGAATCCAGCAGCGGGGTTCTCTTTCGGCAATGGCGTTTCGACACCTCGTGCGCCGTCCGCAACGGCGGGAACTGCTGCTGGTGATTTGCCTGACGATGGCCATTCAGGTGAATCTACCGAGTCGTTTGTAACAGCTGCTAGCGCATCCGTCTCTACCGCGTCTGCTGCCTCTGCTGCAACCGCCACTGCCGATACCGCTGCGCGTACCAGTGCTGCTGCTGCTGCTGCCGCGACTGACGCTCCGTCGTCTGCGCCGGCGTCAGTTAACGGTTCACCGGCCGCAAGTACTAGCGCGATGCCCTTTCCTTCATTCAATATCTTCGAATACCCTCGCCCTCACACCTCCGCTGCTTCCCCCTCGCCCGCACCTGCTCCGCTCTTTGGGACCGCCTTTCCCGTGATCTCCGCCTCCTCCGCCTTCCCCTCTTCCGCCTCACAATTGTCGTCTGTGCTTCCGCCTCCATTCGCCTCGTCCCTGTTTCACACCTCCCAAACTCCGCCGCTTTTCTCCTCGTCAGCGCCCTTTGCGGCGGGCCCTCCTGGAACCATACCGCTCTTTTCCTCCTCCTCCTCCTCCTCCTCCTCCTCCTCCTCCTCCGCCGCCGCTGTCGACGCTGCGCCAGTGTTCCAAACGACAGCTGCAGCCCCGTTCGCGGCAGCAGGCGCAGTGAGGCCGCGCATGGCGTCAGAGGGCGCGCGCGCGGGCGGGAAGAAGGTCAAGTCGCGCAGCTCGCGGGTGGCAGGCAAGGGGGGGATCGCACCGGCTGCAGGGGCTGCAGCTGCTACTGGGGTGGGTGGTGGGCAGGATGCGGACGGTATGGTACGCGATAATGGTGGTGTTGGAAGGGATTCGAGCAGCGGAGCAGATGCGGACGATGCTGCAGCAGTGGCGAGTTCTGGGTTACGAGCCATGGCTGCAGAGGGCGATGCCCATGTGCAGGTCATCGCCGCATCTGAACCTCCTCCTGCTGCCGCCACGGCTGCTGCTCCTGCGGCTGCTGCAGCGGCGGGGGCTGCTCCTGTTGCTCCTGCTGTCCCGCCCGTCTCTGCGTCTGCACCATCTCCGGCCAAGCACGAGCGCAGTGACGCCGCGAGCAGTGGGGGCGCGCAGCCCTCCCCTGGCTTCGTCTTCGGCGGAAACCCCGTCCCGTCCGCGCCCACTCCCGCGCCCACCATGCACTTCGACCCGCTTGCCCGCGCCAACCCCGCGCCCGCAGGTACAAGCGCAATCCCTGCCGCGCGCCTTGCCCCGCTGCCCGAGGTGGTGTTTGGAGCAGTGGCAGAGGGACACGTGGCAGCACAGGAGGCGCGCACAGGCACGCCGGGAATTCGTAGGAGGGCGATGGTGGGTAGGCGGGCAGGCGGAGGGAGGGCTGCTGCACGAGTGGGGAGAGGTGCGCGCGGAGTGGGGTCGGCGGACGCAGTGAGCTTCGCGCCAGCGCCCGCAGTTTCGAGTAGCGCAGCAGCAGCAGGGGCAGCAGGCGCAGGGAAGGCAGGGAAGGAAGAGGCAGATATGGGGTTGGGGCTGAGCCTTGGGCTGCGGCAGTGGGGCGTGACTGAGAGCTCTGGAGAGCAGGATGGCGCAGGCAGTGGGGCGGGTGGGGCCCGCGTGCGGATTGGGGAGGAGCAGATGCGCTCAGAGGAGGGCCTTGGCGCGGATACAGCAGCGGATGGGGAGGAAGGCGAGACAGGGGAGCAAGAGGAGCAAGGGGAGAAAGCGCAGCAGGGGGAGGCGAGGCACGCAGAGGGCGTTGCTAAGTCGCGAGAAGATGAGCAAGAGTCGCAGGGGCGGGCAGGGGAGAACGGTGAGAAGCGCGGTGCAGCAAAGGAGGCTGGTGCGGCGAGCGGCACCGAGGGAGCAGAGGAGAGGCGGGTGAGGGAGGAGCAGAGGGAAGCGGTGGGTGGAGAGGCGAGTGTGCGGGCGATAGGGGAGAGGATGGCAGGGGTGGAGATCGGTGACAGTGGGCTGGCGGCTGCAGTGGCGAGTGTGCAAGCAGAGATGGCGAAGATGGCCGTGAGAGGGGTGCTGCCTCACGGCCTCGAGAAGGACGTATACCCTCCTCATCCTCCTCCTCCTGCTTCTGCTTCTGCTTCTGCTTCTGTTTCTGCCTCTGCAGCTACTCCTACAATGAGTGGCACGAGTACAACGACCACCGTTGGCAGTGGTGCTGCTGCTGCTGCTGCTGCTGCTGCTGCTGTTGCTGCTGCTGCTGCTGCTGCTGGTGCTGGTGCTGCTGGTGGTGGTGGTGGCACAGGAGTGCGGGCAGGGCTGAGTGCGGACAAGGCTGGAGGGACGGGTGAGGGGAGTGAGGGTGAATCGAGAGTGAGGCAGGTGGAGAGTGTGGTGAGCCGGTTGCAAGAGCTGAGTGTGGGTGGTGGTGGTGAGCAGGGCCGTGGCGGGGGAGAGGAGGGTGGTCGTGAGGGAAGGGGGCAGCACGAACAGCGGCGGAAGGAGCATGAGCAGCAGCAGCAGCAGGAGCAGGTGGACGAGCAACTGGCGAGGTTGAAATTGTCTGTTGAAGCTGCTGTTGCTGTTGCTGGTGGTGATGGTGATGGTGCAGACGAGACGGAGAGTGCGAGGGGGCAGGAAGGAAGCGGAGGAAGCAACGCAGCAGCAGCAAGCAGGGAGGGAGCCGCTGCAGCGGCAGCAGCAGCTGTCGCAGCAGCAGCAGCGGCTGCTGCCGCCGCTGCAGCAGCAGAGGAAGATGCAGAAGCAGCAGCAGCAGTGCCGGATCTCCTAGCGAACCTGAATCTCAGCTCGCTCCCGCTGAACCTACCAACGGGCCCAGGGTCAGACGAGAAGCTCAAGCTGTACATGGATGGGCTAGCGTCTGGTCTCAGACTCGGGCTGCGCCTGGGGAGGGAGTCCTCTGTTGGCCCAGGCCCCACTGCTTTTGTTCCCCCAGGGCCCTTCACTCCCCCAGGACCCGCGGCTGTGTCCCCAGGGCTCACCACTGCTTCACCACCTCCTCCACAGCCGTCTCAACAGACTTTTGCAGCAAGGCAAACGGCCCCCCTTGATGCATCTGCTTCACCTGCTTTCACTGGGTTTGCTGCTGCCACACCGCCGCTCAACACCACCCCTGCCTTTGTCTTTTCAACGCCTAACCCCAACTCCCACATCCGTTTTTCTGGCCAGTCGTCGCCGTCGTTACACACCCCACCGACGTCTTTTGGCTCCTCGCCCGCGCCAGTCGCCTCCCCGCCTTCCTTTTCCACACCACCCTTTTCCACGCCCGCCACTCCCCTTTTTGGCTCACCGGCTGCTGCAGCAGCACCTGCTGCTGTTGATGCATCTGCTGCTGCTGCCGCTGGTGGTGTTGGTGCGGCTCCCGTGTTCTCGTTTGGGGTTGCGACAGCGTCTGGTACTGAAGCTCCTCCGTTTGTGTTTGGGAAGGGGGCGAGGGTGGGTGGAGAGCGAGGTGGGCACAGGGGGCGAAGCAGGGCGAGTGTTGACAGAGCCAAAGGGCAGCCTGTGGGTGAACACACGACTGCTCCCGCTGCTGCTGCGCCTGCTGCTGCGACGCCTTCTGCTAGGAATGCAGCCCCTGCTGCCGCCACTCCTGCTGCTGTGCCTGCTGCTACTACAGCTGCTGCTGCTGCTGCTTCTGCGGCGGCTGGTGGGAAGGATGCATCAGCAGTGGAAAGAGAGCCAGTCCTCAACGTGCCTGGGCCATCCCTGTCATCATCATCATCAGCATCATCATCAGCATCGTCAACAGCTGCAGCAACAGCAGCAGGAGCCAGCACTGCCGCCGCCGCCGCCACCGCCCCAGCAGCAGCAGCGCCGGTGTTCGAGTTCGGTTGCACATCAGGAGGGGCACCGTCTGTGAACCGTCAGGAGTTCACCTTCTCGTTCACGTCCCCTCTCGCGCCCTCCTTGTCTCTGCCCACTCCCTTCGCGCCCCTCTTCACCACCCCGCCATCGGGAACGCCATCCGCTGCAACCAGTAGGAGGGGAAGTCAGAAGAGCTCTGGAGGAAGTGGTGGTGCAGGAAGTGGTGCGAGTGGTAGCAGCCCTAGCCCCATGGAGTGCTCTCCTGGGGAGGCGCGGTTCCCTCCAGGCGCTACAGGCGAAGGGTTGTCAGGTTATGGTGCGGGTGGTGGGAGCAGTGGGGGAAGTGAGAGGAGGGGGGGCGATGGGGAGGCTGTTAGGGGTCGTGAGGTGGATGGTGTTGGAGCGAAGCTGGAGCAGATGGGGATACGGGAGGAGAGCGCGAGACAGGGGGATGGGGATGCGGAAAGCATGGAGCAGCAGGAGCAAGAGCCAGGGCAGCAGCAGGAGCAGGCTAAGGGGTTGTTTGAGGATGTGGGGTTGTTTGGAGCGACGGGCGCAGCGGCAGCGCAGGCAAGAGCAGCAGAGGTTCGACTGGAGGACCTAGCTGGGTTCAGATTCGCTGCAGGGGCTGCTTCCCCTGGCGGCAAAACGGGTGCTGCTGCTGGGGGTGGTGCTGGTAGTGCGAGGCACAGCCGCCACACGCCCCACCGCATGGGCCAGGGGAGCAGGAGGGGGAAGGTGTCTTCTAGGGAGAGAGCTGCTGGTGCAGGGGGTGCTGGCTCTGCTGCTCGCGTGCCTTCTGCTGCTGCTGGTGCAGCTTCGGGTGATGGGTCTGCCTCCGCTGCTGCTGCTGCTGTTAATGTGAAGGCCACGGGTGACGCTGCAAGGACTAATCGTTTTGCTGCTGGTGGGGCAAGTGTGAGGAAGGAGGCTGGGGCAGGAGCAGGAAGAGCGGGAGAAGAGCCTGCGAGGGCAGCAAGGAGAGGCATTGAGGGGGCGGCCAAGGACGCGGAGCAGTCATGCGAGAAATGGAGGCTCAAGTACGTCCCTGCTTACAGCCCTTTCGTTTCCCAAATCCAATCCAATTCTCTAAGCCACTCCCTCTCTCCTTCCACCTGCCTATTCACCACCACCAGCACTCCCCTGTCACCTCTGCCATCCTCACCATTCCCGTTCCTCCCTCACCCCCTGCCACTCGCACCCTGTCCTTCCCCCCCGGCCTGTCTTGTATCCCCCAGGGGCAACCAGGTGTATGGGAAGGGCGAGTACGCGAGAGCAGAGGATTTCTACTCGCGTGGGCTCAGCACAGCAGCGGCCTTCACAGCGTTCCCCGACTGCATGCGTGCTGCCATGCTGTGCCACAGCAACCGCGCCGCCACGCGCAAGCACCTGGGGCGGGTGCGAGAGGCCCTGCGCGACTGCCGCGCTGCGCTTGCTATTGACGGATCGTTCTCGCGCGTGCTGCTGCGCATGGCCAGGTGCGTGGTGGCGGAGTGTGGTGGTGTGCGTTATTAGACGAAAGCTTCTGGTTTCCTGTTTCCACTTTCCGCTGTTTTTCCATTCCAGTCCTGTGACTCTCACAGCGCAGCACACTTTTCGTGACTATCACGTTGCGTCTTCTCCAATGCTTTCTCTCCTTGCACCTCCCACCCCATCCCCCCCTCTCCCACCCCCCCATGCTCTCCCCTGCCGCTTCAACTCCCCCATTCCACCAACGCACCAATCCCCAGCTGCCACTTGGCACTCGGTGAGCTGCGAGAGGCACGCCAGGTGTACCTGTCTCTAAAGCAGCAGCCCTTGGGATTGCCGCAAGGTGTAGCAGGCGGAGATCCCAAGGTGGCGCGCGAGGCGGAGCAAGGGCTATTGCAGGTGGAGCAGGTGGAGGGGAGCATGGGGAAGGCTCTTGCTCTGCTGCGTGTGCCTTCACATGTCTGGCCTGCAGCTGTTGCTGCTGCAGGGGGTTCTGGCGGGGCAGGGGCAGCGGCAGAAGGGGCAGCGGGAGGGATTTCGCGGTCAGCATCAGCAGGGGCGGTGGGGGGGGTGGGAGCAGGCGGGGGAGCAGCAGGAGCGGGAGGGGCGGCGGCAGCAGGAGCGGCTTCGGGGCTGGTGATGGGGAAGGAAGCGGAGGAGGCGTATGGGCTGCTGGAGAGGGTTGGGGAGGTGTGTCCGTACTGGGAAGTGCTGCTGTGCGCCAAGGCACGCGCTCTGCTGCTCGTGAGTGCCGTTGGGGGGATGTGGGGGGAGGAGATGGAATGAGCGACACAGTGGGAGGTGGTGTTGGGAATGTTGAAGCATTTTGGTGGGTTTAGAGTTTACCACCAAGTTGTTTTGCATGGCTCTCCCCTGTTGCTCTTTGCGCTCCCCTGGCACATGCTATCTGCAATCCCTTTCTTTCCCTCTCCTTTCTCTTCTCTCATTGTGTGCCTTTGTGCCTTCCTCCCATGTCTCCTGAATATCTATCTGTCTGTCTGTCCTCCTGTCCGTCTGGCTGTATGTCTTGGCTGTCTGGCTGTGTGTGTGGGTATGTGTGTGTGTGTGTGTGTGGGGGTATGTGTGTGTGTGTGTGTGTGTGTTTGTGTGTGTGTGGGTATGTGTGTGTGTGTGTGTGTGTGTGTATGTGGGTATGTGTGTGTCCGTGTGGGTATGTGTGTGTGTGTGTGTGTGTGTGTGTGTGGGTATGTGTGTGTGTGTGTGTGTGTGTGTGGGTATGTGTGTGTGTGTGTGTGTGGGTGGGTGGGTGCACCATCAGTTGAGTCGCTACGAGGACGCGTGCCACCTGTGCGAGAGCACCTTCTCTGCCTCTGAGAGCAACCACGCCGCACCCGCTGCTGCCGCGGGCGCGAGCAGCAGCAAGGGGCAGCAGGGGCACCTGGTGTGGCGGTGGGCAGTGGTGGGGCGGGCACGGTTCGGGCAGGGGCGACTGGAGGATGCGATAGAGCAGCTGGCACGGCTTGACGGCCTGGCCCTGGATCCTGAGAGCAGTGCTGGGGATGCTGGTGGTAGTGGAGGAGGTGAGGGTGGCGGGGGTGGAGCAGCAGCAGGGCTGTATGCAGTTGCTATTCCCGATACCACTGCGCCTTCAGACTTCACTCGGTCCATCCGGGAGATGCTCCGACTCAAGGTGGGTGCTTCTGCTCTGCTCTGCTCTGCTTCCCCGCGCTGCTTGCTGCACTGTGCACTGGTTGGGTAACTAACACCTGTGGAAGGGGCTCCAGGTTCATGTGCCATTGTGCCATTGTGCCGCTCTTGTGCTGTGCGTCACCCTTGCTGCTCCTTCCTGGTTGGGAAGTCACAGGGTGTAACACTGCGCGCCGTCACCACAGCCATCTGACCACCTGCACCGTTCCCTTCTCACTGCTCCTCTCCACTTCTCACTGCTCCTCCGTCTCCTTTCCTTCACCACACCCTGATCCTCTCTCTCCTTCACTCTCGCCCTTGCCCACAGGCAGCAGGCAACGAGGCGTTTCAGGCGGGCAGGCACGAGGAGGCAGTGGAGCGATACACAGCCGCCATCACGCTGCCTGCGCTCGCTGCCTCGCGCCCCTTCTCCGCCGTGTGCTTCTGCAACCGCGCTGCTGCCAGCCATGCCGCGGGCAACATTGCAGATGCCATTGCGGACTGCAGCAGAGCCATCGCGCTCGATCCCTCCTATGCCAAGGTGCGCACACGTGCTGGCTGTCTCATGAGCAAGGACACACGTGCTGGCTGTCTCATGAGCAAGGACACACGTGCTGGCTGTCTCATGAGCAAGGACACACGTGCTGGCTGTCTCATGAGCAAGGACACACCAGTGCTGTCTCATGAGCAAGGACACACCAGTGCTGTCTCATGAGCAAGGACACACCAGTGCTGTCTCATGAGCAAGGACACACCAGTGCTGTCTCCTCCTCTTGATACGTTTTGAACACTCTTTTCTCCACCTTGCATCACCACTTGGCCTTCTCCCCCGTCTCCCTCACACACACCATGTCGCTTGCTTGCTCTGTTACCCATCACCTGAAACCCCCTTGTACTCATACACTGGCCCTCTGACCTCCCTGGGCGCCTCTCTGTGCTACCTGCCTCCTGCCATTTTGCCTAACTACCGTCTGCCGTGTGCGCCATCTCCTCACAGGCCATCTGGCGGCGTGCCACGCTGTGGGAGAGCGCACGGGAGCACGAGCATGCACTGGCAGACCTTGACCGCCTGCTGCTGCTCGTGCGCGGCAAGGCGTGCGCTGGCAGCGGCGGCAAGAGCGGTGGGAAGAGCGGGGTGGGCAGTGTGGTGGATGAGCGGCAGGTGAAGGAGTGTATGGGGCGCGTGCAGAAGGAGGTGCAGCACGAGCAGCAGCCCGACCACTACCTCATGCTGTACGTACGCCCTCCCATCGCCTTCCTTGCTCACATCACATGGCCTGTTTTGCATTATTCGTTGAGCATCGGCTTTGGGGCTTACGCTTAATGAAACAGCCGTGTCCGCCTTGGGTCTTGCTTGGTTGGTACTCTCCGTTTCTGATGGTGTCTGTCGATGATCTTGTTCTTCTTTGAACATTTGTGCGTGGGCTGTGCTGTGTGTGTGGCAGGGGCATGGACCATGCATGCACGGCAGCAGACGTCAAGAAGGCGTACCGCAAGGCAGCCTTACGGCACCATCCGGACAAGGTAAACTTCCTCTTCTCCGCTGATTAGTGGATTGCTCTCGCACTGCATACCGTGTTACATGCAGCGTCGTCCTCTTGTGCTCTGCTGGTTCTTGTGTTCAGCTCATGCTTCCCTGCTCTCTGTAGCGGATCGTGTGTTTTTCCCATGTTTTCCTCCATACGCATCTCTCTCCCTGCCCCTCCCACCCTGCATCTCTCTGTTCTGCAGGCGGCGCAGCTGTTGTTTCCAGGGAGGGGAGATGCGGATGGGTGGCTGAGCAGGGAGTTGGGGGAGGAGATACAGCGCGATGCGGACCGGCTCTTCAAGGCCATTGGCCACGCATACAACGTGCTATCTGATGAAACCAAGGTGCTCAGCTCCCGCCACCACCTCTTTCACTATTTCCCTTGCCTCTTTCCCTGCTCCTTTCCTCCTCCCCACCCTCCCTCCTCCTCCCCCCAGCAACATTTTACGTACCACTTTTTTGTGAGACTTGTACGCCTGTCTCCGTGCTTATCCATGTATGTGCCATTCCTTTCTCATAGTAGTTTCCCTAACTGCTGGCCTTTGTCCGTACCTGTACGGTTTGGTTTTGACTTAATGCCATTCATTTCAGAGGACTGAGTACGATGCACAGGAGCGGGTGCGGAAAATGCGGTCTCGGTACGCATACGCTGATGTATCCGCAGCTGCGGCAGCTGCCGCAGCGTCTGCTGCAGCAGATGATGTATTCGGGTCATCATTTGGATACGGTGGGCGCGGCAGCAGCAGCCACAAAAGCCGATGGGGCAATGAAAGCTCATGGGAGCGGCGACAGGTGGGTTCCTTCTTAGCTCCTTGGCATGTTCCCATGTTTCTGAGATATGTTTTCTTCGCAGTGACAACTTTGAACCATGCTTTTCTTCTCGTTGCCTTTTACAATGCTGCATCTTGGCTTCACACTGTTGCGGTGGTGCTGTGGCTGGCCTTGCAATGCATGCATCAGGACTATTCCGGGGCTAGTACCCGCAGCGGTGCTTCCACCCGTGGAGGGGGCACGGGAGATAAGGCAAGGCGAAGCAACCAGGAAGCACACTCAGGCACTCGGTCCCAGCAGCAGCAACAGCAACCCCACTGGAGCGAGCGGGCGACAGGTGGGGGAAGCAGCAGGCGCAATCAGAATAACGCGCCACGGCATGCTGGTGGTGCCGCGGCCAATGGTGCTGGTAACAGTGGTGGTGCTGGTGGTGCTGGTGCTGGTGCAGGCAAGCGTGGTGAGAGTGCCAAAGGGGGTTCTGGAAACAGGTGGGAGAGACGGCGGGACTGGGAGGGTGAGATGTACGACGACGACTACGAGAATGTAGATGACTACAGCTTCTATGACTATTGATCCAAGCAATAGCGGATGTACTGTTTGTACTAGAGGACATGTTTGTGTCAGCTTGTGGTTCAAGGATTGCTCTCATCAGCTTGAATTATGTTATTTAGGTGAAGTAGTTCTTCACTGTGTAGTTTTGTAACAAATTTTAAAAACGCAGTGGGGCTTTTCTGTGTGCTGTGTTGGATGTCAAGACACGTGGGTCTCCACATCTCCACGTCACTGTGGTCCCACGCATGCACCACCCGAAATTGCTCTGGGGGGTCAGAACCGTCGATCGGAAGCTTCAAACCAAACTCGCTAGAAAGTAGACACGCTGTCCGCAGCGGGTTTTCAGCGAATTCGCCCGGCGCATGGAGAGCGACCTCATTTCACTTCATGGGTTCAGGGGTCGGCTCCTCACCTCCAGCATGATCGAACCAGGGGAAATACCCCCCGAGACCGCTCGCAATCGGTGATCTACCCACCTGCTGTTGGTGACTCTGCTGGCGCAAAAGTGGTCCGAAATATCTTTCTTTCGGAAGATTTTCGCCATTCCATCCAACCAAGCCCATCAGGCGTGGGGCAATAGTATGTGTGTGGAATGGCCCTGCCCTGCTGGATTTCGGCCTCTGTTTTGCTGCAACTGCTGTGCGCAAATCAACACAGTGAACCGATTGAATATCTTGTGAGCTCCCCGACGGAGCGGAATTGGCGAGATCAAGCGGGCTGCCATCGAGCATGCGCGCTCAACTTGCGCCCATTTTCCACGCCGAATTTACCTCCGCGATCCTTAGCGCTCCGACCAACCGGAACGGTTTGTCCGCGACATCTACGGCTAGTAGGCGCCCCGTTATAGGCGTATCGCGACGTGCGTTATTGCCCGTGAGCGTCAGCAGGCAGCGAGTGGTGTGCGAAATGTCGGACGCGGTGGTGAACGGCTTGGCGGGGGCGTGCGGCGGAATCCTCGCGCAACTCGTCACGTACCCGCTGCAAGCCGTGTGTTTTTTTGGAGCCTTGCAGCTCAAACCGCAGTTTTGCTTGGCCTCGTGGGCTACAATTTGCGCAATTTAAAGCCCTAGCTGGCCCAGGCCACACCGTCGCAACTGCTCATTCCGCGCCTTTCCGGCTGCCTGGATGCGTTACCGCTAGCAATTCAGCAATCAACAAATTCCGGGGTGTGTTTCGTGCGTGGTGGTGCCGTGGGTGTGATCTGGCAGGTGAACACGCGGCAGCAGACGCAGCGACGGTTGCTAGCGAGGGAGCAGAGAGACGGCGCGCATGGCGCCGGGGAAGGCGCCGCTCCGAGTGCGAACGGCGCTGCTGCGGCCGGGACGGGTCAACGGCGCGCTGTGGCGCACAAGAGCACGCAGCAGGAGATGTGGGAGGTGATCAGACCAGCCCCTGAACGCCCGCAATTCCCCTTCCAGTTCCCCTTTTCTCCCGCGTCCCCGCAAGCCTCCTCCGCGCGCCAACTCCGCGCGCCACGCGCATCTGCGCACGCTGCCCCTCCCTGCTCTGCCCCCTCACCTCTCATCTCTGCCCCCCTCCACCCCCCGCTTCCCCCCCCTCCTCCCCCCCTCTCTCCCCCCCGCGCGCGTGCAACCCTTCCGCTCTCCCCTGCTGCGCGTGCAGATCTTCCAGCGGGAGGGCTTGGCGGGCTTGTACCGGGGGCTGGAGCCGTCACTCGTGGGCACCGCGTGCTCGCAGGTGCGCCTCCCCTCGTTCCCCTCCCTCCCCTCCCTCCCCTCGCGCCGTTCCCATTCGGTCCTTCTCCCTCCCCTCCAACCCATCACGCTTGCTAGCATAGCATCGTTCCCGTTCTTCGTTCCGCTCCTGCCACCATCAAGCCTCTCAGGCCGGGCTGTTTCCATTCCTTCTCCTTTTTCCCCTCCCCCCTGCCCCATTCCCTCCCCCCTCCTCCTCCCTCCTTCCCCCCCCCTCCCCGTCCGCTTCGTGGTGCGCGCAGGGCGTGTACTATTTCTTCTACCAGCTATTCCGCAGCCACGTGGAGCAGTTAGCAGCGGTGCGCAAGGCGCAGGGCATGGGCAGCGGGCAGGTCACCATGATCACATCGCTGCTCGTCGCTGCGCTTGCTGGGTGCGTCCCCTGCTGCTGCTGCTGCTGCTGCTGCTGCTGCTCGCGTCGTTCTGTGCGACCTCTTTCTGCCCTAACCTCACTAACACATCGCGTTCTGCCTCCTCCCTTTTTCGCTTATCCCCGTGCTCCCTGCGTGCATGTGCATGTGCATGTGCATGTGCAAGTGTGTGTGTGCACGTGTATGTGTGTGTGCATCGGTGTGCATGCGTGTGCATGTGTGCATGTGCATGTGTGCATGTGCATGTGTGTGTGTGCATGTGTGTGTTGCATGTGTGTGTGTGCATGCGTGAGCATCTGTGTGCATGTGTGTGCATGTGCATGTGCATGTGTGCATGTGCATGTGTGTGTGTGCATGTGTGTGTGTGCATGCGTGAACATCTGTGTGCATGTGTGTGCATGTGTGTGCATGTGCATGTGCATGGCACCAGGTCAGTGAACGTGCTACTGACCAACCCCATCTGGGTCATCGTCACTCGCATGCAGGTATGCTGCCCACTTCACCTTCCCCTTCACATTCCCCCTCCTCTTCCCCTTCCTCTTCACCTTCCCCTTCACATTCCCCCTCCCCTTCCCCTTCCCCTTCCCCTTCACCTTCCCCTTCCCCTTCCCCGTCCCCTTCCCCTTGCCCTTTCCCTTCCCCTTCCCCTTGCCCTTGCCCTTGCCCTTGCCCTTACCGTTCCCCTTCCCCCTTCACTTTCCTTTCCCTTTCCGTTTCCATTCCTGCCATGAACCTTCCCTTGTGCCTCTCTTTTCCGCTTTCCCTGCAAATGCCCCTCCCACTACCCAGAATTCTTGTCTACTGTTTCAACTCCTCTCTCCTCCCTCCCTCCCTCCCTCCCTCCCTCCCTCCTCTCTCTTTCCTCTCAATCTGCCCACCCTCACACCTCACGCTTTCCCCCTATTTCCCGCACCACCCGTCGCTGTCGCCTCTCATCCTTGCCACCTGCCAGACCCAGACACAGGGCCTGCCGCCGCCCGTCTACATCGCGCGCCACCCGGTCTCCTCCCAGCCCGCCAGTGCGTCGCCGCCCACACATGCTCATGATGACGCTGCAGGGGCTGCGAGTGATACCCGGGGCAAGGAGGCAGTGGCACAGCGGTCAGAGGGAGTGGGCGGGGCGGGAGGGGTGCTGGTGAAGAGAAACACAGCAGCAGGCGCAGAGAGGGGTGCAGGGGGTGTTGTGTCGGGATCAGGCTCGGGCACATGTGATGCCACAGGCGGGGGTGGCAGTGGCGGTGGTGACTGGGGGGGGGGAGCAAGCGGAGGAGGAGGGGGGGGTGGGAGGAGCGGTAGTGGCGGAGGCAGTGGGAAGGGTGGAGGGGGTGGAGGGAGGTGGGGCGAGGAGGGGAGTGGGGAGGGGCCGTTGCGGGCGCCGGGGAGTGGAGGGCAGCAGCTGGTGGGGCGGCCTCATGGGGTGCTGGAGACGGTAGGTGCTGTGCTGTGAGGGGTGAGGGGTGGGGGGAAGGGAGGGCATGCGTGGGCAGCACTTGAGCAGCTGCATGGAAGGTACATCAGGGCCTCACTTTATCTTCATGCTTTCTCCTCTCCGTGCTTGCTCGTGCATGCTTGTGACTGCATGTGCGTGAGTGCGTGCATGCATGCGTGAGTGTGTCCATGCATGCGTGTGTGTGCGTGTGTGTGCATGTGTGTGTGTGTGTGTGTGTGTGTGCGCGTGAGTGAGTGCATGTGTGTGTGAGTGCATGTCTGTGTGTGTGAGTGCATGTGTGTGTGTGTGTGTGTGAGTGCATGTGTGTGTGTGTGTGTGGGTGCGTGTGTGTGGGTGCGTGTGTGTGTGTGCACTCGTGCGTGCATGGCAGATATGGGAGCTATTTGAGGAGGCAGGCATCCTTGGATTCTGGAAGGGAGTCTTTCCAACCCTGCTCATGGTAACCCCACCTCTCTCCATCTTTCCAACCATGCCATGCCATGCCATGCCATGCCATGCCATGCCATGCCATGCCATGCCATGCCATGCCATGTGTTCGTTCCTCCCCTCCCCCCCACCAGGTGACCAACCCCGCCATCCAGTTCATGATCTACGAGACGTTGTTGGCGCGCATCACAGCAGCGCGCCCGGCTGCCAGGGGAGGCGCCAAGTCCGCCACCTCCACTGAGGTCCGTGCTGCTCCCTGCATCTCCCCGCTGCTCCCTGCGTCTTGCCGTTTGGTGCTGTGAGTGACGCGTGCGCTGCCATGGTAGGCCCGTGTGCAAGGCGAGCCTATCGGCAAGCGGGGGTCATCAAGAATGTGGCCTTACCGCATGCTCTCCTTCTTTCCAAGAAGCAAGAAGCAGCGCTGCCATGGTAGGCCCGTGTGCAAGGCGAGCCTATCGGCAAGAATGTGGCCTTACCGCATGCTCTCCTTCTTTCCAACCCATGTGCACCGCACCACCCCCCCATGCAAGCAGATCTTTCTGGTGGGGGCACTGGCCAAGATAGGAGCCACTCTCGCCACGTACCCCATGCTTGTCGTCAAGGTGAGGGCGGGTGGGGGCGTGCCTGTCAGTCAGCACATAAAAGGAACTTGCAGAGAGGTCTAGGGTGGATGGAACTGCAAGTTTCTTTTATGTTCGACACCTCAGCCTCCGGTTCTTCTTGCCTTGCTCACTCCGTGCTCACCTTTCCGTCATCTTGTACTTTCTCTTCGAACCACCCGTCCCTCCCGTCCTCTATTTCTCCTCCCCTTTCCCCTCTCGTCCCTTTCTTTTGCTCACTTCCACTCTCCCTCTCCCCATCCCATCTTCTCTCCGTGTGCAGTCGCGCCTGCAAGCGCGTCACACGGCAGGCCAGCGCTACTCAGGTGTGTGTGCGGCTCTCTCTTCTCTCCCCTCTCCCCCCACACCACACTCTCTCTGCCTCCACAATGCCTTTCAAACAGCTCTGCCTCACACTCACTTTGTCCTCTCTTCATCCGTCGCTCTCAGCCCGCAATATTTTGCCTCCCAACCCCGTCCAACCCTTCTCAAGCCCTTCCATCCCCTCCCCTTCCCCACCGGCACCATTCACCACCTCCTTCACCCACACCCCCCCTCTCCCTTCCCTCCACTTTCTCTCTCTCTCCTCCACCGCCCCCTCCCTTTCCTCGATTCCCCCTCTTCCGCCCACAACCCGCTCCCGTCACCCTGCGCGCAACAGGCATGTGGGACGCGATATTCAAGATAGTGCGACACGAGGGCTTGCGGGGGTTCTACCACGGGATGGGCACCAAGATGGCGCAGAGCGTGTTCGCGGCGTCTCTGCTCTTCCTCACCAAGGAGGAGATCGTCAAGGCCGTGCGTGTCGTGCTCGACCGCCGCGCCCGCCTGCTGCTGCACCCCGCTCAGAGGCGCGCCAGGGCCGTGTGATGAGGGCGGGTGGAAGGGTGGAGAACGGGGTAGTGGGGTAAGGAAGAGTTGCAGAGGAGGGCAAGTGGAGGGTTGGGGGGGGGGGAGTGGTGAAGTGTGGGTGGGTGGGTGGGTGGCGCAGTGGTGCAGGGAGGTTACGGTGACAAGGTGTGAGGAGCGGGATGGGTGGCTGTGGCATGAAAGGCAAGCTGTGATTTGTGCAATGCCGCGCGTTGAGGGGCCGTTGTCGGGAGTTGTTTCAAGAGGTACAGGCGTTGTCAACACAGTTCACAACTGCTCTGCAGCCATTTCTAATGCGGCATGTCGGAGCAGGGCAGGGCAATTGTGGTGACTGGATGAGTATGGTAACAATGTGTACCAGGGCAGCTGCGGGGACCACACGGTCTACATTAGGCGGTGCAGTCCCATTTTGATATTCCACTCACATGCGACCTGACACCAGCACATGCTGTGCTGAGATGGCTTAGCTAGTCGTGCGTTTCAACCGGCACAGCCTACTCAAAAGTGCATGCATGCACAGCTCACACACGCTTGATTGTAGTGTTTTGAGTTGATGTTTCAGATAATGACATCACATGTGACATGAACAGCGGAATATAACCACCATCCACCGTATGTAAGAAGGGAGGAGGGATGGATGGAGGGACAGGTACCATCCCCGTGCTGCATGTGAAGGCTAGTCATGGTGAGGCAGCCTCGAGCAGAATTGCACCTGACAGAACCTCAGATTCACAGCCTTGGATCATGTTCCTGTGATCTGCTATCCAAGAATGATAAAAGCTTCACACCCGTTTTCCAGCATTCTACCTGCACTCATGATTTGGTGCCCTAGTCTAAAAGATGCGAAAATAAAAGGGACAATGAAAAAGCAGTAAATAGCCAGCTCATAGGCTGACAACAGCAGTGGAGCAGAGAGGCTCATGTGTCAAAAAACATGTGCCTCCCCACCTGCTTGGTGGCTGCAGCAAGCTGACAGCAAAAGAATGTTAACCAGGGATATATGGACCAGGAGTGCGTGCATGTGACCCAGTGATGCGAGGGACCAACCCAGCAGCATGCCATGCAATTCTGAGAGACGAACCACAACCAGCTCCACTCATGTGACGTCATGTGACGCAACAAGGAGCTGTGGTGTGCCATTCAGCTGTGCTTCCATGCACACACAGCGAGGTAGGTCGCACGAGCTGAGAGCCTGCAATAACAGCGGCACAGCACGCACTTGCCTGGTGCCACATGGCTGGTTGGATTGCCCAACCAAGGTCCCATACTCGTGCCTCTGAAAACGCTTATTGTCAGAGTTTAGTATGCTAAATCCGAATCACAATACCATGCCCATCCCAATCCCCATCCGAATCACCCCATTGCCCCTCTCCCCTGTGCAATGCGTCCATGCCACTGACACCTGCATGCATCACCCAGTCAGTCGCATTCTCTTGCGGCCAGCACCACCCTCTCCCCTCTCCTCGCCCCTCTCCTCATCAGCCTCTTCCACCCCCCTGTCCACTCGCTTCTGCCCTGCTGCATATCCACCCCCCACTTCTGCCCTTGGTGAAGGCTCCAAATCCCCCCTCGTAGCGCACGCACGCATATGAGGAGGCGATACACGCTTTTGGGACGGGCATGTGATTGCCACCACCATGCCATTGCCTTCACTGCTGCTTCTCTCTTGCCACTGCTCCTGCTCCGCCTTCACATGCGCAACCCCTGCTACAGACAAGCCCACTTCCTCTCCCTTGCCATCACATGGCGCCTGCAGACCTTTCTCCCCCTCATGCCCTACCTCCTCCTGCTGCAACGACAGAAACGACTCAACCTGAAGCAGCTCCGCTTCCTCCGCTGCTGCTGCAGCCGCGGCTGCAGCTGCTGCTGCATCGCCAGGCGCTGCTGGCCCTTCTGCATGCAGCATGCCTTGAGGCTTGCAATCACCGCCATCCCTATCCATGCGAACAGCAGGAACTGCCTCACCGCTCTCCCTCCCACCACCCCAGGTTGCAGCAGCTCCACCCGGCTTCACGTCCCCGCCCTCCTCTACCTTTGCCACACAGCCTGGGCCTCTCAGTAGCAGGCGAGCGGAGGCAGCAGAGGAGGCGCGTAGGGGGGTGGCGGGCAGGCGGAACTGGTGAGGCGCAGGGGGGGGCTTTGAGGGCTCTCTGCCTCCAGCGGGTGATGCTGCAACGCCAGATGCTGCTGCTGCTGCTACAGGGCCAGCAGAGGCAGCGAGGGGGTGGTGAGCATCAGTGAAGGCGGGCTTGGTGGAGGTGGTATCTGGATGCGGCTTGGAGGATGGTAAAGGGGAGGCTGCTGTAGGAACATGAAGGCGCTCGTGTGCAGCAGGGGGGTCTGGGGCTTGGGAATGGGAGTGAGCAGCAGGCCTTGCAGAGATGGTGGGCGATGGGCTGGCATGTTCCGACAGGTGTGACAGGTCCAATCTGCACGCACGATGCAGAGAGGGAGATGACAGGGAAGGCAAAACAGGCTCTTGATGAGGGAGACGAGAACTTGGCAACATAGAAATTGACGAAAAAGGGAGCAGTGGAAAACAACTGAAGCATCATCGTACATGCAACAGTATTCAACCACTATGCACATGTACAGGCGGCAAGGAAATGCAACAACTAGTTCTTACGCTGAAGGGACGCGGCCAGGCAGGACACGGGAGGAGTCCACAGGGGAGGGCGAGAAGGGTAGGCTTCGGCGGACAGCGGACGAGTGCAGAGGTGATGCGGAAGGCGGCTGCCAGCGAAGAGGGGTGGCAGCGGGGGAGGGAGAGAGCGTGCGCAGCGCACGGTCGTGACTGCGGTCCGCATCAGACAGGAGCGCTGCCACATCTGCACGCACAGGGGAACACGATGGGTTAGAGAGTGCACGTGGACAGCATCAGCCCGAGAAACGAATAACAACAAGGAGCATTGAGAGAGGGAGTGGTGCTGTATGGACACTTGAAAATGGCAGGTGGAGGGGAGAGGAGAAAAGGCTTACCTCCACTGCGACCATGGGGATTCTGGCATGACGCACATCTGCACCCTGCTGTGCACCCCACTCCAGCCTGCACCCACGCAGACAGCAAGGGACAGCCAAGGAAACAGAGATGAGTGTGATGTTAACACACAAAAAGGAAGACTGGGTGGGGCAGAGACCATGATTGGCGCCAGCTGCAGTTGCATCTGCAACAGCAGGAGAGAAGGAGTACAAGCGGCACTCAACGTTGAGAGGCGAAGTAAACTGGTGGAAAAGCGAGAGGAGTGAATCAGCCAATTACCTGGTAACACTCGCAGTACTTTTTGGTGCACATGGAGCGGCGGCAGTTGCACCCTGTCTTGTGTCGCGGTGCCTTGGGAGGCGCTGCTGGCACCGGTGATGCCGCAGACACGGACACCTGGCACAGAAGCGAGTGATAAAATAGGGTGAATGAAGCAGGTACTTAGCTTGGAAGGCCACAGGATTGAAAGGCAGGCAGGAAATTGACGAGAAGGAAAGGGCCAGAGAGCGAGTCACGTGGGTGGGGTAAAATTGAGGGGGAATGGGTAAACGAATGTGGGATGGGAAGCGAGGGGAAAGGGAGCACCAACCTTGGGTCGTGAAAGGGATGATGCAGGGCCAACAGTAGCGGCGGTGATAATCTTGGGTTGGAAGGCCGTGGGGTTCCGAGCTTGAATGGCTGCTCGTGTGGCCAGCACAAGGGACTCGTACTCAGGTGTGTTCTGACACTCGTTGCAGCGACATGCGTCCCCGCAATACACATTGGCCCGAAAGCACTCACAGTAGCTGTCACAGAAACAGGGATGGCAACGAGGACATGTGAGAGAGAGTGAAAAAACCCACTCGGCTGCAGGTTGGAAAGCAGGGACATCAAATTGGTGAGAGCGAGCGGTGGAAAGAGGCAGCGAGTGTGGGCTCACAGTTTGAGGCAGCGCGACTTTTTGCAGCTGCAACGCCTGCAGCCCTCGCTGGGAGGTGGAGTGGCGGAGGCACTGCCACCACAGTGAAAAGCAGCAATAGAGGTTTGATGAGGCGCGTATGAGAAAGTTGAGACGGAATGGAAGAGAGTAAAGGTGGAAGGGGAAAATGGGGAGACTACTAAGAGCGGATGGGGTTGCAGAAGCAAGAAGAAGCCTACCTGATGGAAACGTGGTGGCTGCTTCCTTGAACGAGCGAGCCCTCATCGCTCTCAGACACGTCTCCAGTGGACGCACTCGCATACTCCACCCCCGCCGGCACTGCACTGTGCTCCTCCACGCCCCCATGTGCCCCTGCCCACCGCCCTTGCGCATGCTGCCGTGCTGCGTGCCCCGCGGGCCCCTCGCCACTGCTCATGCGCCGCAGTCGCATGTCTCCTCCCACTCCTCTGCCTCCACCACCGCCCGCCCCTGCCTCCGCCGCCCCTGCCATCGCGCCCTCACCGTGCACAGTGCTGGCTGGCGCATGGAGGGGATCGCGAGCGGCGAGACGCAATTCATCATGAGAGTGGGCCGCCTTACCATGCGCGCACGCCACGTCAGCATTCCCGCCTTTGCGCTCCTCCATCGCGCTCATCCCTGAAGCTTCTCGCTTGATTTCGCCTTCAGGCAGCCCATGCGCGCCCTCTGCTGCGGAACCCTGCTCGCGCATCCCGTCGTGCTGCACGTGGCGGGTGCTGTACGTTGACGGCGCGGCATCTGTGTGCGCCGGAGGCAGCTGCCACGAGCCGTCACCAGGAGCACCAGCACGGGTGAGATCGATGGAGTGGTGGGTGTCACCCGCATGATGGCTGCGTTCCATTGGCAGATCCGCTTCCGTGACGCCAGTGCCGCGGGCATCATGGGGACTGTCGTACTTCCCACTGCCACCAGCAACAGCGCCGTCAGCCACGTCCGCTGCGCCTTGGAGGTTGCCGTCAGCAGCAGCGGACGGCGCTGCAGCAGATGGAGTCCGCAGTAACGAGCCTGCATAACGGCCCTCCAGTCCCCTCGGCGTGACAGCCTCTTTCGCATTAACGGAAGGGCCACTGCCCACAAGCGCCGTGAATCCACGAGGCCGCTCGAGGAACAACCTGCCTCGTTCAGCGCCTTCCTGCATGGCTCTGAGGCGCTCCATTGGGTCGCCAGCCGCCAAAACATCAGGAAGCTCCCCGAACCCCAGATGCCCGTCATCCATGCCCATGCCCAAACCCAAACCCAGCCCCATACCCATGTGCATGCCAATAGTGCCGAGACCCATTCCTGGTGAAGAAAGGGCGCCAGGCGATCCCAGCTCCCACATCCGGCGCACGGAGCCCTCGCTCATGGGGCTGGAATCAAGCCCCGTGCCGTCCATGCCTCGATACGGCTGGGTGAACAGCGCCGTGCGCAAAGGGGTGCTGCGCTTGCCGTCGGGTGACTGCCACGTCATCATGCCCCCAGGCGTTGCCTTCGCTGGCGATTCGCCGAAACCCTCGATCAGCATGCGCGGCTTCTTAGGCGACTGCCAAATTTCAAATGCCCCCGCGCGATCCTTCGCGCTGCGGAATGGCCTGCAGCCGCCCTCTCCTGCCCCATTATGGCCTACTCGCTCCGATCTGCCACTCCCAGGGTCATCCCCCAGCACGTCATCTTTCTTCTCATCTGCACAACGGTCCGCGCCGTCTTTACTCTGCTGAGGCGGATCGTCGCGTCCCTGCGAGCCTCTTCCGCCCTCGTCACCCGCCGTCGGCGTTTGAGCTGGGCACCCCAGCTCAGCGGCTTCGTCATCCGCCCCGCCGTGCTCCCACTCATCCTCCTCTTCGAGTTTCTCCTCGGCTGTCAGCCCGCCCTCACGGCATTCTCCACCCTGTGCTTGCTCGGCATCGTTCAACGACCTCAGACGCGAGTTATCCTCTTTCTCCCTCACATTTCCCGAGCTAGCACGCTCCACAGGAGTAGCATCCTCGGTAGGAGCAACAGGCGGAGCCAATGTAAGAAATTTATTGTCACCTTCTGTCGCATTAGTTGACGGAGGCTCTTGCGTGCACGACGCACGACGTGGCGTCAAAGCGCATGAATTGCCACTGCCAGAATCATGCGCGTCGTCCTTAGGCTGCTGCACCCAAACGGATAACCGAGAGCCAACAGGCGCCGCCACCTTCAGCCCAGACGCATCACAGGCCGTGTCGGGTGACGAGCGAACGCGGTCCCCAGGTTGGGGTTTGGAGAAGGGAAGCGAGAGCGAGCGGCGTGGGGAGAGGCTGGGGATGTCGGAGTCTGCCAGAGACTTGCGGTCCAGTGGCGACGGCGGCACCTTGCTCGCATCCCCACTGCCCAGCGGAGTCATTTGCGGGGTCGTGGAGCCGGGAGACCAGTTCGCGAGCTTCCGAGAGGCCCTGGAGAGACACAGCGGATGGACGTTAGGCCCTCGCACTACCAACCGAGATGCAAAACGAAACGACCAGAACACCCGGCTTACCGCCGTAATCGACCTCTGCCACGAGGTCGTGTGGGAGATCGAAATGGAGGCGAGCGGGACCCATTTTGAAACGCCGCATCTCGAACTGCCCTGGCTTGCTGGATCGGAGAGAGCGCATCTGCGAACTTTGAAAACGGCGAACTCTGCACTCAAACGAGTAGGAAATAGACCACAGCGGACACGGGTGACCCGGAGAAACAGAATGGGAGAATTTGAATTTATTGCGTAGAAAGCAAGCGCATACGTCATGACGGATCAAGAACTACATTTATGCTGGACTGAATATATTATACACAGCCAAACCTGGACATTGACTCCATAGAATTGAGCAATACGCCAGGCACGAGGAATAAAAAATTACAGCGACGACTAGGAACCAGTCTTGGATACTAAAAAGGCTAGGCCATTGCGGCCGCAAGAACTTAATGGAACTGCTCGTCAAGACGAGAGCACGGGGAGCAATCAGCGCTCGGGAGCCACACCTGGTCGTCATCGCTGAATACTTGCATTGCCTTTGGCTCCGGAGACGAAAAAGTTTCGGCAGTACCCATTCTTGATGATAATCCAGGATCATTGACCTATGGACTTTCAAAAAAGCAAAAATCTGTCTGCTAGTCTGAGGTCATTGGGATCAGATGGAGAGGAGAGGCTTGGTGGTTTTGGGAGAGACGATAGAGGGGAAGGCGAGAGCGTCCTGGGATGATCGGGTAAGCCCACATTGCTGAGAGAGTGCCGATGGTGGATGAGATTGGGTATGAAACGCAATCTCCACCGTTCAACCAAAACTTCAAGCTTTTTGCTTTGCGCCAAAACCTTGCGGCTCCAGCTCCGGCTTCGCCTTCGTTGTTGGCAAGTACGCCTCGTGAGAGGTCTCCATGGGACTTGCCCGTGGTTGACCGGCTGCCTCGGCATTCCGAACCTCCTCTTTGCGACCACACAGCCTCCACCTCACTCTCCAAATGACTTGTCATACCTGAAGCCGAGCCTGATGTTTGGTTATGGAGCAGGTTCAGCATCCATACCTCCATGTCACCATGCATTCAAACTCAGCTTTTGAATTGCCAAATTGAAATGGTGAGCATGAATTCTTCCAGCCACGCGATTGTCAGGATGGCAGAACAACAAGTACACCAGAAGAATAACATGGTATGTATTGGAAACATAACATATTTGTGGGATGTGTTGCATAGAAAACCATGCACTCGAGTTCAAAGATAACATGTAACTACCGGTAGTATTCAATCCATAGATGCGTTGCATGATCATTTTTTTTCAACGGGGTGCATGGATAGAAGATTCCTTCCCAGCACAAGATATTCTGCTTCCATCCTGATCCTACTACACTGTGAGGATTTACATGTTCTGTATTGTCCATGAACTATCCACAACACCTGAGGAACTTTGCCGCGTACAAGTCTGCTTCCACCAGCATTGCTCACCAACCATCACCCAACCCCAGGGCCATGGCATTACAGTACCATCACATTCCAATTACTGTACCGAGGGCTTCGGGAACGTCGGTCAGGCAGTTGGGCGAAACAAGACAAGCTACGACGAGGCTGTAACCTTGATACTTCGCTAATAGCATCCCATAGGTGTGCTTGTTCCAGGGTTTTCTCTCCGCCCCACAATTGTTGTTCTGGTGGTTTCGACCTTGCCGAATGTGTGTTTGTTGGGACAAACGTCATGGCACCCACCCACGTTCTCTAGTTGGCGAACCGTTCCCTGTTCCACCATGATGGAGTTCTGAGCCATGCACTACATCGTTCTCATAGCCATCCATGCACATGATCACGCCGCGCGAAGCAGAGTTGCTCTAAGTACCGCCAGATGCGAAAATGTCGGGCCTCTCATCGGACTTATTGCTGGCAATTCCAGCCAGCACGGCGCAGATGGCCATGCTATCGTCGCCCAGCCGCTCGCCGCGGTCGGCGGTGGTTAGCACTGCTGAAGTGAGTCCGCGAGGTAGGAGGTTCCGAGCGGCCATCGACATCATCATTGCGCGAACCGTCGAGTCCTTCTTCGACCTCCCGCCTTCCACCTCGCTCGCGTCGCCGCACAAGGTCAGTCTTCTAACATCAACGGCCTACCAGCCAACACTTCGCGTCGGTTTTTTTAAATCCTTGCGGCTAACGCTCGTCCGCCATTCACGGTTTTATTTCGTTCTGGAGCCGAATTTCGCAACGTCTAAAACGATTCCGGTTTTTTCCTCTTTGTTATTCTCGCCCCTGCTCCTCCATTCCCTCTCTCTCCGTGCCTTCTACTCCATCCATTCTTGCCTTAGCCTCGCTCGCGTTCCGGTTCGCCGCAACGCTCCCCTTCGCAAAAGTACCAGCAGGAAAAGCAGCAGCAGCAGCAACAACAACAACAACAACAGTCGCAGCAGCAACAGCAGCAGCAGCTGCTGGGGCAGCGCAGGCAGCAAGATAATTTCAAATCCTCTCAAGGGCAGCGTGCGGGTGACCGAGCCGCACAAGCGAGTCAGAGGGGCTTGACTGCGGGTGCTAGGGGGGGAGATGCGGTGGGGAATGGCGGTGGTAGTGGGCGCATGTCGCCGTCCGCAGGAGCATTAGGGCGAGGGTCTGGCAGTGCGGAGGATGGCGAGGCGGACACGCCCAAATTCGCTCTCAAGTCACCAGGTCAGTGCCGCAGCTGCCAGTTCACACGGTGGCTGTAGTGTCAATAAATAACTGCCCTGCCAAGTCAATAGTTGTTCTTCGTGAGCGAAACATACCCCAGATTTCGCCTCCTTTTCCGTGCCCTGCCATCTCCGCGCGCGTACCTGTTTCCCTCGTTTTGTTGTCCTCAGGCTCATATTCCCCTCGAGGCCGACCGCCTTCTCTGCCTTTTGATGTCGACTTCCCGGCTCTGCTCGGATCCCGCCCACTGCAAGCCTCACCCAAACGCGCCTCTCCAGCGCCCTCCTCCTCCCCCACCTCCTCCTCCATCTCATCCGCCTTCACCTTCCCCCCTGCGTCAGCCGCGCCAGGCACTCTCACCTCTCCGCCCTTGTCCTTCCCCTCCGCCTCCGCCTCCTCCGCGTCGTCGTCAACGCCCTCGGATTCCGCAGCTGCACCCGCCGCGCCCGCCATGGCGCTCCACCAGCCGCTCTGCTTCCCGGGTGCGCAGCCCGTGCATCCGCCTGATGACGCGCCGTCCCTCGCCGCCGCGTTCGCTGCAGCCAAGTCCGCGCAGGCTGCTGCCTGCAAGTCCCCCGTCGCCTCGCCTCTCTCCTCCCCCAGCCCATCCCCCTGCCCCACGCCATCCCGTCGCCGCCTGCCGCCGTTCCCAGAGCCGCCAATGGCGGCGTGTCTATTCGACGCCATGGACAAGCTTCTCTCCGTCTCCACAGGGGTGGCGGAGCTTGCCGCACCCCCGCCACCCTCCCTCGCCTCTCTAGCCGCAGTTTCAGATTCTCCTGCTTCCGGCGCTCTGGGCCCTCTGTGGGCGTCAGCCGCGGGAGGAGGTGGGGGGAAGGGGCTGGCAGGAGGAGGCATGGGGGGACTGGAAGGGCTCATGGGCGGTCTCCACCTGCTTGCCGCAACCTCTGGTGGTGCCGCTGCCTCTGCTTCTGGCGCTGGGGGAGGCATTGGCGCTGGCAGTGGGGGAGGCGGTGGCGGAAGCAGAGGGGCGGGCAGTGGTGGGGGCCAGGCGCGCACGCTGCTAGGCCTGGTGGACCCTCGGGAGGCGGCCACTGCAGTGGCGCCGTCTAAGAGCCGCAGGCAGATGGAGGCGCTGAGGAAGGCGCGGCAGGCGGGGCGCGGGGGACAGCTGGGGCTGGTGACTGGCGCTGCTGAGAGCAGCGGGGGAGGCCACTTGGGACTCGTTGCGGGCTCGTCTGGCGGTGCTGGCGGCGGCGCAGGGGGAAAGGGCGGGGGAGGCGGAGGGGGACATTTGGGTCTTGTGACCAGCTCCACCAAGGGGGCTGCAGGGGGTCAGCTAGGGCTCGTTTCTCGTTCTCTCGATAGCAGGGGTGGTACCAGCAAGGGCGTTGCAGGTGCGGGAAGAGGAGGGCCTAGGCAAGGGAAGGCAGGGGCGAGGGGGCACGGTTTGGGGCTGGAAGTGAGCGGGCAGCAGGGAAGGGATGGTAGCAGGGAACGAGGTGGTCAGGGGGGCGAAGCAGAAACCTTGCTAGATGAGAAGGCACGGGCGGAGAGGGAGAGGGAGGAGCGGGAGCGGCGGGTGGTGGAGGAGCATGGGAGGGCGGTGGCGGCGGTGGAGAGCATGTCTCAGGCGGACCGAGTGACGTTCGATGGGCCGCTCGTGGACGGCCTCTCCGCGCCCCTGCAGCTCCCCAGCTTCCACGGCAAAGCCCTGCCCTGGCGCCGCAACAAGGCGCCCCCGCCCTTTGCAGCCGGCGCGCATGTTGTTAACGCGATTTTGCAAGCGGAGCGGGAGGGAGCGGATGGCGCAGGGCCTATTCAATCCAGTGAAGCTACAGCAGCAGCAGCAGCAGAAGTAACAGCGGGAACAGGGACTGTAGCAGGAGCAGCAGCAGTGGGCAGAGGGCAAGGCGGAAGGGCCAACATGAACGAGCCACCAGTTGCGGCAGCAAAGGAGCAAGAATTGAGTGCTGTTGGAGAGGCACAGCTTCCCACCATGAGCCTTGCTGCTGCCTTTGGAGGGCTGGCCTTGGCATCTCAAGGGGAGGACGCGGGCCAAGGGAGTTTTGGCATTGGCGCTGGCTGGGGGGCAAGTAGTGGTAGTGGCGATGAGAGTGGTGGTGGCATGGGAGGTGGTGGTGATGGTGGGTTCATGGGTGCGTTCGACTCTCTATTTAATGCGTCGGCTGGTGCTGGCGGCGCAATGGGCTTGCACATGCAACCGCTGCAAGCCCATCAAGTGGAAAGTGTGGGGGATGGGCTGGGAGAGGCAGGCGAGGCAGCAACCAGGAATGTGAGGCGTGCAGTAAAAGACGAGAGCAGGGAGAGAGAGAGGGAGCGGGAGGAGAGGGAGAGGGAGGAGAGTGAGCGGGAGGAGAGGGAGAGGGAGGAGAGGGAGCGGCGGGTGGTGGAGGAGCATGGGAGGGCGGTGGCGGCGGTGGAGAGCATGTCTCAGGCGGACCGAGTGACGTTCGATGGGCCGCTCGTGGACGGCCTCTCCGCGCCCCTGCAGCTCCCCAGCTTCCACGGCAAAGCCCTGCCCTGGCGCCGCAACAAGGCGCCCCCGCCTTTTGCTGCCGGCGCGCATGTTGTGAATGCCATTTTGCAGGCGGAGCGTGAAGGGCACAAGGAAGGGGGGGAGGGCAGTTTTGCTCAGGGCGGCATAGCAGGTGCGGGCTTGGCTGGAAGGGAGGCAGCTGCTGCAACGGGTGCTGGTGGTGGTGGCAGAGGAGGGGAGACTGACGCTAGAAAGGAGGGGTTACGTGTGGATTCGGAAGGCGAGGGAAGGGCAGATAATGCGGCAGATGCAGCTGCTGGTGCTGTGGGGACGGGATTGGGCTTTGGGGGTCTTTCTGGTGGGCTGTCGCTAGCCGCAGCATGGAGTGCAGGGGGCGTGGGGGCAGGGGACATGGAGCTGCAGGAGCCGGTACAGCTGGAGGAGGGCGAATCTGGTGGTGGGTCTGGCCTCATGAGTGCCTTTGATTCGCTCTTCTCTGCTTCCGCTGGTGCTGCTGGCCTGCCACTCTCACAGCAATTTGATGGCGGAATCGCATTTGGTTCCGTGCCTTCCTTGCAGCTGCAACCCCAGTTCCAGCAGTCGCTGCAGCAGCAGCTACCTTCCAAGCAGGTGGCTCAGGCGCAGGGAGGGGGCAGGAGAGAGGAGGAGGAGGAAGACGAAGACAGTGAGAGTGAGCGGGAGGAGAGGGAGATGGAGGAGAGGGAGAGGGAGGAGAGGGAGCGGCGGGTGGTGGAGGAGCATGGGAGGGCGGTGGCGGCGGTGGAGAGCATGTCTCAGGCGGACCGAGTGACGTTCGATGGGCCGCTCGTGGACGGCCTCTCCGCGCCCCTGCAGCTCCCCAGCTTCCACGGCAAAGCCCTGCCCTGGCGCCGCAACAAGGCGCCCCCGCCCTTTGCTGCTGGTGCCCACGTCGTGAACGCCATTTTGCAGGCGGAGCGCGACGAGGCTGACGCCTCAGGGCACAAGGCGGGGGAGAGTGGCAGCAGCGAGCGGAACAAGAGCCCAACCGAAGCTTCCTCATCAGCGTGCAATGCCCAGCCCCCTGCAGGCGCCAAGGCAGCTGAGACATCCCATGCAGACACCGCAGCTTCAGCATCACCTCCTCAGAGCCTAGCAGACGCGTTTGGGGGGCTGGCAGGGCTGTCCTCAGGAGCAGGGGGGGACGAGGATGGCATGAGCGGCGGGTGGGGGGGGTCCGGTGGGGGAGGGCTTGGGCTCATGGGGTCGTTTGACTCGCTGCTCTCTGCGTCCTCTGGCAGCCCTGCTGCTGCAGGGCCCGGACAGCACGGTGCAGCGGCAGTGGGCCAGTTGCAGCCTCTCTCGCTCTCTCCTCTTTCTTTGCAAGCGTCGCCCGCCATACCCCGCACCACACCCACCCATCAGTTGACCACTCCGTTGCTCCCCCGCGCGCCCATCCTGTCGCCCTTCTCCGACAAGCCAGCAGCAGCGGATTCGCTGGAGGCGCTTTTCCAGGTGTCGAAGATGCACGGGGGAATCTCCCCCTCCATTGACAACCGTCTCCTGCCCGCCTTCCCCTCGCCGCGCATCCGCACCCCATCGCACCTCTCGGGAGGAGTCTCCGCACCTGCTGCAGGGGAGCCTAGCAGCAGCTCAGACGGCAGTGCGAGGCTGGGAGCAGCTGGCGCCGCTCCGCCAGTCATCCTTGCACCCTTCTCCAATGTGCTGGCAGCAGGGGATTCTCTGGAGGCGCTTTTCCAGGTGTCCAAGATGCACGGGGGAATCTCCCCCTCCATTGACAACCGCAAGCTCGCATCCTTCCCCTCGCCCCCCCTCCACGTGCCTCCACACTCAACTGCCACTCCCAACAGGGTGCCGCCAGGGGGTGCAGCAGGCAGCCTGGGCCTCCAAGCGACGGCTCGCATGGCGTTTCCGCGCTCCACGTCTGCTCCCCCTGCGCATGCCGCCATTGACGCTGCAGCTGATGCTGTGCTGCTGCAGCTGGACCTGCCGCTGCGCCGAACAGGCTCTGCTGAGTTGCAACCACTCTCCCCCACCTCCGCTCACCTGGATGTCAACGCGCCTTCCGCTCTCGCCTCATCTGATTCCAGTTCTCCCGCTTTTGCTGCGCCACTGGGTATAACTGCAGGTTCTTCCTCTTGCTCCTCCGCTTCCTTTGTCTCTCCATCCGTCCCCTGCTCCTCCTCTTCCTCCTCGGCTGCCTCTGCTTTCTCGTCCACGGCGCCCTTGGCAGCACCAACAGCAACGGATGCAGGGGAGGCAGGAGCGGGAGAAGAGCCAGGGCCCCTCTCATCCCTGGCAGCGAATTTTGCGTCTCTGCTTCTAGCCGGGTCGGGGCCGGGCATTCCGCTTGACCAGAGCCCATCCCCCCATGGGCGCTTTGCCATGCAAGCCAACATCCCCCTCTCCCCGCACCTCGTCTCACCCTCCTCCCGCCTGCCCACATCCGCAATCGCATTCCCCAGTCCAAAGCTAGCTATGAGTCCCAAGGTGGCGCTGGCATCTCTGGTGGGCCACCTGGGCCCTGTCAGCCCTCTCTGCGTCGCCTCCCCTGCCTCTCGCCCCTCTGCTTCGCTTCACCCTTCGCCGCCCGCATCTCCTCTTGAGAAGCTCTTTAATTTATCCATGGGCGCCGGCGCTGTGCCTCTCTCCCCGACCCTCAGTCCCAGTGGGTCCCGCCCAAAGACCCTCCTAGGCCTTGTTAATCCCCGGGAGCCTGCCTCCGCCTCCTCCTCTTCATTTTCCTCCTCGCCTCGCTCCTTTGCGGCTTCAAGCGTGCTGGGCAGTGAGGCTGGTAATGCAGGGCTGGGGGGCAGTGCAGGGAGAAGCGGCAGTGCAAGGGCAGCAGCTGTGGCAGGGAGTGGTGTTGGTGGTGTGGGTGCTTCAGAGGGTGCTAGAGGCTCTGTGCTGAGACCCAGGCAAGAGAGCTTGGGGCAGCAGCAGCAGCAGCAGGTGGGGCAGGTGGAGCAGTCAGCAGAGGTGTACCGGCACGAGTGTGTTGGGCTGACGGACCTGGGTCCCCTGGGGGGAGGCGGGCAGGACGAGCGGCAGTTTCAGCTCGCGCTGCCCAACTTCAAACGCAATGGTCCCGCCTTCCTCAGACGCGGCCCACAGTGCACCAACCAGACCGCACCCACGCCCACTGCTCCCTCCACAGCATGTGCTGAGGCTTCCTCCTCCTCCTCCTCCTCCTCCTCCTCCTCCTCCTCCTCCTCCTCCTCCTCCTCCTCCTCCTCCTCCTCCTCCTCCTCCTCCTCCTCCTCCTCCTCTTCCTTCTCCTCCTCTAACCCTCTAGGCGTGTCCTCCCCTTCCTCCGGCCCTCTGACCTTCTCTCCGCGGCCCATGCCAGCCGCCCTCCAGCCGCACCGTGAGAGTGCTGCTGAGAAGGCTGGGCCCAGAGGGGGGCAGCGCGAGCAGCAAGTGAGGCTTGGGGAGGGGGAGAGCACGGAGGGGAGTGACGAAGAGGGGGACGTTTCTGAATGGTGGATGCGCGCACCCACTCTGGGACCTGGCAACTGGGGTATAGGCGAGGATTCCGATGCTGGCGCAGGAGAAAAGAGGGGCAGCAGCGGCAAGCTGGAGAAGTTAGCTGAGGAGGAGAGGGAAGAGGTGGAGAAATATGGGGTGGGTGGAGAGGAGGAGGCGGATGGGGGCGAAGAGGGGCAGGGCGGGGAGGTGAGTGAGCAGGAGAAGAAAAGAGAAGGGGGAAAGGGAGGTGGTGCAGGGGGCAAGGTGGAAGTAGATGTGGAGCGCATGATGGGCATGCTGCAGCAGCTGCAGACGCCTCTGGCGGATGTGCGCGCCGCACTGGAGGGTGGGGGGCGAGGAGCAGAGGAGTTTGAGGCTGCTGCACGGGCGCTGGAGGCGGACTTGAGACGGTTCCTGGAAGCCAGGAGGCACACGAAGGATGAGGCAGGGGGTGAAGGGAAAGGGGTGGGGGGGACTAAGGGAAGCTCTGGCGCTGGTACGGGGGAGGCTGAACGGGCGGGCGGAGGTAGAGGGGGTGGTGGGATGGGGCTGGAGGGAGAGGCGGTGGTGGTGGAGTTGCCGGGGCAAGGTGATTCGAGCAGGAGTGGCGGTGCCAAAACTTGTGCAGAAACAGCTAGGAATGGCGGAGCGGAAGGAGGTGAAGGGAGAGAGGGTACTGATGTGGGAGGAGGTGCGGAGAAGGAGGGTTCTGGAACCATCACAAATAAGTTATGCACTGCTGAGTCAAAACGCGAGTCTGCTGTGAGAGGCAAGCAGGGAGGCAAGCAGGGGAGGCAGGGGAAGGAGGTGGGGCAGGGAGCGGATGTAGCATCCGGTGCACCCGCACCCCCAGGTACAGACTCAGGTGTGTCCCCAGCAGCTCTACAGGCAGCTCTCACGCGGGAGCTTCATGCACAGTCCAATGGGGGATCAGCCGCACCAGAGGTAAGCGCAGCAGATGCAGCAGGTCAGGCAGGGAGTGGCAGGGCGAGCGAGGGCAGAGGTGGGAAGAGAGGGGAAGCAGTGGAGGTGGGAGTGGTGGGGGGGAAGGTGGTGCTGAGTGGCAAGATCAGGGTGGGGCAGGAGATTCAGTTCTCTGGCACGTGGTCGCCTCTGGGCCTGCCCCACTCCGCCTCGCAATCCTCTGCAGCGGAATCCGCCTCCCCAGGTGTGGAGGACAGTAGGCTGGGCGCTCCTGCTGCAGCTGAGGAGGTTGCTGGGATATCGACTGCTGGGGGGGATCGACAGCAGCAGCAGCAGCAGCAGCGTCGGCGGCACAGGGAGAGGTCGCTACGCAAGCAGGATAGAAGTAAGTCAGGGGTAGTGGTGGGTGGGGGCGGGGGAATGGAGCGCAGGGCAAGGGGCAGAGAGCAGGAGGAGGACTTGCAGGAGGAAAGCTTGAGCGAGGCGGAGGTGGAGAGGGATAGGCGGCGGCGCAGTGGGCGCATGGTGAGCAGTATTAGCGTGGGGGGCATGGGCATGAGCATGGGCATTGGCATGAGCAGGAGCCACGAAGGCACTGTTGGGAGCAGCACAGGGAGTGCGGGGAGCGGGCGTAGTAAGAGGAAGAAGGACCGGTCGGGTGCGGTTGAGGCCGGTGGGGTGGAGTGGGCGAAGGCGGATGCCAGGGACAGTGGTGGAGATGCGAGCAGGGAGGGTGTTAAGGACGGTGGTAGGGATGGGTTGAAGGAGAGTGGCAGGCGTAAGAAGGGCAGTGGGAAAGGTGCAGGCGTAGATGGTGGGTCTGGGAAAGGCAAGGGTGAGTTGGGGGATGGGCATGGTGGTGGGAAGGCAGGGAGGCACGTGGGTGCTGCAGAAGGGGAGGTGGCACAGGTGCTGGGGGGGAAGGAGGGGAAGGAAGTGCGCGATAGCAGGGACGGGCGGGAGAAGGAGGGGAAGGGAGGGAGTGAAGGGAAACAATCAGAGAGTGCGTTAGGAGGGAGGAAGGAGGGGGGCAGGGGAGTGGATGAGGGGGAGGAAGATGAGGAGGACGTGTTTTATGATGCGCGGGAGGTGGTGAGCTCGCCTGCTTCAGAGGACGACAGAGGCAGCGAGCGGTCTCTCAGGCACATCATAGCCAAGGCGGTATCCCCTGGCACGCTTCCTGCTGCTGCTGCTGCTGCTGCTGCAGTGGGGGTTGGGGTGGCGGATGTGGAAGAAAAAGGGGCTGCGAAGCACGGGAAGGAGGGGAAGAGTGTCTCTGGCGTTGCGAGGACGCGCTCGGGTGTGAAGGCAAGGCTTGGGAGTGGCGACAGCAGCAAGGGACGGAGAAAGGAGCAGAAGGGCGCGGAGGAGAAGGGAGCACGGGACGAGCTGAAGAGAGGCGGTAGTGGCGTGGGAGCAGCAGGTGGAGGGGAGAGTGGAGCAGTAGAGAGTGATGCGAGGGGCGGTAGTGAAGCAAGTGGTGGTGGTCGCTTAGAGGGTGCAGGGAAGAGCGGGCAGCACGCAGGTAAGGGAGCAGGGAAGCGCAGTTCCGGGGAGAGCGCGGGTGGAGGGAGAAAAGACGAGGAGGCAGAAGCAGGGCACGAGCGACGCAAGCACAAGGGGAAAGGGAGCAAGAAAGGAACAGAGGCGGTGTCGACAGGAAAGGCTGAGAAACCAGGCGGCTCGGCTGTATCGTCACCCGCACCGTCCTCCACATCTGGTGTCTCTAAATCCCGCCCAGCCACGAGCAGTGGCAGCAGCAACCCTTCCTCACAGCCTTTGTCATCATCAGGTGCCCAGGGCCCTCCTCTGGCATCAGCATCCATCCGTCGCACTGTGTCTGACCTCACAGAGGAGATCAGTGCCCTCAAGGCCGCCACTCTCCTCATCACCACGCCTGCTGCTGCTGCTGCTGCTGCTGCTGCGGCTGCGGCTGCGGCAGCTGCCAGTGGCGCCTCGGATTCAGGCAATGTGAGTAGCAGCGGGGAGAGCGATGCCTTCAGTTTGGGTGTTGGGGCCGGAGGCGAGGGGCAGGGAGTGCAGGGGGCGCAGCTGTCGCAGCTGTTCACTCCAGCGTGCAGCACAGCAGCTGCTCGCAAGGCCCAGCGCACAGCCGCTGCCATCTCTGCTCTACGCGAGGCGGCAGCACGGGAAGGCCCTCTGCCTGCTCTCGTCTGCGCCCCCCCCACACTGCCCTGTGAAGACGCTCCAACGCGGGAAGAGGCGTGGCGGCGGCTCGGCAGCAGGTGGAGAGGGCAGGACGACTCAGCTCTAGGCACAGACAGCGCTGCTGCTTTCTCAGGTGGCGATGCAGCGAGCTTCCGGCTGTCATCCCCGGCTCCCCTGGTGTCCCGTGCTGTGCCAGGCTTTGTGGCGCTCGACATGCCTCCCGCCGCGGGTCCCTTCTCGTCCGCGCCACACAGCGCCACGGCCATCTGGCACATGCTGCAGCTCAACGCCGCTCCGCTGCTCTCAGGCCCGCCCACTGCCCTCATCTCACAGTCCTGCTCGCTCTCCCCTCTGCACTCGTCAGGAATGGGCCTGGCTGGAGAGCCGCGATGGGGGTCGGGCACGTTGAGGAGCAGTGTGGATGCGCTGCTGCAGCTGGGGCAGGAGGGGGGCGACCTGGAATGGGTACCCGGCAGCTCTGCCGCCGCCGGAGGAAGCGGTGCTGCGGAAGGGACTGGTAGTGCCGCCGCCGCTGCTGCTGCTGCTGCCGCTGCGGCTGCGGTTGCAGCGTCTCAGCTGAGCCCGTCAGTGCGCAGCCCTCAGGCGGGTTCGGGGGCTGGAGCGGGGTGGAGGCTGGCGGTGCCGATTCACCAACTGCCAGGGGAGAAGGAGGATTATGAGGAGGGGCAGGTGTGCCCACTCTCGCGCTCCAACAGTGCCAATGTGGAGGCGCTACTGGCTGATGCTCACACTGCTGCCGCCACTGCTGCTGCTCTCTCTGCTGCTGCTGCCGGGTTGCTGGGTGACATGGGGACCAATGGAGGCTCACCACTTAAGCCAAGCAGGAAGGCTGGAGTGGGAGTGGAAGGCGAGAGGGGCATGGAGGAGGGTATGGACGCAGGTGGTGGTGGGAGAAAGGCCAGGGGAGGGGTCAAAGGGAAGCGCAAGGAGATGGCTATAGCGGAGGAGGAGAGCGGGGCAGAGGAGAGCATGCAGGCAGATGCAGCAAGTAGCGACAGCAGTGTGGTGTTTGCAGCACCTGCTGCATCAGGCCCTGCACGCAGCAGCAGCTCCAGCAGGCTGCGTTCCATGAAGACCGCCCCTGCCGGCGCCCTGGCGTCCCTTGCAAGCTTCTTCTCCTCCAAGGCTAAGCACTCCCGCAGCGGCAGCACGGGCGAGGACGATGCCCCTACTGCTGACAGTGGCGGCGCTGGCAGTGTTGACAACAATGGGAGCAGTGGGAGCAGTAGGGTGACACGAGAAGGTAGTGTCGCAGCAGGGAGTGGTGGGAGTGCAGCAGAGGCTGCTGTTAGAGCCACACACCCCCATGCACACTCACCTGCTGCTCAAGGCGCCATGCCTGTGCCTCTTGCTGCTGCTCATGCCCATTCCGCCCCCAATGCCGCTGCTGCATTTTCTGCAATGTCTTCTCCTGGCAAGGCCCCTCTTTCCCCACAGCAACAGCCTGCACCCGCATCAGGGGCAGCAGGGCTTGCAGGGCTTGCATCTGGCCTTGCTGCTGCCTCTGCCGCGGTAGGCGCAACTGGGGGAGGCTCGTATGGGGCCAGGCATGTTGTGGAAGGGACACGTGCAGGAGACAGCAGCCCAGGCATTCACGACCCCTCCAGCATCGCTGCTGGTAGTCCCAGCATCTCTCTCTCCCGTGGCCTCTCCCCTCTCTCCCGCCCTGCCTCCTACGCCTCTGCTGTTGCAAGCGCATCTGGTGCAACCACAGCAGCAGGTGCAGGAGCGGGTGGGGATACAGGGTTGGGTTCTAGAGGTGTGGCAGCAGCAGCAGCAGCAGCAGCAGCGGCAGCAGCGCAGGCAGCAGGGGCGCAGCTGCCAGCAGCGGCGGGGATAGGCTCAGATGCAACGGAGGAGGAGTGGCGAGACGCGGGCAGCGGCAGCAGCAGCAGCAGCCCTGTGCGGTCAGTGCGGTCGTGCCAGTCGACGGGGAGTGAGGTGCAGGTGCAGCAAATCGTGCACCACCACCACCATCACCACCACCACCACCACGGCTTCCACCCCTTCCGCCGCAAGAAGGGGCGCAAGCACACAGCCGTTGAGACCGTGGTGCAGACCACAACAGTGGAGGAGATTGGGGGGGAAGGGAGTGTGGGGGGCATGTCAGGTTCCCCATCCAGCAGCAGCTTCATGAGTGCGAGCAGCTTCAAGAGCCAGAGCAGTGTGGCGCAGCTCATTCCCCACCAGCGCACCAACAGCAGTGGCGGCAGCAGCACACGCGGCGCCTCGCCTGGCAGCAGCCGGGCGAGCACTGCTGCCTCTACGGGTGGGGCTAATGGTGCTGGTGGTGCGAGGGGCAGCACGGGCGGCAGCAGCAACGGTGGGGTGTCGTCGCGGTCGGCGTTTCAAGACTCGGTGGGGGCAGCGCTGAGTGGTGGCGAGTCGGAGGCAGACAGTGACATGGACGTTATTGATGAGCAGGTGGGCGCACGTGTACTCACAGGTACGAGGAGCAGCAGGTGGCATCCTTGACCATACTGTACTGTACCATACCATTGCTACAGTATTGTACCGTACCATAACAGCTGCACCATGCCATATCCATGGCGTTATCTGTGGCAAACACCATTGCCAGCCCCTCTATTCCTAATTCGGTTCGTTGTTTTTCACTGCTCTCCGTACATCACTCTCTCCTTCATCTCTCCGCTCCCCACACACCCATCTCCACATCCCCCACAGGCACTTCTGGCAGCAGCCAAGCGCACAGCAGGCATCACTTGCTGTGTGCGGCCCCGGGTCTTTGACTGACGGAGGCGTGCAGTATGATAGAATTAGAAGTATATGTTGAGTATTGTAGTTTATGGACTTCAGGACATAACTACCGTATTTATCATTCTTTAGGGTCATGACTGTTCGCGTGACTTAAACACCCAGCTGGGAAGGAGGACAGTTGACCTGGCCCTTGATGCTGAGCACATTCGCTATGTCATTGTTGTCTGTAACAATGTCATACAGTGTGTGTAGTCTACAGGAATGCCAACGATTATGGCATGACTTTATGATACCAGGATTGTTATTTTAGAACATTCACAATCATTCCTTCAGAATTTTTTAGCAAAGTTTTCTTCAACACCCAATTGGAATAATCCATGTCTAGAATTGTAGCGTTAAATTGGTCGATTGACTAGCCGTGCGGGTACAGTATGCAGGGCAGATGTGCGCGTGGAGTTCAAAGGTATCTGTAAAGTGCTGATGTGGCGCTACCTATCGGTAGGTACAGCTCAGCAACTTTTTTTCTGCCAACGTCTCGCTTCAGGCGACGTACAAGCGCGGAACCACAGGCGATGATCTTGTCCAGTCGTCAGCAAGTGTTCCAACACGAGTGTGGACAACTTCGCATGCTTGCAACAGTTTCGTGGCGAAGCTTCCTTTGGCGACATGATTGTGACGTCAACACCCAGCCTCATCTTTCCCGCGTTTTTGTCGCTGTGCACAGCGCCAAAAACCACTGACACGAGTTGGGATGCGCCGTCGAAAGTCTCAACCCGGTCCGCCCGTGAGCATTTGGGAACGTAGCAAAAAATCGAGACAATACTTTTTCGTCGGTAGGATGCTTCAAAGCGTAGTGCAAGTTTTACATGTTGGAGGTTGGACAAGAGTGCGCAGTACATTTCAAAGCCACACAAACACGCGGGGCCTCATTTCAGGATCGTAAAACACGGGTTATATATCGCATGCGATAAGTTTACCCTAACACTTGATCTGACCGGCATCAGATGGTGGTATCCACCACTCTCCACAGAACTGCAGCAATCCTCTAGTCACTGTTGTTTTCTGACTGTAGTGCCCTAGCCACTCTTCTCCTTCGTCCTCGCCTTGCTGAAAGGCTGCTCACAGAGAACCTACTCACAGAGCAGTGAGACGAAATCGCCCGCTCAGACGAGCGGCACAAAAACACGCGCGAAACACTGCCGCAGTCTGGCACCACAGCCGAGGGCGTCACCTATTGGGTTCAATTTTAGCCTCAGAACTAGCAGCATCTAGACACACCACCCCCAAGTGCTGGTAGTCTAATACCGTGAGATTAAGTTGGTGAACTATTCCATAATTTCAGAGTTCAATTGTCATGAACGAGCTTCATCTCAACGAGCTTCTATCTCATCTGTGAGCTTCAATACGACGACCCTGGAGATCGCCCACCGCCATCGCCACCATCGCCAACCAACAACTCGCTTCCATCCTGATACCGCCCCCCGCCCAGCCTGCCCTTCGATCTCCATAGGTAAGCTTGAAGCTGTGCATTTTTTTTCTTTGACGCTTTCTGAATACCATTGCTTCAGAATTTCTTTTATCTTTATCTCCGAGTTCTGACTCTTTTGTGTTTGCAATTTCGCAGGTACAAAACACTTCGTCGTCCTCAAGTCCAAACACGAACTGCAAGTGAGATGCTGCGTGCAGCAACGATCCCAAGAGCTTCTCTCCACTTCCAAGCTGGTCTGACGCAGTCAGACGCTTCATTACAACGACCCTGGAGATCGCCCACCGCCATCGCCACCATCGCCACCATCACCAACCAGCAACTCGCTTCCATCCCCACCCCGACCCCGCCCAGCCCGCCGTTCGATCTCCAGAGGTAAGGATCAAGGATCAAGTTGTTATGTCTACTTATTTTCGGTTTCACGCATCGAATGTCATTGTTTCTGTTGAATACCCTTGTTTTTTATTTCTGACTCTTGTTTGTTTGTATCTTTGCAGGTACAAAAAGCAAATGTCGTCCTCAAGTCCTGCTGCTCCATTTTCAAGCCGTTGAACAACCCGAAGCGCTGCTCTCCATTCTCAAGCCTGGCGGACGTGCTGCCGCCGCCTGTCATCACGCCGACCGCTGCTCTGTTTTTTCAAGCCATGGCTGGCGGCCGGACGCGATCTGACGCCGTGTGGTTCGCTGGATGCGGTGCTGCCTCCGCTCTTCACGCCACCAACGCTGATCGGGAAGTGTTGCTTCCCTTGTCTCTCCCTGTTTTTTCAATTTCTTTTTGTCGTTTTCGTTTTCATTCCACAATCGCCCACTCGTTTCATCGCCGTTTCCACCGTCCCTCTGGTTCACAGTGCTGCAGTCGTTAGATGATCCTCCTCGGGTTGTTGGGTAGAATAGCGTGTGGGTTGGGTAGATCAGAGTGTCTCCTCCCTCTGATGGCTGCAGCCTGTGAACCATGGACGTCCGCCTGTTTCGTTTTCTCGTAGTTGGTTTCCATGTTCGTTTTCAATTTCACTTTTTGCTTCTCGCATTTGTTTTTTCTTTGTTTTTTCTACTCGTTATAGCTGCTTACTAACTTCGAGCACTTAGTGTCTTCCTTGCTTTTCAGGAATACGGGGTCACGTCAATGAAGCGAGTAGTTTCAAGGAGTTGACGAAGCTGACAACGAATCAGCATCAGCAGACAAGACTGGCGGTCTGACGCCGTGGCTGGCGGGTGGAGCGCGCTGGACGAGTTGCTACCGTCGTTCATCCCGCTGACGCCGTTCATCCCGCTGCCGCCGTTCATCCCGCTGCCGCCGTTCATCCCGCTGCCGCCGTTCATCCCGCTGCCTACAACGATTGGGAAGTGTTGCTTCCCTTGTCCCTATTTCGTTGCTTTTTTCAATTTCGCTGCTTTCGTTTTATCATTGTTTTCATCCCGCAATCGCCCACACGTTTCATCGCCGTTTCCACCATCCCTCTGGTTCACAGTGTTGCAGTCGTTAGATGATCCTCCTCGGGTTGTTGGGTAGAATAGCGTATGGGTTGGGTAGATCAGAGTGTCTCCTCCCTCTGATGGCTGCAGCCTGTGAACCATGGACGTCCGCCTGTTTCGTTTTCTCGTCGTTGGTTTCCATGCTCGTTTTCAATTTCGCATTTGTCTTTCCTTTGATTTTTCATTGTTTGCTGTTTACTAACTTCTAGCATCGGTTTCCTTTGTTTCCCGCCTCCAGCAACAAAGGATCATGTTGCTTGAGAGCGGAGGCAGAGATGCGGATCTGCAACAAGAGCAACGGCGGAGATGCGGATCTGCAACAAGAGCAACGGCGGAGATGCGGATCTGCGACAAGAGCAACGGCGGAGATGCGGATCTGCAACAAGAGCAACGGCGGAGATGCGGATCTGCAACAAGAGCAACGGCGGAGATGCGGATCTGCAACAGCAGCCAATGACTTTTTCTGGTATGTTCAACACCTGTTAACCGTTTTCTGTTTCATGTGGCTGCCAGCATCGTTTTCTTGAAGTTCGGATGTTGATGAATATATACTGATCGAACTCTGCCGTTTTCTCTTAAACAGGAGCAAATGGAAGCGGACAGCCTTACAAGGCAACGGCGGACTACAAGGCAACGGCGAACGGCGGACTACGAGGGAACGGCGGGCTAACTACAAGGGAGCAGTTGGTAAGCTTTTTAATGAGACCCTGCTTGAGCTGCTTGCTTGTCAGTTCGTATTTTAAAGATTCGATTTTTAAAATGTTGTCCTAATTTGTGTTTTATCTGTTGGTTTTTTCTTAAACAGGACACCCAACTGGCGACGAAATGGCGGATGAGATGACGGAGCCTACTGAGGAGCAGCACCGCACAAGTCTACTACCAGCCTACGAATCAGTCTACGACCAGCCTACGAAGCAGCGGCGGTTTTTCTACAAAGGGAGCGGCGGACAGCCTACAAAGGAGCAGCTGGTAAGCTTTCACGGGTCGCTTTTGCTTGAGCCGCTTGCCTGTCAGTTCGTTTTTAAGATTCGATTTCTGAAACATGTGTACTATTATGTGTCTTGTGTTTTCTTAAACAGGCGAAGCAAATGGCGGATCAGATGAACGAAGCGGCCTACGAAGCAGTCTACAAAGAAGCGGCCGACGACTCAAGACAACCCAAGGAGCAGCCTTCAGCTCAGCAGCCTAAGGAGCAGCCTTCGACTCAGCAGCCTAAGGAGCAGCCTTCGACTCAGCAGCCTAAGGAGCAGCCTTCGACTCAGAGCAGCCTAAGGAGCAGCCTTCGACTCAGCAGCCTAAGGAGCAGCCTTCGACTCAGCAGCCTAAGGAGCAGCCTTCGACTCATCAGCCTAAGGAGCAGCCTTCGACTCAGAGCAGCCTAAGGAGCAGCCTTCGACTCAGCAGCCCAAGGAGCAGCCTTCGACTCAGCAGCCCAAGGAGCAGATTACGACTCAGCAGCGCAAGGAGCAGATTACGAAGCAGATTACCAAACCGCCGCGAAGCAGAGGCTGCAAGGAGAGGCTATGCAGCCAATGCAGAGAAGGGGTGAAGCGGCCTGGTGGAGAGAAGGGGTGAAGCGGCCTGGTGGAGAAAAGAGGAGAAGAACCCCTAAACCCATCAAGGTTGAAGCAGCCTGTTGCAGACAAGGGGAGAAGCGGCCTGTTGGAGAGAAGGGGAGGAGAACCCCTGAACGCTGAAGGGTTGGAGCGGCCTGGTGCAGACAAGGGGAGAGGTGGCCTGGTGGAGAGAAGAGAGAAGAACCCCTGAATCCTGAAGGGTTGAAGAGCAGAGGCTGGGCTGGGCTGCAAGGAGCGGCGGAAGCAGAGGCTGGGCTGCAGAGAGCGAGACTTGATGTGGCGGAAGCGGAGTATGGTCTGCGGAAGTGAGTATGGGTTGTGGAGCGGCGAACCCGAAACCAGGAAGCAAAGCGGCGAAGCGACGTACAAGGGAGCGGCGAAGCAGTCTACAGGGGAAGCGGCGAAGCAGTCTACAGGGGAAGCGGCGAAGCAGTCTACAGGGGAAGCGGCGAAGCAGTCTACAGGGGAAGCGGCGAAGCAGTCTACAGGGGAAGCGGCGAAGCAGTCTACAGGGGAAGCGGCGAAGCAGTCTACAGGGGAAGCGGCGAAGCAGTCTACAGGGGAAGCGGCGAAGCAGTCTACAGGGGAAGCGGCGAAGCAGTCTACAGGGGAAGCGGCGAAGCAGTCTACAGAGGAGCAGCCTAGCAGTCTACAGGGGAGCAGCGTAGCAGCCAACAGTGAAGCAGCGTAGCAGCGTATAGGGAAGCAGCGTTGCAGCCTACAGGGGAGCGGCGTTGCAGCCTACAGGGGAGCGGCGTTGCAGCCTACAGGGGAGCGGCGTAGACGGAGGCTGGGCTGTAAGGAGTAGACTGAGGAGAAGGCTGCGGAAGCGGAGGCTGGGCGGTAGGGATGTGGCGAAGCAGTGGATGGATGTGGCGAAGGGTTACGCGGATGGTGGCTAGATGGGAGCTCAAGGGTGGCCTAAGAGGTGGCTGAGTCTAGTGTGTGGCTCAGCCGGTCCTAAGGCGAGTGGCGTGGTGCGAGTGTGGCCTCAGCGGTGATGTGATGGAGTAAGGGCCGGTGCTTGGTTCTGGCAGTGCAAAGTCGCCCGGGAGGCTTTGCACTGCCTGGGCCCAGAATCAAGCAAACCGGGTACCTGACGCTCCAGGTAGCATCACTGTTGGGGTTGCATTAGCACCGCAAGTCAGCACCGCACCGGCGTGGGTGCGGGGGGCTTGAGTCACTCTAAAGAGAAGGAGACCGCACTGGCGTGGGTGCGGAGAGTTCTCTTACCTCTGAATGATGAGTCCACACTGGCGTGGGTGTGGAAATACTCATTCTAGGTCACTTGAGGGTTTCCCGTTTAGGAGGCTAGCGGTTTCACTTAAAGCCTCGGGGCCTTCTCACACTGGCGTGGGTGTGGGGGGTTCGTCACTTGATGCGTCGGCCTGGAGCCACAGGGAGAGAGGGATGGAGCAGTGGAGGGATGGAGCAGTGGAGGCATCCCTGAGGGGGAGAAGCCGTTGAGGGGAGAAGCCGCCTGGAACAGTTAAGGGGAGAAGCCGAGCCGCCTGGTGCAGTTAAGGGTAGAAGGGGAGAGGAACCCCTGAACCTTGAAGGGGAGACGAACCCCTGAACCTTGAAGGGGAGGAGCAGAAGTAGCCGCCTGGTGCAGTCAAGGGGAGAAGCAGAAGTAGCCTCGTGTATAGAAGGGGAGAAGCAGAAGTAGCCTCGTGTATAGAAGGGGAGAAGCAGTCGGGTGCAGAGAAAGGGGTGCAGCCGTGAAGGGGAGAAGCAGCTGCTGAAGAAAAGCTGAAGCAGCTTGGTACAGGGAAGGGGTAAAGCGGAAGCAGCCTGGTGCAGAGAATGGGTAAAGCTGAAGCAGCCTGGTGCAGAGAAGGGGTAAAGCTGAAGCAGCCTGGTGCAGAGAAGGGGTAAAGCTGAAGCAGCCTGGTGCAGAGAAGGGGTAAAGCTGAAATAGCCTGGTGCAGAGAAGGGGTAAAGCTGAAGCAGCCTGGTGCAGGGAAGGGATAAAGCTGAAATAGCCTGGTGCAGAGAAGGGGTAAAGCTGAAGCAGCCTGGTGCAGAGAAGGGGTAAAGCTGAAGCAGCCTGGTGCAGAGAAGGGGTAAAGCTGAAGCAGCCTGGTGCAGGGAAGGGGTAAAGCTGAAGCAGCCTGGTGCAGAGAAGGGGTAAAGCTGAAGCAGCCTGGTGCAGAGAAGGGGTAAAGCTGAAGCAGCCTGGTGCAGAGAAAGGGTAAAGCTGAAGCAGCCTGGTGCAGAGAAGGGGTAAAGCTGAAGCAGCCTGGTGCAGAGAAGGGGTAAAGCTGAAGCAGCCTGGTGCAGAGAAAGGGTAAAGCTGAAGCAGCCTGGTGCAGGGAAGGGGTAAAGCTGAAGCAGCCTGGTGCAGGGAAGGGGTAAAGCTGAAGCAGCCTGGTGCAGGGAAGGGGTAAAGCTGAAGCAACCTGGTGCAGAGAAGGGGAGATGCAGTGGGGTGCAGGGAAGCACTCAGAAGGAGGTTTTTTAGCCGAGTGATACGGCAGTACCTTGATTCTCAGGGTCTCAGCCCGTAGGCATCCCACCCAATGGGAGGCTGATGGGACGGATTTTTTATCCTCCATGGCTTGTGCACAAGCCTACCAAAAAAAATAAAAAAAGGAAGTATGTTGGGAGGTTGGGATGGAAAGGCGCAGTGAAGCAGGGAAGCAGAAAAGCAGTCAAGGGGTCAAGGAGAGAAGGGCTGACGCTGTGAAGGAGAGCAGATGTGAAGGGATGAAGGGGTGAAGGAGTAAAGCTGTGAAGCAGTGAAGGGGTGAAGCTGTGAAGCAGTGAAGCAGTGAAGGGGTGAAGCAGTGAAGGGGTGAAGCAGTGAAGGGGTGAAGCAGTGAAGGGGTGAGCAGTGAAGCAGTGTAGCAGTGAAGCCGTGAAGCAGTGTAGCAGTGTAGCAGTGTAGCAGTGTAGCAGTGTAGCAGTGAAGCAGTGTACCAGTGAAGCAGTGTAGCAGTGAAGCAATGTAGCATTGAAGCAGTGTAGCATTGAAGCAGTGTAGCAGTGTAGCAGTGTAGCAGTGTAGCAGTGAAGCAGTGTACCAGTGAAGCAGTGTAGCAGTGAAGCAGTGTAGCAGTGAAGCAGTGTAGCAGTGAAGCAGTGAGTCAGTGTACCAGTGAAGCAGTGTAGCAGTGAAGAAGCAGAGAAGCAGTGCAGTAGTACAGGCCATGATTTGTGCAGTAAAGGGAAGGGTGGGTGAGTAGAAAAGTAGCAGAGCAGATAATAAGGGGAGTAGAGCAGAAAAGAAGGGGAATGGAGCAGAAGGGGGACAGAGAAGGGGAGAAGAGGAGTGGAGTAGATAACGCAAAGATGGATGGAAGTAGGCTGGGGAAGGATGGATTGGTTTGGTGTAGAAGTGAAGCTGAAGTGAGGAGTTAAGGCACTTCCATTACATTGCAGGGTAAATGTTGTAGCTGATGTGTACCTAGTACCGTACTCTATGATGGTTAAGTATTTAGCTTGTTATGTTCAAGTGGTACTTGCAGAACATCCCAGAATTGCAGCTTTCTCACAGATAGTGGCATAAAACTCCATTGCATTATGGCTCTTGTATTAGTGCACCAACATACATGGAGGTATCACATGGAGCTTCCTGCTGCTACCATATCTAATCTTCTTCACTGGCAGTGGACTGACCACCCAACACCAGGCAGGGGGACGCAAGGCACTGAACACCAGGCCTTGACTGCACAGTGCAAGCTGGGTCGAGAAACACTCAGAAAAGGATTCAGTTTGTCACCAGGCCGGGATAAAACAGCCTCGAGGTGGCCTGATTCAGTTCAGAGGGGCCACAGCAGATGTTTGCAGAAACGAAACACTTTTAGCCTCAATATTTTGGAAAGTTTCAGTGCACCTACACTGTGAACCATTAAGATACAGCAGCACTATCAGTGGAAGGAGACAGGCTTGTCAGAGGCTCGGACTCTCGAGCCAATTTCCGAGGCTCGGGGTTCCAGGTTCAGGTGATCCCAGGGCAACAGGGCAGCAGCAGTAACCCTTGCATCATTACATCTGTCCCTTACAGTACTGTATGGAATTGTGAGCATCGAGCCAATAATCTTCGCTGGATCATTAGACGACGTCTTCCCTGCTACGTCGTTTCGCTCTGCTGAGTCGACATGGTGGGTCAGAGGAGGAGGAGGAGGAGATGGAAGATGAGGAAGCGGAAGGAGGAGCAGAAGGGGGGTGGCGCGGGGAGAAAGCGAGGGAGGAAGGCACAAGAGGGAGGGATTGCAGGGAGGTGAAGCTGGTAGAAGCGGTGTGCGGGTAGGTGGTGTGGTTGTGCCGGTTGGGGTGGAGAGTTGACTGGTGGGTGCGCTGCTGGGGGGTGATGTGCCTTCCTTGTAGCCAATGAGCTGGGAGGCATGGGGATGGTATGGAAAGAGAGCGAGAGGAGTGCAGAAAGGTTCAAGTAAAAACTAACCTGCAAGCGAGTAAAAAAGGAGCCATTCACCTGCACTGACTGGCATTCACCTGCGCTGACTGGCATTAACTGCCATTGACTGCCATTAACTGCCATTGACTGCCATTGACTGCCATTGACTGCCATTGACTGGCATTGACTGGCATTGACTGGCATTGACTGGCATTGATTGGCATTGACAGGTCATAGAGAGCCTCCACACTGCAGCATTGACTCAAACTGACTTGGGTTGACTGGATTTGACTTGCACTGACTGGCATTGACTCCCATTCACTGGCATTGACTCTCATTGACTGGCATTGACTCGCACCTGAGGCGGGCCGCCCATGTGGTTGGTGGAGTAGAGAGTGGGCACGTCCACGAGGTGAGCCTGGCCGCTCCCCTCTCAATGAGCTCACAGTACGCCTCCACACTGCTGGCAAACGCTTTGAGCGACCGCCGCCTCCCTTTGCTCCCTCCTCTCCCAGCACACCCTCCCTCCCAGCCACGTCCCTTCCATCGCCTCAATGCCCACGCCCACGAGGTGACAGTATGCCTCCACGCTGCTGGCACGTGGACAGAGAGAGAGAGTAGGGGAGGTGAGAGGGCTGTTCCCCTGTCAACAAAATCACAGTATGCCTCCACGCTGCTGGCAAACAGCTTGACTAGCATTGACGCGCATGCGCTCACACGCTCATGCGCTCACACGCTCATGCACTCACACGCGCATGCGCTCACACGCTCATGCACTCACACGCGCATGCGCTCACACGCTCATGCGCTCACACGCTCATGCACTCACACGCGCATGCGCTCACACGCTCATGCGCTCACACGCTCATGCACTCACACGCGCATGCGCTCACACGCTCATGCGCTCACACGCTCATGCACTCACACGCGCATGCGCTCACACGCTCATGCGCTCACACGCTCATGCACTCACACGCGCATGCGCTCACACGCTCATGCGCTCACACGCTCATGCACTCACACGCGCATGCACTCACACGCTCATGCGCTCACACGCTCATGCACTCACACGCGCATGCGCTCACACGCTCATGCACTCACACGCGCATGCGCTCACACGCTCATGCGCTCACACGCTCATGCACTCACACGCGCATGCACTCACACGCTCATGCGCTCACACGCTCATGCACTCACACGCGCATGCGCTCACACGCTCATGCGCTCACACGCTCATGCACTCACACGCGCATGCGCTCACACGCTCATGCGCTCACACGCTCATGCGCTCACACGCTCATGCACTCACACGCTCATGCGCTCACACGCTCATGCACTCACACGCGCATGCGCTCACACGCTCATGCGCTCACACGCTCATGCACTCACACGCTCATGCGCTCACACGCTCATGCACTCACACGCGCATGCGCTCACACGCTCATGCGCTCACACGCTCATGCACTCACACGCGCATGCACTCACACGCTCATGCGCTCACACGCTCATGCACTCACACGCGCATGCGCTCACACGCTCATGCACTCACACGCGCATGCGCTCACACGCTCATGCGCTCACACGCTCATGCACTCACACGCGCATGCACTCACACGCTCATGCGCTCACACGCTCATGCACTCACACGCGCATGCGCTCACACGCTCATGCGCTCACACGCTCATGCACTCACACGCGCATGCGCTCACACGCTCATGCGCTCACACGCTCATGCGCTCACACGCTCATGCACTCACACGCTCATGCGCTCACACGCTCATGCACTCACACGCGCATGCGCTCACACGCTCATGCGCTCACACGCTCATGCACTCACACGCGCATGCGCTCACACGCTCATGCGCTCACACGCTCATGCACTCACACGCGCATGCGCTCACACGCTCATGCGCTCACACGCTCATGCACTCACACGCGCATGCGCTCACACGCTCATGCGCTCACACGCTCATGCACTCACACGCGCATGCGCTCACACGCTCATGCGCTCACACGCTCATGCACTCACACGCGCATGCGCTCACACGCTCATGCGCTCACACGCTCATGCACTCACACGCGCATGCGCTCACACGCTCATGCGCTCACACGCTCATGCACTCACACGCGCATGCGCTCACACGCTCATGCGCTCACACGCTCATGCACTCACACGCGCATGCGCTCACACGCTCATGCGCTCACACGCGCATGCGCTCACACGCTCATGCGCTCACACGCTCATGCACTCACACGCGCATGCGCTCACACGCTCATGCGCTCACACGCTCATGCGCTCACACGCTCATGCACTCACACGCGCATGCGCTCACACGCTCATGCGCTCACACGCTCATGCACTCACACGCGCATGCGCTCACACGCTCATGCGCTCACACGCTCATGCACTCACACGCGCATGCGCTCACACGCTCATGCGCTCACACGCTCATGCACTCACACGCGCATGCGCTCACACGCTCATGCGCTCACACGCTCATGCACTCACACGCGCATGCGCTCACACGCTCATGCGCTCACACGCTCATGCACTCACACGCGCATGCGCTCACACGCTCATGCGCTCACACGCTCATGCACTCACACGCGCATGCGCTCACACGCTCATGCGCTCACACGCTCATGCACTCACACGCGCATGCGCTCACACGCTCATGCGCTCACACGCTCATGCACTCACACGCGCATGCGCTCACACGCTCATGCGCTCACACGCTCATGCACTCACACGCGCATGCGCTCACACGCTCATGCGCTCACACGCTCATGCACTCACACGCGCATGCGCTCACACGCTCATGCGCTCACACGCTCATGCACTCACACGCGCATGCGCTCACACGCTCATGCGCTCACACGCTCATGCACTCACACGCGCATGCGCTCACACGCTCATGCGCTCACACGCTCATGCACTCACACGCGCATGCGCTCACACGCTCATGCGCTCACACGCTCATGCACTCACACGCGCATGCGCTCACACGCTCATGCGCTCACACGCTCATGCGCTCACACGCGCATGCGCTCACACGCGCATGCGCTCACACGCGCATGCGCTCACACGCTCATGCGCTCACACGCTCATGCGCTCCCATGCTCATGCGCTCCCACTCTCATGCGCGCACACGCTCATGCGCGCACACGCTCATGGACTTTTGAGCTGACTCAGAAGTCCCATTCCCCCCGTTGCCTTGCCTTCCCCTGACACCACAAGCGCACCACAACAAGCGCCGCCGTCCATTGCTGGACGGCGCGCATTTGTGTGCGCGTTTGGCCATTGACGCAGCCCACGCAATTCGACCAAGGAGAGGCCGACAGCTGTCGCTGCGGCGGTGAGCGCAGCTGTGGTTGCGATTGACGGGCCGCGCCCTCCCCCGCTCATGTGCTGCCAGGGGCTTTTGAGTTGACTCATAAGTCCCATTTCCCCCCTTGCCTGCCAGGGGCTTTTGGTTGCGAATGTTGTCCCCCGCTCATAGTAATGGTGTTTCCAGCCTTTGAGGCGCCTCAGAAGATACCTGGCCTGGAAAAGCCGTTCGTCCTGAGACGGGAACCACCCGGGCGGTTGCAAGAGAGAATCACCCGTGCGTCCTCAGAATCTACCTCGAGTGCTCACTGCGTGTGCTTGAGGGAATCACCCGTCCCCCTGCGAAATCACTCTCTACGTGTGCGTGATCGGGTCTAGTCCGCGATCTACGGGAACCATCGGGCCGCACATGGCGCCAGCGCGCTCACTGCCAGGCACCACCTTCTCGTCCTCTCTAACCTTCCCGCGGCTCTGCGTAGGACCGTGGAACACTTCCGGGAGTTGCGGCGCCCGGGCGGGACACCGAATCCGCGGTAGTCGTGTCGAATCAGGCTGGCTGGAGAGAGTAAAGGGGGCGTTAATGTCAGTACGATTACATCAGAGGAACGACGCTAGGACTGGAATTAAAGCCCCGATGGGAATCGACGCTCGACTACTACGATAGGATCTGTGAAGTACTGGGAGGGATTTAGGCCGGTGCCTGCGAAAGAAGGTGCAAGGGCTTATCCTTGATAGAAGTCTGAAAATGCTTGATTCGTGACAAGCAGCAGTGCTTTGATTCACTTGATGGAGAGTGGGCGGGGCGAGCAGGGCTTCAAGGGACGAACCTGAAGGGGGAGAGAGCAAGTGAGAGTAAGAAGCAGGCAGGAGGGAGCAACGGGAGGGGAATGGGAGCAGGGCAAGCAGGGAGGGAGGGTGGGGCGGAGCGGGTACTTAGCTGCCGGGTGAGGTGGAAGCAGCGGAGCCAGTGAGGGCGAGGGGGAGAGTGCGCGCGCCTTGCTTGCAGGGATCGCCAGTGAGTGAGCGCACACACGCTGCCCGCGCCACCCGCCACTCCGCCTCTCGCCTCCCCCTTCCTTGCCTCCCCCCCTTCTCCTCCGCCCTCGCCTACGCCAGCCCTCTCATGCCGAGTTTCCTGCCTCCGCCACATGCGCGCACGCCCACGTCGCGCCGTGCGACGTCGCGCGCTCGATATCGCGCCGTGCGCGATGCGCGGGCGGGCGTTGCGCCGTGCGACGACGCGCTAACGACAGCCGCGCCAGGCAGCGATGCGCCGACATGCCTTGCCGCTCCACATGCGCCCAACGCCTCGCCGTCGCGACGGCCCGCGGACGGCCGTCGCGCTGTGCGACGATGCGCGCGCGAACGCATTCCGCGCGACGAAGCGCGGACCGCCGCCTTGCCGTTCGACGGAACTACCTCGGCCGGCGGCCTTCTATCTCGGCGGGCAACTATCTCGCACTGAAACGATTCACGCGCGATTGGTTGTTTCAGCGAGCGTCGATGCGAAGACATGGCGCGAGGGATGCGCGGATGAGACTGTGCGAGCTGCACGGCCTGCGGTGCGCGCAAAATAAGAGACAATCAGAAAGAGAGTGGTGAACGGGATTGAACAAGAAACGCAAACTCTCTCGGTGCTAATCGGTGGATTGAAAATTTGAAATGGTTTGCGAAGCAGAGTTGACGAGAGTCGCAACGTACCTCGTTCGCAACATTTGTCCTGGTTTCCTCGCCAATCCATCGCACGGCGCTGCAGGTCGTCTCAGCCCAGCAACATCACCTCCTCGCTGCGCTATCCGCCATTCCCCACCCCACCCGCTCGCTCCCCTATCAAGCACCAACCGATCGCATGTTACGCCGCGAGCAGCCAAGGCTCGTCGCGAGAGAGCTGCTCGAACCTCGTTCGCCGCCGGGTATCGCCGACTCCGTCGCGCGTATCACCAGTCGCGCGCTGCCGTCGCCCACACGGTGTTTCTCGCTCACTCCATCGCATCGCGTCGCGCGCGGGCTGTCGCATCGCGTCGCGCGCGGAATGTCGCATCGCGTCGTTTGCGGCGTTGACGAAAACCGTCAGCTTGGAACAGCTCTTCGCGAATCGCCGGCGACCGCCACAACCGTCGCGTCGGGTGCCGAGCAGCGGCGTTGCGAGCACCGGCGACGGTTTCCGCTCCGCGGGTCGCTCGGCCGAGAGGGAGAGAACGGGAAAGACGGGAGAGCGGGGAGAGAGGGAGAGAGCGGGAGAAAGGTGGAAGAGAGAAAAGGATAGTGGCAGCGCGGAAAGAACCGACTCGAAGCGGCACGAAACGGACTGCAGACGCTCTACGCGGCGGACGCCTACCCGCTCCCCGAAAAGCGTCTCCCCGTCATGGGACGAGTCATGGCGAAGTCGATGCTCACTGCTTGGCGTCCGCCGAGTTGATAGGAACGCATTGCTGGGGAACGCTTTGAACGGGCGATTCGGAAATTGGTGGCTCTGCAGGATTGGTTTTGGCGTTGCCGAAATAGGAGCGATTGGAGTAGGCAAAGATTGCAAGAGCGTGAGAGTTGAACAGATAAACGCCGTTCCTGGTGGGCCGCACATGGAGCAGCAGGAGGGCTTGCGTCGAGGGATACAGGTGCAAAGTGAAAAGTGAGCAGCAGAAAATGAGTGATCATAGCAGCGGCGACCCTGCTTTGCTACCGCTTGGCAAGAAGTGGCCCAGCTAGTTAGCTGCGTGGGTTAGCTGCGTGGCAAGAAGGGGACCCTGCAACCCACGCAGCCACGGCAACACCACATTTCCTCCCCTTCTCTTTCTCCACCACCCTTCACCTTCACTCCATTTTCGCCGCTCCACCCTCCACCACCCTTCTCCTTCACTCCATTTTCGCCGCTCCACCTCCGCTCTCCTCGCATTATGCTGAACAGCATTCCTAATTATCACAGTAGATTTCCCGGCGATTTTACAGGCAACTCTGTGCTACGTCCATACGGCATCAACGAAGTTGGTGGAGCCGATTGCAGCCATCACGAACGAGATTCGACGCTAGAAATGAGCTCCATCGTCAGCAGCGATCTCGTTAGTTAGCAGAAACGTCGCCTCTATCAGCAGAATCGGCTCTCTCCGTTAGCTGCGATGTCCTCGTCGACAGCTTCGTGTTTTGACGACGGCGACAATTCGGCCCGCCGTCAGCGGAAATTGTTGTCGGAAACGCTTCTTCCAGTCAGATTTTGCTGTCAGAAGCAACGATTTCCGCGGTCGGCAGCAATTTCGGCCGTCCGTCAGCCATTTCCGCCTTCAGAACCCACAATCCTCAAAATCGTTCAACTTTAAAGCTCGCGACCTCCATAGATTGCCGCATCCAAGTGTGAAGCTCGCGACGCGCCTCGTCAGAATCGCGCAGCCGTCGCTCGTCCATGGCAAAGCTGCGCGTGGAGGTCGCACGGCAAGACCCGCGATTTCTGCGTGGAGGATCGCTTCCGCGTCCAACCGCGCGATCCCTGCATCAGGTACGCTGCTCATGCCGGACTGCTCATGCCGGACTGCTCACGTTAACCGCGTCAAGTCAATCTCGCTTTGCTCGTTTTCGAAATCGTTATCTTACTTCAATTCCGCGTCTGGATGTGCAGAATCCATTCAAAGCGCGTTGAAGTGTTGAGGCGAAACCGCGGGGGAGCAACGCGGCGAGCAGCTGAGTGTGTCACGTGGTGGTGGCGGTCCATCACACGCTGCCCCAGCAGCGGCGCTCAGCCACACAGCAGCTGCTCTCCACCCAACCCACCACAGCTAAGTACCCCGCCCTTCCTCTCTTCTCCCAACCCTCACTCCTGTGCTGCATTTCATGTCTTGCTTGCACCATCCATTCAAGTTTTCTTTACTGCCCTTTGTCGCACCCATGAGACCTCCCTCCCCCAAGGTAGCAGGTATTTTTTATTTTGGTACAGCCTCAGGTATTTGACTTTGGTACGAGGTCTCTTGGGTGTGCCACTGCAGCGGTCCACGCATGCATGCATCATTTTTGCAATTTCTGCACTCGACGCCCCCCCGCCCTCACTTCTTTCCTCGTCACTCCACCCCCCCTCACTTCTTTCCTCTTTGCCTTTCCCGCTCCTCTGCTCCCCTTTCACTTCCCCAGTCTCTCCCCCCCCTCCTCCCTTCCTCCCACTGCCCCGATCTGCCCCTCTCGTCCCAGCAGGTCGCTCGCACGGGAGTGGCAGTGGCAGCTGACATGGAGTGCACAGGCAGCAGCTGCTCTCCACCCAACCCACCCACAGCTAAGTACCCCTCCCTTCCTCTCTTCTCCCAACCCTCGCACTGTGTTGCTTTGCTTGTCATGCTTGCACCATGCATTGCACTCCCTTTTTCACTGCTCTTTGTCACACCCATTAGACCTCCCTCCCCCAAGGTAGTAAGTAATTTTTTCTTGGTACAGCCTCAGGTATTTGTTTTAGTTTGGTTCAGCTGGTACGAGGTCTCTTGGGTGTGCCACTGCAGCAGTCCATTCATGCACAGATCATGCTTGCACTTGCTGCACTCTTCACTTTCACTTGTCTTGGCTTCTTTCCTCACTGCTCTCCCCACTCCTCTGCCCCCCCTTCACTTCCCCGTTTTTTTTTCCCCCCTCCTCCCTCCTCTCTCTGTCCCAACCCGCCCCCTCCCGTCCCAGCAGGTCGCTCACACGGGGGTGGCAGTGGTGGGAGGGGAGGGGGGCAGCACTCCACTCGGCTGGGATGGGATGGGAGAGTATTGGGATGGGGTCGTCTGGAACAAGGTGAGCCTCTTTTCCTTCGTGCACTCATGCTGCTGCTTGGTCTTCTCCCCCGTTTCTGCTCCCTTGCTTCCTTGTAGCTACTGCCTACTCTTCTCCCCATTCTCACTGCTGTCCCTTGATCCCCTGCCTACCCCTGCCTTGCTCCCTCCCTCCCAGTACAATGAAGGCTGTAGCAGGGCAGCACGGGGGCAGCAGCAGGGCAGCAGCGGAGGGGAGGGGAGGGGCAGCGGCAGCAGCAGGGGAAGCAGAGTAGCAGACCGGGAGCAGCAGGGGAAGCAGAGTAGCAGACCGGGAGCAGCAGTTTCAGCAGCAGTAGCGGGAGCAGCAGTAGCAGCAGTGGGAGTAGGGGGGCTAGGCTAGGCTAGATGTAGCTGCGGGTGAGGTATGGTACCAGGTGAGGTACGGTACCAGGTATGGTATGGTACAGGTGAGGTATGGTAAGCTGATCCCCTCCTCTCTCTCTTCCCCCTCTTCTCTCCTGCAGGCTGAAGGTGGGAGCATTGGAGCAAGGGCGGGAGAGTGGAGTCCACCCTCTCACTCACCTCCTCCTCTCTCCCTTTTCCCTTCCCTCCCAGCAGCACCCTGCCTGGACCACAGAGGAGTCTCTCCCTCCCCTAATCCCCCCTTCTCTCTCCACTTCCCAGCAGTCTCAGCATCATGGCGCTCTACCTGGCTGTGGTATGTACAGGAGAGCAGGCATGCGGGTGAAGTGTAGGGTGGGTGGGTGGGGAGCATGGGAGCAAGTGGGGAGTTCACTGCCTTAGGGACAGCATCTCCTGGGGTTGTGGCTTGTGGGTCGGGGTGTGGTGGGTGGAATCTGTGCGGCACGGCACTCGGTGCTCAAGTAACAGATCTGGCGTTAAGGCCTAATGGACACCGTCAGAGCCGACCGGCCGGCGGCTCTGGTTCGCGTCAGCTCTGGCTACGTCAGGGGTGGGATTTGAGTCTTGGGCTGGAAGCAATTTTCCACTACCACACTTCGCCCCGCAAGGCACCGCCACTGGGGGTGCTGTTTCCTTACGAAAGTGGGCTTTCGGCTGCTCCTACTGCTGGTAGGTGATGGGCTGGGTGGGTGAGTGGGAGAGATAGGGGCCTGAAACCCCTAAGGTGGTGAGTGGGGCCTGAAACCCCTTGGGTGGTGAGTGGGGCCTGAAACCCCTTGGGTGGTGAGTGGGGCCTGAATCCCCTTGGGTGGTGAGTGGGGCCTGAATCCCCTTGGGTGGTGAGTGGGGCCTGAATCCCCTTGGGTGGTGAGTGGGGCCTGAGTCAGTGGGAAGGGGAGTGAACCCCCTTGGGTGGGTGAGTCAGAGAGAAGGGGAGTGAACCCCCTTGGGTGGGTGAGTCAGAGGGAAGGGGAGTGAACCCCCTTGGGTGGGTGAGTCAGAGGGAAGGGGAGTGAACCCCCTTGGGTGGGTGAGTCAGAGGGAAGGGGAGTGAACCCCCTTGGGTGGGTGAGTCAGAGGGAAGGGGAGTGAACCCCCTTGGGTGGGTGAGTCAGAGGGAAGGGGAGTGAACCCCCTTGGGTGGGTGAGTCAGAGGGAAGGGGAGTGAACCCCCTTGGGTGGGTGAGTCAGAGGGAAGGAGAGTGAACCCCCTTGGGTGGGTGAGTCAGAGGGAAGGGGAGTGAACCCCCTTGGGTGGGTGAGTCAGAGGGAAGGGGAGTGAACCCCCTTGGGTGGGTGAGTCAGAGGGAAGGGAAGTGAACCCCCTTGGGTGGGTGAGTGACACCCCCTGTGAACTGGCCTCGGTTCACACCCCCTGTGAACTGGCCTCGGTTCACACCCCCTGTGAACTGGCCTCGGTTCACACCCCCTGTGAACTGGCCTCGGTTCACACCCCCTGTGAACTGGCCTCGGTTCACACCCCCTGTGAACTGGCCCGGGTTCACACCCCCTGTGAAACCCCATTGGTGGGCGAGATGGATGGGGGCTTTATGCCCTGAGTTGGCTGAGTGGGAGAGCGGGATGGGGGCTGAATCTGCCAAGGTGGGTGAGTGAAAGGGGGATGGGGCTGAAACCTGTGAGGTGGGTGAATGGGTGGGTGAACGGGTGGTCAGGTGGCTGTGGTGGGTAGTGGGTGCTGGTGGATAGTAGGCGGTGGGAGGGATGAGGCAGAGTGGGTTGGATGGTCAAGGGATGAGGCAGAGCGGGTTGGGTTGGGTAGAGTGTGTACCGTCCCTCTGCATGTATCGTAAACTCCCTCGCTCCCATCCATCCTATGTGTTCCGTCCCTTCTCTCTGTCCCATCCTCATTCAAAGCATCCTGGGGGGCATGCATGTGCATGTTCCGTTCCTTCCCAAGGCACGGGGGGTGGTGTGTGCAGATTTACTGCCTTTTCAACTACTCATGCTTGCATGACTGTGATCCGTTACTGCTTCTCATTCTTACGTCATTCCAACCCAACGCATTGAGGGTTCAGAGAACCTGTTCCCATCCTCAGGTGTTCCTTCCCTTTGCCTCGAGGCCACCCATGTGCATGGGCTGGGCAACACGCCATCCTCCACCCATCCTTGGGCGCTTCTCATGCCGCCTCTCACCTGCCTGGACCAACTTTCCCACTACTGCCGTTGGCACTCTGCAGATTAGATTATGTACATTTACTTGGTGGGAAGTCCCACGATCATTCCATAGGACTGCAATGGTTTGCAACCATTTTTCCTGTTGGGAATTGTTTAGAGGCCTCGAAAAAAAAAAAAAAAAAAGGCGATTCGTGGCTGCTTTCTTGAAGAATATTTGAATTCGTCTCAGAATACATCAATTGTGTCGTATTTTATCGCTGGATCAGTACTGCAGTATGGATATGTAAAGAAGTATTTATGCACCTTCGCATAAATCTCAGAGTTATGCATTGATTTGAAATGATCTTCTGCATGCTGCAGGCTGCGCAATCTGATGTACTATCTTTGTATATATTGCATGGTCTACATGTCTATCATTTACCCTATTTTGTTCAACATAACTCTCATAGCTGATTAATGTCATACCGGTAACTACGTTATACGCGATTCACTTTCTCTTACACAGAGAACCAAGCTCCATTGCTCCGCGCCTCGGATTTACCGCCAATTTTCGTCGCGGTTGTCAGAGGTGTCGTGTCCGACACCAGCCTTGCCTCCCTCCCAGCCGAGAATGCCAAGTTTAACCACAACTCGTTCCTTCCTCCTTGCCATGCCAGCCACATTCTTCCACAAATAGTTCTCTTTCTTCCTCTTACCAAACTCTCTCAGCTGAGTCCCATTGTCGCCATACCTATCGATAGTCCGCCTGTCCATTGTAGAGATTAATCCGCCTAGAGCGACGCCACTTGGAAAATACCCTCGTCTATGAAGAGATAGGCGTCGCGGCTCGTCTATGAGTGATCCATTTTCCGGATACCGATTCCGGTCCAACGACGGAGATACAATCTTTTTGTTGAGTGTGCACTGACCCTGCAGACTGTCGTCGTTTTCTGCGGGGGAGGGGAGAAATCCGCCAAAGCGAATTCTGCAGAAGTCAACGCGGAACTCTGCAGCAGAGTCACCTCGCAGAAGCGGAAAACAGGTTCTGCTGCAGAGGAGGGCGAATCTGCAGAGCAGATCGTGGTGCTGCAGAAGAGTGCGCATCTGCAGAAGAAAGCGCATCTGCAGAGATTTCGGAGCTGCAGAAGAAGGCGCGTCTGCAGAAAACGAAATTCTGCAGAGGACCACAATCTCGACCGGCGAACCCTTCCGACGCGAAAACGCGATCGTTTCGGAACTTTTGCGTGGGAATTTCGGAACATTGCGGACATTGAGAAATTGACCCCGGGGAACAGTGCGCGGAACTAGGGTGTTCAATCTGGGGCGAAATTGAACCACCTGCACAGAATGAACCTGGCGCACGTTTTCGTAACTACGAAAACGTGCGTTACAGAAGTTGTTTAAAACAATCTGAACAGCTAAAACAACTACTTTTAGGTAGGTAAAAATTACCTACTAAGCACATGTTGTAATTTTCACCTGCCGACACTGAGTTGGCAAAGCGCAGCTAAAAGTAGTTATGTAAACGTTCTTGGGCGAACGTTCTCTGCATGGTTCATTGGTTGGGTAGCTTCTATTTCACCCCTTGTTGTATTCTATTTTCATTCAATTCTAGTGAATTTTCTGTGTGTGCCAAATCTATGCCTTTCTCAACACTTAGCCAATTTTCTCCTTAGTGAACAACAAAGTTGGCGTGGCTGCAGAGAAGCATTTCGTAGAGCTCCAACTCCCGTTAGAGCAGAAATCTCTGCATGGTGCGGTGAGCGTGGATCGAACACGCATAGAATCCGTTCTTCGACGTTAGGTCTCATTGAACTTAGCTAGTCGACATGGTGGGCTCTGAGGAAATCCTCGAGACGTTCGACAGTTTAAGTGAGCAGGAGGCTGCTTTGATGGCTCATCATGAAGGCGGAGATCTTACCGAGCGGGAGCTCAACTTTATGCTCTTGGGAGCACGAGCTCAATGGGAGATGGACCATCCGCAGACTCGTTCAGAGGAAGACGGGGCATCACAGACTTCTGGAGACGACGAGAACGCTGAAGAACCGGAAGAAGGCGGAATGCAGGAGCCACGAGGTGTTCTAGGACAAGGAGAACCGATGAGCCCTGGAGAAGGCTCGCAGCAGAAGGCGGATACAAGTCCGAAGAAGGCGGCTGGCAAAGGACGCATGAGCGGTCGAGGATCTGCAGTGAAGACTGGTGGAAGCTCGGCGGTTTCTCATCCATCGGCATCGAAAGACGGCGGAATTGCTCCTGATTACGGATACTTCATTTTTTCTCCCGACAAGATCACGGTGCCGAAGCTTCTGGAAGGACGTCATGACTTATCCGTGTGGAGGGAGTCCATTGAGCCTCAATTTGAAATCGCGCAGCTGAAGCAGTTCATCGACGGCTCGATCAAGGTTCCACGGCTGAGCGACATTTCGCAGTATACACAATTTTGCTCGGCGCAACTTCTGACCTTTATGGTGATATCGCGCTGCTGCTCTCCATCCGTGAAGATCGCCTTGAAGTCATGTCGTCTACGAGTGGATGCGGGCTACCAGGCGTGGCGCTTCATCATGGAGACCTACAAAGCAACGGACTATCTCTATATCGGCCAGCTGGAGAGGAGCTTGGCGATGCTAGAGATGGCGGAGCATGAGACGGCGACGACTTACTGCAATCGTGCGCAGATGATTCTAGCTAATCTGCGAATGGCTGGCGTGAACTATTCGATGGCCTCGTATGTGACTCATGTCCTCACAGGTCTTCCCGCGGAGTACAAGTATCTTCGACGAATGCTACAATCTCCAGAAAACTGCAAGACTCTCGACGAAAACACTTTGACGAGCAGAATTATCGCGGAGGAGTGCACGCTCAAGCTCGAAAAGCAGAAGGAATCACCTCTGCCACAGGTCAACTGGGTGTCGACGGGACAGCAGCAGCAGCAGCAGAAGCGTTGGTCTTCTTCGACAACTGGCGGTTCTACGGAGCAGAAGTCGTCGAACAAGGAGCAGCAGAAGAAAGATGGTCGACAGCAGAACAACAAACGGAGCTCGAAGAAACCTTGCTGGGTCTGCGGAGAAGTCGGTCACTTTGCGTTCCAGTGCGAACAACATGCCGACAAGAAGAACAATGCTTCCGCGCAGAAGGAGACTTCTTCGAAGACTGGAGCGCAGAAGGGACCTTCTTGTTCAATGGTGGGACCAGTTGTGGACCAGCTACAGACGACCGATTTGCTCATTTCGCTGAATGCGGAAGATGGTGAGGATTTTCAGGCGATTGCAGCAGCCGTCGAGGCCGATCCTGCAGTTGTTCTTCTCGACAGTGGCTGCTCACATCATCTGATGGGCGAAGATGCAGCCTTTGTCGAAATGCATGAAGGCGGCGACATTAAACATGTTCGCGGATTCAACGGGGCATTCCAAGACGTGTGTGGTCGCGGAACAATCGCTCTACGCGGTGAAGCTGGGAAGCAGATTCTGATTCCTGATGTGCTCTACGTGCCTGGAATCCATGCGAATCTGTTGTCTGCTGGGCAGCTGAAGGATTGTGGAGTAAAGCTGAAGGATGAAGGTGAAGAGACCCTCCTTCTCTCTTCTGATGGGACAGTCCTTGGACGCGCTCGTTATCGAGGACGAGTGCTCAGCACAGATTTCCAGGTGTGGCCGCTGCAGAAATCGGCAGAGGAGGCGATTGCTCTGCGGACCTTGGCTACGGATACACGGGCGAAGATGGTCGTATGGCATCCTCGACTTGCTCATGCGGGCGTCGAAACAATCAAGCAGACGGCGACGCATGGTGCAGCGACAGGCTTGGATATTGACAAGTCGGCCAACCCTGATCTACCGTGTGTTTCTTGTGTGGGGGGAAAGCTTATTCGGCATAGTTTCCCTCAAGAGGGGAGTGAAGAGCAGAAGGTGCTGGGAGTAGTGCACATCGATCTCTGCGGGCCCTTCCGAGTTCCTGCGAAAGATGGCAGCCGCTACTTTCTTCTGCTCAAGGATCGAAAATCTCGCTACGTCTGGATCTGCCCGATTGCGCAGAAATGCGATGCTCTGCGCGTTTTCCAGAAGTGGCTTCCGCGTGCAGAGAGGCAATGTGAGGCTTCGCTGAAGGCTCTCCGCTCCGATCGAGGTGGCGAATTTTTGGGACATAAATTCACCGAGTTCCTCGAAGAGAAGGGGATTGAGCACGACCTCACCTGCCCCTATACGCCGCAGCAGAACGGGATGGCGGAACGTGAAATGCGGACTGTCGTCGAAGCAGTTAGGACAATGCTTCTGCACATGGGAGCTCCCCACCATTGGTGGCACCTTGCAGCTCTGCAAGCTGTTTGGGTGAGGAATCGTCTGGAACATTCCTCTCTGCCATCAGGGGTAACTCCTTATGAAGTGCTCTTCGGAAAGAAGCCTGACCTTGGGATGGCTCGAGTTTGGGGGTGTATGCTGCAGTACCTCATTCCAGAGAGTCAGCGGGGGGGGGGAAGTTGGAGCCGAAAGCTCGTTGGGGTCTCCACCTGGGTGTCTCGCAGCAGAGTAAGGGGTGGTTGGTCCTCGATTTGTCGAGCAACCGATTGATCACCACGGTCGAGGCCATCTTCTACGAGACAATGTCTCTTGCAGAGTGGAAGGCGACGAAGCAGAGTCCCACCGTCGTCCGTGCTGCGCTCGACAATGTGGCATCCTTCCCGCCGGATCCTGCGGATGATGACGACGATGATGACGAAATGACGAAGGCACCAGCCTACGCCGATTCCTCGACCGCAGCTGCCTCCTGACAACCCTCCAGTGCAACTCTCGCCGTTGCCAGAGACTCCTCCTGCAGAAGACCCTTCTCCTGCAGATGACGCTCCTTCCGCGGAGCAGGTTCGCTCTGCAGAAGACATTCGCTCTGATTCTTCTTCGACAGGGGAGCAGCTGTCGACTGCCTCTTCTTCGAGGTTCTTTCTGTTGAGTTACTAAGTAAGAGTAAGCTTAGATTTTAGGTAGGGCCTAGGCTTAGTAGCCTAGGCCTAGGGGAAGTCGAGGAGGTTGTGCCAAGGTGAGAGTCGAGAATGGGAAAAGTGATGTTCACTATAGCACTAGGGTACATATAGTAAACAGAGCATGCAAAGAAGGTGCACCACCAACAGTTTATAATAACTACACTAAACTACAGCTACAGGCAGTTACATATAAATTCTAACACTCCCCCATAACTGCCTGCAGCAGGAGTTTGTGCAGAACACAACCTGCAGGGGTATACCAGCAACAGCAACAGCAGGTACGGTAACAGAGCAGGTACAGCAGCAAAGGGACAGGCGACAGCAAGAAATTCCTGCCACCCCCTTACTCTCTTCCCCCCCCAACCACAGGAGGGGCAGCAGGGAGAGTGAGGAGGCGGGCTGGCTCTGGCTGGTCACCCCCTCCATTTCCTCACCCTCCCCCTCCCCCTCCCCCCCACACTGCTGCAGGAGCAGCAGAGGGGGGAAGAGAGGAGAGGTGGAGGGACGGCTGCTGGTTGGTCTCACACCCGCCACCCCAGTGCCACTCCCCCGGCTCCCCCACACCCTCACACCCTCCCCCCCAGCGGCAGCTGCAGCAGTGGGAACGAAAGGAGGAGGAGGGGAAGGGAAGCACACCACCCATCACCCCAACACCCGCCACCCCCATACCCTCCCCCCCACGGCTGCAGGGAGACGAAGGAGGAGGGGGTGGGCGGGGAGAAAGCCGCAGAGCGGCTACAGAGGGTCGGCGCGGGTAGGTCAGGGGCGGCTGCAGTGAGTGCAGGCGCGGGGTGAGGCAGAGGCGGCTGCACCGAGTGCAGGAGCGGGGGCGGCTGCTCCAAGGGCAGGCGCCGGGTGGTGCAGGGGCGGCTGCAGCGAGTGTAGGCGCGGGTGAGGCAGGGGCACCGCCGAGTGCGCCAGGGGCGGGTACGCGGCGGCTCAGGACACCGTCGCAGGCGCCAGGGGCGGTTCCGCGGCGGCTCAGGGCACCGTCGCGCACCACGGGGCACGTGACGGGCAGTTTAGGGCACCGTCGCATGCCACGGGGCGCACGACGGGCAGGGCACCGTCGCGTGCCACGGGGCGCATGACGGGCAGGGCACCGTCGCGTGCCACGGGGCGCACGACGGGCAGGTTTAGGGCACCGTCGTGTGCCACGGGGCGCACGACGGGCAGGGCACCGTCGCATGCCACGGGGCGCACGACGGGCAGGGCACCGTCGCGTGCCACGGGGCGCGCGACGGGCAGAAAAGATGTCACTCGCCACCCGGGGGCGGGACAGGACGAAAATCGCCACGCGCCCGAGGCGCGCGACCGGAAAAACAGCAGCGGAAGCGTGAGGCGGGCCCACAGGCCAGGACGTAACTCGCTCTAATGCCATGTTGAGTTACTAAGTAAGAGTAAGCTTAGGTTTTAGGTAGGGCCTAGGCTTAGTAGCCTAGGCCTAGGGGAAGTCGAGGAGGTTGTGCCAAGGTGAGAGTCGAGAATGGGAAAAGTGATGTTCACTATAGCACTAGGGTACATATAGTAAACAGAGCATGCAAAGAAGGTGCACCACCAACAGTTTATAATAACTACACTAAACTACAGCTACAGGCAGTTACATATAAATTCTAACACTTTCCTTCGACTGAAAAATTGGTGCCATTGTCGACACTCCTTGGCGAAGAGGGGAGCAAATTGCTGATGAATGTCGTCGCCAATGAGCGTCGAGAAGTCGAACAGCCTGCAGACGAAAAATCCGCAGAAGAGCGATCCGCAGAAGAGCAATCGGCAGAAGATCAATCTGCAGACGAGCTGCCTGCAGAAGTAAATGTCGAAGAAGAAATGCCTGAGCTAGAAGAAATTGTGGCAGAAGAGCAACCTGCAGAAGAAGGACCGGCAGACGAAATTTTTCAGGTCTCTCGCTACGGTCGAAAGATTCAGAAGCCGATCCGATTCCGCGAAGCACTGACGATGTTTACGATGACTTCGCTCGACGACATGCATGAGGATGTAGTGCAGAAAGAGCTCGACTCTGCTGACGAGTGCGTCGTCGACACGGATCATCGTTGGGACATTTCGACCATGACAGTTGCAGAAGCTCTGCAAAGCTGGAAGGGTGAAGCGGTCAAAGCTGCAATGGATGCAGAGATGCAGACTCTCTACGATCAAGAGACTTGGGAGCTGGTTCCTCGTCCGCCTGGGGTTAATGTCATGAAGAATCGATGGGTTCTGACGACAAAGTACAACCCAGACGATACTGTCGACCGAGAGAAGGGTCGACTTGTCGTCAAAGGATACACGCAGACCCCTGACGAATTCGACGCTATATCTGCCCCCGTCGGAAGCTACGGAACTTCTCGGATGCATCTGTCGAACGCAGCTGACGGAAATTTGGAGTTGATGCAACTCGACATGACAAATGCATTTCTGAATGCGAAACTTGATCGTCCTCTCTTCATGGAGCAGCCCGAGTTCTACAACGACGGGACGGGTCGAGTCTGCATGCTGAAGAAAAGCCTGTATGGACTGAAGCAGAGTCCGATGTTGTGGTACGAGGCCCTCGACGAAGTGCTGGAAGATGCAGGATGGTCGAAGAGTAAGGTCGACGAAGCTTTCTACTTCCACGAGGACGAGAACCACGACATGTGCTGGGTGCTCGTCTACGTCGACGATCTGCTCGCCGCGAGCCGCAGCAAGGAACATCTGGCAGAACTGAAGGCGCTGCTCGAAAACGCCTTCAAATTGCGGGAGATCAGCCCTGTCAACAAGTACCTGGGACTTGAGCTGATCAGAGACAGGGAAGCGGGGAAGATCTGGCTGCATCAGAGAGGCTACGTCGACAGGGTGCAGAGGCGTTTTCTGCCAGAAGGACCTCCTCAGCGAGTCCCGAAGACGCCAATTTCGGTCGACGCCTTCAAGGTGCTGACATTTGATGACGAGAAGTTGCAGGCGCGCACAGAAGAAGAGTATCGGCAGAGGGTCGGCTCTCTGCAGTTTGCTGCCTGCACTACTCGCCCCGACATCTCCTTCGCCTGCAGCAAACTTGCGTCTGGTCAAACGGTTCGAAGCGACCAGCATTGGAGGGAGCTCGACCGCTGCATTGCGTACCTTGTTGGGACGCGCGATGTTGCTCTCGAGTTCGGCGGCGGAAATGGAGAGATGCATCTCGTCGGCTTCGCAGATGCAGACGATGCAGGAGACAAGCAGAATCGCAGCAGCACGGGTGGCTACATTTTCACTCTCGGTGGAGCTGCTATTTCATGGGCAAGTCAGAGGATCAGGTGCATCACTCACTCTTCTACAGAGTCGGAGTACGTCGCTGCAGTGGAGGCTGGAAAGGAGGCTCGAAAGCTTCGTTTTCTGATGGCAGAATTTCGCATACTCGACGAGACGTCACCAACGATTATACACGTCGACAATCAATCTGCGATTTCTGTGTCAGAAGGAATGGGGCTGAAGGGAAAGCTGAAACATATGGAGCGGCGCTACATGTGGTTGCAGAGCATGGTGAAACGTCGCAAGATGAAGATGCAGTACATTCCGACGACCGAGCAGCCGGCAGATTACTTGACGAAAGCACTACATTTCCCTGCGTTCAACAACTGCTTTGAGAAAGTTGGTCAAGTAAGGCTTTCGGCAAAGGGGAGCAGTGCAGAGGGTCCTCTCGACGAGGAATAGGTGCCATGACCTTATCATGGCTGGTGCGGTGGTGTGTGCGAATTGCAGACTTCTGCAATTCTTGTGTGTTTCTTTTCTGCATGTTTTCTTTCTTTCTTTCTTTCTGTTCTGCTCTGGTGTGTGGTGTAGACGGGTCAATTTTCTTCTCTGCGACGACCAAGCATGATCAGTGCAGGGGAGTGTTGAGTGTGCACTGACCCTGCAGACTGGGTCGTTGTTTTCTGCGGGGGAGGGGAGAAATCCGCCAAAGCGAATTCTGCAGAAGTCAACACGGAACTCTGCAGCAGAGTCACCTCGCAGAAGCGGAAAACAGGTTCTGCTGCAGAGGAGGGCGAATCTGCAGAGCAGATCGTGGTGCTGCAGAAGAGTGCGCATCTGCAGAAGAAAGCGCATCTGCAGAGATTTCGGAGCTGCAAAAGACCACAATCTCGAAATTCTGCAGAGGACCACAATCTCGACCGGCGAACCCTTCCGACGCGAAAACGCAATCGTTTCGGAACTTTTGCGTGGGAATTTCGGAACATTGCGGACATTGAGAAATTGACCCCGGGGAACAGTGCACGGAACTAGGGTGTTCAATCTGGGGCGAAGTTGAACCACCTGCACAGAATGAACCTGGCGCACGTTTTCGTAACTACGAAAACGTGCGTTACAGAAGTTGTTTAAAACAACCTGAACAGCTAAAACAACTAAGTACATGTTGTAATTTTCACCTGCCGACGCTGAGTTGGCAAAGCGCAGCTAAAAGTAGTTATGTAAACGTTCTTGGGCGAACGTTCTCTGCATGGTTCATTGGTTGGGTAGCTTCTATTTCACCCCTTGTTGTATTCTATTTTCATTCAATTCTAGTGAATTTTCTGTGTGTGCCAAATCTATGCCTTTTTCAACACTGCCAATTTTCTCCTTAGTGAACAACAAAGTTGGCGTGGCTGCAAAGAAGCATTTCGTAGAGCTCCAACTCCCGTTAGAGCAGAAATCTCTGCACTTTTGACGTAGTTCTGAGAAGCAGGGAGATTAATGACACGCGGTTCTAAGACGAGGGATGGATTCACAACCTACTTACGCGCTGGTTCTAAGTCGCAGGACGGAAACCTCTTTGATACACGGTTCTAAGTTGCAAAAAACAGCTTGCAGTTTCCAAAATCCGTTCTCAGGACATTCGATAAAGTGTGGTGAAGCCGTAACCTTTAGAGTGCGGTCGTAGACCACCATAGCGATCTTAATACGCTGTCAGCTGGTTACTCCCTGGACCTTTTCGTCGATGCCTTCCTATCATGCTGGTCACTTTAGTCTGTGCATCCGGCCTTTAATCTAGCCGTCCCTTTTGCCGTTTTCGCCTGGCGGTCGTCGGCTTTCACTGCCGTTTGCCAAGTTCTGGCTTTCGCCGAGTGTCGTTGCAGTTAGTTGAGCTCTCTGCGTTGATTTTCGTTGCCCTTCGCCACATTCCGCTACCGTTTGCGGACTATCAGTGCCGTTCGCCGAGTGTCTCTTCCTTTCAAAGACCTGTTGTCGTTCGCCGAGCCTTTTGCAGCGCTGCTATCGTTCGCCGAGTGTCGCAGCCTTTCGCAGCTCTGCTACCGGTCGCCGAGTGTCGTAGCCTTTCGTAGCGCTGCTATCGTTCGCCGAGTGTCGCAGCCTTTCGCAGCTCTGCTACCGGTCACCGAGTGTCGCAGCCTTTATCAGCGCTGCTACCGGTCGCCGAGTGTCGCAGCCATTCGCAGCGCTGCTCCGTTGGCCGAGTATTGGCGAAGTTTCTCCCGGCAATCGCCGACTTGCGCTGATGCGCGCCGAGTTTCTTTTCCATCTCCCATGTAGCGCCAATACCTCCGTCTTTCGCTGGCGTTCGCAAGCTTTGCTTCGATGAAAAACGCCAAGGATATACAAGGTCGGCGGAACGCAGAGCGTTGCGACAGAGCGCGACCTGAGAGCAATTGTGTGTGTGCGAGAAGTGACGCAGATCTACTCCAGCCGCAGCGGGTAAACGCGGATTGCGAGGGTAAATGGGTGATATCGGCAGCAGCAGCGCGAATTCAGAACAATGCGGATTCGAAACACCAGCAGCGCGGATTCGGAGCAATACGGATTCGAAACACCAGCAGCGCGGATTCGAAAGGGTGCGTGTGCGTGGAAGGCAATTGGGGGGTCGAGCAGTCTAGGTCGCCGCGCGACAAGTCTTAAAATCATTTATTGTCTCTTTCGAGTCCGTTTCCTCTGCTGCTTCTGGCGCGCTCTCCTCTGTGCTTGCTCCTGTGCTGTGTATTGCGAGGAGCAACGCGGATTTCAAGGATAGATGCAGAACGTGCGGAGAAACACGAACTGCACGGAGAACGAGGAGGGTCAGACGAACGACGTCAGAGCAGCAGCAGCAGCAGCAGCAGCAACAAGGATACAGGGGGGAGATAGCGGGAGGTGGAAGAGGGACTTTGTTACATGGCATGTGGTAACATGGTACGTGCCAGAATATGCACGCAGGGGGGCAGTTTAGTGAGTCCTAGAGCGTCGCCGCGCAGAGGCAAGAGTCGTGTCTCTTGCCCTTGCCTCAACGTCTCGCATCTTGCTGTTTCTAACCCTCCCTTGTTGCATCGTAGTGTGTGGCCGTCTTTCTCCCCATGCGTGTGTGTGCCTCACAGCTTGCGAGACGGACGGAAATGGCAGCGAGTGGGCAGGAAATGGGCCCCCTGCCGTTGCAGGCGCGCACGAGAGACAATCCTTTCAGTGAGGAGAAGAGAAAGCATGGCGCACGAGCAACACGGCAGTATCATAACATGGTACGTGTCAGAGGGGGCGTGAAGTGAGTCAACAGAGGCAACAGACGCCGCGCACAGGCAACAGTTATGCCTCCAGAGCATTTGTTGGAAGACACAGCCGTCATCGCAGCCGCCAAATTTTTCGTTGCGCACGAACCGAGCTGAAGTTGCTCTGGTAGGCGTATTTGAAAATGGGCCACTCGAATATGTAACAGCATTCAGGTCGTTCAATGCCTTTCGCTACGCCTATAGGGATCCACGTGCTTCCTTAGCATTTGTCGTCAGGCACAACCGTCATCGCAAGCGCCGAACTTTTCAGTGCACATGAACCGAACAGAAATTGCTCTGGTAGGCAAATTTGAGCATGGGCCACCCGAATATGCAACAACATTAAGGTCGTTTGGTGCTTTTCCTACGCCTATAGGGATCTACACGCTTCTTTAGCATTTGTCGGCAGGCACAGCCGTCATCGCAGGCGCCGAACTTTTCGATGCGCACGAACCGAGCTGAAATTGCTCTAATAGGCGTCTTTGAGCATGGGCCATCCGAATATGCAACAACACTCGGGTCGTTCGATGCTTTTCCTTACGCCTATAGGGATCCACGCGCTTCCTTAGCATTTGTCGGCAAGCACAGCCGTCATCGGAGGCGCCGAACTTTTCAGTGCGTACAAACCGAGCTGAAATTGCTCTGGTAGGCGTATTTGAGCATGGGCCACCCAAATATGCAGCAACACTCAGGTTGTTCGATGCTTTTCCCTACGCCTATAGGGCTCCACGCGCATACTTAGCATTTGTCGGCAAGCACAGCCGTCATCGCAGGCGCCGAACTTTTCGGTGCACACGAACCGAGCTGAACTTGCTCAGGTGTATGTATTTGAGCATGGGCCACCCGAATATGCAACAACACTCAGGTCGTTCGATGCTTCCCCCTACGCCTATAGGGATCAACGCGCTTCCTTAGCATTTGTCGGCAGGCACAGCCGTCATCGCAGCCGCCGAACTTTTTGGTGCGCACGAACCGAGCTGAATTTGCTCAGGTGTTCGTATTTGAGCATGGGCAACCCAAATATGCGGCAACACTCAGGTCGTTCGATACATTTCCCTACGCCTATAGGGATCCAAGCACTTCCTTAGCATTTGTCGACACGCACAGCCGTCATCGCAGGGGCCGAACTTTTCGGTGCGCACGAACCGAGCTGAATTTGCTCAGGTCTATGCATTTGAGCATGGCCCACCCAAATATGGAACAACACTCATGTAATTAGATGCTTTTCCCTACGCCTATAGGGATCCTCGCGCTTTCTTAGCATTTGTCCGCAGGCACAGCCGTCATCGCAGGCGCCAAACTTTTCGGTGCGCACGAACCGAGCTAAAGTTGCTCTGGTGGGTGTATTTGAGCATGAGCCACCTGAATATGCAACAACATTCAGGTCGTTCGATGCTTTTCCCTACGCCTATAGGGATCCACACGCTTCCTTAGCATTTGTCGGCAGGCACAGCCGTTATCGCAGCCGCCGAACTTTTCGGTGTGCACGAAACGAGATGAAGATGCTCTTGTAGGCGCATTTGCGCATGGGCCACCCGAAACCGAGCTGAAGTTGCTCTGTAGGCGTATTTGAATATGGGCCACCCGAATATGCAACAACATTCAGCTCGTTCGATGCTTTTCCCTACGCTTATAGAGATCCACGCGCTTCCTTAGCATTTTTCGGCAGGCACAGCCATCATCGCAGCCACCGAACTTTTGGTTGTGCACGAACCGAGCTGAAGTTGCTCTGGTAGGCGTATTTGAACATGGGCCACCCGAATATGCAACAATATTCAAGTCCTTCGATGCTTTTCCCTACGCCTATAGGGATCCACGCGCTTCCTTAGAATTTGTCGGCATGCACAGCCGTCATCGGAGGCGCCGTACTTTTCGGTGCGCACGAACCGAGCCGAAGTTGCTTTGGTAGGCGTATCTGAACATGGGCCACCCGAATGTGCAACAACAGTTAGGTCTTCCGATGCCTTCCCCTACGCCTATAGGGATCTACGCGCTTCCTTAGAATTTGTCGGAAGACATAGCCGTCATCGCAGACGCCGAACTTTTCGGTGCGCACGAACCGAGCTGAAGTTGCTCTAGTAGGCATATCTGAACATGGGCCACCCGAATATGCAACAACATTCAGGTCGTTCGATGCTTTTCCCTACGCCTATAGGGATCCACACGATTCATTAGAATTTGTCGGCAGACACAACCGTCATCCCAGCCGTCGAACTTTTCGGTGCGCACGAACCGAGCTGAAGTTGCTCTGGTAGGCGTATCTGAATATGGGCCACCCGAACGTGCAACAACATTCAGGTCGTTTGATGCTTTTCCTTACGCCTATAGGGATCCACGTGCTCTATTAGAATTTGTCGGCAGACACAGTCGTCATTGCAGCCGCCGAACTTTTCGTTGCGCACGAATCGAGCTGAAGTTGCTCTGGTAGGCATATCTGAACATGGGCCACCCGAACGTGTAACAACATTCTAGTCATTCGATGCTTTTCCCTACGCCTATAGGGATCCACGCGCTTCATTAGAATTTGTCGGCAGATACAGCCGTCATCGCAGGCGCCGATTTTTTCGGTGCGCACGAACCGAACTGAAGTTGCTCAGGTAGGCGTATCTAAACATGGGCCACCCTAACGTGCAACAACATTCAGGTCGTTCGATGCTTTTACCATTACCATTACCAGTACCATTACCATTACCATTACAATTACAAATACCATTACCTCTACCATTACCATTATCATTTCCATTACCACTATCATTACGATTACCATTTATGTTACCATTACCAGTACCATTACCATTACAACTACCATTACCATTTCCACCATTACCACTACCATTATCATTACCATTACCATTACAATCACCATTACCACAACCACTACCATTGCCATTATCATTACCATTACCACTACCATTACCATTACAGCTACCATTACATTTACCACTACCATTACCATTAGCACTGCCATTACTATTACTGTTACCATTACCACTACCATTATCACTATCATTACAATTACTACTACCATGACTATTATCATTTCCATTACCACTACCATTACCATTACCATTACAACTACAATTACCATTAACATTACCATTACTACTTCCATTTCCATTACCAATACAATTACCATTACCACTGCCGTTACCACTACCATTACCAACTCTATTACTATTACCATTACCATTACCATTGCCATTACAACTACCATTACCATTATCATTACCATTACCACTGCCATTACCATTACCATTACCACTACCACTACCATTATCACTATCATTACCATTACCATTACTAGTACAATTACCCTTACCACTACTATTACCAAAACCAATACCATTACTATTACCATTATCACTACCATTACAATTACCATTCCCATAACCACTATCATTACCATTTCCATTATCATAAGCATTACCACTACCATTACTATTACAATTACTGTAAGCACTACCAGTACCACTACCATCACTATTACCGTTACCATTACCATTACCATTAACATTACCATTACCATTACCATTACCATTACCATCACCACTACCATTACCATTACCATTGCAACTGCCATTACCATTACCATTACCATTACCATTACTATTACCATAACAAATACCATCACCATTACCATTACCACTACCATTACCATTACCAATACCATTACTATTACCACTACCAAACTAAGCCAAAAAGGCTCTAAGGTGTATTAGAACATGAGCCACTCGAATATGCAAAAACATTCAGATTGTTGCATGATTTTCCCTACGCCTATAGTGATTCATACGGTTTCTAAGCATTTGTCGGCAAAAACTCCCGAAATCATAGGCACCGAACATTTGTTAGCGCAAGAACCGAGCCGAAAAGGCTCAAATAGGTGTATTTAAATATGAGCCACTCGAATATGCAATAATATTGAGGTGTTGAATGCTTTTCCTTACGCCTGTAGAGATTCATGCGCTTTCTAAGCATTTGTCGGCCAAAACAGCCGAAATTTTAGGCGCCGAACTTCATATTGCGCACAAACCAATCCCAAAAGGCTCTAATCGGTGTATTTGAGCATGAGACACTCAAATATTCAATAACATTCAGGTTGTTGAATGCTTTTCCCTACGCCTATAGGGATCCATGTGCTTTCTGAGCATTTGCCGGCATTAACGGCCTAAATCATAGGCGCCAAACTTCTGATTGCGCACGAACCAATCCCAAAAGGCTCTGATAGGTGTATTTGAACATGAGCCGTTTGAAGATTCAACAACATTCAGGTCGTTCGATGCTCTTCCTTACGTCTATAGGGATCTACACGCTTCCTTAGCATTTGTCGGCAGACACAACCGTCATCGCAGCCGCCGAAATTTTCGGTGCGCACGAACCGAGCTGACGTTGCTCTGGTAGGCGTATCTGAACATGAACCACCCGAATGTGCAACAACACTCAGGCTGTTCGATGCTTTTCCCTACGCCTACAGGGATCCACGCGCTTCCTTAGCATTTGTCGGCAGACACAGCCGTCATCGCAGCCGCCGAACTTTCTGATGTGCACGAACCGAGCTGACATTGCTCTGGTAGACATATCTGAACATGGGCCACGCAAATGTGCAACAACATTCAGGGCGTTCGATGCTTCTCCCTACGCATGCAGGGATCCACGCGCTTTCCTAGTATTTGTCGGCAGACACAGCCGTCTTCACAGCCGCCGAACTTCCGATGCGCACGAACCGAGCTGACGTTGCTCTCGTAGGCATATCAGAACATGGGCCACCCGAATGTGCAACAACATTCAGGTCGTTCGATGCTTCTCCCTATCCCTAGAGGGATCCACACGCTTTATTAGCATTTGTCGGCAGACACAGCCGTCATCGCAGCCGCCAAACTTTTCGGTGCGCACGAACCGAGCTGAAGTTGCTCTGATAGGCGTATTTGAACATGTGCCACTCGAATACGCAACAACATTCAGGTCGTTCGATGCTTTTCCCTGCGCGTATAGGGATCCAAGTGCTTCCTTAGCATTTGTCGGCAGGCACAGCTATCCCAGGCGCCGAACTTTTCGGTGCGCACGAAACGAGCTGAAGTTTCTCTGGTAGGCGTATTTGAACATGGGCCACCCAAATACGTAACAAGATTCAGGTCGTTCGATGCTTTTCCCTACGCCTATAGGGATCCACGCGCTTCCTTAGCATTTGTCGACAGGCACAGCCATCATCGCAGGCGCCAATGTTTTCGGTGTTATGTGATGCTGTCATTTGCATTCACGTCTGTCTGCCTCCCATCTTATGTTCGTGCGTTGCATGCGTGGTGTGAGCGTGTGCAAGAATTTGTATATGGCGTGGTTTGAATATTCTGAGTGTGTATGAATGTTATTTGGCTTCAGCAAATATCTGAAGTGACTCCTCTGCTGGAGAGCATTCCGATGAACCAAGGATCGCTTCAATCGGAGCACGAACAAGAAAGAATGATTGAAGTTCGTATGCTTCTTACAATTGGTTACAACAACTTTGGAAATTTGTGGGGTGACTCCATAAGGGGTATAGACCATTGGGGGTTGGGAAATTCGTCACTCCTATTGTGGTTGATGCCAAATGGTTGGGAGAAGCCAAACCAGGTTGGCAAGTGTGGCCAAGTTGGGTGAGGTGGATGGCATGGGTTAGGAAAGTGACAAAGGTCAAAGTTGGGGTGCCTATAGGGAGGGGAATGGTGTGACTATGGGGTTTCCTTGGTTGGGGACTCCTTGGGTTTCCCTCTCGTCCTCCTCTTCCCTCCCACCTGGTTTATTGCTACTCTAACTTTCTTGTGTGGAACTTGTGAGTAGATTGTGAACTCTAAACCCTAAGCATCTGTGGCAGCATACCCCCTAGTGCGCAGAAATTCATAACTCAAGAAATACACCACCTTTGCGTGCGATTTAAATTGCGAATTGTAGCCACGGTCTAGGGCTACAACATATATGAGTTTGGTGAAGTCGAAGATTCTGGCCAGAGCTATAGACCAACGATTATGTGATATTTCGGCCACTAAACGTTCTAGGCTCCGTCCTTAGTCTCTAACATTCAGTGCGCACAAACGGAGCTGAAGTTGCTCTAATAGGCGTATTTTAACATGGGCCACCCGAATATGCAACAACATTCAGGTCGTTAGATGCTTTTCCGTACGCCTATAGGGAGCCACGCGCGCCGTCATCGAAGGCGCCGAACTTTACGGTGCGCACGAACCGAGCTGAAGTTGCTCTAATAGGCGTATTTGAACATGGGCCACCCGAATATGCAACAACATTCAAGTCGTTCGATGCTTTTCCCTACGCCTATAGGGAACCACGCACTTCCTTAGCATTTGTCGGCAGACACAGCCGTCATCGCAGGCGCCAAACTTTCAGTGCGCACGAACCGAGCTGAAGATGCTCTGGTAGGCGTGTTTGAACATGGGCCACCTGAATACGCAAAAACATTCATGTCGTTCGATGCTTTTTCCTACGCCTATAGCGATCCACGCGCTTCCTTAGCATTTCGGTCATGACCCGGCGGAAGAAAAACGCTCGAAACGAGCGCTTCCAGCCCCAAAACGCGGAAGGATCCGCACATGTGCAGAAAGTGCAGAGGCGCTCTTCATTGGCGAGCTGACCGATGACGCTCACAACCCTCCCACGCCCTTGCTGGCTTGGCAATAGGCCCAGAGAAGCGCAGCCACGTGACCCGGCGGAAGTAAAACGCTCGGAACGAGCGCTTTCAACCCCAAAACGCGGAAGGATCCGCACATGTGAAGGATATGTAGCGGGCGCTCTTCATTCGCGAGCGCCGATGACCGATCACGCTCGCAACCCTCCCACGCCCTTGCTGGCCTGGCAATAGGCCCAGACAAGCGCAGCCACATGACCCGGCGGAAGTAAAACGCTCGGAACGAGCGCTTCCAGCCCCAAAATGCGGACGGATCCGCACATGTGCAGGAAGTGCAGCGGACGCTCTTCGTTCGCGAGCGCCGATTACCGATGACGCTCGCAACCCTCCCACGCCCTTGCTCGCTTGGCAATAGGCCCAGACAAGCGCAACCACGTGACCCGGCGGAAGAAAAACGCTCGGAACGAGTGCTTCCAGCCCCAAAACGCGGACGGATCCGCACATGCGCAGGAAGTGCAGCGGGCGCTCTTCATTCGCGAGCGCCGATGACCGATGACGCTTGCAACCCTCCCACCCCCTTGCTGGCTTGATAATAGGCCCAGACAAGCGCAGTCACGTGACCCGGCGGTAGGAAAACGCTCAGAACGAGCGCTTCCAGCCCCAAAACGCGGACGGATCCGCACATGTGCAGGAAGTGCAGCGGGCGCTCTTCATTCGCGAGCGCCGATGACCGATAACGCTCGCAACCCTCCCACGCTTTGATGGCTTGGTAATAGGCCCAGACAAGCGCAGCCACGTGACCCGGTGGAAGAAAAACGCTCAGAACGAGCGCTTCCAGCCCCAAAACGCGGAAGGATCCGCACATGTGCAGGAAGTGCAGCGGGCGCTCTTCATTCGCGAGCGCCGATGACCGATGACGCTCGCAACCCTCCCACGCCCTTGCTGGCTTGGCAATAGGCCCAGACAAGCACAGCCACGTGACCCGACGGAAGTAAAACGCTCGGAACGAGCGCTTCCAGCCCCAAAACGTGGACGGATCCTCACATGTGCAGGAAGTACAGAGGGCGCTCTTCATTCGCGAGTGCCGATGACCGATGACGCTCGCAACCCTCCCACGCCCTTGCTCGCTTGGCAATAGGCCCAGACAAGTGCAGCCACGTGACTCGGCGGAAGTAAAATGCTCGGAATGAGCGCTTCCAGCCCCAAAACGCGGACGGATCCGCACATGCGCAGGAAGTGCAGCGGGCGCTCTTCATTCGCGAGCGCCGATGACCGATGACGCTTGCAACCCTCCCACCCCCTTGCTGGCTTGATAATAGGCCCAGACAAGCGCAGTCACGTGACCCGGCGGTAGGAAAACGCTCAGAACGAGCGCTTCCAGCCCCAAAACGCGGACGGATCCGCACATGTGCAGGAAGTGCAGCGGGCGCTCTTCATTCGCGAGCGCCGATGACCGATAACGCTCGCAACCCTCCCACGCTTTGATGGCTTGGTAATAGGCCCAGACAAGCGCAGCCACGTGACCCGGTGGAAGAAAAACGCTCAGAACGAGCGCTTCCAGCCCCAAAACGCGGAAGGATCCGCACATGTGCAGGAAGTGCAGCGGGCGCTCTTCATTCGCGAGCGCCGATGACCGATGACGCTCGCAACCCTCCCACGCCCTTGCTGGCTTGGCAATAGGCCCAGACAAGCACAGCCACGTGACCCGACGGAAGTAAAACGCTCGGAACGAGCGCTTCCAGCCCCAAAACGTGGACGGATCCTCACATGTGCAGGAAGTACAGAGGGCGCTCTTCATTCGCGAGTGCCGATGACCGATGACGCTCGCAACCCTCCCACGCCCTTGCTCGCTTGGCAATAGGCCCAGACAAGTGCAGCCACGTGACTCGGCGGAAGTAAAATGCTCGGAATGAGCGCTTCCAGCCCCAAAACGCGGACGGATCCGCACATGCGCAGGAAGTGCAGCGGGCGCTCTTACTTCGCGAGCGCCGATGACCAATGACGCTCGCAACCCTCCCACGCCTTGCTGGCTTGGCAATAGGCCCAGACAAGCGCAGCCGCATGACCCGGCGGAAGAAAAACGCTCGTAACGAGCGCTTCCAGCACCAAAACGCGGAAGGATCCGCACATGTGCAGGAAGTGCAGCGGGCGCTCTTCATTCGCGAGCGCCGATGACTGATGACGCTCGCAACCCTCCCACGCCCTTGCCGGCTTGGCAATAGGCCCAGACAAGCGCAGCCACATGACGCGGTGGATGAAAAACGCTCGGAACGAGCGCTTCCAGCCCCAAAACGCGGACGGATCAGCACATGTGCAGGAAGTGCAGCGGGCGCTCTTCATTCGCGAGAGCCGATAACCGATGACGCTCGCAACCATCCCACCCCCTTGCTGGCTTGGCAATACACCCAGACAAGCGCAGCCACGTGACCCGGCGGAAGAAAAACGCTCGAAACGAGCGCTTCCAGCCCCAAAACGCGGAAGGATCCACACATTTGCAAGAAGTGCAGAGGCGCTCTTCATTCGCGAGCGGCGATGACCGATGACGGTCGCAACCCTCCCACGCCCTTGCTGGCTTGGGAATAGGCCCAGACAAGCGCAGCCACGTGACCCGGCGGAAGAAAAACGCTCGGAACGAGCGCTTCCAGCCCCAAAACGCGGAAGGATCCGCACATGTGCAGGAAGTGCAGAGGCGCTCTTCATTCGCGAGCACCGATGACCGATGACGCTCACAACCCTCCCACGCCCTTGCTGGCTTGGCAATAGGCCCTGAGAAGCGCAGCCACGTGACCCGGCGTAAGTAAAACGCTCGGAACGAGCGCTTTCAGCACCAAAACGCGGAAGGATCCGCACATGTGCAGGAAGTGCAGCGGGCGCTCTTCATTCGCGAGCGCCAATGACCGATCATGCTCGCAACCCTCCCACGCCCTTGCTGGCTTGGTAATAGGCCCAGACAAGCGCAGCCACGTGACCCGGAGGAAGTAAAATGCTCGGAACGAGCGCTTCCAGCCCCAAAACGCGGACGGATCTGCACACGTGCAGGAAGTGCAGCGGACGCTCTTCATTCGCGAGCGCCGATGACCGATGACGCTCGCAACCCTCCAACGCCCTTGCTCGCTTGGCAATAGGCCGAGACAAGCGCAGCCACGTGACCCGGCGGAAGTAAAACACTCGGAACGAGCGCTTCCAGCCCCAAAACGCGGACGGGTCCGCACATGCGCAGGAAGTGCAGAGGGCGCTCTTCATTCGCGAGCGCCGATGACCGATGACGCTTGCAACCCTCCCACGCCCTTGCTGGCTTGGCAATAGGCCCAGCCAAGCGCAGCCATGTGACCCAGCGGAAGAAAAACGCTCGGAACGAGCGCTTCGAGCCGCAAAATGCGGACGTGTCCGCACATGTGCAGGAAGTGCACTAGGCGCTCTTCATTCGCGAGCGCCGATGACCGATGACGCTCGCAACCCTCCCACGCCCTTGCTGGCTTGGCAATAGGCCCAGACAAGCGCAGCCACGTGACCCGGCGGAAGAAAAACGCTCGGAACGAGCGCATCCAGTCCCAAAACGCTGAAGGATCTGCACGTGTGCAGGAAGTGCAGCGGGCGCTCTTCATTCGCGAGCGCCGATGACCGATGACGCTCGCAACCCTCCAACGCCCTTGCTGGCTTGGCAATAGGCCCAGACAAGCGCAGCCACGTGACCCGGCGGAAGAAAAACGCTCGGAACGAGCGCTTCCAGACCCAAAACTCGGAAGGATCCGCACATGTGAAGGATGTGCAGCGGGCGCTCTTCATTCGCGAGCGCCGATGACCGATGACGCTCGCAACCCTCCAACGCCCTTGCTCGCTTGGCAATAGGGCCAAACAAGCGCAGCCACGTGACCCGGCGGAAGTAAAACACTCGGAACGAGCGCTTCCAGCCCCAAAACGCGGACGGGTCCGCACATGCGCAGGAAGTGCAGAGGGCGCTCTTCATTCGCGAGCGTCGATGACCGATGACGCTCGCAACCCACCCACGCCCTTACTGGCTTGGCAATAGGCCCAGACAAGCGTAGCCATGTGACCCAGCGGAAGAAAAACGCTCCGAACAAGCGCTTCGAGCCCCAAAACGCGGACGGATCCGCACATGTGCAGGAAGTGCAGCGGGCACTCTTCATTTGCGAGCGCCGATGACCGATGACGCTCGCAACCCTCCAACGCCCTTGCTCGCTTGGCAATAGGCCCAGACAAGCGTAGCCACGTGACCCGGCGGAAGTAAAACACTCGGAACGAGCGCTTCCAGCCCCAAAACGCGGACGGGTCCGCACATGCGCAGGAAGTGCAGAGGGCGCTCTTCATTCGCGAGCGCCGATGACCGATGACGCTCGCAACCCTCCCACGCCCTTGCTGGCTTGGCAATAGGCCCAGCCAAGCGCAGCCATATGACCCAGCGGAAGAAAAACGCTCGGAACGAGCGCTTCGAGCCCCAAAACGCGGACGTGTCCGCATATGTGCAGGAAGTGCACCAGGCGCTCTTCATTCGCGAGCGCCGATGACCGATGACGCTCGCAACCCCTTGCTGGCTTGGCAATAGGCCCAGACAAGCACAGCCCCGTGACCCGGCGGAAGAAAAACGCTCCGAACGAGCGCTTCCAGTCCCAAAACGCTGAAGGATTTGCACATGTGCAGGAAGTGCAGCGGGCGCTCTTCATTTGCGAGCGCCGATGACCGATGACGCTCGCAACCCTCCCACGCCCTTGCTGGCTTGGCAATAGGCCCAGACAAGCGCAGCCACGTGACCCGGCGGAAGAAAAACGTTCGGAACGAGCGCTTCCAGACCCAAAACGCGGAAGGATCCGCACATGCGCAGGAAGTGCAGCGGGCGCTCTTCATTCGCGAGCGCCGATGACCGATGACGCTCGCAACCCTCCAACGCCCTTGCTCGCTTGGCAATAGGCCCAGACAAGCGCAGCCACGTGACCCGGCGGAAATAAAACACTCGGAACGAGCGCTTCCAGCCCCAAAACGCGGACGGGTCCGCACATGCGCAGGAAGTGCAGAGGGCGCTCTTCACTCGCGAGTGTCGATGACCGATGACGCTCGCAACCCTCCCACGCCCTTACTGGCTTGGCAATAGGCTCAGACAAGCGTAGCCATGTGACCCAGCGGAAGAATAACGCTCCGAACGAGCGCTTCGAGCCCCAAAACGCGGACGGATCCGCACATGTGCAGGAAGTGCAGCGGGCGCTCTTCATTTGCGATCGCCGATGACCGATGACGCTCGCAACCCTCCCACGCCCTTGCTGGCTTGGCAATAGGCCCAGACAAGCGCAGCCACGTGACCCGGCGGAAGAAAAACGCTCAGAACGAGCGCTTCCAGCCCCAAAACGCTGAAGGATTTGCACATGTGCAGGAAGTGCAGCGGGCGCTCTTCATTCGCGAGCGCCGATGACCGATGACACTCGCAACCCTCCCACGCCCTTGCCGGCTTGGCAATAGGCCCAGAAAAGCGCAGCCACGTGACCCGGCGGAAGAAAAACGCTTGGAACGAGCGCTTCCAGTCCCAAAACGCTGAAGGATTTTCACATGTGCAGGAAGTGCAGCGGGCGCTCTTCATTCGCGAGCGCCGATGACCGATGATGCTCGCAACCCTCCCACGCCCTTGCTGGCTTGGTAATAGGCCCAGACAAGCGCAGCCACGTAACCCGGCGGAAGAAAAACGCTCGGAACGAGCGCTTGCACTCCCTAAACGCTGAAGGATCCGCACATGTGCCGGAAGTGCAGCGGACGCTCTTTATCCGCGAGCGCATGATGCTCGCAACCCTCCCACGCCCTTGTTGTCTAGAGCGTTTTGGGGCAACATGCCCTTTTTCTTCAATCGTGTCATGTGGCTGCGCTTGTCTGGGCCTATTACCAAGCCAGCAAGGGCGTGGGAGGGTTGCGAGCGTCATCGGTCATCGGCGCTCGCGAATGAAGAGCGCACGCTGCACTTCCTGCACATGTGCGGATCCTTCCGCGTTTTTGGGCCGGAAGCGCTCGTTCCGAGCGTTTTTCTTCCGCCGGGTCACGTGGCTGCGCTTGTCTAGGCCTATTGCCAAGCCAGCAAGGGCGTGGGAGGGTTGCGAGCGTCTTCGGTCATCGGCGCTCGCGAATGAAGAGCGCCCGCCGCACTTCCTGCAATTGTGCGGATCCTTCCGCGTTTTGGGGCTGGAAGCGCTCGTTCCGAGCGTTTTTCTTCCGCCGGGTGACGTGGATGCGCTTGTCTGGGCCTATTACCAAGCCAGGAAGGGCGTGGGAGGGTTGCGAGCGTCATCGGTCATCGGCGCTCGCGAATGAAGAGCGCCCGCTGCACTTCCTGTACATGTGCGGATCCTTCCGCGTTTTGGGGCTGGAAGCTCTCGTTCCGAGCGTTTTTCTTCCTCCGGGTCACGTGGCTGCGCTTTTCTGGGCCTATTCCCAAGCCAGCAAGGGCGTGGGCAGGTTGCGAGCATCATGCGCTTGCGAATGAAGAGCGTCTGCTGCACTTCCGACACATGTGCGGATCCTTCCACGTTTTGGGGGTGGAAGCGCTCGTTCCGAGCGTTTTTCTTCCGCCGGGTTACGTGGCTGCGCTTGTCCGGGCCTATTACCAAGCCAGCAAGGGCGTGGGAGGGTTGCGAGCATCATCGGTCATCGATACCATTCCACACCCCCCTACCAGGTTTTAACCTTTTGGATATATGTATTTTGGCAGATACATGCATTTCAGTTGTACATGGTACCTGTACTACAGGCGCGCATACCGACCAAACAGACCAGCGCATTACTTATGTTTGTAGCAATGCAGTTTGTACAATTTTCTTGCCAGTCCACTAGATCAGGCCTTCTACTTCAACAACACTAGGTTCTAACCTTTCCGATCCACATATTTTAGGATATTTCTGAGTTCTAGCTCCGCCTTGTAGCTACACACATGCGTGCATGTTGACTGAACCGACGAACACATTATTTTCTTTGTAGAAATAAAGTGAATAATATTTATTTTCCACTTCCTTTGCTTATACTATTTCCCACCCCCCTACCAGGTTTTAACCTTTTGGATCTATGTAATGTGGCTGATACAAGCATTCCAGTCGTACATGGTACTTGTACTACAGGCGCGCATACCGAACAAACAGACCAGCGCATTACTTATGTCTGTAGAGATGCAGTTAGTACCATTTTCTTGCCAATTTATTAGTTTAGATTAGGCCTTCTACTTCAACAACAATAGGTGTTAACCTTTCTGATCCAGATATTTTGAGAGATTTCAGAGTTTCAGCTCCGCCTTGTACCTGCACACAAGCGTGCATACTGACCGGACTGACCAACGGATTATTTTCTCTGTAGGCATACAATGATTTCCTTCAACTTATACCGTTACCCACCCCCCTATCAGGTTTTAACCTTTTGGGTCTATGTAATTTGGCAGATACATGCATTCCAGTCGTACATGGTACCTGCACTACATGCGTGCATACCGACCAAACAGACCAGCGCATTACTTATGTCTGTAGAGATGCAGTTAGTACCATTTTCTTGCCAGTTTAATAGATTAGGCCTTCTACTTCAACAACACTAGGTTCTAACCTTTCTGATCCACATATTCTGAGAGATTTTAGAGTTTCAACTCCGCCTTGTACCTGCACACAAGCGTGCATACTGACCGAACCGGCCAACGCATTATTTTCTCTGTAGGCAAACCGTGATTACCATATATTTTCCCAATTCCTTTAACTGATACTATTCCCCACCCCCCTACCAGGTTTTAACCTTTTGGATCTATGTAATTTGGCAGATACAGGCATTCCAGTCGTACATGGTACCTGCACTACAGGCGCGCATACCGACCAAACATACCAGCGCTTTACTTATGTTTGTAAGTATGCAGTTAGTACAATTTTCTTGCCAATCCATTAGACTAGTCCTTCTACTTCAACAACACAAGGTTCTAACCTTTCCGATCCACATATTTTGAGAGATTTCAGAGTTTCAGCTCCGCCTTGTACCTCCACACAAGAGTGCATATTGACCGAATCGACCAACGCATTATTTTCTCTGTAGGCATACAGTGATTACCATATGTTTTCCCAATTCCTTTAACTTTACTATTTCCCACCCCCCTACCAGGTTTTAACCTTTTGGATCTATGTAATTTGGCAGATACATGCATTCCAGTCGTACATGGTACCTGCACTACAGGCGCGCATACCGACACAAGCGCATTACTTATGTCGGTAGAGATGCAGTTAGTACCATTTTCTTGCCAGTTTATTAGATTAGGACTTCTACTTCAACAACATTAGGTTCTAACCTTTCCGATCCACATAGTTTGAGAGATTTCAGAGTTTCAGCTCCGCCTTGTACCTGCACACAAGCGTGCATATTGACCGAACCGACCAACGCATTATTTTCTCTGTAGGCAAACAGTGATTATCACATGTTTTCCCAATTCCTTTAACTGATACTATTCCCCACCCCCCTACCAGGTTTTAACCTTTTGGATCTATGTAATTTGGCAAATACAGGCATTCCAGTCGTACATGGTACCTGCACTACAGGCGCGCATACCGACCAAACATACCAGCGCTTTACTTATGTCTGTAAAGATGCAGTTAGTACAATTTTCTTGCCGGTCCATTAAATTAGGCCTTTCTGATCCACATATTTTGAGAGATTTCAGAGTTTCAGCTCAGCCTTGTACCTGCACACAAGCATCCATACTGACCGAACCGACCAACGCATGATTTTCTCAGTAGGCAAACAATGATTACCATATGGTTTCCCAATTCCTTTAACTGATAATATTCCCCACCCCCCTACCAGGTTTTAACCTTCTGGATCTATGTAATTTGGCAGATACATGCATTCCAGTCGTACATGGTACCTACACTACAGGTGCGCATACCGACCAAATAGACCAGAGCATTACTTATGTCTGTAGAGATGCAGTTAGTACCATTTTCTTGCCAGCCCATTAGATTAGGCCTTCTACTTCAACAACACTAGGTTCTAACCTTTCTGATCCACATAATTTGAGAAATTTCAGAGTTTCAGCTCCGCCTTGTACCTGCACACAAGCGTACATACTGTCCGAATCGACCAACGCATTATTTTCTCTGTAGGCATACAGTAATTACCATATGTTTTCTCAATTCCTTCAACTTATACTATTCCCCACCCCCCTACCAGGTTTTAACCTTTTGGATCTATGTAATTTGGCAGATACAGGCATTCTAGACGTACATGGCACCTGCACTACAGGCGCGCATACCGACCAAATAGACCAGAGCATTACTTATGTCTCTAGAGATGCAGCGGGTGCTCGCGAATGAAGAGCGCCCGCTGCACTTCCTGCACATGTGCGGATCCTTCCGCGTTTTGGGGCTGGAAGCGCTCGTTACAAGCGTTTTTCTTCCGCCGGGTCACATGGCTGCGCTTTTCTGGGCCTATTACCAAGCCAGCAAGGGCGTGGGGGGGTTGCAAGCATCATCGGTCATCGGCGCTTGCGAATGAAGAGCGCCCCCTGCACTTCCTGCACATGTGCGGATCCTTCCGCGTTTTGGGGTTGGAAGTGCTCGTTCCGAGCGTTTTTCTTCCGTCGGGTTACGTGGCTGCGCTTCTCTGGGCCTATTACCAAGCCAGCAAGGGCATGAGAGGGTTGCAAGCATCATCGGTCATCGGTGCTCGCGAATGAAGAGCGCCCGCTGCACTTCCTGCACATGTGCGGATCCTTCCGCGTTTTGGGGCTGGAAGCGCTCGTTCCGAGCGGTTTTCTTCCGCCGGGTCACATGGCTGCGCTTGTCTCGGCCTATTGCCAAGCCAGCAAGGGCGTGGGAGGGTTGCGAGCATCATCGGTCATCGGCGCTCGCGAATGAAGAGCGCCCGCTGCACTTCCTGCACATGTGCGGATCCTTCCGCGTTTTGGGGTTAGAAGCGCTCATTTCGAGCGGTTTTCTTCCGCCGGATCATGTGGCTGCACTTGTCTGGGCCAACTACCAAGCCAGCAAGGGCGTGGGAGGGTTGCGAGCATCATCGGTTATCGACGCTCGCGAATGAAGAGCGCCCGCTGCACTGCCTTCACATGTGCGGATCCTTCCGCGTTTTGGGGCTGAAAGCGCTCGTTCCGACTGTTTTTCTTCCACCGGGTTACGTGGCTGCGCTTGTCTCGGCCTATTACCAAGCCAGCAAGGGCGTGGGAGGGTTGCGAGCATCATCGGTCATAGGCCCTCGCGAATGAAGAGCGCCCGCTGCACTTCCTGCACATGTGCGGATCCTTCCGCGTTTTGGGGTTAGAAGCGCTCATTTCGAGCGGTTTTCGTCCGCCGGGTCATGTGGCTGCACTTGTCTGGGCCAACTACCAAGCCAGCAAGGGCGTGGGAGGGTTGCGAGCATCATCGGTCATCGACGCTCGCGAATGAAGAGCGCCCGCTGCACTTCCTTCACATGTGCGGATCCTTCCGCGTTTTGGGGCTGAAAGCGCTCGTTCCGAGTGTTTTTCTTCCACCGGGTTACGTGGCTGCGCTTGTCTCGGCCTATTACCAAGCCAGCAAGGGCGTGGGAGGGTTGCGAGCATCATCGGTCATCGGCGCTCGCGAATGAAGAGCGCCCGCTGCACTTCCTGCACATGTGCGGATCCTTCCGCGTTGTGGGGTTAGAAGCGCTCATTTCGAGCGGTTTTCTTCCGCCGTGTCATGTGGCTGCGCTTGTCTGGGCCTATTACCAAGCCAGCAGGGGTGTGGGAGGGTTGCGACCATCATCGGTCATCAGCGCTCGCGAATGAAGAGCGCCCGCTGCACTTCCTGTACATGTGCGGATCCTTCCGCGTTTTGGGGCTGGAAGCGCTCGTTCCGAGCAGATTTCTTCCGCCGGTTCAAGTGGCTGCGCTTGTCTGGGCCTTTTACCAAGCCAGCAAGGGCGTGGGAGGGTTGCGAGCATCATCGGTCATCGGCGCTCGCGAATGAAGAGCGCCCGCTGCACTTCCTTCACATGTGCGGATCCTTCCGCGTTTTGGGGCTGAAAGCGCTCGTTCCGAGTGTTTTTCTTCCACCGGGTTACGGGGCTGCGCTTGTCTCGGCCTATTACCAAGCCACCAAGGGCGTGGGAGGGTTGCGAGCATTATCGGTCATCGGCGCTCGCGAATGAAGAGCGCCCGCTGCACTTCCTGCACATGTGCGGATCCTTTCGCGTTTTGGGGCTGGAAGCGCTCGTTCCAAGCTGTTTTCTTCCGCCGGGTCATGTGGCTGCGCTTGTCTTGGCCTACTACCAAGCCAGCAAGGGCGTGGGAGGGTTGCGAGCATCATCGGTCATCGGCGCCCGCTGCACTTCCTGCACATGTGCGGATCCTTCCGCGTTTTGGGGCTGGAAGCGCTCATTCCGAGCGTTTTTCTTCCGCCGGGTCACGTGGCTGCGCTTGTCTGGGCCTATTATCAAGCCAGCAAGGGCGTGGGAGGGTTGCGAGCATCATCGGTCATCGGCGCTAGCGAATGAAGAGCGCCCGCTGCACTTCCTTCCTTCCGCGTTTTGGGGCTGCGTTTGTCTGGGCCTGTTACTAAGCCAGCAAGGGCGTGGGAGGTTTGCGACCATCATCGGTCATCGGCGCTCGCAAATGAAGAGAGCTCGCTGCAATTCCCGCATATGTGCTGATCCTTCCACGTTTTGGGGCTGGAAGCTCTCGTTCTGAGCGTTTTTCTTCCGCCGGTCATGTGGCTGCGCTTGTCTGGGCCTATTACCAAGCCAGCAAGGGCGTGGAGGGGTTGCAAAACCATCGGTCATTGGCGCTCGCGAATGAAGAGCGTCCACTGCACTTCCTTCATATGTGCGGATCCTTCCGCGTTTTGGGGCTGGAAGCGCTCGTTACAAGCATTTTTCTTCCGCCGGGTCACATGGCTGCGCTTGTCTGGGCCTATTACCAAGCCAGCAAGGGCGTGGGAGGGTTTCGAGCATCATCGGCTATTTGCGCTTGCGAATAAACAGCGCCCGCTGCACTTCCTGCACATGTGCAGATCCTTGCGCATTTTGGGGCTGGAAGCGCTCGTTACAAGCGATTTTCTTCCGCCGGGTCACATGGCTGCGCTTGTCTGTGAATATTACCAAGCCAGCAAGGGCGTGGGGGGGTTGCGAGCGTCATCGGTCATCGGCGCTCGTGAATGAAGAGCGCCCGCTGCACTTCCTGCACATGTGCATATCCTTCCGCGTTTTGGGATTGGAAGTGCTCGTTCCGAGCGCTTTTCTTCCGCCGGGTTACGTGGCTGCGCTTGTCTGGGCCTATTACCAAGCCAGCAAGGGCATGAGAGGGTTGCAAGCATCATCGGTCATCGGCGCTCGCGAATGAAGAGCGCCCGCTGCACTTCCCGCACATGTGCTAATACTTCCGCGTTTTTGGCTGGAAGCGCTCGTTCTGAGCGTTTTTCTTCCGCCAAGTCATGTGGCTGCACTTGTCTGGGCCGCCAGCAAGTGCGTGGGAGGGTTGCGAGCATCATCGGTCATCGGCGCTCGCGATTGAAGAGCGCCCGCTGCACTTCCTTCACATATGCGGATCCTTCCGCGTTTTGGGGCTGGAAGCGCTCGTTCCGAGCGTTTTGCTTCCACCGGGTCACGTGGCTGCGTTGGTCTCGGCCTATTACAAAGCCAGCGAGGGCGTGGGAGGGTTGCGAGCATCATCGGTCATCGGCGCTTGCGAATGAAGAGCGCCTGCTGCACTTCCTGCACATGTGCGGATTCTTCCGCGTTTTGGGGCTGGAAGCGCTCGTTCCGAGCGGTTTTCTTCTGCCGGGTCATGTGGCTGCACTTGTCTGGGCCTAGTACCAAGCCAGCAAGGGCGTGGGAGGGTTGCGAGCATCATCGGTCATCGGCGCTCGCGAATGAAGAGCGCCCGCTGCACTTCCTGCACATGTGCGGATCCTTCCGCGTTTTGGGGCTGGAAGCGCTCGTTCCGAGCGGTTTTCTTCCGCCGGGTCATGTGGCTGCGCTTGTCTGGGCCTATTACCAAGCCAGCAAGGGTGTGGGAGGGTTGCAACCATCATCGGTCATCAGCGCTCGCGAATGAAGAGCGCCCGCTGCACTTCCTGCACATGTGCGGATCCTTCCGCGTTTTGGGGCTGGAAGCGCTCGTTCCGAGCAGATTTCTTCCGCCGGTTCAAGTGGCTGCGCTTGTCTGGGCCTTTTACCAAGCCAGCAAGGGCGTGGGAGGGTTGCGAGCATCATCGGTCATCGGCGCTCGCGAATGAAGAGCGCCCGCTGCACTTCCTTCCGCGTTTTGAGGCTAGAAGCGCTCGTTCCGAGCGTTTTTCTTCCGTCGGGTCACGCGCCTGCGCTTGTTTGGGCCTATTACTAAGCCAGCAAGGGCGTGGGAGGGTTGCAACCATCATCGGTCATCGGCGCTCGCGAATGAAGAGCGCCCACTGCACTTCCTTCCTTGCGCGTTTTGGGGCTGGAAGCACTCGTTCCGGGCGGTTTTCTTCCGCCGTGTCATGTGGCTGCGCTTGTCTGGGCCAATTACCAAGCCAGCAAGGGCGTGGGAGGGTTGCGAGCATCATCGGTCATCAGCGCTCGCGAACGAAGAGCGCCAGCTGCACTTCCTTCACATGTGCGGATCCTTTCGCGTTTTGGGGCTGGAAGCGCTCGTTCTGAGCGTTTTTCTTCCGCCGGGTCATGTGGCTGCGCTTGTCTGGGTCTATTACCAAGCCAGCAAGGGCGTGGAAGGGTTGCAAATATCATCGGTCATCGACGCTCGCGAATGAAGAGCGCCCGCTGCACTTCCTGCACATGTGCGGATCCTTCCGCGTTTTGGGGCTGGAAGCGCTCGTTTTGAGCGGTTTTCTTCCGCCGGGTCATGCGGCTGCGCTTTTCTGGGCCTATTACCAAGCCAGCAAGGGCGTGGGAGGGTTGCGAGCATCATCGGTCATCGGCGCTCGCGAATGAAGAGCGCCCGCTGCACTTCCTGCACATGTGCGGATCCTTCCGCGTTTTGGGGCTGGAAGCGCTCATTCCGAGCATATTTCTTCCGCCGGGTCACGTGGCTGCGCTTGTCTGGGCCTATTACCAAGCCAGCAAGGGCGTGGGAGGGTTGCGAGCATCATCGGTCATCGGCGCTAGCGAATGAAGAGCGCCCGCTGCACTTCCTTCCTTCCGCGTTTTGGGGCTGCGTTTGTCTGGGCCTGTTACTAAGCCAGCAAGGGCGTGGGAGGTTTGCGACCATCATCGGTCATCGGCGCTCGCGAATGAAGAGAGCTCGCTGCAATTCCCGCACATGTGCTGATCCTTCCACGTTTTGGGGCTGGAAGCTCTCGTTTTGAGCGTTTTTCTTCCGCCGGTCATGTGGCTGCGCTTGTCTGGGCCTATTACCAAGCCAGCAAGGGCGTGGAGGGGTTGCAAAACCATCGGTCATTGGCGCTCGCGAATGAAGAGCGTCCACTCCACTTCCTTCATATGTGCGGATCCTTCCGCGTTTTGGGGCTGGAAGCGCTCGTTACAAGCATTTTTCTTCCGCCGGGTCACATGGCTGCACTTGTCTGGGCCTATTACCAAGCCAGCAAGGGCGTGGGAGGGTTTCGAGCATCATCGGTTATTGCCGCTTGCGAATAAACAGCGCCAGCTGCACTTCCTGCACATGTGCATATCCTTCCGCGTTTTGGGATTGGAAGTGCTCGTTCCGAGCGCTTTTCTTCCGCCGGGCTACGTGGCTGCGCTTGTCTGGGCCTATTACCAAGCCAGCAAGGGCATGAGAGGGTTGCAAGCATCATCGGTCATCGGCGCTCGCGAATGAAGAGCGCCCGCTGCACTTCCCGCACATGTGCTAATACTTCCGCGTTTTTGGCTGGAAGCGCTCGTTCTGAGCGTTTTTCTTCCGCCAAGTCATGTGGCTGCACTTGTCTGGGCCTATTACCAAGCCAGCAAGTGCGTGGGAGGGTTGCGAGCATCATCGGTCATCGGCGCTCGCGAATGAAGAGCGCCCGCTGCACTTCCTTCACATATGCGGATCCTTCCGCGTTTTGGGGCTGGAAGCGCTCGTTCCGAGCGTTTTGCTTCCACCGGGTCACGTGGCTGCGTTGGTCTCGGCCTATTACAAAGCCAGCGAGGGCGTGGGAGGGTTGCGAGCATCATCGGTCATCGGCGCTTGCGAATGAAGAGCGCCTGCTGCACTTCCTGCACATGTGCGGATTCTTCCGCGTTTTGGGGCTGGAAGCGCTCGTTCCGAGCGGTTTTCTTCTGCCGGGTCATGTGGCTGCACTTGTCTGGGCCTAGTACCAAGCCAGCAAGGGCGTGGGAGGGTTGCGAGCATCATCGGTCATCGGCGCTCGCGAATGAAGAGCGCCCGCTGCACTTCCTGCACATGTGCGGATCCTTCCGCGTTTTGGGGCTGGAAGCGCTCGTTCCGAGCGGTTTTCTTCCACCGGGTCATGTGGCTGCGCTTGTCTGGGCCTATTACCAAGCCAGCAAGGGTGTGGGAGGGTTGCGACCATCATCGGTCATCAGCGCTCGCGAATGAAGAGCGCCCGCTGCACTTCCTGCACATGTGCGGATCCTTCCGCGTTTTGGGGCTGGAAGCGCTCGTTCCGAGCAGATTTCTTCCGCCGGTTCAAGTGGCTGCGCTTGTCTGGGCCTTTTACCAAGCCAGCAAGGGCGTGGGAGGGTTGCGAGCATCATCGGTCATCGGCGCTCGCGAATGAAGAGCGCCCGCTGCACTTCCTTCCGCGTTTTGAGGCTAGAAGCGCTCGTTCCGAGCGTTTTTCTTCCGTCGGGTCACGCGCCTGCGCTTGTTTGGGCCTATTACTAAGCCAGCAAGGGCGTGGGGGGGTTGCGAGCATCATCGGTCATCAGCGCTCGCGAATGAAGAGCGCCCGCTGCACTTCCTGCACATGTTCGGATCCTTCCGCATTTTGGGGCTGGAAGCGCTCGTTCCGAGCGTTTTTCTTCCGTCGGGTCACGTGGCTGCGCTTGTCTGGGCCTATTACTAAGCCAGCAAGGGCGTGGGAGGGTTGCGAGCATCATCGGTCATCGGCGCAAGCAAATGAAGAGCGCCCGCTGCTCTTCCTTCCTTCCGCGTTTTGGGGCTGCGCTTGTCTGGGCCTGTTACCAAGCCACCAAGGGCGTGGGAGGTTTGCGACCATCATCGGTCATCGGCGCTCGCGAATGAAGAGCGCCCGCTGCAATTCCCGCACATGTGCTGATCCTTCCACGTTTTGGGGCTGGAAGCTCTCGTTTTGAGCGTTTTTCTTCCGCCGGTCATGTGGCTGCGCTTGTCTGGGCCTATTACCAAGCCAGCAAGGGCGTGGTGGGGTTGCAAAACCATCGGTCATTGGCGCTCGCGAATGAAGAGCGTCCACTCCACTTCCTTCATATGTGCGGATCCTTCCGCGTTTTGGGGCTGGAAGCGCTCGTTACAAGCATTTTTCTTCCGCCGGGTCACATGGCTGCACTTGTCTGGGCCTATTACCAAGCCAGCAAGGGCGTGGGAGGGTTTCGAGCATCATCGGTTATTGCCGCTTGCGAATAAACAGCGCCAGCTGCACTTCCTGCACATGTGCATATCCTTCCGCGTTTTGGGATTGGAAGTGCTCGTTCCGAGCGCTTTTCTTCCGCCGGGTTACGTGGCTGCGCTTGTCTGGGCCTATTACCAAGCCAGCAAGGGCATGAGAGGGTTGCAAGCATCATCGGTCATCGGCGCTCGCGAATGAAGAGCGCCCGCTGCACTTCCCGCACATGTGCTAATACTTCCGCGTTTTTGGCTGGAAGCGCTCGTTCTGAGCGTTTTTCTTCCGCCAAGTCATGTGGCTGCACTTGTCTGGGCCTATTACCAAGCCAGCAAGTGCGTGGGAGGGTTGCGAGCATCATCGGTCATCGGCGCTCGCGAATGAAGAGCGCCCGCTGCACTTCCTGCACATGTGCGGATCCTTCCGCGTTTTGGGGCTGGAAGCGCTCGTTCCGAGCGGTTTTCTTCCACCGGGTCATGTGGCTGCGCTTGTCTGGGCCTATTACCAAGCCAGCAAGGGTGTGGGAGGGTTGCGACCATCATCGGTCATCAGCGCTCGCGAATGAAGAGCGCCCGCTGCACTTCCTGCACATGTGCGGATCCTTCCGCGTTTTGGGGCTGGAAGCGCTCGTTCCGAGCAGATTTCTTCCGCCGGTTCAAGTGGCTGCGCTTGTCTGGGCCTTTTACCAAGCCAGCAAGGGCGTGGGAGGGTTGCGAGCATCATCGGTCATCGGCGCTCGCGAATGAAGAGCGCCCGCTGCACTTCCTTCACATATGCGGATCCTTCCGCGTTTTGGGGCTGGAAGCGCTCGTTCCGAGCGTTTTGCTTCCACCGGGTCACGTGGCTGCGTTGGTCTCGGCCTATTACAAAGCCAGCGAGGGCGTGGGAGGGTTGCGAGCATCATCGGTCATCGGCGCTTGCGAATGAAGAGCGCCTGCTGCACTTCCTGCACATGTGCGGATTCTTCCGCGTTTTGGGGCTGGAAGCGCTCGTTCCGAGCGGTTTTCTTCTGCCGGGTCATGTGGCTGCACTTGTCTGGGCCTAGTACCAAGCCAGCAAGGGCGTGGGAGGGTTGCGAGCATCATCGGTCATCGGCGCTCGCGAATGAAGAGCGCCCGCTGCACTTCCTGCACATGTGCGGATCCTTCCGCGTTTTGGGGCTGGAAGCGCTCGTTCCGAGCGGTTTTCTTCCACCGGGTCATGTGGCTGCGCTTGTCTGGGCCTATTACCAAGCCAGCAAGGGTGTGGGAGGGTTGCGACCATCATCGGTCATCAGCGCTCGCGAATGAAGAGCGCCCGCTGCACTTCCTGCACATGTGCGGATCCTTCCGCGTTTTGGGGCTGGAAGCGCTCGTTCCGAGCAGATTTCTTCCGCCGGTTCAAGTGGCTGCGCTTGTCTGGGCCTTTTACCAAGCCAGCAAGGGCGTGGGAGGGTTGCGAGCATCATCGGTCATCGGCGCTCGCGAATGAAGAGCGCCCGCTGCACTTCCTTCCGCGTTTTGAGGCTAGAAGCGCTCGTTCCGAGCGTTTTTCTTCCGTCGGGTCACGCGCCTGCGCTTGTTTGGGCCTATTACTAAGCCAGCAAGGGCGTGGGGGGGTTGCGAGCATCATCGGTCATCAGCGCTCGCGAATGAAGAGCGCCCGCTGCACTTCCTGCACATGTTCGGATCCTTCCGCATTTTGGGGCTGGAAGCGCTCGTTCCGAGCGTTTTTCTTCCGTCGGGTCACGTGGCTGCGCTTGTCTGGGCCTATTACTAAGCCAGCAAGGGCGTGGGAGGGTTGCGAGCATCATCGGTCATCGGCGCAAGCAAATGAAGAGCGCCCGCTGCTCTTCCTTCCTTCCGCGTTTTGGGGCTGCGCTTGTCTGGGCCTGTTACCAAGCCACCAAGGGCGTGGGAGGTTTGCGACCATCATCGGTCATCGGCGCTCGCGAATGAAGAGCGCCCGCTGCAATTCCCGCACATGTGCTGATCCTTCCACGTTTTGGGGCTGGAAGCTCTCGTTTTGAGCGTTTTTCTTCCGCCGGTCATGTGGCTGCGCTTGTCTGGGCCTATTACCAAGCCAGCAAGGGCGTGGTGGGGTTGCAAAACCATCGGTCATTGGCGCTCGCGAATGAAGAGCGTCCACTCCACTTCCTTCATATGTGCGGATCCTTCCGCGTTTTGGGGCTGGAAGCGCTCGTTACAAGCATTTTTCTTCCGCCGGGTCACATGGCTGCACTTGTCTGGGCCTATTACCAAGCCAGCAAGGGCGTGGGAGGGTTTCGAGCATCATCGGTTATTGCCGCTTGCGAATAAACAGCGCCAGCTGCACTTCCTGCACATGTGCATATCCTTCCGCGTTTTGGGATTGGAAGTGCTCGTTCCGAGCGCTTTTCTTCCGCCGGGTTACGTGGCTGCGCTTGTCTGGGCCTATTACCAAGCCAGCAAGGGCATGAGAGGGTTGCAAGCATCATCGGTCATCGGCGCTCGCGAATGAAGAGCGCCCGCTGCACTTCCCGCACATGTGCTAATACTTCCGCGTTTTTGGCTGGAAGCGCTCGTTCTGAGCGTTTTTCTTCCGCCAAGTCATGTGGCTGCACTTGTCTGGGCCTATTACCAAGCCAGCAAGTGCGTGGGAGGGTTGCGAGCATCATCGGTCATCGGCGCTCGCGAATGAAGAGCGCCCGCTGCACTTCCTTCACATATGCGGATCCTTCCGCGTTTTGGGGCTGGAAGCGCTCGTTCCGAGCGTTTTGCTTCCACCGGGTCACGTGGCTGCGTTGGTCTCGGCCTATTACAAAGCCAGCGAGGGCGTGGGAGGGTTGCGAGCATCATCGGTCATCGGCGCTTGCGAATGAAGAGCGCCTGCTGCACTTCCTGCACATGTGCGGATTCTTCCGCGTTTTGGGGCTGGAAGCGCTCGTTCCGAGCGGTTTTCTTCTGCCGGGTCATGTGGCTGCACTTGTCTGGGCCTAGTACCAAGCCAGCAAGGGCGTGGGAGGGTTGCGAGCATCATCGGTCATCGGCGCTCGCGAATGAAGAGCGCCCGCTGCACTTCCTGCACATGTGCGGATCCTTCCGCGTTTTGGGGCTGGAAGCGCTCGTTCCGAGCGGTTTTCTTCCACCGGGTCATGTGGCTGCGCTTGTCTGGGCCTATTACCAAGCCAGCAAGGGTGTGGGAGGGTTGCGACCATCATCGGTCATCAGCGCTCGCGAATGAAGAGCGCCCGCTGCACTTCCTGCACATGTGCGGATCCTTCCGCGTTTTGGGGCTGGAAGCGCTCGTTCCGAGCAGATTTCTTCCGCCGGTTCAAGTGGCTGCGCTTGTCTGGGCCTTTTACCAAGCCAGCAAGGGCGTGGGAGGGTTGCGAGCATCATCGGTCATCGGCGCTCGCGAATGAAGAGCGCCCGCTGCACTTCCTTCCGCGTTTTGAGGCTAGAAGCGCTCGTTCCGAGCGTTTTTCTTCCGTCGGGTCACGCGCCTGCGCTTGTTTGGGCCTATTACTAAGCCAGCAAGGGCGTGGGGGGGTTGCGAGCATCATCGGTCATCAGCGCTCGCGAATGAAGAGCGCCCGCTGCACTTCCTGCACATGTTCGGATCCTTCCGCATTTTGGGGCTGGAAGCGCTCGTTCCGAGCGTTTTTCTTCCGTCGGGTCACGTGGCTGCGCTTGTCTGGGCCTATTACTAAGCCAGCAAGGGCGTGGGAGGGTTGCGAGCATCATCGGTCATCGGCGCAAGCAAATGAAGAGCGCCCGCTGCTCTTCCTTCCTTCCGCGTTTTGGGGCTGCGCTTGTCTGGGCCTGTTACCAAGCCACCAAGGGCGTGGGAGGTTTGCGACCATCATCGGTCATCGGCGCTCGCGAATGAAGAGCGCCCGCTGCAATTCCCGCACATGTGCTGATCCTTCCACGTTTTGGGGCTGGAAGCTCTCGTTTTGAGCGTTTTTCTTCCGCCGGCCATGTGGCTGCGCTTGTCTGGGCCTATTACCAAGCCAGCAAGGGCGTGGTGGGGTTGCAAAACCATCGGTCATTGGCGCTCGCGAATGAAGAGCGTCCACTCCACTTCCTTCATATGTGCGGATCCTTCCGCGTTTTGGGGCTGGAAGCGCTCGTTACAAGCATTTTTCTTCCGCCGGGTCACATGGCTGCACTTGTCTGGGCCTATTACCAAGCCAGCAAGGGCGTGGGAGGGTTTCGAGCATCATCGGTTATTGGCGCTTGCGAATAAGCAGCGCCCGCTGCACTTCCTGCACATGTGCAGATCCTTGTGCATTTTGGGGCTGGAAGCGCTCGTTACAAGCGATTTTCTTCCGCCGGGTCACATGGCTGCGCTTGTCTGGGCCTATTACCAAGCCAGCAAGGGCGTGGGGGGGTTGCGAGCATCATCGGTCATCAGCGCTCGCGAATGAAGAGCGCCCGCTGCACTTCCTGCACATGTTCGGATCCTTCCGCATTTTGGGGCTGGAAGAGCTCGTTCCGAGCGTTTTTCTTCCGCCGGGTCACGTGGCTGCGCTTGTCTGGGCCTATTACTAAGCCAGCAAGGGCGTGGGAGGGTTGCGAGCATCATCGGTCATCGGCGCAAGCAAATGAAGAGCGCCCGCTGCTCTTCCTTCCTTCCGCGTTTTGGGGCTGCGCTTGTCTGGGCCTGTTACCAAGCCACCAAGGGCGTGGAAGGTTTGCGACCATCATCGGTCATCGGCGCTCGCGAATGAAGAGTGCCCGCTGCAATTCCCGCACATGTGCTGATCCTTCCACGTTTTAGGGCTAAAAGCTTTCGTTCCGAGAGGTTTTCTTCCGACGTGTCACGTGGCTGCACTTGTCTGGGCCTATTACCAACCCAGCAAGGGAGTGGAAGGGTTGCAAGCATCATCGGTCATCGACGCTCACAAATGAAGAGCGCCCGCTGCGCTTCCTGCACATGTGCGGATCCTTCCGCGTTTCGGGGCTGGAAGCGCTCGTTCCGAGTGTTTTTCTTCTGCCGGGTCATGTGGCTGCGCTTGTCTGGGCCTATTACCAAGCCAGCAAGGGCATGGAGGGGTTGCAAAAATCATCGGTCATTGGCGCTCGCGAATGAAGAGCGTCCGCTGCACTTCCTTCATATGTGCGGATCCTTCCGCGTTTTGGGGCTGGAAGCGCTCGTTCCGAGCGTTTTTTTTTCCGCCGGGTTATGTGGCTGCGCTTGTCTTGGCCGATTACCAAGCCAGCAAGGGCGTGGAGGGGTTGCAAAAATCATCGGTCATCGGCGCTCGCGAATGAAGAGCACCCGCTGCACATCCTGCACATGTGCAGATCCTTCCGCATTTTGGGGGTGGAAGCGCTCGTTACAAGCGTTTTTCTTCCGCTGGCTCACATGGCTGCGCTTGTCTGGGCCTATTACCAAGCCAGCAAGGGCGTGGGAGGGTTTCGGGCATCATCGGTCATTGGCGCTCGCGAATGAAGAGCGCCCGCTGCACTTCCTGCACATGTGCGGATCCTTCCGCATTTTGGGGCTGGAAGCGCTCGTTACAAGCGTTTTTCTTCCGCCGGGTCACATGGCTGCACTTGTCTGGGAATATTACCAAGCCAGCAAGGGCGTGGGGGGGTTGCGAGCGTCATCGGTCATCGGCGCTCGTGAATGAAGAGCGCCCGCTGCACTTCCTGCACATGTGCATATCCTTCCGCGTTTTGGGATTAGAAGTGCTCGTTCCGAGCGTTTTTCTTCCGCCGGGTTACGTGGCTGCGCTTGTCTGGGCCTATTACCAAGCCAGCAAGGGCATGAGAGGGTTGCAAGCATCATCGGTCATCGACGCTCGCGAATGAAGAGCGCCCGCTGCACTTCCTGCACATGTGCTAATACTTCCGCGTTTTTGGCTGGAAGCGCTCGTTCTGAGCGTTTTTCTTCCGCCAAGTCATGTGGCTGCACTTGTCTGGGCCTATTACCAAGCCAGCAAGTGCGTGGGAGGGTTGCGAGCATCATCGGTCATCGGCGCTCGCGAATGAAGAGCGCCCGCTGCACTTCCTTCACATGTGCGGATCCTTCCGCGTTTTGGGGCTGGAAGCGCTCGTTCCGAGCGTTTTGCTTCCACCGGGTCACGTGGCTGCGCTGTTCTCGGCCTATTACCAAGCCAGCAAGGGCGTGGGAGGGTTGCGAGCATCATCGGTCATCGGCGCTCGCGAATGAAGAGCGCCTGCTGCACTTCCTGCACATGTGCAGATTCTTCCGCGTTTTGGGGCTGGAAGCGCTCGTTCCGAGCGGTTTTCTTCCGCCGGGTCATGTGGCTGCGCTTGTCTGGGCCTAGTACCAAGCCAGCAAGGGCGTGGGAGGGTTGCGAGCATCATCGGTCATCGGCGCTCACGAATGAAGAGCGCCCGCTGCACTTCCTGCACATGTGCGGATCCTTCCGCGTTTTGGGGCTGGAAGCGCTCGTTCCGAGCAGATTTCTTCCGCCGGTTCAAGTGGCTGCGCTTGTCTGGGCCTTTTACCAAGCCAGCAAGGGCGTGGGAGGGTTGCGAGCATCATCGGTCATCGGCGCTCGCGAATGAAGAGCGCCCGCTGCACTTCCTTCCGCGTTTTGAGGCTAGAAGCGCTCGTTCCGAGCGTTTTTTCTTCCGTCGGGTCACGCGCCTGCGCTTGTTTGGGCCTATTACTAAGCCAGCAAGGGCGTGGGAGGGTTGCAACCATCATCGGTCATCGGCGCTCGCGAATGAAGAGCGCCCACTGCACTTCCTTCCTTGCGCGTTTTGGGGCTGGAAGCACTCGTTCCAGGCGGTTTTCTTCCGCCGGGTCATGTGGCTGCGCTTGTCTGGGCCAATTACCAAGCCAGCAAGGGCGTGGGAGGGTTGCGAGCATCATCGGTCATCAGCGCTCGCGAACGAAGAGCGCCCGCTGCACTTCCTTCACATGTGCGGATCCTTCCATGTTTTGGGGCTGGAAGCGCTCGTTCTGAGCGTTTTTCTTCCGCCAGGTCATGTGGCTGCGCTTGTCTGGGTCTATTACCAAGCCAGCAAGGGCGTGGAAGGGTTGCAAAAATCATCGGTCATCGGCGCTCGCGAATGAAGAGCGCCTGCTGCACTTCCTGCACATGTGCGGATCCTTCCGCGTTTTGGGGCTGGAAGCGCTCGTTTTGAGCGGTTGTCTTCCGCCGGGTCATGCGGCTGCGCTTTTCTGGGCCTATTACCAAGCCAGCAAGGGCGTGGGAGGGTTGCGAGCATCATCGGTCATCGGCGCTCGCGAATGAAGAGCGCCCGCTGCACTTCCTGCACATGTGCGGATCCTTCCGCGTTTTGGGGCTGGAAGCGCTCATTCCGAGCGTATTTCTTCCGCCGGGTCACGTGGCTGCGCTTGTCTGGGCCTATTACCAAGCTAGCAAGGGCGTGGGAGGGTTGCGAGCATCATCGGTCATCGGCGCTCGCGAATAAAGAGCGCTCGCTGCACTTCCTGCACATGTGCGGATCCTTCCGCGTTTTGGGGCTAGAAGCGCTCATTCCGAGCGTTTTTCTACCGCCGGGTCACGTGGCTGCGCTTGTCTGGGCCTATTACCAAGCCAGAAAGGGCGTGGGAGGGTTGCGAGCATCATCGGTCATCGGTGCTCGCGAATGAAGAGCGCCCGCTGCACTTCCTGCACATGTGCGGATCCTGCGCGTTTTGGGGCTGGAAGAGCTCGTTCCGAGCGTTACTCTTCCGCCGGGTCACGCGCCTGCGCTTGTGTGGGCCTATTAATAAGCCAGCAAGGGCGTGGGAGGGTTGCGACCATCATCGGTCATCGGCGCTCGCGAATGAAGAGCGCCCGCTGCAATTCCCGCACATGTGCGTATCCTTCCGCGTTTTGGGGCTGGAAGCTCTCGTTCCGAGCGTTTTTCTTCCGCAGGGTCATGTGGCTGCACTTGTCTGGGCCTATTACCAAGCCAGCAAAGGCGTGGGAGGGTTGCAAGCATTATCGGTCATCGGCGCTCGCGAATGAAGAGCGCCCGCTGCACTTCCTGCACATGTGCGGATCCTTCCGCATTTTGGGGCTGGAAGCGCTCGTTACAAGCGTTTTTCTTCCGCCGGGTCACATGGCTGCGCTTGCCTGGGCCTATTACCAAGCCAGCAAGGGCGTGGGGGGGTTGCGAGCATCATCGGTCATCGGCGCTCGCGAATGAAGAGCGCCCGCTGCACTTCCTGCACATGTGCGTATCCTTCCGCGTTTTGGGGTTGGAAGTGCTCGTTCCGAGCGTTTTTCTTCCGCCGGGTTACGTGGCTGCGTTTTTCTGGGCCTATTACCAAGCCAGCAAGGGCATGAGAGGGTTGCAAGCATCATCGGTCACCAGCGCTCGCAAATGAAGAGCGCCCGCTGCACTTCCCGCACATGTGTGAATACTTCCGCGTTTTAGGCTAGAAGCGCTCGTTCCGAGCGTTTTTCTTCCGCCAAGTCATGTGGCTGCGCTTGTCTGGGCCTATTACCATGCCAGCAAGTGCGTGGGAGGGTTGCGAGCATCATCGGTCATCGGCGCTCGCGGATGAAGAGCGCCCGCTGCACTTCCTGCACATGTGCGTATCCTTCCGCGTTTTGGGGCTGGAAGCGCTCGTTCCGAGCGGTTTTCTTCCGCCGGGTCATGTGGCTGCGCTTGTCTGGGCCTATTACCAAGCCAGCAAGGGCGTGGGAGGGTTGCGAGCATCATCGGTCATCGGCGCTCGCGAATGAAGAGCGCCCGCTGCACTTCCTGCACATGAGCGGATCCTTCCGCGTTTTGGGGCTGGAAGCGCTCATTCCGAGTGTTTTTCTTCCGCCGGGTCACGTGGCTGCGCTTGTCATGGGGCGGGGTGATGGAAGGAGGAAGGATGGGGCGGGGTGATGGAAACCGGGAAAATGGGGCGGGGTGATAGAAAGCGGGAGAATGGGGCGGGGTGATGGAAAGCGGGAGAATGGGGCGGGGTGATGGAAGGAGGGAGAATGGGGCGGGGTGCTGGAAAGCGGGAGAATGGGGCGGGTTGATGGAAGGAGGGAGGATGGGGCGGGGTGATGGAAAGCGGGAGAATGGGGCGGGGTGATGGAAGCGGGAGAATGGGGTGGAGTGATGGAACGCGGGAGAATGGGGCGGGGTGATGGAAAGCGGGAGAATGGTGCGAGGTGATGGAAAGCGGGAGAATGGGGCGGGGTGATGGAAAGCGGGAGAATGGGGCGGGGTGATGGAAAGCGGGAGAATGGGGCGGGGTGATGGAAAGCCGGAGAATGGGGCGGGGTGATGGAAAGCGGGAGAATGGGGCGGGGTGATGGAAAGCGGGAGAATGGGGCGGGGTGATGGAAAGCGGGAGAATGGGGCGGGTTGATGGAAAGCGGGTGAATGGGGAGGGGTGCAGGAAAGAGGGAGAATGGGGCGGTGTGATGGAAGCGCGAGAATGAGGCGGGGTGATGGAAGGAGGGAGAATGGGGCGGGGTGATGGAAGGAGGGAGAATTGGGCGGGGTGATGGAAAGAGGGAGAATGGGGCGGGGCGCTGGAAAGCGGTAGAATGGGGCGGGGTGATGGAAAGCGGGAGAATGGGGCGGGGTGATGGAAAGAGGGAGAATGGGGCGGGGTGATGGAAAGCGGAAGAATGGGGCGGGGTGATGGAAAGGGGAGAATGGGGCTGGGTGATGGAAAGCGGGAGAATGGGGCGGGGTGATGGAAGCGGGAGAATGGGGCGGGGTGATGGAAGGAGGGAGAATGGGGCGGGGTGATGGAAGGAGGGAGAATGGGGCGGGGTGATGGAAAGTGGGAGAATGGGGCGGGGTGATGGAAAGAGGAAGAATGGGGCCGGGTGATGGAAAGCGGGAGAATGGGGCGGGGTGATGGAAGCGGGAGAATGGGGCGGAGTGATGGAACGCGGGAGAATGGGGCGGGGTGATGGAAAGCGGGAGAATGGGGCCGGGTGATGGAAAGCGGGAGAATGGGGCAGGGTGATGGAAAGCGGGAGAATGGTGTGGGGTGATGGAAGCGGGAGAATGGGGCGGGGTGATGGAAGGAGGGAGAATGGGGCGGGGTGATGGAAAGAGGGAGAATGGGGCGGGGTGATGGAAAGTGGAAGAATGGGGCCGGGTGATGGAAAGCGGGAGAATGGGGCGGGGTGATGGAAGCGGGAGAATGGGGCGGAGTGATGGAACGCGGGAGAATGGGGCGGGGTGATGGAAAGCGGGAGAATGGGGCCGGGTGATGGAAAGCGGGAGAATGGGGCAGGGTGATGGAAAGCGGGAGAATGGTGTGGGGTGATGGAAGCGGGAGAATGGGGCGGGGTGATGGAAGGAGGGAGAATGGGGCGGGGTGATGGAAAGAGGGAGAATGGGGCGGGGTGATGGAAAGTGGAAGAATGGGGCCGGGTGATGGAAAGCGGGAGAATGGGGCGGGGTGATGGAAGCGGGAGAATGGGGCGGAGTGATGGAACCCGGGAGAATGGGGCGGGGTGATGGAAAGCGGGAGAATGGGGCCGGGTGATGGAAAGCGGGAGAATGGGGCGGGGTGATGGAAAGCGGAAGAATGGGGCGGGGTGATGGAAAGGGGAGAATGGGGCTGGGTGATGGAAAGCGGGAGAATGGGGCGGGGTGATGGAAGCGGGAGAATGGGGAGGGGTGATGGAAGGAGGGAGAATGGGGCGGGGTGATGGAAGGAGGGAGAATGGGGCGGGGTGATGGAAAGTGGGAGAATGGGGCGGGGTGATGGAAAGAGGAAGAATGGGGCCGGGTGATGGAAAGCGGGAGAATGGGGCGGGGTGATGGAAGCAGGAGAATGGGGCGGAGTGATGGAACGCGGGAGAATGGGGCGGGGTGATGGAAAGCGGGAGAATGGGGCCGGGTGATGGAAAGCGGGAGAATGGGGCAGGGTGATGGAAAGCGGGAGAATGGTGTGGGGTGATGGAAGCGGGAGAATGGGGCGGGGTGATGGAAGGAGGGAGAATGGGGCGGGGTGATGGAAAGAGGGAGAATGGGGCGGGGTGATGGAAAGTGGAAGAATGGGGCCGGGTGATGGAAAGCGGGAGAATGGGGCGGGGTGATGGAAGCGGGAGAATGGGGCGGAGTGATGGAACCCGGGAGAATGGGGCGGGGTGATGGAAAGCGGGAGAATGGGGCCGGGTGATGGAAAGCGGGAGATTGGGGCAGGGTGATGGAAAGCGGGAGAATGGGGTGGGGTGATGGAAGCGGGAGAATGGGGCGGGGTGATGGAAGGAGGGAGAATGGGGCAGGATGATGGAAAGCGGGAGAATGGGGCGGGGTGATGGAAAGCGGGAGAATGGGGCGGGGTGATGGAAAGCGGGAGAATGGGGGGGGGTGATGGAAGGAGGGAGAATGTGGCGGGGTGATGGAAGGAGGGAGAATGGGGCGGGGTGATGGAAAGCGGGAGAATGGGGCGGGGTGATGGAAAGCGGGAGAATGGGGCGGGGTGATGGAAAGCGGGAGAATGGGGCGGGGTGATGGAAAGCGGGAGAATGGGGCGGGGTGATGGAAAGCGGGAGAATGGGGCGGGGTGACGGAAGGAGGGAGAATGGGGCGGGGTGATGGAAGGAGGGAGAAAGGGGCGGGGTGATGGAAGGCGGGAGACTGGGGCGGGGTAATGGTAAGCGGGAGAATGGGGCGGGGTGATGGAAAGCGGGAGAATGGGGCGGGGTGATGGAAAGCGGGAGAATGGGGCAGGGTGATGGAAGGAGGGAGAATGGGGCGGGGTGATGGAAGGAGGGAGAATGGGGCGGGGTGATGGAAAGCGGGAGAATGGGGTGGGGTGATGGAAAGCGGGAGAATGGGGCGGGGTGATGGAAGGAGGGAGAATGGGGGGTGATGGAGAGCGGGAGAATGGGGCGGGGAGATGGAAGGAGGGAGAATGGGGCGGGATGATGGAAAGCGGGAGAATGGGGCGGGGTGGAGAATGGGGCGGGGTGATGGAAAGCGGGAGAATGGGGCGGGGTGATGGAAAGAGGGAGAATGGGGCGGGGTGATGGAAAGAGTGAGAATAGGGCGGGGTGATGGAAAGAGGGAGAATGGTGCGGGGGGATGGAAAGAGGGAGAATGGGGTGGGGTGATGGAAAGAGGGAAAATGGGGCGGGGTGATGGAAAGAGGGAGAATGGGGCGGGGTGATGGAAAGAGGGAGAATGGGGCGGGGTGATGGAAGGAGGGAGAATGGGGCGGGGTGATGGAAAGAGGTAGAAGGGGCGGGGTGATGGAAAGAGGGAGAATGGGGCGGGGTGATGGAAAGAGGGAGAATGGGGCGGGTTGATGGAAGGAGGGAGAATGGGGCGGGGTGATGGAAGGAGGGAGAATGGGGCGGGGTGATGGAAAGCAGGAGAATGGGGCGGGGTGATGGAAAGCGGGAGAATGGGCCGGGGTGATGGAAAGCGGGAGAATGGGGCGGGGTGATGGAAAGCAGGAGAATGGGGCGGGGTGATGGAAGGAGGGAGAATGGGGTGGGGTGATGGAAGGAGGGAGAATGGGGCGGGAAGATGGAAAGCGGGAGAATGGGGTGGGGTGATGGAAAGAGGGAGAATGGGGGGGGGTGATGGAAGGAGGGAGAATGGGGCGGGGTGATGGAAGGAGGGAGAATGGGGCGGGGTGATGGAAAGCGGGAGAATGGGGCGGGGTGATGGAAAGCGGGAGTATGGGGCAGGGTGATGGAAAGCGGGAGAATGGGGCGGGGTGATGGAAAGCGGGAGAATGGGGAGGGGTGATGGAAGGAGGGAGAATGGGGTGAGGTGATGGAAGGAGGGAGAATGGGGCGGGGTGATGGAAAGCGGGAGAATGGGGCGGGGTGATGGAAAGCGGGAGAATCGGGCGGCGTGATGGAAAGCGGGAGAATGGGGCGGGGTGATGGAAAGCGGGAGAATGGGGCGGGGTGATGGAAGGAGGGAGAATGGGGTGGGGTGATGGAAGGAGGGAGAATGGGGCGGGGTGATGGAAAGCGGGAGTATGGGGCAGGGTGATGGAAAGCGGGAGAATGGGGCAGGGTGATGGAAAGCGGGAGAATGGGGCAGGGTTATGGAAAGCGGGAGAATGGGGCAGGGTGATGGAAAGCGGGAGAATGGGGCGGGGTGATGGAAAGCGGGAGAATGGGGCGGGATGGTGGAAAGCGGGAGAATGGGGCGGGGTGATGGAAAGCGGGAGAATGGGGCAGGGTGATGGAAAGCGGGAGAATGGGGCGGGGTGATGGAAAGCGGGAGAATGGGGCGGGGTGATGGAAAGCGGGAGAATGGGGCGGGGTGATGGAAAGAGGTAGAAGGGGCGGGGTGATGGAAAGAGGGAGAATGGGGCGGGGTGATGGAAAGAGGGAGAATGGGGCGGGTTGATGGAAGGAGGGAGAATGGGGCGGGGTGATGGAAGGAGGGAGAATGGGGCGGGGTGATGGAAAGCAGGAGAATGGGGCGGGGTGATGGAAAGCGGGAGAATGGGCCGGGGTGATGGAAAGCGGGAGAATGGGGCGGGGTGATGGAAAGCAGGAGAATGGGGCGGGGTGATGGAAGGAGGGAGAATGGGGTGGGGTGATGGAAGGAGGGAGAATGGGGCGGGAAGATGGAAAGCGGGAGAATGGGGTGGGGTGATGGAAAGAGGGAGAATGGGGGGGGGTGATGGAAGGAGGGAGAATGGGGCGGGGTGATGGAAGGAGGGAGAATGGGGCGGGGTGATGGAAAGCGGGAGAATGGGGCGGGGTGATGGAAAGCGGGAGTATGGGGCAGGGTGATGGAAAGCGGGAGAATGGGGCGGGGTGATGGAAAGCGGGAGAATGGGGCGGGGTGATGGAAGGAGGGAGAATGGGGTGAGGTGATGGAAGGAGGGAGAATGGGGCGGGGTGATGGAAAGCGGGAGAATGGGGCGGGGTGATGGAAAGCGGGAGAATCGGGCGGCGTGATGGAAAGCGGGAGAATGGGGCGGGGTGATGGAAAGCGGGAGAATGGGGCGGGGTGATGGAAGGAGGGAGAATGGGGTGGGGTGATGGAAGGAGGGAGAATGGGGCGGGGTGATGGAAAGCGGGAGTATGGGGCAGGGTGATGGAAAGCGGGAGAATGGGGCAGGGTGATGGAAAGCGGGAGAATGGGGCAGGGTTATGGAAAGCGGGAGAATGGGGCAGGGTGATGGAAAGCGGGAGAATGGGGCGGGGTGATGGAAAGCGGGAGAATGGGGCGGGATGGTGGAAAGCGGGAGAATGGGGCGGGGTGATGGAAAGCGGGAGAATGGGGCAGGGTGATGGAAAGCGGGAGAATGGGGCGGGGTGATGGAAAGCGGGAGAATGGGGCGGGGTGATGGAAAGCGGGAGAATGGGGCGGGGTGATGGAAGGAGGGAGAACGGGGCGGTATGATGGAAGGAGGGAGAATGGGGCGGGGTGATGGAAAGCGGGAGAATGGGGCGGGGTGATGGAAAGCGGGAGAATGGGGCAGGGTGATGGAGTTCAGGGTGCATCCATGGGTGCATCCGCACCATGTCGACGCACGCCGATGCACCCATGGGTGCTTCAGCACCATGCTGATGCACGCCGATAGATCCATTGGCGCGTTGGCACCATCGCGACGCACGCCGATGCACATATTGGTGCATCAGCTTTATGACGATCCGCACCGATGTATCCATTGGTGCATCGGCACAATACCGACGCATGACGATGCACACATTGGTGCATCAGCGCCATGCCGATGCGCGCTGATGGATCCATTGGTGCATCAGTACCATGCCGACGCGCGTCGATGCATGCTTTGGTGCATTAGTACCATGCTGATGTGCGCCGATGCATCCTTTGGAGCATCGGCATCATGCCAACGTGCGCTGATGCATCCATTGGTGCATGGAAACCATGTTGTTGTGGGCCGATGGATCCATTAGTGCATCGGCACCATGCCGACGCACGCCGATGCACCCAATAGTGCATCAGCTTCATGCCGATCCGTGCCGATGTATCCGTTAATGCATCGTCTTCATGCCGATGCGCGCCGATAGATCTATTGGTGCATCAGTACCATGCCGACGCACCCTGATGCATGCCATGCCGACGCACGCCGATGCATGCCTTGGTGCATCAGTACCATGCCAATGTGTGCCGATGCATCCTTTGGTGCTTCGACATCGTGCCGACGTGCGCGGATGCATCCATTGGTGCATTGGCACCATGCCGTTGTGCGCCGATGCATGCCTTGGTGCATCGGCACCTTGCCCATGTCCGCCGATGCATCTAGGGGTGCATCGGCACCATGCCAACGCACGTCGATGCACCCATTGGTGCATCAGCGACATGCCGATTTGCACCGATGTATCCATTGGTGCATCCGCTGCATGCTGATGCGCGCGGATGGATCCATTGGTGCAACAGTACCATGCCGACGCGTGCCGATGCATGCCTTGCTGCATCAATACCATGCTGATGCGCGCCGATGCATCCTTTGGTGCATCGGCATCGTGCCGACGTGCGCCGATGCATCCATTGGTGCATCGGAACCATGTTGTTGTGGGCCGATGGATCCATTAGTGCATCGGCACCATGTCGACGCACGCCGATGCACCCATTGGTGCATCAGCTTCATGCCGATCCACGCCGATGTATCTATTGGTACATCGGCATAATGCCAACACATGACGATGCACCCATGGGTGCTTCAGCACCATGCCGATGCGCGCCGATGGATCTATTGGTGCATCAGTACCACGCCGACGCACGCCGATGCATGCCATGCCAACGCACGCCGATGCATACATTGGTGCATCAGTACTTTGCCGATGTGTGTCGATGCATCCTTTGGCGCTTTGAGATCGTGCCGACGTGCGCGGATGCATCCATTGGTGCATTGGCACCATGCCCTTGTGCGTCGATGCATGCCTTGGTGCATCGGCACCTTGCCCATGTCCGCCGATGCATCTACGGGTGCATCGGCACCATGCCAACGCACGTCGATGCACCCATTGGTGCATCAGCTTCATGCCGATCCACGCAGATGTATCCATTGGTACATCGGCATAATGCCAACACATGACGATGCACCCATGGGTGCTTCAGCTTTATGCCGATGCGCGCTGATAAATCTATTGGTGCATCAGTACCATGCCGACGCACGCCGATGCATGCCATGCGGACGCACGCCGATGCATGCCTTGGTGCATCAGCACTATGCCGATGTGTGCCGATTCATCGTATGGTGCATCGACATCATGCCGACGTGCGCCGATGCATCCATTGGTGCATTGGCACCATGCCGTTGTGCGCCGATGCATGCGTTGGTGCATCGGCACCTTGCCCATGTCCGCCGATGCATCTAGGGGTGCATCGTCACCTTGTCAACGCACGTCAATGCACCCATTGGTGCATCAGCTTCATGCTGATTCGCACCGATGTATCCGTTGGTGTATCGGCACCATGCCGATGCACGCCAATGCACCTATGGGTGCTGCAGCACCATGCCGATGCGCGCCGATAGATCCATTGGTGCATTGGCACAATGCCGACGCATGACGATGCACACATTGGTGCATCCGCACCATGCCGGTGCGCGCCAATGGATCCATTGGTGCAACAGTACCATGCCGACACGTGCCGATGCATGCCTTGCTGCATTAGTACCATGCTGATGCGCGCCGATGCATCCTTTGGTGCATCGTCATCGGGCCGACGTGCGCCGATGCATCCATTGGTGCATCGAAACCATGTTGTTGTGGGCCGATGGATCCATGAGTGCATCGGCACCATGTCGACGCACGCCGATGCACCCATTGGTGCATCAGCTTCATGCCGATCCGCGCCGATGTATCCATTTGGTACATCGGCATAATGCCGATACATGACGATGCACCCATGGGTGCTTCAGCACCATGCCGATGCGTGCATAAATAGATTGGTGCATCAGTACCATGCCGACGCACGCCGATGCATGCCTTGGTGCATCAGCACTATGCCGATGTGTGCCGATGCATCGTATGGCGCATCGACATCATGCCGGCGTGCGCCGATGCATCCATTGGGGCATTGACACCATGCCGTTGTGCGCCGATGCATGCCTTGGTGCATCGGCGCCTTGCCCATTTCCGCCGATGCATCCATGGGTGCATCCGCACGATGCCGACGCACGCCGATGCACCCATTGGTGCATCAGCTTCATGCCGAAATGCGCCGATGTATCCATTGGTGCATCGGCACCATGTCAACGCACGCCGATGCACCCATGGGTGCTTCAGCACCATGCCGATGCACGCCGATAGATCCATTGGTGCGTCGGCACCATCCCGACGCATGCCGATGCACATATTGGTGCATCAGCTTTATGCCGATCCGCACCGATGTATCCATTGGTGCATCGGCACAATACCGACGCATGACAATGCACACATTGGTGCATCAGCGCCATGCCGATGCGCGCCGATGGATCCATTGGTGCATCAGTACCATGCCGACGTGCGCCGATGCATGCTTTGGTGCATTAGTACCATGCTGATGTGCGCTGATGCATCCTTTGGAGCATCAGCATCGTGCCAACGTGCGCTGATGCATCCATTGGCGCATCGGAACCATGTTGTTGTGGGCCGATGGATCCATTAGTGCATCGGCACCATGCCGACGCACGCCGATGCACCCATTGGTGCATCAGCTTTATGCCGATCCGTGCCGATGTATCCATTAATGCATCGGCTTCATGCCGATGCGCGCCGATGGATCTATTGGTGCATCAGTACCATGCCGTCGAACGCCGATGAATGCCATGCCGACCCACGCCGATGCATGCATTGATGCATCAGTACCATGCCGATGTGTGCCGATGCATCCTTTGGTGCTTCGACATCGTGCCGACGTGCGCGGATGCATCCATTGGTGCATTGGCACCATGCCGTTGTGCGCCGATGCATGCCTTGGTGCATCGGCACCTTGCCCAGTCCGCCGATGCATCTAGGGGTGCATCGGCACCATACCAACGCACACCGATGCACCCATTGGTGCATCAGCTTTATGCCGATCCACGCCGATGTATCCATTGGTACATCGGCATTATGCCAACACATGACGATGCACCCATGGGTGCTTCATCACCATGCCGATGCGCGCTGATAAATCTATTGGTGCATCAGTACCATGCCGACGCACGCCGATGCATGCCATGCGGACGCACGCCGATCCATGTCTTGGTGCATCAGCACTATGCCGATGTGTGCCGATGCATCGTATGGCGCATCGACATCATGCCGACGTGCGCCGATGCATGGTGCATTGGTGCCATGCTGTTGTGCGCCGATGCATGCCTTGGTGCATCGGCACCTTGCCCATGTCCGCCAATACATATAGGGGTGCATTGCCACCATGCCAACGCACGTTGATGCACCCATTGGTGCATCAGCTTCATGCCGATTTGCACCGATGTATCCATTGGTGCATCGGCACCATGCCGATGCACGCCAATGCACCCATGGGTGCTTCAGCACCATGCCGATGCGCGTCGATAGATCCATTGGTGCATTGGCACAACGCCGATGCATGATGATGCGCACATTGGTGCATCCGCACCATGCCGATGCGCGCCGATGGATCCATTGGTGCAACAGTACCATGCCGACGCATGCCGATGCATGCCTTGCTGCATTAGTACCATGCTGATGCGCACCGATGCATCCTTTGGTGCATCGTCATCGTGCCGACGTGCGCCGATGCATCCATTGGTGCATCGAAACCATGTTGTTGTGGGCCGATGTATCCATTAGTGCATCGGCACCATGTCGACGCACGCCGATGCACCCATTGGTGCATCTGCTTCATGCCGATCTACGCCGATGTATCCATTTGGTACATCGGCATAATGCCGATACATGACGATGCACCCATGGGTGCTTCAGCACCATGCCGATGCGTGCCGATAAATAGATTGGTGCATCAGTACCATGCCAACGCACGCCGATGCATGCCATGCCGACGCACGCCGATGCATGCCTTGGTGCATCAGCACTATGCCGATGTGTGCCGATGCATCGTATGGCGCATCGACATCATGCCGGCGTGCGCCGATGCATCCATTGGTGCATTGACACCATGCCGTTGTGCGCCGATGCATGCCTTGGTGCATCGACGCCTTGTCCATGTCCGCCGATGCATCCATGGTTGCATCCGCACCATGCCGACGCACGCTGATGCACCCATTGGTGCATCAGCTTCATGCCGATTTGCGCCGATGTATCCATTGGTGCATCGGCACCATGTCGACGCACGCCGATGCACCCATGGGTGCTTCAGCACCATGCAAATGCACGCCGATAGATCCATTGGTGCGTCGGCACCATCCCAACGCACGCCGATGCACATATTGGTGCATCCGCTTATGCCGATCCGCACCGATGTATCCATTGGTGCATCGGCACAATACTGACGCGTGACGATGCACACATTGGTGCATCAGCACCATGCCGATGCGCGCCGATGGATCCATTGGTGCATCAGTACCATGCCGACGCGCGCCGATGCATGCTTTGGTGCATTAGTACCATCGGCGCGCGTCGGCATGGTACTGATGCACCAATGGATCCATCGGCGCGCATCTGCATGGCGCTGATGTACCAATGTGTGCATCGTCATGCGTCGGTATTGTGCCAATGCACCAATGGATACATCGGTGCGGATCGGCATAAAGCTGATGCACCAATATGAGCATCGGAGTGCGTCGGGATGGTGCCGACGCACCAATGGATCTATCGGCGTGCATCCGCATGGTGTTGAAGCACCCATGGGTGCATCGGCGTGTGTCGACATATTGTCGATGCACCAATGGATACATTGGCGCAAATCGGCATGAAGCTGATGCACCAATGGGTGCATCGGCATGCGTCGGCATGGTGCGGATGCACTCATGGATGCATCGGCGGACATGGGCAAGGTGCCGATGCACCAAGGCATGCATCGGCGCACAACGGCATGGTGCTAATGCACCAATGGATGCATCGGCGCACGTCGGCATGATGTCGATGCACCATACGATGCGTCGGCACACATCGGCATATTGCTGATGCACCAAGGCATGCATCGGCGTGCGTCGGCATGGCATGCATCGGCGTGCGTCGGCATGGTACTGATGCACCAATAGATTTATCGGCGCGCATCGGCATGGTGCTAAAGTACCCATGGGTGCATCGTCATGTGTCGGCATTATGCCGATGTACCAATGGATACATCGGTGCAGATCGGCATGAAGATGATGCACCAATGGGTGCATCGGCGTGCGTCGACATGGTGCCGATGCACTAATGGATCCATCGGCCCACAACAACATGGTTCTGATGCACCAATGGATGCATCGGCGCACGTCGGCATGATGCCGATGCACCAAAGGATGCATCGGCGCGCATCAGCATGGTACTGATGCAGCAAGGCCTGCATCGGCACGTGTCGGCATGGTACTGTTGCACCAATGGATACATCGGTGCGGATCGGCATAAAGCTGATGCACCAATATGAGCATCGGCGTGCGTCGGGATGGTGCCGACGCACCAATGGATCTATCGGCGTGCATCGGCATGGTGTTGTTATAGTCACAATAGGCTTGAATGTGCCTAAAACGAAAGATAGAGAACACAGACGGATTTCTGCACAGCGGCTTCAAACGTTGATAGCGTTCTGCTCACAGCTGCAAATGACCTGATTCAAATTGGATCTGGAGCGTCTTCACGTCGTCTACAATTAGCAATTTAGATTGCACGATTTGATAAAGAATTGACGACACAGCGTCGGTTTGAACGAACGGTACTATGGCAGCCACTATAGTCTTAGAACACAAGATAGGAAGAGTTACGAGTTGGGAATGACTCCCAGCTCCTAACAAACCCCAAGAGCCGAGGTACAGTGATGTGGAACAGTGCCACACTGTCCCCAACCACGAAGGGTCTCGAAACTACCCTTCACTAGGGCCTACACCAAGTGAAATGTTGCACTACACAAAGTAATGTAACTATCTTCAATATCTTGAGGTGTACCCTTTTGGCAAGCTTCGAAATCACTTGAGGCTTGACACCAAGGCTCGGGCTCTTCATCACAAACTCATCCTTGAGTTCTTGATGGGTCTGCTGCACACACCTGCGACACGTCGAACGTTCGACACAGGACAAAATAGAAACCGCGCACGACAAAATAGAAACCGCGCGCGAGACACAAACGACCGCGTAACACGCGTCTAGCGATAACACGCTATTGACTCGACACACACACTCAACATCATGACTCAACATTCACACACAATTATAAGCATGAAATATATTATCCCATGCCCTCATACCATTCCATACACACACACATTCACGCACACGGACAACAAGCCGATTGCAAACCGTAGGGTTGCACCAACAAACTCCCCCTCGGATTGTTGGCCTTAGGATATGTTGCTCTCTCAGTTCAGAGCCATCCCAGCCAGCTTGCAACACTTCCAATGCTGCTGCTCCACCAGCCTCTTGGTCATCATGTCAGCCGGCTGCCCCGTGGTCTTCACGTAGTGCAACTCAACTTCACCCGCGGTTACCATGCTCCTCGTCCAATGCCACTTCACCCTCATGTGCTTCGTGAGTCCATGCAACACAGGGTTCTTAGCAAGAGCAATGGCACCCTGGCTGTCACAGTACAGTGGGGTAGGTCCTTGCTGCTCCTCCCCCAATTCAGCCAACAAACGCCGCTGCCACACAATCTCCCGTACGGCACGGAAGAGTGCCATGTACTCGGACTCCACCGAGCTCAAAGCTTGGTCAACCTGCTTCTTGCTCTCCCAAGCAGTTGGGCCTCCACCAACACAGCATATGAAGCCTCCCACACTTGTCATGTCCTCTGGTTCTGATGCATATGAAGCATCCGAGTAGGCGGTGAGGAACAAACGCCCGGGTTCAACACCATCCGCGCCCTTTTGGCGCCTTTGTGCCGCCGCCGAGTATTGCAGCCCAACGGTCGGTGTTTGGCCAAGATACTTGGCCACCCTCATTCCAGCTGCTACCTGCTCCTCATTAGGGCATTGCACAACCCTAGCCAGCTGCCCGGTAGCAAACGCGACGTCCGGTCGGGTGTTTACCGCCGCATACATGAGGCTGCCCACCAACGAGTGAAATCGGCGCCTCTCCTCTTCACCAACGCTCTCCTCCTCTGGTCCCTTCACACACTTGAACCCAGAGGGAAAGGGTGTAGCCACATGGCCTTCACTCTGCCCAAAGTTGGCAGCCAATGCCTCCAGGTACTTTCGTTGATGCACCCGCATGCACCGCTTCTCCACATCTCGTTCGATGTGGAGCCCAAGGTAGAAGCTCACGTCACCAAGGGCCTTGCACTTGAACTTGTCTTGAAGCTTCAGCATCACCTCCTTCACAAGGTCAGAAGAGGGTGAGAAAATGAGGATGTCATCCACATAAACCACCATGAAACTCCTCTGCTCCCCCTCGCCAAGCATGAACAAGGAGTGATCGGCCGTTGAGGGAGTGAAGCCGATCCCCTCCAACACTTCGCGCAGCTTTATGTACCATTGCCTAGGGGCCTGCTTCAGCCCATAGAGGGCCTTCTTCAGCTTCCACACTCTGCCACTACCATCATCAAACCCCTCTGGCTGCGCCATAAAAATCTCCTCCTCAAGGATGCCGTTAAGGAATGCCGTTACGATGTCCATTTGCTTTACTACCCATCCTTTGATGGCGGCTCCCGCGAATAGGGTTCGCAGCGTCGTCGGCTTCACCACAGGGGCAAACAGCTCCTTGGAGTCCACCTTCTCCTTCTGCTGGTACCCCTTGGCTACAAGCCTAGACTTGTAGCGCTCGATCTTGCCGTCGGCATCCGACTTGATTTTGAAGAGCCACTTGGACGTTATCGCCGTACGCCCCTCCGGTAGCTCCACCAATTCAAACGTGTCATTCTCCTCAATGCTCTTCAGCTCACTCTCCATGGCCTTCTTCCACTCCTCAGCATCACTACTCTCCAAAGCCTCCTTGAGAGTTGCTGGTTCTCCCGGCATCTCCACCGGAGAGAAGAACGCGAAGGTACACTCCTCGCAGTCACTCTCCTCGTCGTCTCCGACCATCATTGCCGCTCCGGCCAGGGCTGTCTTGCCCTGCTTTCCCGGCGCATCATAGGTCAGCCTATTAGGGGGTTGAACTCTCCTCTTCCCCCTTCCTTCCTCCTCAGCTGCAGGGACTTGAAGGCCTTGGCGTTGCTGCGGTGTGGCTCGAATCCGTGGAGCACTCGTAGTACGGGAAGGGAGTGACAGTGCACGCTCGCTCACTTGCTGCACCTCCTCCTCTTCTTCCTCTGCATCATTGGCCTCCTCTCCCCCATTCACGAGGGAGGATTGCCTCGTGGTTGTGCTGCCGCTGCTCAGCTCCAAAGGCAGCTCCACATGCTCCAAACCGGAACTCTTCACCCCCCCAAACCGCACGCCTATCTTCGCCTCATTCTCCGCCTTCCAATCCTTGTACATGAAGTTCTCCATGAACTTGCAGTCCCTGCTCACCAAGAACTTCTTGGTGAATGGGTCCCAAAGAAGCCATCCCTTGCTGTTTTGAGCCATGCCCAAGTGCACAGCCCACACCGCCTTGGCACCAAGCTTGTTGTGCCGAAGATGCTTAGGCACGAGCGCCATGCACATGCACCCGAACACCCGAAGCATATCCACCTTTGGCTTCCTTCCTAGCCACTCCACATAGGGCACCCATTTATCTGCTCCCACATGAGTCAAGGCTCTGTTCTTGGCCACACACGCGCTCCGCACCGCATCAGGCCAGAAATAGTCGGGTAGCCCGGCTTCAATGAGCAACCCGCGTGCCGCCTCCGTGATTGTGCGGTTCGCTCGCTCGGCGATGCCGTTCATTGCAGGGGAGTATGGCATGGTGAGGGAGTGCCGAATACCATTCTTCTTCAGCCACAACCCAAACTCCTTGCTCAGGAACTCTCCCCCTCGATCGGTGCGGATTGACTTGACTAGACGGTCTTGTTGCCGCTCCACCATCGGGAACCAATCCGTCTTCAACGTTTCAGCCACGTCGCTCTTCTTGGCCAGCACATACACCCAAGTCATGCGGGTGTAGACGTCGACAATGGTGAGAAAATACTCAGCTCCAGCAGCTCCAAGCTTCAGGGGGCCCACCACGTCCATCACCACCTCATCAAGTGGTGCCTTTGCCGTTGCCTCCGAACTAGGGAACGGAAACCGGGTGAACTTGGCTTGAATGCACGTCGGGCAGCCAAGCACCTCATCAGGCTCCCCCTTCACACGTATGCCAGCAACCATCTCATTCTTCACTAGCTGCTGCAAGATAGGCAGGGCCACATGCCCCATTCGCCGATGCAAGGTAAGCCAATCACACTCCCCCGTAGCCGAAGTCGGATTGGAGAATGCCGCACTCGCAATAGCGCCCCACATGCTCTCTCCGTACTCCTCCTCCGCTGCTGCCTCGGGGTTCTCCTCACCCTTGTGCTGCTCCTTGGCTGCTGCACCTCTCTCCTTAGGTTCAGCGAGCTTGCTGGTCCCTCCAAGATTGCTCTTCTTGGACTCGTTCTCCTTAGCGCGACCGTTCGCACCATCTCCGCTACCAACCGCTTCACCCTTGGTGCTGACACTTGCTGCCACTTGCCTCTCCTTAGGCATGGGGACCACAGGGATCTGCCACATCTCATTGTAGACGTCCCTATCCTCATGAAGGTCCCATAGAATCCGCTCGCCAAGCCTTGCGGTGTAGGTCTTGGCTCCCTTCGAGTTCGTGTCCATGCCGGCCTTTGCCAATCGCCGCACGGAAATCAGGTTCGCAGCAAGGCTGGGCACCCAAAGCACGTTCTTGAGGCCCACCATCTTCCCATCAGCACCCTTGAACATGGCCTTGCCCATGCCTTTCACCTCTGCTCGCTGCCCCAAAGCCGATGTGACATGCTTCACCGGTGACGGCTCGAGTTCGGTGAGCAAGTCCGGGCGAGGTGTCATGCTATAGGTAGCGCCACTATCGATCACCCAATAGTCCAGGGGGTGTAGGGTCACCTTCCCCACAGCTGCTGGCTCCTCAAAGCCTTCATCCTTCTCTGGACCAGCTGGTACTTGCGTCGACACGAAGTAGAATAGACCCGGGTACCGATCGTCGCTCGGGTCCTTGTCGTTGTCTCCGCTCTTCATGTTTGCAGCTCTGCCACCACGGCCGCCACGGCCTCCACGGCCTCCACGGCCTCTTCCTCTCCCTCCACCTGCTCCTCTACCCTCTTGGTCTTGAGCAGGGGTCCAACCATCAGGGAGCTTGTAGCAATCGCGCCACATGTGTCCGGTCTTATGACAATAATGGCACTCGCCATCGAATCGGCCGCGACCGCGCCCGTAGCTCTTGTCGTCGCTGCCGTAACCGCCACTCCCGCGGCCTCCACTGAAGTTGCTGCCACCAAACCTTCCTCCCCCTCGTCCTCTGCCTCTTCCTCGGCCATATCCATGGCCGACGCTTGCTGCCCCAGCGCCATCCGCACTCGCCAACTCACGGCGGCGGAAGTCCTCTTGTAGGATTGCGCGTTTCACGTCTTCAAGCGAGAGACGGGGCAGGTCACGGTTCAAGTTGATGATGAGTGAGGACCACGACTCGGGGAGTAGGGCCAGCAACTTGGTCTTCTTCTGGAGCTCACTGTAGTTCAAATCAGCTCCCTCAAGCCGCGTCAACAAGTCGAAGAATTTCTGCACCCCGTCTTCCACGGGTTCATCTTCCTCAATTCGTAGCGTCGCCATTTGCCGTTCCAACACCACAGCTACCGCCACTGTTGCAGGAGCGTGTACACCCTTGAGAGCAGCCCATGCCTTTGGTCCCTTCTCTGGTTCACGCTGGAATGGCTTGATGTGACGGATCTGGCTGCTCCCCAACGCTTGCCCAAGTAGGAGGCAGCCTTGTGCGCTCTTCCGCACCCACGGGCTCTTCTCCGGGTCGTTCTCGGGACGCTTCTCCGTTCCTTCCATCACCTCCAGCAGGTCATAGTGGTCGAACACATTCTCCATTCTGAAGGACCATTCAGCAAAGTTATCGCCGTTGAATTTGTCAAGCCCGAACACTCTTGGTTCGTCCCTAGAAGGTCCAAGAGTCGGTTGCACGGGCGCCACGGCTGACTCACGGGCTTGGCCTTTTGCTTGGGCATCTCCATTGCCACCAGCACCTCTGCCACCCCTTTCCTCAGGTCCAGACATTGTCGAAACTGCTCCAAGGGGCTCTGATACCACTTGTTATAGTCACAATAGGCTTGAATGTGCCTAAAACGAAAGATAGAGAGCACAGACGGATTTCTGCACAGCGGCTTCAAACGTTGATAGCGTTCTGCTCACAGCTGCAAATGACCTGATTCAAATTGGATCTGGAGCGTCTTCACGTCGTCTACAATTAGCAATTTAGATTGCACGATTTGATAAAGAATTGACGACACAGCGTCGGTTTGAACGAACGGTACTATGGCAGCCACTATAGTCTTAGAACACAAGATAGGAAGAGTTACGAGTTGGGAATGACTCCCAGCTCCTAACAAACCCCAAGAGCCGAGGTACAGTGATGTGGAACAGTGCCACACTGTCCCCAACCACGAAGGGTCTCGAAACTACCCTTCACTAGGGCCTACACCAAGTGAAATGTTACACTACACAAAGTAATGTAACTATCTTCAATATCTTGAGGTGTACCCTTTTGGCAAGCTTCGAAATCACTTGAGGCTTGACACCAAGGCTCGGGCTCTTCATCACAAACTCATCCTTGAGTTCTTGATGGGTCTGCTGCACACACCTGCGACACGCCGAACGTTCGACACAGGACAAAATAGAAACCGCGCACGACAAAATAGAAACCGCGCGCGAGACACAAACGACCGCGTAACACGCGTCTAGCGATAACTCGCTATTGACTCAACACACACACTCAACATCATGACTCAACATTCACACACAATTATAAGCATGAAATATATTATCCCATGCCCTCATACCATTCCATACACACACACATTCACGCACACGGACAACAAGCCGATTGCAAACCGTAGGGTTGCACCAACAGGTGTTGAAGCACCCATGGGTGCATCGGCGTGTGTCGACATATTGTCGATGCACCAATGGATACATCGGCGCAAATCGGCATGAAGCTGATGCACCAATGGGTGCATCGGCATGCGTCGGCATGGTGCGGATGCACTCATGGATGCATCGGCGGACATGGGCAAGGTGCCGATGTACCAAGGCATGCATCGGCGCACAACGGCATGGTGCTAATGCACCAATGGATGCATCGGCGCACGTCGGCATGATGTCGATGCACCATACGATGCGTCGGCACACATCGGCATATTGCTGATGCACCAAGGCATGCATCGGCGTGCGTCAGCATGTCATGCATCGGCGTGCGTCGGCATGGTACTGATGCACCAATAGATTTATCGGCGCGCATCGGCATGGTGCTGAAGTACCCATGGGTGCATCGTCATGTGTCGGCATTATGCCGATGTACCAATGGATACATCGGTGCGGATCGGCATGAAGATGATGCACCAATGGGTGCATCGGCGTGCGTCGACATGGTGCCGATGCACTAATGGATCCATCGGCCCACAACAACATGGTTCTGATGCACCAATGGATGCATCGGCGCACGTCGGCACGATGCCGATGCACCAAAGGATGCATCGGCGCGCATGAGCATGGTACTGATGCAGCAAGGCCTGCATCGGCACGTGTCGGCATGGTACTGTTGCACCAATGGATACATCGGTGCGGATCGGCATAATGCTGATGCACCAATATGAGCATCGGCGTGCGTCGGGATGGTGCCGACGCACCAATGGATCTATCGGCGTGCATCGGCATGGTGTTGAAGCACCCATGGGTGCATCGGCGTGTGTCGACATATTGTTGATGCACCAATGGATACATCGGCTCAAATCGGCATGAAGCTGATGCACCAATGGGTGCATCGGCATGCGTCGGCATGGTGCGGATGCACTCATGGATGCATCGGCGGACATGGGCAAGGTGCCGATGCACCAAGGCATGCATCGGCGCACAACGGCATGGTGCTAATGAACCAATGGATGCATCGGCGCACGTCGGCATGATGTCGATGCACCATACGATGCGTCGGCACACATCGGCATATTGCTGATGCACCAAGGCATGCATCGGCGTGCGTCGGCATGGCATGCATCGGCGTGCGTCGGCATGGTACTGATGCACCAATCTATTTATCGGCGCGCATTGGCATGGTGCTGAAGTACCCATGGGTGCATCGTCATGTGTCGGCATTATGCCGATGTACCAATGGATACATCGGTGCAGATCGGCATGAAGATGATGCACCAATGGGTGCATCGGCGTGCGTCGACATGGTGCCGATGCACTAATGGATCCATCGGCCCACAACAACATGGTTCTGATGCACCAATGGATGCATCGGCGCACGTCGGCACGATGCCGATGCACCAAAGGATGCATCGGCGCGCATGAGCATGGTACTGATGCAGCAAGGCCTGCATCGGCACGCGTCGGCATGGTACTGTTGCACCAATGGATCCATCGGCGCGCATTGGCATGGTGCTGATGCACCAATGTGTGCATCGTCATGCGTCGGCATTGTGCCAATGCACCAATGGATCTATCGGCGCGCATCGGCATGGTGCTGAAGCACTCATGGGTGCATTGGCGTGCATCGGCATGGTGCCGATGCACCAATGGATACATCGGTGCAAATAGGCATGAAGCTGATGCACCAATGGGTGCATCAACGTGCGTTGGCATGGTGGCGATGCACCCCTAGATGTATCGGCGGACATGGGCAAGGTGCCGATGCACCAAGGCATGCATCGGCGCACAACGGCATGGTGCCAATGCACCAATGGATGCATCAGCGCACGTCGGCATGATGTCGATGCGCCATGCGATGCATCGGCACACATTGGCATAGTGCTGATGCACCAAGGCATGCATCTGGGTGCGTCGGTATGGCATGCATCGGCGTGCGTTGGCATGGTACTGATGCACCAATCTATTTATCGGCGCGCATCGGCATGAAGCCGATGCATTAATGGATACATCGGCACGGATCGGCATGAAGCTGATGCACCAATGGGTGCATCGGCGTGCGTCGGCATGGTGCCGATGCACTAATGGATCCATCGGCCCACAACAACATGGTTCCGATGCACCAATTGATGCATCGGCGCACGTCGGCACGATGACGATGCACCAAAGTGTTATAGTCACAATAGGCTTGAATGTGCCTAAAACGAAAGATAGAGAGCACAGACGGATTTCTGCACAGCGGCTTCAAACGTGATAGCGTTCTGCTCACAGCTGCAAATGACTTGATTCAAATTGGATCTGGAGCGTCTTCACGTCATCTACAATTAGCAATTTAGATTGCACGATTTGATAAAGAATTGACGACAGAGCGTCGGTTTGAACGAACGGTACTATGGCAGCCACTATAGTCTTAGAACACAAGATAGGAAGAGTTACGAGTTGGGAATGACTCCCAGCTCCTACAAACCCCAAGAGCCGAGGTACAGTGATGTGGAACAGTGCCACACTGTCCCCAACCACGAAGGGTCTCGAAACTACCCTTCACTAGGGCCTACACCAAGTGAAATGTTACACTACACAAAGTAATGTAACTATCTTCAATATCTTGAGGTGTACCCTTTTGGCAAGCTTCGAAATCACTTGAGGCTTGACACCAAGGCTCGGGCTCTTCATCACAAACTCATCCTTGAGTTCTTGATGGGTCTGCTGCACACACCTGCGACACGCCGAACGTTCGACACAGGACAAAATAGAAACCGCGCACGACAAAATAGAAACCGCGCGCGAGACACAAACGACCGCGTAACACGCGTCTAGCGATAACTCGCTATTGACTCGACACACACACTCGACATCATGACTCAACATTCACACACAATTATAAGCATGAAATATATATTATCCCATGCCCTCATACCATTCCACACACACACACATTCACGCACACGGACAACAAGCCGAGTGCAAACCGTAGGGTTGCACCAACAAACTCCCCCTCGGATTGTTGGCCTTAGGATATGTTGCTTTCTCAGTTCAGAGCCATCCCAGCCAGCTTGCAACACTTCCAATGCTGCTGCTCCACCAGCCTCTTGGTCATCATGTCAGCCGGCTGCCCCGTGGTCTTCACGTAGCGCAACTCAACTTCACCCGCGGTTACCATGCTCCTCGTCCAATGCCACTTCACCCTCATGTGCTTCGTGAGTCCATGCAACACAGGGTTCTTAGCAAGAGCAATGGCACCCTGGCTGTCACAGTACAGTGGGGTAGGTCCTTGCTGCTCCTCCCCCAATTCAGCCAACAAACGCCGCTGCCACACAATCTCCCGTACGGCACGGAAGAGTGCCATGTACTCGGACTCCACCGAGCTCAATGCTTGATCCACCTGCTTCTTGCTCTCCCAAGCAGTTGGGCCTCCACCAACACAGCAAATGAACCCTCCAACACTTGTCATGTCCTCTGGTTCTGATGCAAAAGAAGCATCCGAGAATGCGGTGAGGAACAAACGCCCGGGTTCAACACCATCCGCGCCCTTTTGGCGCCTTTGCGCCGCCGCCGAATATTGCAGCCCAACGGTCGGTGTTTGGCCAAGATACTTGGCCACCCTCATTCCAGCTGCTACCTGCTCCTCATTAGGGCATTGCACAACCCTAGCCAGCTGCCCGGTAGCAAACGCGACGTCCGGTCGGGTGTTTACCGCCGCATACATGAGGCTGCCCACCAACGAGTGAAATCGGCGCCTCTCCTCTTCACCAACGCTCTCCTCCTCTGGTCCCTTCACACACTTGAACCCAGAGGGAAAGGGTGTAGCCACATGGCCTTCACTCTGCCCAAAGTTGGCAGCCAATGCCTCCAGGTACTTTCGTTGATGCACCCGCATGCACCGCTTCTCCACATCTCGTTCGATGTGGAGCCCAAGGTAGAAGCTCACGTCACCAAGGGCCTTGCACTTGAACTTGTCTTGAAGCTTCAGCATCACCTCCTTCACAAGGTCAGAAGAGGGTGAGAAAATGAGGATGTCATCCACATAAACCACCATGAAACTCCTCTGCTCCCCCTCGCCAAGCATGAACAAGGAGTGATCGGCCGTTGAGGGAGTGAAGCCGATCCCCTCCAACACTTCGCGCAGCTTCATGTACCATTGCCTAGGGGCCTGCTTCAGCCCATAGAGGGCCTTCTTCAGCTTCCACACTCTGCCACTACCATCATCAAACCCCTCTGGCTGCGCCATAAAAATCTCCTCCTCAAGGATGCCGTTAAGGAATGCCGTTACGATTTCCATTTGCTTTACTACCCATCCTTTGATGGCGGCTCCCGCGAATAGGGTTCGCAGCGTCGTCGGCTTCACCACAGGGGCAAACAGCTCCTTGAAGTCCACCTTCTCCTTCTGCTGGTACCCCTTGGCTACAAGCCTAGACTTGTAGCGTTCGATCTTGCCGTCGGCATCCGACTTGATTTTGAAGAGCCACTTGGACGTTATCGCCGTACGCCCCTCCGGTAGCTCCACCAATTCAAACGTGTCATTCTCCTCGATGCTCTTCAGCTCACTCTCCATGGCCTTCTTCCACTCCTCAGCATCACTACTCTCCAAAGCCTCCTTGAGAGTTGCTGGTTCTCCCGGCATCTCCACCGGAGAGAAGAACGCGAAGGCACACTCCTCGTAGTCACTCTCCTCGTCGTCTCCGACCATCATTGCCGCTCCGGCCAGGGCTGTCTTGCCCTGCTTTCCCGGCGCATCATAGGTCAGCCTATTAGGGGGTTGAACTCTCCTCTTCCCCCTTCCTTCCTCCTCAGCTGCAGGGACTTGAAGGCCTTGGCGTTGCTGCGGTGTGGCTCGAATCCGTGGAGCACTCGTAGTACGGGAAGGAAGTGACGGTGCACGCTCGCTCACTTGCTGCACCTCCTCCTCTTCTTCCTCTGCATCATTGGCCTCCTCTCCCCCATTCACAAGGGAGGATTGCCTTGTGGTTGTGCTGCCGCTGCTCAGTTCCAAAGGCAGCTCCACATGCTCCAAACCGGAATTTCTTCACCTCCCCAAACCGCACGCCTATCTTCGCCTCATTCTCTGCCTTCCAATCCTTGTACATGAAGTTCTCCATGAACTTGCAGTCCCTGCTCACCAAGAACTTCTTGGTGAATGGGTCCCAAAGAAGCCATCCCTTGCTGTTTTGAGCCATGCCCAAGTGCACGGCCCACACCGCCTTGGCACCAAGCTTGTTGTGCCGAAGATGCTTAGGCACGAGCGCCATGCACATGCACCCGAACACCCGAAGCATATCCACCTTTGGCTTCCTTCCTAGCCACTCCACATAGGGCACCCATTTGTCTGCTCCCACATGAGTCAAGGCTCTGTTCTTGGCCACACACGCGCTCCGCACCGCATCAGGCCAGAAATAGTCGGGTAGCCCGGCTTCAATGAGCAACCCGCGTGCCGCCTCCGTGATTGTGCGGTTCGCTCGCTCGGCGATGCCGTTCATTGCAGGGGAGTATGGCATGGTGAGGGAGTGCCGAATACCATTCTTCTTCAGCCACAACCCAAACTCCTTGCTCAAGAACTCTCCCCCTCGATCGGTGCGGATTGACTTGACTAGACGGTCTTGTTGCCGCTCCACCATCGGGAACCAATCCGTCTTCAACGTTTCAGCCACGTCGCTCTTCTTGGCCAGCACGTACACCCAAGTCATGCGGGTGTAGACGTCGACAATGGTGAGAAAATACTCAGCTCCAGCAGCTCCAAGCTTCAGGGGGCCCACCACGTCCATCACCACCTCATCAAGCGGTGCCTTTGCCGTTGCCTCCGAACTAGGGAACGGAAACCGGGTGAACTTGGCTTGAATGCACGTCGGGCAGCCAAGCACCTCATCGGGCTCCCCCTTCACACGTATGCCAGCAACCATCTCATTCTTCACTAGCTGCTGCAAGATGGGCAGGGCCACATGCCCCATGCGCCGATGCAAGGTGAGCCAATCACACTCCCCCGTAGCCGAAGTTGGATTGGAGAATGCCGCGCTCGCAATAGCGCCCCACATACTCTCTCCGTAGTCCTCCTCCGCTGCTGCCTCTGGGTTCTCCTCACCCTTTTGCTGCTCCTTGGTTGCTGCACCACTCTCCTTAGGTTCACTGAACTTGCTGGTCCTTCCAGGTTTGCTCTTCTTGAGCTCATTCTCCTTAGCGCGACCGTTCGCGCCATCGTCGCTACCGACCGCTCCATCCTTGGTGCTGATGCTTGCTGCCACTTGCCTCTCCTTAGGCATAGGGACCACTGGGATCTGCCACATCTCGTTGTAGACATCCCTGTCCTCATGAAGGTCCCAAAGAATTCGATCGCCAAGCCTTGCGGTGTAGGTCTTGGCTCCCTTCGAGTTCGTGTCCATGCCGGCCTTTGCCAACCGCCGCACGGAAATCAGGTTTGCAGCAAGGCTGGGCACCCAAAGCACGTTCTTGAGGCCCACCATCTTCCCATCAGCACCCTTGAACATGGCCTTGCCCATGCCTTTCACCTCTGCTCGCTGCCCCAAAGCCGATGTGACATGCTTCACCGGTGACGGCTCGAGTTCGGTGAGCAAGTCCGGGCGAGGTGTCATGCTATAGGTAGCGCCACTATCAATCACCCAAGAGTCCAGGGGGTGTAGGGTCACCTTCCCCACAGCTGCTGGCTCCTCAAAGCCTTCATCCTTCTCTGGACCAGCCGGTACTTGCGTCGACACGAAGTAGAATAGACCCGGGTATCGATCGTCGCTCGGGTCCTTGTCGTTGTCTCCGCTCTTCATGTTTGCAGCTCCGCCACCGCGACCGCCACGGCCTCCACGGCCTCGTCCTCTCCCTCCTCCTGCTCCTCTACCCTCTTGGCCTTGAGCAGGGGTCCAACCATCAGGGAGTTTGTAGCAGTCGCGCCACATGTGTCCGCTCTTGTGGCAATAGTGACACTCGCCGTCGAATCGGCCGCGACCGCGTCCGTAGCTCTTGTCGTCGCTGCCGTAACCGCCACTCCTGCGGCCTCCGCCAAAGTTGCTGCCACCAAACCTTCCTCCCCCTCGTCCTCTGCCTCTTCCTCGACCATATCCACGGCCGATGCTCGCTGCCCCAGCGCCATCCGCACTCGCCAACTCACGGCGGCGGAAATCCTCTTGAAGGATAGCTCGCTTCACGTCTTCAAGCGAGAGGCGGGGCAAGTCGCGATTAAGGTTGATGATGAGCGAGGACCATGACTCTGGCAGCAACTTGGTCTTCTTTTGGAGCTCACTGTAGTTCAAATTAGCTCCCTCAAGCCGCGTCAACAAGTCGAAGAATTTCTGCACCCCTTCTTCAACCGCTTCGTTTTCTTCAATTCGTAGTGCCGCCATTTGCCGTTCCAACACCACCGCTACCGCCGCTGTTGCAGGAGCATGTACACCCTTGAGAGCAGCCCATGCCTTTGGTCCTTTCTCTGGTTCACGCTGGAATGGCTTGATGTGACGGATCTGACTGCTCCCCAACGCTTGCCCAAGTAAGAGATAGCCTTGTGCGCTCTTCCGCACCCACGGGCTCTTCTCCGGGTCGTTCTCGGGGCGCTTCTCCGTTCCTTCCATCACCTCCAGCAGGTCATAGTGGTCAAAGATGTTCTCCATCTTGAAGGACCATTCAGCAAAGTTGTCACCGTTGAACTTGTCAAGCCCAAACACCCTAGGCTCATCCCTAGGTGGGCCAAGACTTGGTTGCATGGGCGCCATGGCTGAATCACGGGGTTGGCCTTGAGCTTGAGCTTCTCCACTGCCACCAGCACCTCTGCCACCCCTTTCCTCAGGTCCAGACATTGTCGAAACTGCTCCAAGGGGCTCTGATACCACTTGTTATAGACACAATAGGCTTGAATGTGCCTAAAACGAAAGATAGAGAGCACAGACGGATTTCTGCACAGCGGCTTCAAACGTTGATAGCGTTCTGCTCACAGCTGCAAATGACTTGATTCAAATTGGATCTGGAGCGTCTTCACGTCGTCTACAATTAGCAATTTAGATTGCACGATTTGATAAAGAATTGACGACACAGCGTCGGTTTGAACGAACGGTACTATGGCAGCCACTATAGTCTTAGAACACAAGATAGGAAGAGTTACGAGTTGGGAATGACTCCCAGCTCCTACAAACCCCAAGAGCCGAGGTACAGTGATGTGGAACAGTGCCACACTGTCCCCAACCACGAAGGGTCTCGAAACTACCCTTCACTAGGGCCTACACCAAGTGAAATGTTACACTACACAAAGTAATGTAACTATCTTCAATATCTTGAGGTGTACCCTTTTGGCAAGCTTCGAAATCACTTGAGGCTTGACACCAAGGCTCGGGCTCTTCATCACAAACTCATCCTTGAGTTCTTGATGGGTCTGCTGCACACACCTGCGACACGCCGAACGTTCGACACAGGACAAAATAGAAACCGCGCACGACAAAATAGAAACCGCGCGCGAGACACAAACGACCGCGTAACACGCGTCTAGCGATAACTCGCTATTGACTCGACACACACACTCGACATCATGACTCAACATTCACACACAATTATAAGCATGAAATATATATTATCCCATGCCCTCATACCATTCCATACACACACACATTCACGCACACGGACAACAAGCCGAGTGCAAACTGTAGGGTTGCACCAACACAAAGGATGCATTGGCGCGCATCAGCATGGTACTGATGCAGTAAGGCATGCATCGGCACGCGTCGGCATGGTACTGTTGCACCGATGGATCCATCGGCGCGCATCGGCCTGGTGCGGATGCACCAATGTGTGCATCGTCATGCGTCGGCATTGTGCTGATCCACCAATGGATCTCTCGGCGCGGATCGACATAAAGCTGATGCACCAATATGTGTATCAGCGTGTGTCGGGATGGTGCCGACACACCCATGGATCTATCGTTGTGCATCGGCATGGTGCTGAAGCACCCATGGGCGCATCGGCGTGCGTCGACGTGGTGTCGATGCACCAATGGATACATCGGGGCAAATCGGCATGAAGCTGATGCAACATTGGGTGCACCAGCGTGCGTCGGCATCGTGCGGATGCACCCATGGATGCATCGACGGACATGGGCAAGGTGCCGATGCACCAAGGCATGCATCGGCGCACAATGGCATGGTGCCAATGCACCAATGGATGCATCGGCGCACGTCGGCATGATGTCGATGCACCATACGATACATCGGCACAAATCGGTATAGTGCTGATGCACCAAGGCATGCATCGGCGTGTGTCGGCATGGCATGCATCGGCGTGCGCTCTTCATTCGCAAGCGCCGATGACCGATGATGCTCGCAACCCTCCCACGCCCTTGCTGGCTTGGCAATAGGACCAGAAAAGTGCAGCCACATGACGTGGCGGAAGAAAAACTCTCGGAACGAGCGCTAGTACCCCCAAAACGCGGAAGGATCCGCACATGTGCACGAAGTGCAGCGGGCGCTCTTTATTTGCGAGCGCCGATGACCGATGATGCTCGCAACCCTCCTACGCCCTTGCTGGCTTGGCAAGAGGACCAGAAAAGCACAGCCACGTGAAACGGCGGAATAAAAACGCTCGGAACGAGCGCCTCCACCCCCAAAACGAGGAAGGATCCGCACATGTGCAGGAAGTGCAGCGGGCGCTCTTCATTTGCGAGCGCCGATGACCGATGATGCTCTCAATCCTCCCACGCCCTTGCTGGCTTGGCAAGAGGACCAGACAAGCGCAGCCACGTGACCCGGCGGAAGAAAAAGGCTCATAACGAGAGCTTTCACCCCCAAAACGCGGAAGGATCCGCACACGTGCAGGAAGTGCAGCGAGCGCTCTTCATTCACGAGCGCCGATGACCGATGATGCTCGCAACCCTCCCACGCCCTTGCTGGATTGGCAAGAGGACCAGACAAGTGCAGCCACGTGACTTGGCGGAGGAAAAAGGCTTGGAATGAGCGCTTCTACCCCCAAAATGCCGAAGGATTCGCATTCGTGCAGGAAGTGCAGCGGGCGCTCTTCATTCGCAAGCGCCGATGACCGATGATGCTCGCAACCCTCCCACGCCCTTGCTGGCTTGGCAAGAGGACCAGACAAGCGCAGCCACGTGACCCGGCGGAAGAAAAACGCTCGGAACGAGCGCCTTCACCATCAAAACGCGGAAGGATCCGCACACGTGCAGGAAGTGCAGCAGGCGCTCTTCATTCGCGAGCGCCGATGATCGACGATGCTCGCAACCCTCCCACGCCCTTCCTGGCTTGGCAAGAGGACCAGACAAGTGCAGCCACGTGACTTGGCGGAAGAAAAACGCTTGGAATGAGCGCTTCATACCGATTTGCGCCGATGTATCTATTGGTGCATCGAGAATATGTCGACACACGCCGATGCACCCATGGGTGCTTTAGCACCATGCTGATGCACCCCGATAGATCCATTGGTGCGTCGGCACCATCCCGATGCACGCCGATGCTCATATTGGTGCATCAGCTTTATGCCGATCCGCACCGATGTTTCCATTGGTGCATCGGCACAATACCGACGCATGACGATGCACACATTGGTGCATCAGCACCATGCCGATGCGCGCTGATGGATCCATTGGTGCATCGGTACCATGCCGACGCGCGCCGATGCATGCTTTGGTGCATTAGTACCATGCTGATGTGCGCCAATGCATCTTTTGGAGCATCGGCATCGTGCCGACGTGCGCCGATGCATCCATTGGTGCATCAGAACCATGTTGTTGTGGGCCGATGGACCCAATAGTGCATCGGCACCATGCCGACGCACGCCGATGCACCCATTGGTGCATCAGCTTCATGCCGATCCGTGCCGATGTATCCATTAATGCATCGGCTTCATGCCGATGCACGCCGATGGATCTATTGGTGCATCAGTACCATGCCGACGCACACCGATGCATGCCATGCCGACGCACGCCGATGCATACATTGGTGCATCAGTACCATGCCGATGTGTGTCGATGCATCCTTTGGTGCTTTGACATCGTGCCGACGTGCGCGGATGCATCCATTGGTGCATTGGCACCATGCCGTTGTGCGTCGATGCATGCCTTGGTGCATTGGCACCTTGCCCATGTCCGCCGATGCATCTAGGGGTGCATCGGCACCAAGCCAACGCATGTCGATGCACCCATTGGTGCATCAGCTTCATGCCGATTTGCACCGATGTATCCATTGGTGCATCCGCACCATGCCGATGCGCGCCGATGGATCCATTGGTGCAACAGTACCATGCCGACGCGTGCGGATGCATGCCTTGCTGCATCAGTACCATGCTGATACGCGCCGATGCATCCATTGGTGCATCGGAACCATGTTGTTGTGGGCCGATGGATCCAATAGTGCATCGGCACCATGTCGACGCACGCCGATGCACCCATTGGTGCATCAGCTTCATGCCGATCCACGCCGATGTATCCATTGGTACATCGGCATAATGCCAACACATGACGATGCACCCATGGGTGCTTCAGCTTTATGCCGATGCGCGCTGATTAATAGATTGGTGCATCAGTACCATGCCGACGCACGCCGATGCATGCCATGCGGACGCATGCCTTGGTGCATCAGCACTATGCCGATGTGTGCCGATGCATCGTATGATGCATCGACATCATGCCGACGTGCGCCGATGCATCCATTGGTGCATTGGCACCATGCCGTTGTGCGCCGATGCATGCCTTGGTGCATCGGCACCTTGCCCATGTCCGCCGATGCATCTAGGGGTGCATCGTCACCTTTCCCACGCACGTCAATGCACTCATTGGTGCATCAGCTTCATGCCGATTTGCACCGATGTATCCGTTGGTGCATCGGCACCATGCCTTGCTGCATTAGTACTATGCTGATGCGCGCCGATGCATCCTTTGGTGCATCGTCATCGTGCCGACGTGCGCCGATGCATCCATTGGTGCATCGAAACCATGATGTTGTGCGCCGATGGATCCATTAGTGCATCGGCACCATGTCGACGCACGCCGATGCACCCATTGGTGCATCAGCTTCATGCCGATCCGCACCGATGTATCCATTTGGTACATCGGCATAATGCCGATACATGACGATGCACCCATGGGTGCTTCAGCACCATGCCGATGCGCGCCGATAAATAGATTGGTGCATTAGTACCATGCCGACGCACGCCGATGCATGCCATGCCGACGCACGCCGATGCATGCCTTGGTGCATCAGCACTATGCCGATATGTGCCGATGCATCGTATGGCGCATCGACATCATGCCGGCGTGCGCCGATGCATCCATTGGTGGATTGACACCATGCCATTGTGCGCCGATGCATGCCTTGGTGCATCGGCGCCTTGCCCATTTCCGCCGATGCATCCATGGGTGCATCTGCACGATGCCGAAGCACGCCGATGCACCCATTGGTGCATCAGCTCCATGCCGATTTGCGCCGATGTCTCCATTGGTGCATCGGCACTATGTCGACGCACGCCGATGCACCCATGGGTGCTTCAGCACCATGCCGATGCATGCCGATAGATCCATTGGTGCGTCGGCACCATCCCGACGCATGCCGATGCACATATTGGTGCATCAGCTTTATGCCGATCCGCACCGATGTATCCATTGGTGCATCGGCACAATACCGACGCATGACGATGCACACATTGGTGCATCAGCGCCATGCCGATGCGCGCCGATGGATCCATTGGTGCATCAGTACCATGCCGACGCGCGCCAATGCATGCTTTGGTGCATTAGTACCATGCTGATGTGCGCCGATGCATCCTTTGGAGCATCAGCATCGTGCCGACGTGCGCCGATGCATCCATTGGCGCATCGGAACCATGTTGTTGTGGGCCGATGGATCCATTAGTGCATTGGCACCATGCCGACGCACGCCGATGCACCCATTGGTGCATCAGCTTCATGCCGATCCGTGCCGATGTATCCATTAATGCATCGGCTTCATGCCGATGCGCGCCGATGGATCTATTGGTGCATCAGTACCATGCCGACGAACGCCGATGAATGCCATGCCGACCCACGCCGATGCATGCATTGATGCATCAGTACCATGCCGATATGTGACGATGCATCCTTTGGTGCTTCGACATCGTGCCGACGTGCGCGGATGCATCCATTGGTGCATTGGCACCATGCCGTTGTACGCCAATGCATGCCTTGGTGCATCGGCACCTTGCCCAGTCCGCCGATGCATCTAGGGGTGCATCGGCATGGTGCGGATGCACCAATGTGCGCATCATCATGCGTCGGCGTTGTGCCAATGCACCAATGGATCTATCGACGCGCATCGGCATGGTGCTGAAGCACCCATGGGTGCATTGGCGTGCATCAGCATGATGCCGATGCACCAATGGATACATTGGTGCAAATCGGCATGAAGCTGATGCACCAATGGGTGCATCGACGTGCGTTGGCATGGTGGCAATGCACCCCTAGATGTATCGGCGGACATGGGCAAGGTGCCGATGCACCAAGGCATGCATCGGCGCACAACGGCATGGTGCTAATGCACCAATGGATGCATCGGCGCACGTCGGCATGATGTCGATGCACCATACGATGCGTCGGCACACATCGGCATATTGCTGATGCACCAAGGCATGCATCGGCGTGCGTCGGCATGGCATGCATCGGCGTGCGTCGGCATGGTACTGATGCACCAATAGATTTATCGGCGCGCATCGGCATGGTGCTGAAGTACCCATGGGTGCATCGTCATGTGTCGGCATTATGCCGATGTACCAATGGATACATCGGTGCGGATCGGCATGAAGATGATGCACCAATGGGTGCATCGGCGTGCGTTGACATGGTGCCGATGCACTAATGGATCCATCGGCCCACAACAACATGGTTCTGATGCACCAATGGATGCATTGGCGCACGTCGGCACGATGCTGATGCACCAAAGGATGCATCGGCGCGCATGAGCATGGTACTGATGCAGCAAGGTCTGCATCGGCACGCGTCGGCATGGTACTGTTGCACCAATGGATCCATCGGCGCGCATCGGCATGGTGCGGATGCACCAATGTGTGCATCGTCATGCGTCGGCATTGTGCCAATGAACGAATGGATCTATCGGCGCGCATCGGCATGGTGCTGAAGCACTCATGGGTGCATTGGCGTGCATCGGCATGGTGCCGATGCACCAATGGATACATCGGTGCAAATAGGCATGAAGCTGATGCACCAATGGGTGCATCGACGTGCGTTGGCATGGTGGCGATGCACCTCTAGATGTATCGGCGGACATGGGCAAGGTGCCGATGCACCAAGGCATGCATCGGCGCACAACGGCATGGTGCCAATGCACCAATGGATGCATCGGCGCCGTCGGCATGATGTCGATGCACCATACGATGCATCGGCACACATCGGCATAGTGCTGATGCACCAAGGCATGCATCAGGGTGCGTCGGTATGGCATGCATCGGCGTGCGTTGGCATGGTACGGATGCACCAATCTATTTATCGGCGCGCATCGGCATGAAGCTGTTGGTGCAACCCTACGGTTTGCATTCGGCTTGTTGTCCGTGTGCGTGCATGCGTGTGTGCATGGAATGGTATGAGGGCATGAAATAATATATATTTCATGTTTACAATAGTGTGTGTATGATGAAGCATGATTTTGAATGTGTGCGTCGAGTCAATAGCGAGTTATCGCTAGTCGCGTGTCACGTCGTCGTTTGCGTGTCGTGTGCGGTTTTCTATTTTGTCGTGTGTGGAACGTTCGGCGTGTTGCAGGTGTGCGCAGCAGACTTCCAAGAACTCAAGGAAGAATTTACCTTGAAGAACCAGAGCCTTGGTTTCAAGATTCAAGTTATTTCGAAGCTCTCCAAAAGGGTAAACTTTAAGATAGTGAGAATAGTTGCATTACTTTGTGTAGTGTAACATTTCTCTTGGTGTAGGCCCTTGTGGAGGGTAGTTTCGAGACCCTTCGTGGTTGGGGACAGTGTGGCACTGTTCCACATCACTGTACCTCGGCTCTTGGGGTTTGTAGGAGCTGGGAGTCATTCCCAACTCGTAACTCTTCCTATCTTGTGTTCTAAGACTATAGTGGCTGCCATAGTACCGTTCGTTCAAACCGACGCTGTGTCGTCAATTCTTTATGAAATCGTGCAATCTAAATTGCTTATTGTAGGCGACGTCAAGACGCTCCAGATCCAATTTGAATCAAGTCATTTGCAGCTGTGAGAAGAACGCTATCAACGTTTGAAGGCGCTGTGCAGAAATCCGTCTGTGCACTCTATCTTTCGTTTTAGGCACATTCAAGGCTATTGTGACTATAACAAGTGGTATCAGAGCCCCTTGGAGCAGTTTCGACAATTTCTGGACCTGAGGAAAGGGGTGGCAGAGGTGCTGGTGGCAGTGGAGAAGCCCAAGCTCAAGGCCAACCCCGTGACTCAGCCATGGCGCCCGTGCAACCAAGTGTTGGCCCATCTAGGGACGAGCCTAGAGTGTTTGGCCTTGACAAGTTCAACGGCGACAACTTTGTTGAATGGTCCTTCAGAATGGAGAATATGTTCGACCACTATGACCTGCTGGAGGTGATGGAAGGAACGGAGAAGCGTCCCGAGAACGACCCGGAGAAGAGCCCGTGGGTGCGGAAGAGCGCACAAGGCTACCTCCTACTTGGGCAAGCGTTGGGGAGCAGCCAGATCCGTCACATCAAGCCATTCCAGCGTGAACCAGAGAAGGGACCAAAGGCATGGGCTGCTCTCAAGGGTGTACACGCTCCTGCAACAGCGGCGGTAGCTGTGGTGTTGGAACGGCAAATGGCGACGCTACGAATTGAGGAAGATGAACCCGTGGAAGACGGGGTGCAGAAATTCTTCGACTTGTTGACGCGGCTTGAGGGAGCTGATTTGAACTACAGTGAGCTCCAGAAGAAGACCAAGTTGCTGGCCCTACTCCCCGAGTCGTGGTCCTCGCTCATCATCAACTTGAACCGTGACCTGCCCCGTCTCTCGCTTGAAGACGTGAAACGCGCAATCCTACAAGAGGACTTCCGCCGCCGTGAGTTGGCGAGTGCGGATGGCGCTGGGGCAGCAAGCGTCGGCCGTGGATATGGCCGAGGAAGAGGCAGAGGACGAGGGGGAGGAAGGTTTGGTGGCAGCAACTTCATTGGAGGCCGCGGGAGTGGCGGTTACGGCAGCGACGACAAGAGCTACGGGCGCGGTCGCGGCCGATTCGATGGCGAGTGCCATTATTGTCATAAGACCGGACACATGTGGCGCGATTGCTACAAGCTCCCTGATGGTTGGACCCCTGCTCAAGACCAAGAGGGTAGAGGAGCAGGTGGAGGGAGAGGAAGAGGCTGTGGAGGCCGTGGAGGCCGTGGCGGCCGTGGTGGCGGAGCTGCAAACATGAAGAGCGGAGACAACGACAAGGACCCGAGCGGCGATCGGTACCCGGGTCTATTTTACTTCGTGTCGACGCAAGTACCAGCTGGTCCAGAGAAGGATGAAGGCTTTGAGGAGCCAGCAGCTGTAGGGAAGGTGACCCTACACCCCCTGGACTATTGGGTGATCGATAGTGGCGCTACCTATAGCATGACACCTCGCCCGGATTTGCTCACCGAACTCGAGCCGTCACCGGTGAAGCATGTCACATCGGCTTTGGGGCAGCGAGCAGAGGTGAAAGGCATGGGCAAGGCCATGTTCAAGGGTGCTGATGGGAAGATGGTGGGCCTCAAGAACGTGCTTTGGGTGCCCAGCCTTGCTGCGAACCTGATTTCCGTGCGGCGATTGGCAAAGGCCGGCATGGACGCGAACTCGAAGGGAGCCAAGACCTACACCGCAAGGCTTGGCGAGCGGATTCTATGGGACCTTCATGAGGATAGGGACGTCTACTATGAGATGTGGCAGATCCATGTGGTCCCCATGCCTAAGGAGAGGAAAATGGCAGCAAGCGTCAGCACCAAGGGTGAAGCGGTTGGTAGCGGCGATGGTGCGAACGGTCGCGCTAAGGAGAACGAGTCCAAGAAGAGCAATCTTGGAGGGACCAGCAAGCTCGCTGAACCTAAGGAGAGAGGTTCAGCAGCCAAGGAGCAGCACAAGGGTGAGGAGAACCCCGTGGCAGCAGCGGAGGAGGAGTACGGAGAGAGCATGTAGGGCGCTATTGCGAGTGCGGCATTCTCCAATCCGACTTCGGCTACGGGGGAGTGTGATTGGCTTACCTTGCATCGGCGAATGGGGCATGTGGCCCTGCCTATCTTGCAGCAGCTAGTGAAGAATGAGATGGTTGCTGGCATACGTGTGAAAGGGGAGCCCGATGAGGTGCTTGGCTGCCCGACGTGCATTCAAGCCAAGTTCACCCGGTTTCCGTTCCCTAGTTCGGAGGCAACGGCAAAGGCACCGCTTGATGAGGTGGTGATGGACGTGGTGGGCCCCCTGAAGCTTGGAGTTGCTGGAGCTGAGTATTTTCTCACCATTGTCGACGTCTACACCCGCATGACTTGGGTGTATGTGCTGGCCAAGAAGATCGACGTGGCTGAAACGTTGAAGACGGATTGGTTCCCGATGGTGGAGCGGCAACAAGACCGTCTAGTCAAGTCAATTCGCACCGATCGAGGGGGAGAGTTCCTGAGCAAGGAGTTTGGGTTGTGGCTGAAGAAGAATGGTATTCGGCACTCCCTCACCATGCCATACTCCCCTGCAATGAACGGCATCGCCGAGCGAGCGAACCGCACAATCACGGAGGCGGCACGCGGGTTGCTCATTGAAGCCGGGCTACCCGACTATTTCTGGCCTGATGCGGTGCGGAGCGCGTGTGCGGCCAAGAACAGAGCCTTGACTCATGTGGGAGCAGACAAATGGGTGCCCTATGTGGAGTGGCTAGGAAGGAAGCCAAAGGTGGATATGCTTCGGGTGTTCGGGTGCATGTGCATGGCGCTCGTGCCTAAGCATCTTCGGCACAACAAGCTTGGTGCCAAGGCGGTGTGGGCCGTGCACTTGGGCATGGCTCAAAACAGCAAGGGATGGCTTCTTTGGGACCCATTCACCAAGAAATTCTTGGTGAGCAGGGACTGCAAATTCATGGAGAATCTGATGTACAAGGATTGGAAGGCGGAGAATGAGGCGAAGATAGGTGTGCGGTTGGGGGACGTGAAGAGTTCCGGTTTGGAGCATGTGGAGCTGCCCTTGGAGCTGAGCAGCGGCAGCACCACCACAAGGCAATCTTCCCTTGTGAATGGGGGAGAGGAGGCCAAGGATGCAGAGGAAGAAGAGGAGGAGGTTCAGCAAGTGAGCGAGCGTGCACCGACACTTCCTTCTCGCACTACGAGTGCTCCACGGATCCGAGTCACCCCGCAGCAACGCCAAGGCCTTCATGTCCCTGCAGCTGAGGAAGAAGGAAGGGGCAAAAGGAGAATCCAAGCCCCAAATAGGCTGACCTATGAGGCACTGGGAAAGCCAGCCAAGTCAGCCTTGGCCGGAGCGGCACTTATAGTTGGAGAAGACGAGGAGAGTGACTACGAGGAGTGTGCCTTCGCGTTCTTCTCTCCGGTGGAGATGCCGGGGGAACCAGCAACTCTCAAGGAGGCCTTGGAGAGTAGTGATGCTGAGGAGTGAAAGAAGGCAATGGAGAGTGAGCTGAAGAGCATTGAGGAGAACGGCACATGGGAATTGGTGGAGCTACCGGAGGGGCGTAAGGCGATTACGTCCAAGTGGCTCTTCAAGATCAAGTCCGACGCCGACGGCAAGATCGAGCGCTACAAGTCTAGGCTTGTGGCGAAGGGGTACCAGCAGAAGGAGAAGGTGGACTATAAGGAGTTGTTTGCTCCTGTGGTGAAGCCGACGACGCTGCGAACCCTACTCGCGGGAGCTGCCATCAAAGGATGGGTGGTGAAACAAATGGATGTCACAACGGCATTCCTCAATGGCGTCCTTGAGGAAGAGATTTTCATGGCGCAGCCAGAGGGGTTTGATGATGGTAGTGGCAGAGTTTTGAGGCTGAAGAAGGCCCTTTATGGACTGAAGCAGGCCCCTAGGCAGTGGTACTTGAAGCTGCGAGGAGTTTTGGAGGAGATCGGCTTCACTCCCTCAACGGCCGATCACTCATTGTTCATGCTTGGCGAGGGGGAGCAGAGGAGCTTCATGGTGGTGTACGTGGATGACATCCTCATCTTTTCACCCTCATCTGACCTTGTGAAGGAGGTGATGATGAAGCTTCAGGACAAGTTTAAGTGTAAGGCCCTTGGTGACGTCAACTTCTACCTTGGGCTTCACATTGAACGTGATGTGGAGAAGCGGTGCATGCGGGTGCATCAACGGAAGTACCTGGAGGCATTGGCTGCCAACTTTGGGCAGAGTGAAGGCCATGTGGCTACACCCTTTCCCTCTGGTTTCAAGTGTGTGAAGGGACCAGAGGAGGAGAGCGTTGGTGAAGAGGAGAGGCGCCGTTTTCACTCGTTGGTGGGCAGCCTCATGTACGCGGCGGTAATCACCCGACCGGACGTCGCGTTTGCTACCGGACAGTTGGCTAGGGTTGTTCAATGCCCTAATGAGGAGCAGGTAGCAGCTGGAATGAGAGTGGCCAAGTATCTTGGCCAAACACCGACCGTTGGGCTGCAATATTCGGCGGCGGCGCAAAGGCGCCAAAAGGGCGCGGATGGTGTTGAACCCGGGCGTTTGTTCCTCACCGCATTCTCGGATGCTTCTTTTGCATCAGAACCAGAGGACATGACGAGTGTTGGAGGGTTCATTTGCTGTGTTGGTGGAGGCCCAACTGCTTGGGAGAGCAAGAAGCAGGTGGATCAAGCATTGAGCTCGGTGGAGTCCGAGTATATGGCACTCTTCCGTGCCGTACGAGAGATTGTGTGGCAGCGGCGTTTGTTGGCTGAATTGGGGGAGGAGCAGCAAGGACCTGTTATACTCACAATAGGCTTGAATGTGCCTAAAACGAAAGATAGAGAGCACAGACGGATTTCTGCACAGCGGCTTCAAACGTTGATAGCGTTCTGCTCACAGCTGCAAATGACTTGATTCAAATTGGATCTGGAGCGCCTTCACGTCGTCTACAATTAGCAATTTAGATTGCACGATTTGATAAAGAATTGACGACACAGCGTCGGTTTGAACGAACGGTACTATGGCAGCCACTATAGTCTTAGAACACAAGATAGGAAGAGTTACGAGTTGGGAATGACTCCCAGCTCCTACAAACCCCAAGGGCCGAGGTACAGTGATGTGGAACAGTGCCACACTGTCCCCAACCACGAAGGGTCTCGAAACTACCCTTCACTAGGGCCTACACCAAGTGAAATGTTACACTACACAAAGTAATGTAACTATCTTCAATATCTTGAGGTGTACCCTTTTGGCAAGCTTCGAAATCACTTGAGGCTTGACACCAAGGCTCGGGCTCTTCATCACAAACTCATCCTTGAGTTCTTGATGGGTCTGCTGCACACACCTGCGACACGCCGAACGTTCGACACAGGACAAAATAGAAACCGCGCACGACAAAATAGAAACCGCGCGCGAGACACAAACGACCGCGTAACACGCGTCTAGCGATAACTCGCTATTGACTCGACACACACACTCGACATCATGACTCAACATTCACACACAATTATAAGCATGAAATATATATTATCCCATGCCCTCATACCATTCCATACACACACACATTCACGCACACGGACAACAAGCCGAGTGCAAACCGTAGGGTTGCACCAACAAACTCCCCCTCGGATTGTTGGCCTTAGGATATGTTGCTCTCTCAGTTCAGAGCCATCCCAGCCAGCTTGCAACACTTCCAATGCTGCTGCTCCACCAGCCTCTTGGTCATCATGTCAGCCGGCTGCCCCGTGGTCTTCACGTAGCGCAACTCAACTTCACCCGCGGTTACCATGCTCCTCGTCCAATGCCACTTCACCCTCATGTGCTTCGTGAGTCCATGCAACACAGGGTTCTTAGCAAGAGCAATGGCACCCTGGCTGTCACAGTACAGTGGGGTAGGTCCTTGCTGCTCCTCCCCCAATTCAGCCAACAAACACCGCTGCCACACAATCTCCCGTACGGCACGGAAGAGTGCCATGTACTCGGACTCCACCGAGCTCAATGCTTGATCCACCTGCTTCTTGCTCTCCCAAGCAGTTGGGCCTCCACCAACACAGCATATGATGCCTCCCACACTTGTCATGTCCTCTGGTTCTGATGCATATGAAGCATCCGAGTAGGCGGTGAGGAACAAACGCCCGGGTTCAACACCATCCGCGCCCTTTTGGCGCCTTTGTGCCGCCGCCGAGTATTGCAGCCCAACGGTCGGTGTTTGGCCAAGATACTTGGCCACCCTCATTCCAGCTGCTACCTGCTCCTCATTAGGGCATTGCACAACCCTAGCCAGCTGCCCGGTAGCAAACGCGACGTCCGGTCGGGTGTTTACCGCCGCATACATGAGGCTGCCCACCAACGAGTGAAATCGGCGCCTCTCCTCTTCACCAACGCTCTCCTCCTCTGGTCCCTTCACACACTTGAACCCAGAGGGAAAGGGTGTAGCCACATGGCCTTCACTCTGCCCAAAGTTGGCAGCCAATGCCTCCAGGTACTTTCGTTGATGCACCCGCATGCACCGCTTCTCCACATCTCGTTCGATGTGGAGCCCAAGGTAGAAGCTCACGTCACCAAGGGCCTTGCACTTGAACTTGTCTTGAAGCTTCAGCATCACCTCCTTCACAAGGTCAGAAGAGGGTGAGAAAATGAGGATGTCATCCACATAAACCACCATGAAACTCCTCTGCTCCCCCTCGCCAAGCATGAACAAGGAGTGATCGGCCGTTGAGGGAGTGAAGCCGATCCCCTCCAACACTTCGCGCAGCTTCATGTACCATTGCCTAGGGGCCTGCTTCAGCCCATAGAGGGCCTTCTTCAGCTTCCACACTCTGCCACTACCATCATCAAACCCCTCTGGCTGCGCCATAAAAATCTCCTCCTCAAGGATGCCGTTAAGGAATGCCGTTACGATGTCCATTTGCTTTACTACCCATCCTTTGATGGCGGCTCCCGCGAATAGGGTTCGCAGCGTCGTCGGCTTCACCACAGGGGCAAACAGCTCCTTGAAGTCCACCTTCTCCTTCTGCTGGTACCCCTTGGCTACAAGCCTAGACTTGTAGCGCTCGATCTTGCCGTCGGCATCCGACTTGATTTTGAAGAGCCACTTGGACGTTATCGCCGTACGCCCCTCCGGTACCTCCACCAATTCAAACGTGTCATTCTCCTCGATGCTCTTCAGCTCACTCTCCATGGCCTTCTTCCACTCCTCAGCATCACTACTCTCCAAAGCCTCCTTGAGAGTTGCTGGTTCTCCCGGCATCTCCACCGGAGAGAAGAACGCGAAGGCACACTCCTCGTAGTCACTCTCCTCGTCGTCTCCGACCATCATTGCCGCTCCGGCCAGGGCTGTCTTGCCCTGCTTTCCCGGCGCATCATAGGTCAGCCTATTAGGGGGTTGAACTCTCCTCTTCCCCCTTCCTTCCTCCTCAGCTGCAGGGACTTGAAGGCCTTGGCGTTGCTGCGGTGTGGCTCGAATCCGTGGAGCACTCGTAGTACGGGAAGGGAGTGACGGTGCACGCTCGCTCACTTGCTGCACCTCCTCCTCTTCTTCCTCTGCATCATTGGCCTCCTCTCCCCCATTCACAAGGGAGGATTGCCTTGTGGTTGTGCTGCCGCTGCTCAGCTCCAAAGGCAGCTCCACATGCTCCAAACCGGAACTCTTCACCTCCCCAAACCGCACGCCTATCTTCGCCTCATTCTCCGCCTTCCAATCCTTGTACATGAAGTTCTCCATGAACTTGCAGTCCCTGCTCACCAAGAACTTCTTGGTGAATGGGTCCCAAAGAAGCCATCCCTTGCTGTTTTGAGCCATGCCCAAGTGCACGGCCCACACCGCCTTGGCACCAAGCTTGTTGTGCCGAAGATGCTTAGGCACGAGCGCCATGCACATGCACCCGAACACCCGAAGCATATCCACCTTTGGCTTCCTTCCTAGCCACTCCACATAGGGCACCCATTTGTCTGCTCCTACATGAGTCAAGGCTCTGTTCTTGGCCACACACGCGCTCCGCACCGCATCAGGCCAGAAATAGTCGGGTAGCCCGGCTTCAATGAGCAACCCGCGTGCCGCCTCCGTGATTGTGCGGTTCGCTCGCTCGGCGATGCCGTTCATTGCAGGGGAGTATGGCATGGTGAGGGAGTGCCGAATACCATTCTTCTTCAGCCACAACCCAAACTCCTTGCTCAGGAACTCTCCCCCTCGATCGGTGCGGATTGACTTGACTAGACGGTCTTGTTGCCGCTCCACCATCGGGAACCAATCCGTCTTCAACGTTTCAGCCACGTCGCTCTTCTTGGCCAGCACGTACACCCAAGTCATGCGGGTGTAGACGTCGACAATGGTGAGAAAATACTCAGCTCCAGCAGCTCCAAGCTTCAGGGGGCCCACCACGTCCATCACCACCTCATCAAGCGGTGCCTTTGCCGTTGCCTCCGAACTAGGGAACGGAAACCGGGTGAACTTGGCTTGAATGCACGTCGGGCAGCCAAGCACCTCATCGGGCTCCCCCTTCACACGTATGCCAGCAACCATCTCATTCTTCACTAGCTGCTGCAAGATGGGCAGGGCCACATGCCCCATGCGCCGATGCAAGGTGAGCCAATCACACTCCCCCGTAGCCGAAGTTGGATTGGAGAATGCCGCGCTCGCAATAGCGCCCCACATACTCTCTCCGTAGTCCTCCTCCGCTGCTGCCTCTGGGTTCTCCTCACCCTTTTGCTGCTCCTTGGTTGCTGCACCACTCTCCTTAGGTTCACTGAACTTGCTGGTCCCTCCAGGTTTGCTCTTCTTGAGCTCATTCTCCTTAGCGCGACCGTTCGCGCCATCGTCGCTACCGACCGCTCCATCCTTGGTGCTGATGCTTGCTGCCACTTGCCTCTCCTTAGGCATAGGGACCACTGGGATCTGCCACATCTCGTTGTAGACATCCCTGTCCTCATGAAGGTCCCAAAGAATTCGATCGCCAAGCCTTGCGGTGTAGGTCTTGGCTCCCTTCGAGTTCGTGTCCATGCCGGCCTTTGCCAACCGCCGCACGGAAATCAGGTTTGCAGCAAGGCTGGGCACCCAAAGCACGTTCTTGAGGCCCACCATCTTCCCATCAGCACCCTTGAACATGGCCTTGCCCATGCCTTTCACCTCTGCTCGCTGCCCCAAAGCCGATGTGACATGCTTCACCGGTGACGGCTCGAGTTCGGTGAGCAAGTCCGGGCGAGGTGTCATGCTATAGGTAGCGCCACTATCAATCACCCAATAGTCCAGGGGGTGTAGGGTCACCTTCCCCACAGCTGCTGGCTCCTCAAAGCCTTCATCCTTCTCTGGACCAGCCGGTACTTGCGTCGACACGAAGTAGAATAGACCCGGGTATCGATCGTCGCTCGGGTCCTTGTCGTTGTCTCCGCTCTTCATGTTTGCAGCTCCGCCACCGCGACCGCCACGGCCTCCACGGCCTCGTCCTCTCCCTCCTCCTGCTCCTCTACCCTCTTGGCCTTGAGCAGGGGTCCAACCATCAGGGAGTTTGTAGCAGTCGCGCCACATGTGTCCGCTCTTGTGGCAATAGTGACACTCGCCGTCGAATCGGCCGCGACCGCGTCCGTAGCTCTTGTCGTCGCTGCCGTAACCGCCACTCCTGCGGCCTCCGCCGAAGTTGCTGCCACCAAACCTTCCTCCCCCTTGTCCTCTGCCTCTTCCTCGACCATATCCACGGCCGATGCTCGCTGCCCCAGCGCCATCCGCACTCGCCAACTCACGGCGGCGGAAATCCTCTTGAAGGATAGCTCGCTTCACGTCTTCAAGCGAGAGGCGGGGCAAGTCGCGATTAAGGTTGATGATGAGCGAGGACCATGACTCTGGGAGTAAGGCCAGCAACTTGGTCTTCTTTTGGAGCTCACTGTAGTTCAAATCAGCTCCCTCAAGCCGCGTCAACAAGTCGAAGAATTTCTGCACCCCTTCTTCAACCGCTTCGTCTTCTTCAATTCGTAGTGCCGCCATTTGCCGTTCCAACACCACCGCTACCGCCGCTGTTGCAGGAGCATGTACACCCTTGAGAGCAGCCCATGCCTTTGGTCCTTTCTCTGGTTCACGCTGGAATGGCTTGATGTGACGGATCTGACTGCTCCCCAACGCTTGCCCAAGTAAGAGATAGCCTTGTGCGCTCTTCTGCACCCACGGGCTCTTCTCCGGGTCGTTCTCGGGGCGCTTCTCCGTTCCTTCCATCACCTCCAGCAGGTCATAGTGGTCAAAGATGTTCTCCATCTTGAAGGACCATTCAGCAAAGTTGTCACCGTTGAACTTGTCAAGCCCAAACACCCTAGGCTCATCCCTAGGTGGGCCAAGACTTGGTTGCATGGGCGCCATGGCTGAATCACGGGGTTGGCCTTGAGCTTGACTTCTCCACTGCAACCAGCACCTCTGCCACCCCTTTCCTCAGGTCCAGACATTGTCGAAACTGCTCCAAGGGGCTCTGATACCACTTGTTATAGTCACAATAGGCTTGAATGTGCCTAAAACGAAAGATAGAGAGCACAGACGGATTTCTGCACAGCGGCTTCAAACGTTGATAGCGTTCTGCTCACAGCTGCAAATGACTTGATTCAAATTGGATCTGGAGCGTCTTCACGTCGTCTACAATTAGCAATTTAGATTGCACGATTTGATAAAGAATTGACGACACAGCGTCGGTTTGAACGAACGGTACTATGGCAGCCACTATAGTCTTAGAACACAAGATAGGAAGAGTTACGAGTTGGGAATGACTCCCAGCTCCTACAAACCCCAAGGGCCGAGGTACAGTGATGTGGAACAGTGCCACACTGTCCCCAACCACGAAGGGTCTCGAAACTACCCTTCACTAGGGCCTACACCAAGTGAAATGTTACACTACACAAAGTAATGTAACTATCTTCAATATCTTGAGGTGTACCCTTTTGGCAAGCTTCGAAATCACTTGAGGCTTGACACCAAGGCTCGGGCTCTTCATCACAAACTCATCCTTGAGTTCTTGATGGGTCTGCTGCACACACCTGCGACACGCCGAACGTTCGACACAGGACAAAATAGAAACCGCGCACGACAAAATAGAAACCGCGCGCGAGACACAAACGACCGCGTAACACGCGTCTAGCGATAACTCGCTATTGACTCGACACACACACTCGACATCATGACTCAACATTCACACACAATTATAAGCATGAAATATATATTATCCCATGCCCTCATACCATTCCATACACACACACATTCATGCACACGGACAACAAGCCGAGTGCAAACCGTAGGGTTGCACCAACAGGACCTACCCCACTCTACTGTGACAGCCAGGGTGCCATTGCTCTTGCTAAGAACCATGTGTTGCATGGCCTCACCAAGCACATGAGGGTGAAGTGGCATTGGACGAGGAGCATGGTGGCCGCGGGTGAAGTTGAGTTGCACTATGTGAAGACGACAAGGCAGCCAGCTGACATGATGACCAAGAGGCTGGTGGAGCAGCAGCATTGGAAGTGTTGCAAGCTGGCTGGGATGGCTCTGAACTGAGAGAGCAAGATCCTAAGGCCAACAATCCGAGGGGGAGTTTGTTGGTGCAACCCTACGGTTTGCATTCGGCTTGTTGTCCGTGTGCGTGCATGCGTGTGTGCATGGAATGGTATGAGGGCATGAAATAATATATATTTCATGTTTACAATAGTGTGTGTATGATGAAGCATGATTTTGAATGTGTGCGTCGAGTCAATAGCGAGTTATCGCTAGTCGCGTGTCACGTCGTCGTTTGCGTGTCGTGTGCGGTTTTCTATTTTGTCGTGTGTGGAACGTTCGGCGTGTCGCAGGTGTGCGCAGCAGACTTCCAAGAACTCAAGGAAGAATTTACCTTGAAGAACCAGAGCCTTGGTTTCAAGATTCAAGTTATTTCGAAGCTCTCCAAAAGGGTAAACTTTAAGATAGTGAGAATAGTTGCATTACTTTGTGTAGTGTAATATTTCTCTTGGTGTAGGCCCTTGTGGAGGGTAGTTTCGAGACCCTTCGTGGTTGGGGACAGTGTGGCACTGTTCCACATCACTGTACCTCGGCTCTTGGGGTTTGTAGGAGCTGGGAGTCATTCCCAACTCGTAACTCTTCCTATCTTGTGTTCTAAGACTATAGTGGCTGCCATAGTACCGTTCGTTCAAACCGACGCTGTGTCGTCAATTCTTTATGAAATCGTGCAATCTAAATTGCTTATTGTAGGCGACGTCAAGACGCTCCAGATCCAGTTTGAATCAAGTCATTTGCAGCTGTGAGGAGAACGCTATCAACGTTTGAAGCCGCTGTGCAGAAATCCGTCTGTGCACTCTATCTTTCGTTTTAGGCACATTCAAGGCTATTGTGACTATAACAGAAGCCGATGCATTAATGGATACATCGGCACGGATCGGCATGAAGCTGATGCACCAATGGGTGCATCGGCGTGCGTCGGCATGGTGCCGATGCACTAATGGATCCATCGGCCCACAACAACATGGTTCGGATGCACCAATTGATGCATCGGCGCATGTCGGCACGATGACGATGCACCAAAGGATGCATCGGCGCACATCAGCATGGTACTAATGCAGTAAGGCATGCATCGGCACGCGTCGGCATGGTACTTTTGCACCAATGGATCCATCGGCGCGCATCGGCATGGTGCGGATGCACCAATGTGTGCATCGTCATGCGTCGGCATTGTGCTGATCCACGAATGGATCTCTCGGCGCGGATCGGCATAAAGCTGATGCACCAATATGTGTATCGGCGTGTGTCGGGATGGTGCTGACGCACCCATGGATCTATCGGCGTGCATCGGCATGGTGCTGAAGCACCCATGGGCGCATCGGCGTGCGTCGACATGGTGTCGATGCACCAATGGATACATCCGGGCAAATCAGCATGAAGCTGATGCAAATTGGGTGCACCGGCGTGCGTCAGCATCTTTCGGATGCACCCATGGATGCATCGACGGACATGGGCAAGGTGCCGATGCACCAAGGCATGCATCGGCGCACAACGGCATGGTGCCAATGCACCAATGGATGCATCGGCGCACGTCGGCATGATGTCGATGCACCATACGATACATTGGCACACATCGGCATAGTGCTGATGCACCAAGGCATGCATCGGCGTGTGTCGGCATGGCATGCATCGGCGTGCGCTCTTCATTCGCAAGCGCCGATGACCGATGATGCTCGCAACCCTCCCACGCCCTTGCTGGCTTGGCAATAGGACCAGACAAGTGCAGCCACATGACGTGGCGGAAGAAAAACGCTCGGAACGAGCGCTAGTACCCCCAAAACGCGGAAGGATCCGCACATGTGCACGAAGTGCAGCGGTCGCTCTTCATTTGCAAGCGCCGATGCTCGCAACCCACCTACGCCCTTGCTGGCTTGGCAAGAGGACCAGACAAGCACAACCACGTGAAACGGCGGAAGAAAAACGCTCGGAACGAGCGCCTCCACCCCCAAAACGAGGAAGGATCCGCACATGTGCAGGAAGTGCAGCGGGCGCTCTTCATTTGCGAGTGCCGATGACCGATGATGCTCTCAATCCTCCCACGCCCTTGCTGGCTTGGAAAGAGGACCAGACAAGCGCAGCCACGTGACCCGGCGGAAGAAAAAGGCTCGTAACGAGAGCTTTCACCCCCAAAACGCGGAAGGATCCGCACACGTGCAGGAAGTGCAGCGGGCGCTCTTCATTCGCGAGCGCCGATGACCGATGATGCTCGCAACCCTCCCACGCCCTTGCTGGCTTGGAAAGAGGACCAGACAAGCGCAGCCACGTGACTAGGTGGAGGAAAAAATCTTGGAATGAGCGCTTCTACCCCCAAAATGCCGAAGGATCCGCATTCGTGCAGGAAGTGCAGCGGGCGCTCTTCATTCGCGAGCGCCGATGACCGACGATGATCGCAACCCTCCCACGCCCTTCCTGGCTTGGCAAGAGGACCAAACAAGCGCAGCCACGTGACTTGGCGGAAGAAAACGCTTGGAATGAGCGCTTCTACCCCCAAAATGCTGAAGGATCCGCATTCGTACAGGAAGTGCAGCGGGCGCTCTTCATTCGCAAGCGCCGATGACCGATGATGCTCGCAACCCTCCCACGCCCTTGCTGGCTTGGCAATAGGACCAGACAAGCGCAGCCACGTGACCCGGCGGAAGAAAAACGCTCGGAACGAGCGCCTTCACCACCAAAACGCGGAAGGATCCGCACACGTGCAGGAAGTGCAGCAGGCGCTCTTCATTCGCGAGCGCCGATGACCGTTGATGCTCGCAACCCTCCCACGCCCTTCCTGGCTTGGCAAGAGGACCAAACAAGCGCAGCCACATGACTTGGCGGAAGAAAACGCTTGGAATGAGCGCTTCTACCCCCAAAATGCTGAAGGATCCGCATTCGTGCAGGAAGTGCAGCGGGCGCTCTTCATTCGCGAGCGCCGATGACCGATGATGCTCGCAACCCTCCCACGCCCTTGCTGGCTTGGCAATAGGACCAGACAAGCGCAGCCACGTGACCCGGCGGAAGAAAAACGCTCGGAACGAGCGCTAGGATCCGCACATGTGCAGGAAGTGCAGCGGGCGCTCTTCATTCGTGAGCGCCGATGACCGATGATGCTCGCAACCCTCCCATGACCTTGCTGGCTTGGCAAGAGGACAAGGCAAGCACAGCCACGTGACCCGGCGGAAGCAAAACGCTCGGAACGAGCGCCTCCACCCCCAAATCGTGGAAGGATCCGCACATGTGCAGGAAGTGCAGCGGGTGCTCTTTATTCGCGAGCGCCGATGACCGATGATGCTCTCAACCCTCCCACGCCCTTGCTGGCTTGGCAAGAGGACCAGAGAAGCGCAGCCACGTGACCCGGTGGAAGAAAAACGCTCGGAACGAGCGCTTTCACCCCCAAAACGCGGAAGGATCCGCACACGTGCAGGAAGTGCAGCGCGCGCTTTTCATTCGCGAGCGCCGATGACCGATGATGCTCGCAACCCTCCTACGCCCTTGCTAGCTTGGCAAGAGGACAAGACAAGCGCAGCCACGTGACTTGGCGGAAGAAAAACGCTTGGAATGAGCGCGTCTACCCCCAATATGCTGAAGGATCAGCATCCGTGCAGGAAGTGCAGCGGGCGCTCTTCATTCGCGAGCGCCGATGACCGATGATGCTCGCAACCCTCCCACGCCCTTGCTGGCTTGGCAATAGGACCAGACAAGCGCAGCCACGTGACCCGGCGGAAGAAAAACGCTCAGAACGAGCGCCTCCACCCCCAAAACGCGGAAGGATCCGCACATGTGCACGAAGTGCAACGGGCGCTCTTCATTCGTGAGCGCCGATGACCGATGATGCTCGCAACCCTCCCACGCCCTTGCTGGCTTGGCAAGAGGACCAGACAAGTGCAGCCACGAGACCCGGTGGAAGAAAAACGCTCGCAACGAGTGCTAGTACCCCCAAAAGCGGAAGGATCCGCACATATGCACGAAGTGTAGCGGGCGCTCTTCATTTGCGAGCGCCAATGACCGATGATGCTCGCAACCCTCCAACGCCCTTGCTGGCTTGGCAAGAGGACCAGACAAGCACAGCCACGTGAAACGGCGGAAGAAAAATGCTCGGAACGAGCGCCTCCACCCCCAAAACGAGGAAGGATCCGCACATGTGCAGGAAGTGCAGCGGGCGCTCGCGATGATCGATGATTCTCTCAATCCTCGCACGCCCTTGCTGGCTTGGCAAGAGGACCAGACAAGCGCAGCCACGTGACCCGGCGGAAGAAAAATGCTCGGAACGAGAGCTTTCACCCCCAAAACGTGGAAGGATCCGCACATGTGCAGGAAGTGCAGTGGGCGCTCTTCATTCGCGAGCGCCGATGACCGATGATGCTCGCAACCCTCCCACGCCCTTGCTGGCTTGGCAAGAGGACCAGGCAAGCACAACCACGTGACCCGGCAGAAGAAAAACGCTCGGAACGAGCGCCTCCACCCCCAAAACGCGGAAGGATCTGCACATGTGCAGGAAGTGCAGCGGGCGCTCTTCATTCGCGAGCGCCGATGTCCGATGATGCTCGCAACCCTCCCACGCCCTTGCTGGCTTGGCAAGAGGACCAGACAAGCGCAGCCACGTGACCCGGTGGAAGAAAAACGCTCGGAACGAGTGCTAGTACCCCCAAAACGCGGAAGGATCCGCACATGTGCACGAAGTGCAGCGGGCGCTCTTCATTTGCGAGCGCCAATGAACGATGATGCTCGCAACCCTCCGATGTCCTTGCTGGCTTGGCAAGAGGACCAGACAAGCGCAGGCACGTGACCCGGCAGAAGAAAAATGCTCGGAACGAGCGCTTCCACCCCCAAAACGAGGAAGGATCCACACATGTGCAAGAAGTGCAGCGGGCGCTCTTCATTCGTGATCGCCGATGACCGATGATGCTCGCAACCCTCCCACGCCCTTGCTGGCTTGGCAAGAGGACCAGACAAGCGCAGCCACATGACCCAATGGAAGAAAATCGCTCGGAACGAGCGCTTTCACCCAAAAAACGCGGAAGGATCCGCACGCGTGCAAGAAGTGCAGCGGGCGCTCTTCATTCGCGAGCGCCGATGACCGATGATGCCTGCAACCCTTCCACGCCCTTGCTGGCTTGGAAATAGGACCAGAGAAGCGCAGCCACGTGATCTGTTGGAAGAAAAACGCTCGGAATGAGCGCTACCACCCCCAAAACGCTGAAGGATCCGCACACGTGCACTAAGTGCAGCGGGCGCTCTTCATTCGCGAGCGCCGATGACCGATGGTACTCGCAACCCTCCCACGCCCTTGCTGGCTTGGAAAGAGGACCAGACAAGCGCAGCCACGTAACGCGGCGGAAGAAAAACTCTCGGAACGAGCGCTTTCACCCCCAAAACGCGGAAGGATCCGCACATGTGCACGAAGTGCAGCGCGCGCTCTTCATTCGCGAGCGCCGATGACCGATGATGCTCTCAACCCTCCCACGCCCTTGCTGGCTTGGCAAGAGGACCAGACAAGCGCAGCCACGTGACCCGGTGGAAGAAAATCGCTCGGAACGAGCGCTTTCACCCCCAAAACGCGGAAGGATCCGCACGCGTGCAGGAAGTGCAGTGGGCGCTCTTCATTTGCGAGCGCCGATGACCGATGATGCTCGCAACCCTCCCACGCCCTTGCTGGCTTGGCAAGCGTACCAGAAAAGCGTAGCCACGTGACCTGGCGGAAGAAAAACGCTCGGAACGAGCGCTAGTACCCCCAAAACGCGGAAGGATCCGCACACGTGCAGGAAGTGCAGCGGGCGCTCTTCATTTGCGAGCGCCGATGACCGATGATGCTCGCAACCCTTCCATACCCTTGCTGGCTTGGCAATAGGACCAGACAAGCGCAGCCTCGTGATCTGTTGGAAGAAAAACGCTCAGAATGAGCGCTACCACCCCCAAAACGCGGAAGGATCCGCACATGTGCACTAAGTGCAGCGGGCGCTCTTCATTCACGAGCGCCGATGACCGATGATGCTCGCAACCCTCCCACGCCCTTGCTGGCTTGGAAAGAGGACCAGACAAGCGCAGCCACGTGACCCGGCGGAAGAAAAACTCTCGGAACGAGCGCTTTCACCCCCAAAACGCGGAAGGATCCGCACATGTGCACGAAGTGCAGCGGCCGCTCTTCATTCGCGAGCGCCGATGACCGATTATGCTCACAACCCTCCCACGCCCTTGCTGGTATGGCAAGAGGACCGGACAAGCGCAGCCACGTGACTTGGCGGAAGAAAAACACTTGGAATGCGCGCTTCTACCCCCAAAAGCTGAAGGATCCGCATTCGTGCAGGAAGCGCAGGGGGCGCACTTTATTTGCGAGCGCCGATGACCGATGATGCTAGCAACCCTCCCACGCCCTTGCTGGCTTGGCAATAGGACCAGTCAAAGGCAGCAACGTGACCTGGCGGAAGAAAAACGCTCGGAACGAGCACTAGTTACCCCAAAACGCGGAAGGATCCGCACATGTGCACGAAGTGCAGCGGGTGCTCTTCATTCGCGAGCGCCGATGACCGATGATGCTCGCAACCCTCCCACGCCCTTGCTGGCTTGGCAAGAGGACCCGACAAGCGCAGCCACGTGACGTGGCGGAAGAAAAACGCTCGGAACAAGAGCTAGCGCGGAAGGATCCGCACATGTGCACGAAGTGCAGCGGGCGCTCTTCATTCGCGAGCGTCGATGACCGATGATGCTCGCAACCCTCCCACGCCCTTGCTGGCTTGGCAAGAGGACCATGCAAGCGCAGCCACGTGACTCAGTGGAAGAGAAACGCTCGGCACGAGCGCTAGTACCCCCATAACGCGAAAGGATTTCGCACACGTGCAGAAAGTGCAGCGGGCGCTCTTCATTCATGATCGCCGATGACCGATGATGCTCGCAACCCTCCCACGCCCTTGCTGGCTTGGCAAGAGGACCAGACAAGCGCAGCCACGTGACCCAATGGAAGAAAATCGCTCGGAACGAGCGCTTTCACCCCCAAAACGCGGAAGGATCCGCACACGTGCAAGAAGTGCAGCGGGCGCTCTTCATTCGCGAGCGCCGATGACCGATGATGCTCGCAACCCTTCCACGCCCTTGCTGGCTTGGAAATAGGACCAGAGAAGCACAGCCACGTGATCTGTTGGAAGAAAAACGCTCGGAATGAGCGCTACCACTCCCAAAACGCGGAAGGATCCGCACATGTGCACGACGTGCAGCGGGCGCTCTTCATTCGCGAGTGCCGATGACCGATGATGCTTGCAACCCTCCCACGCCCTTGCTGGCTTGGAAAGAGGACCAGACAAGCGCAGCCACGTAACCCGGCGGAAGAAAAACTCTCGGAACGAGCGCTTTCACCCCCAAAACGCGGAAGGATCCGCACATGTGCAGGAAGTGCAGCGGGCGCTCTTCATTCGCGAGCGCCGATGACCGATGATGATCACAACCCTCCCACGCCCTTGCTGGCTTGGCAAGAGGACCAGACAAGCGCAGCCACGTGATCTGTTGGAAGAAAAACGCTCGGAATGAGCGCTACCACCCCCAAAACGCGAAAGGATCCGCACATGTGCACTAAGTGCAGCGGGCGCTCTTCATTCGCGAGAGCCGATGACCGATGATGCTCGCAACCCTCCCACGCCCTTGCTGGCTTGGAAAGAGGACCAGACAAGCGCAGCCACGTGACCCGGCGGAAGAAAAACTCTCGGAACGAGCGCTTTCACCCCCAAAACGTGGAAGGATCCGCACATGTGCACGAAGTGCAGCGGCCGCTCTTCATTCGCGAGCGCCGATGACCGATTATGCTCACAACCCTCCCACGCCCTTGCTGGTATGGCAAGAGGACCGGACAAGCGCAGCCACGTGACTTGGCGGAAGAAAAACGCTTGGAATGCGCGCTTCTACCCCCAAAATGCTGAAGGATCCGCATTCGTGCAGGAAGTGCAGCGGGCGCACTTCATTTGCGAGCGCCGATGACCGATGATGCTGGCAACCCTCCCACGCCCTTGCTGGCTTGGCAGTAGGACCAGTCAAACGCAACAACGTGACCTGGCGGAAGAAAAACGCTCGGAACGAGCGCTAGTACCCCCAAAACGCGGAAGGATCCGCACATGTGCACGAAGTGCAGCGGGCGCTCTTCATTCGCGAGCGCCGATGACCGATGATGCTCGCAACCCTTCCACGCCCTTGCTGGCTTGGAAATAGGACCAGAGAAGCGCAGCCACGTGATCTGTTGGAAGAAAAACCCTCGGAATGAGCGCTACCACCCCCACCACGCTGAAGGATCCGCACATGTGCACTAAGTGCAGCGGGCGCTCTTCATTCGCGAGCGCCGCTGACCGATGATGCTTGCAACCCTCCCACGCCCTTGCTGGCTTGGAAAGAGGACCAGACAAGCGCAGCCACGTAACCCGGCGGAAGAAAAACTCTCGGAACGAGCGCTTTCTCCCCAAAACGCGGAAGGATCCGCACATGTGCACGAAGTGCAGCGGGCGCTCTTCATTCGCGAGCGCCGATGACCGATGATGATCACAACCCTCCCACGCCCTTGCTGGCTTGGCAAGAGGACCAGACAAGCGCAGCCACGTGACTTGGCGGAAGAAAAACGCTTGTAATGAGCGCTTCTACCCCCAAAATACTGAAGGATCCGCACATGTGCACGAAGTGCAGCGGGCGCTCTTCATTCGCGAGCGCCGATGTCCGATGATGCTCGCAACCCTCCCACACTCTTGCTGGCTTGGCAATAGGACTAGACAAGCGCAGCCACGTGACCCGGTGGAATAAAAAACGCTCGGCACGAGTGCAAGTACCCCCAAAACGCGGAAGGATCCGCACTCGTGCAGGAAGTGCAGCGGGCGCTCTTCATTTGCGAGCGCCGATGACCGATGATGCTCGCAACCCTCCCACGCCCTTGCTGGCTTGGCAATAGGACCAGACAAGCGCAGCCATGTTACCTGGCGGAAGAAAAATGCTCGAAACGAGCGCTTCTACCGCCAAAATACTGAAGGATCCGCACATGTGCACGAAGTGCAGCGGGCGCTCTTCATTCGCGAGCTCCGATCACTGATGCTGCTCGCAACCCTCCCACGCCCTTGCTGGCTTGGCAATAGGACCAAACAAGCGCAGCCACATGACCCGGCGGAAGAAAAACGCTCGGAATGAGCGCTTTCACCCCCAAAACGCGGAAGGATCCGCACATGTGCAGGAAGTGCAACGGGCGCTCTTCATTCGCGAGCGCCGATGACCGATGATGCTCGCAACCCTCCCACGCCCTTGCTGGCTTGGCAAGAGGACCAGACAAGTGCAGGCACGTGACCCGGTGGAAGAAAATCGCTCGGAAAAGGCGCTTCTGGCCTCAAAACGTGCAAGGATCTGCACATGTGCAGGAAGTGCAGCGGGCGCTCTTCCTTCGCGAGCGCCGATGACCAACGATGCTCGCAACCCTCCCACTCCCTTGCTGGCTTGGCAATAATCCCAGACAAGCGCAGTCACGTGACCCGGTGGAAGAAAAACGCTCGGAACGAGCGCTTCTAGCCTCAAAACGCGCAAGGATCCGCACATGTGCAGGAAGTGCAGCGGGCGCTCTTCATTTGCGAGCACTGATGACCAATGATGGTCGCAACCACCCCACGCCCTTGCTGGCTTGGCAATAGGCCCAGACAAGTGCATCCACGTGCGGGAGAATGGGGCGGGGTGATGGAAAGCGGGAGAATGGGGCGGGGTGATAGAAAGCGGGAGACACAAACAATGATGACAATTCGCTAACACAAACCGCTTCCGACGTCAGTACAGTTCCATGGCGATGACAATGACAATGCTTCAGCCATGGCGGACACGAGGAGTTTCAGGATGGCCAATGCCTAGCAATTTCTTGCACGATCCTAACAATGATGTTATCAAACGATGCGGGATACTGAGCTCTACACTAAGGTCTACTTTTAATGTCCAAAACGGGGACATTGGTATGGCATTGTTGAGTTCCAGGCATCAGGATACATCCCAAGGTTCCCAACGCAAGAAGCTACTATCAAGGTTCCTGACATCCCAAGGTCTCCATGGATTTCAACGCGACTTTCCTGACTCTCACCAAGGTTTCCATGAATTTCCAAGGTTACAATCTGTCTTTGGGACCAAGGCGACACCTGGAACAGTCATGCACCAGGGGATCAGATGCAAGGGTGATCATCATAAAAAGAAAGCTACGTTCGTGCTCAGACCACTTTTCGTTTCAGCTATCCTCAAGCTGATCGGTGGCTTTCATCATTGCACAATGCCGAGGGTTCCGAGGTCCAATGCGGTGAAGACGACCAAGGCTAATGGTCTCGACAATGACAATGTCAACAACACTCCCCCGCCGTCTCCGCTGAAGGATGGTCTATCGCAGCAACCGTCTGACAAACCGCTGCCAGGAATGTCAACGGATCTGCCGTTGAAGATGCCGGGAGTTTCTGCTGAAGAAGACAAGTCAATGGAGAAAAGGAAAGGAGTTGAAGAGGTTAACGCGAATGATGCGGCCAACACCTACGGGGTTACCAACCGGGTCAACACGGGAGATGCTGACGACTCAGATGGAGAAACGGCAGCAGAGGAACTAGATCCTGAAAAAGAGGGGGATGGCTACCTCAGTGATGACTCGGATGAGATGTTTGACCCGGTTGTCGCTGCTGATATTGCCTCTCAGACGAAAATCTCGCTAACGCTGCTGGTGACTGTTAACAGGATCGCGGAAGTCCCGCGTACTAAGGCCACTATTGTCGCGCTGCTGGACGACTGCAAAGAGCACTTGTCACCTGATGTTTTGCAGACTACAACTTATCAGAAGCTGCTGCCGACGTTTTTCTCCCGTCAGAAGTTTGGAAGGCTGCAGGTTACTTTTAACAATGCTCGAGATGCGGAGTTTGTGCGGGACCAAGTCATTGATCATGAATGCGTGGACGACAAGTTTGTGAAGTTTACCTGGCAGTTCCCTGAGAACGCTAGCTTTCTCAAGGAACGCTCGGCTAACCCGACGGCGATTGAAGTGGTGCTTAAGGCGGTACCTGCTGAGATCTCACCGGAGATGTTTCGCCGTATGCTGGTTGAGGCTGTGATGGTTAGGAGGGGTAAGAGTGCTTTCGCAAGTGGATTTGGTTTTCACCGGACGGTTGACCCTGTCTCCGGCATGGATACTGACCGTATCAAAGGCTTGGTCATCCCACATGCCGCTGATGGGTACCGCTGGCTGCACGCGGTGGTGTTTAAGTCCCTGCCAGGAAGGAAATTCCTCATTCATTACCCGAGCGTCAGCTGCGATTTCTGCGAGGGACAGCATTTGACTCGTTATCATGATGACTACGTCACCCCAAGACATGACAACATGAGCCGTTGGAACCTTACGGTAGCTAAGGCTCACAGATTCAACGGTACAGGGAATGTTCAGCTCACCTCAGTTTCGCGTCCAGTTTTTCTGCTTGCTGCTGATCATACTGACCTCACCGTATGCGAACTCTCTCGCCGCGGCCTCGCTGAAAATCTCAGATCTGTTGAAGCGCATCCTCAAAGATCCGGCCTTGGTGCTGGTCTCGACGGGAGGGCTGAGAGAGGAGTGGATCTGCGTCCAGGCGGCATGCGAGAAGGCACAGGGTACCCGTTTTGAACAGGCATCAGCGCACATCGCCTCAGCACGACACAGGGGGGGGTTGCGCAAGCCAGGTTCTGCAACACGTGAGGCAAAAGGCTCTCAGAAGCTGAGCGATTTCAAGAAGGATTTTGGGAAGAAGCTGGAGAAGTAAGGAAAGATGTAAGGAATGAGGAACCGTGCAGTAGCGGAATGACTGGAGTCATAGTAGGAGGAGTTACCTGTGTAGGAGGTGTGTTGGCAGTGGTGCTGTCTTTTGCTGTAGCAGTCTGCATCTCGTCAGTGAAGTCTTTAAGCCCGTGGATGCTGTGGGGCTCCAGCAGGTTGACAAATGGATAAAAACCACAAACTTACCTTTCTGGAGCTCAATGTCAATGGGCTCGGCAGCAACGGCAAGAGAGAGAGAGGTGTGGTTACTGGATCACGAAAGCAGCTCACATAGTAACGTTAACGGATACCAGGATTCCTGCAGATCATAATTTCTGGAGTCAGCTGAAACCAGACGCGGTAGCAGCAGTCTCTCCGGATCAGAGAGCGAGCGGGGTGGCTATTCTGGGTTTCGCACCTGGGATTCGGTTTCAGGACGTGGTCAGCCATGAATCAGGGAGGCTCCTCAGCGCTACTTTCACATGGCAGCAGCAGGTGTACAGGGTTGTCGCCGCATATTTCCCAGCGCAATCCACTTGTAGAGGGGAGTTTTTCAGGGATGTTTTGACGCCTTTCATACACAGCCTACCGTCAACAACTCACACCATCTTCATGGGAGATCTAAACATCGTCGGAGACCCGGACTTGGACAAGTCATCCAGGCTCGGGTCCCCGGCTGAGAACCAGCGTCTCTTACAGATCTGCAGCAGCTGGAACCTGCAAGATAGTTTTAGGACACTGCACCCAACGCGGAAGGAGTACACGTTTTTCTCAAGATCGGCAAAGGTCAGCACGAGAATGGACAGGATCCTGGTGTCAAGCACGCTGATTGGCCACGCGACGGAAGCTAAGCATAAGATGGTCCCGGCTGGCATCACGGATCACTGGTTTGCAATACATATGACGGTCCAAGCGGCGGTACCTGGTGGAGGGGGTCCCGGGCTCTGGAGGCTGCAGATGACACAAGCAGGAGAAGCAGGAACAAAAAAGATCATTGAAGCGGTACTGAATGAGCACCAGTCGCATCTGGAGCAGCCGTTCGATGGTCTTTTGCTGAACCTGAAGGCGAGTCTGAGAGCGCATACAGCAGAGGAAAGGAAGCGGGTGAAGGCGACGATCCTGCACCTGGAGGGCAAGGTGGTGAGACTCAGGAGGCTTCTGATGTCGAACCCGACGGGGCCAGGATTGTACGAGGAGCTGATCAAACATGAGGCGGCGCTGAAGGGGTATCAGGAAAAAACGAAAGTTAGGCTGCAGGTGATGACGGGGATGTCGGTGGAGCTGGCGAGTGAGGCACCGCTGGCTACCTTTCAGGCCTGATAAAGTCGAGGAAAGAGAAAACAGAGATTAAAGGAGTGGTGTGCAATGGCCAGGCGATTACAGGCGCGAGAGAAGTGCTGGCAGCGGCGACAATTTTTTTCAAAGAATCTTACGCAGCTCCTCACGGTCAGCAAGAGAGTAATGCGGGAAGCTGGGAGGTGGAAGAGGACAAGCGTCTGCTGGAATGTGATAAGGCGCTGCTTACGAAATCATGGTCGGAGGAGGAAGTGAAGACAGCACTTCGTGAGCTACCAGCGGGAAAGGCGCCGGGACAGGATGGACTGCCGAAAGAGCTGTTTGATAAAAACTGGGAGCTGTTGGGGAAGGAGCTGATGAAGCTGATCAACAACTTTGAAAAAGACGCGGTTATGCCAGAAGCTTTCATGACGGCGGTGACTATCCTGTTACACAAGAAAGGAGACAGGGAGCAGTTGGGGAACTACAGACCAATTACTTTGCTCAGTGTGGTGTATAAGCTGATCGCGAAAATCCTGGCCAACAGAATTAAGAAGGTGCTACCGAGGGTGATATCAGAGCATCAGTTTGGTTTCTTACCGGGGAGGCGGCTAGCGGATGCAGTCTCGATAGTGGCAGACGTAGTCGATGCGGCAGCGGAAGGAGATGAGGACTGGCTCTTGCTTCTGGTTGACTTTCAAAAGGCATACGACTCGGTCTCGAGAGAATTTCTCTTTCGCACGATGGACAAGATGGGTTTTCCCAAGGAGTTCATCGCCTGGACAAAGGGACTGCATGATGGAGCGGGCACACGGATGTTAGTAAATGGATGGATGGGAGAAAGGGTAGCGATGGAAAAAGGGGTTCGGCAGGGGTGCCCCTTGGCTCCTTACCTGTTCCTATGCGCGGCGGAACCTCTGTGTCAGGAGGCGAGGAGGAGGAATCTTGGGATCAGGAAAAGAGGATTCGGGGGCCTGACGTATGTGGGGTATGCGGACGATACGACCCTGGCGTTGGGGGGCAAAGAGCAAGTGGACACGGCCAAGAAGCTGTTAGACGATTTCGGACAGGTCTCGGGCTTGTACATCAACCAGGAGAAAACAAAACTGTTACCACTGGGGAAAAACAGGAGAAGACAGCAACCTACTGACTCACCTTTCAAATGGGCGGCAAGCAATGAGCCGGAACGGTTGCTGAGTATCTGGATCACACCGAACGGATCGCCGGAGCCGTCTTGGTATAAGGCGTTTGAACGGATGTGCGGAGAGCTGAGCAATTGGGATGAGAAACACCTGACGACCTCGGCGAGGGTTACAATCGTGAACAGTTATGCGATGCCAATTCTGCTGTTCCAGGCGCTGGTGTACGCGCCTCCGCACGAGATATGGCTGAAAGTAAAGCGGATCTGCCATAACTTCATATCGAAAGGAAAAGCGTCTTTTGACAGATTTTTCATCCTGTGGAGCTATGAGCTTTCCTGCAGAGGACGGAAGGAAGGGGGGCTTGGCGTAATAGACCCGAAGGAGAGATTGGGGAGTATTGCGATCCACAACATTGGAAGAGGAGCGACGGCGACAGACCCGTTCAGGAACTGGCTTTGGGAGAAGGCAGCAGGTTTCCCGCAAGGGCTTGCGACGATCTATGCGCACCCCGCCATCCTACATCACTGGTTAAAAGGGGGGGTGAGATGGAAGGCAACGGTGGAGGCTCTCTGGGAGACAAAGAAGGAGGTGATCAGGGAAACTTCGAACAGATGGGAAGCGGAGGGAGAACATCTGCTCTTCAATCGGAAAATTTTCTTCAGAGGAAAATCCCCGTTCGGAAAGCAGAAGGGATCAGTTTGCCTGGTGGGAATCACGCTTCGAAATCTGATTGAAAAGGAAGCGGACGGCACCAGAAGAGTCAAAGAAGAGGCGACACTGGATAGGGAGCTGGGAGGTGAAGAGCAGAGAAAATGGGCGTTGAAGGCATTTGAAGCAACGCGGTCAGAATGGAAGGAAATTATTCTAAGGCCTCTCACCGCGGAGGAAGTTTTCGGAGCTGCGAAGCTGATAAGGACCAACTCATACCGTCCCGGCGAGTTTCTTTACTACAGACTGCTGTACACGGCCAATGGCAGATTGTACGGGAAAAGGGTGACGGTGGAAGCAGGAGGAAAGGTCAAAGAGGTGCGCTATGCTAGTGCGACGGAGGTGAACTGGAAGACGGCGACACCGATGGTAGAGATAAGAGGCGCCATGAAGGGCCGGCTGGGAGAGCAAAGGACGAGGTTGCTGCAGTCGAGACTCTGCGAGGAGGGCAAGCCTGCCGAGTTGCGTGTTCTGAGGAAGATGCTGAAACCCCAACTCACGAAGCCGAAACAACAGCTGCAGTGGGAGAAAGATTGGGGGAAGCCCGTTGATTGGAAGAGGGCGATTGAGACAAGAGACTCGCTGGCGACGCCAGCCCGGGCGAGGGAAGTGATTCTACGGGCACACAACAAAAATCTGCAAGTGGGTGAAAGGCTCCCTTTCCTGGGGGCACGCGCCAACTGTATTCACTGCGGGGAAATGGAGACGCTTGACCACTGCATTTTGGACTGCCCGAGAGTGAAGCCGGTAACAGAGGTGGTGCAGAGGGCGCTCCAGCTGATGAACCCAGCGCGACAAGGGGGGACAGTGGGAGACCTACTGTTCCAAGAAACATGCACGAAATCAGGTTTTCCGGAAGCCTCATTAATAGCCACGGCATCGCATCAAGTGTGGCTGGAAAGATGTAACGCGATTCCATCACCCCGCCCCATTCTCCCGCTTTCCATCACCCAGCCCCATTCTCCCTCCTTCCGTCACCCCGTCCCATTCTCCCTCCTTCCATCACCCCGCCCCATTCTCCCTCCTTCCATCACCCCGCCCCATTCTCCCGCTTTCCATCACCCCCTTCCACTCTCCCGCTTTCCATCACCCCGCCCCATCATCCCGCTTTCCATCAACCCGCCCTATTCTCCCGCTTTCCATCACGCCGCCCCATTCTCCCGCCTTCCATCAACCCGTCCTATTCTCCCGCTTTCCATCACCTCGCCCCATTCTTCCTCCATCCATCACCCCGCCCCATTCTCCCTCCTTCCATCACCCCGCCCCATTCTCCCGCTTTCCATCACCCCGCCCCATTCTTCCGCTTTCCATCACCCCGCCCCATTCTCCCGCTTTCCATCACCCCGCCCCATTCTCCCGCTTTCCATCACCCAGCCCCATTCTCCCGCTTTCCATCACCCCGCCCCATTCTTCCTCCTTCCATCACCCCGCCCCATTCTCCCGCTTTCCATCACCCGCCCCATTCTCCCGCTTTCCATCACCACGCCCCATTCTCCCGCTTTCCATCACCCCGCCCCATTCTCCCTCCTTCCATCACCCCGCCCATTCTCCCTCCTTCCATCAACCCGGCCCATTCTCCCGCTTTCCATCACCCCGCCCCATTCTCCCGCTTTCCATCACCTCGCCCCATTCTCCCGCTTTCCATCACCCCGCCCCATTCTCCCGCTTTCCATCACCCCGCCCCATTCTCCCGCTTTTCATCACCCCGCCCAATTCTCCCTCTTTCCATAACCCCGCCCCATTCTCACTCTTTCCATCACCCCGCCCCATTCTCCCTCTTTCCATCACCCCGGCCCATTCTCCTGCTTTCCATCACCCCGCCCCATTCTCCCGCTTTCCATCACCTCGCCCCATTCTCCCGCTTTCCATCACCCCGCCCCATTCTCCCGCTTTCCATCACCCCGCCCCATTCTCCCGCTTTTCATCACCCCGCCCAATTCTCCCTCTTTCCATAACCCCGCCCCATTCTCACTCTTTCCATCACCCCGCCCCATTCTCCCTCTTTCCATCACCCCGGCCCATTCTCCTGCTTTCCATCACCCCGCCCCATTCTCCCGCTTTCCATCACCTCGCCCCATTCTCCCGCTTTCCATCACCCCGCCCCATTCTCCCGCTTTCCATCACCCCGCCCCATTCTTCCTCTTTCCATCACCCCGCCCCATTCTCCCTCTTTCCATCACCGCGCTCCATTCTCCCGCTTTCCATCACCCGCCCCATTCTCCCGCTTTCCATCACCACGCCCCATTCTCCCGCTTTCCATCACCCCGCCCCATTCTCCCTCCTTCCATCACCCCGCCCATTCTCCGTCCTTCCATCAACCCGGCCCATTCTCCCGCTTTCCATCACCCCGCCCCATTCTCCCGCTTTCCATCACCTCGCCCCATTCTCCCGCTTTCCATCACCCCGCCCCATTCTCCCGCTTTCCATCACCCCGCCCCATTCTCCCGCTTTTCATCACCCCGCCCAATTCTCCCTCTTTCCATAACCCCGCCCCATTCTCACTCTTTCCATCACCCCGCCCCATTCTCCCTCTTTCCATCACCCCGGCCCATTCTCCTGCTTTCCATCACCCCGCCCCATTCTCCCGCTTTCCATCACCTCGCCCCATTCTCCCGCTTTCCATCACCCCGCCCCATTCTCCCGCTTTCCATCACCCCGCCCCATTCTTCCTCTTTCCATCACCCCGCCCCATTCTCCCTCTTTCCATCACCGCGCTCCATTCTCCCGCTTTCCATCACCCCGCCCCATTCTCCCGCTTTCCATCACCCCGCCCCATTCTCCCTCCTTCCATCACCCCGCCCATTCTCCCTCCTTCCATCAACCCGGCCCATTCTCCCGCTTTCCATCACCCCGCCCCATTCTCCCGCTTTCCATCACCTCGCCCCATTCTCCCGCTTTCCATCACCCCGCCCCATTCTCCCGCTTTCCATCACCCCGCCCCATTCTCCCGCTTTTCATCACCCCGCCCAATTCTCCCTCTTTCCATAACCCCGCCCCATTCTCACTCTTTCCATCACCCCGCCCCATTCTCCCTCTTTCCATCACCACGCCCCATTCTCCCGCTTTCCATCACCCCGCCCCATTCTCCTGCTTTCGATCACCCTGCCCCATTCTCCCTCTTTCCATCACCCCGCCCCATTCTCCCTCTTTCCATCACCCCGCCCCATTCTCCCGCTTTCCATCACCCCGCCCCATTCTCCTTCTTTCCATCACCCCGCCCCATTCTCCCGCTTTCCATCACCCCGCCCCATTCTCCCTCTCTCCATCACCCCGCCCCGTTTTCCCTCTTTCCATCACCCCGCCCCATTCTCCCTCTTGCCATCACCCCGCCCCATTCTCCCTTTTTCCATCACCCCACCCCATTCTCCCTCCTTCCATCATCCCGCCCCATTCTTCCTCTTTCCATCACCCCACCCGATTCTCCCGCTTTCCATCACCCCGCCCCATTCTCCCGCTTTCCATCACCACGCCCCATTCTCCCGCTTTCGATCACCTCGCCCCATTCTCCCGCTTTCCATCACCCTGCCCCATTCTCCCTCTTTCCATGACCCCGCCCCATTCTCCCTCCTTCCATCACCCCGCCCCATTCTCCCGCCTTCCATCACCCCGACCCATTCTCCCGCTTTCCATCACCCCGCCTCATTCTCCCGCTTTCCATCACCCCGCCCCATTCTCCCGCTTTCCATCACCCCGCCCCATTCTCCCTCTTTCCATCACCCCGCCCCATTCTCCCTCTTTCCATCACCCCGCCCCATTCTCCCGCTTTCCATCACCCCGCCCCATTCTCCCGCTTTCCATCACTCCGCCCCTTTCTCCCGCTTTCCATCACCCCGCCCCATTCTCCCTCTTTCCATCACCCCGTCCCTTTCTCCCGCTTTCCATCACCCCGCCCCATTCTCCCTCTTTCTATCACCCCGACCTATTCTCCCGCTTTCCATCACCCCGCCCCATTCTCCCTCTTTCCATCACCCCCACCCATTCTCCCTCTTTCCATAACCCCCCCCCATTCTCACTCTTTCCATCACCCCGCCCCATTCTCCTTCTTTCCATCACCCCGCCCCATTCTTCCGCTTTCCATCACCCCGCCCCATTCTCCTGCTTTCGATCACCCCGCCCCATTCTCCCTCTTTCCATCACCCCGCCCCATTCTCCCTCTTTCCATCACCCCGCCCCATTCTCCCGCTTTCCATCACCCCGCCCCATTCTCCTTCTATCCATCACCCCGCCCCATTCTCCCGCTTTCCATCACCCCGCCCCATTCTCCCTCTCTCCATCACCCCGCCCCGTTTTCCCGCTTTCCATCACCCCGCCCCATTCTCCCTCTTTCCATCACCCCGCCCCATTCTCCCTCTTTCCATCACCCCGCCCCATTCTCCCTCTTTCCATCACCCCGCCCCATTCTCCATCTTTCCATCACCCCGCCCCATTCTCCCTCTCTCCATCACCCCGCCCCATTCCACCTCTTTCCATCACCTCGCCCCATTCTCCCGCTTTCCATCACCCCGCCCCATTCTCCCGCTTTCCATCACCCCGCCCCATTCTCCCGCTTTCCATCACCCCGCCCCATTCTCCCGCTTTCCATCACCCCGCCCCATTCTCCCGCTTTCCATCACCCCGCCCTATTCTCCCTCTTGCCATCACCCCGCCCCATTCTCCCTCTTGCCATCACCCCGCCTTATTCTCCTGCTCTCCATCACCCCGCCCCATTCTCCCGCTCTCCATCACCCCGCCACATTCTCCCTCTCTCCATCACCCCGCCACATTCTCCCGCTCTCCATCACCCCGCCCCATTCTCCCGCTCTCCATCACCCCGCCCTATCCTCCCGCTTTCCATCACCCCGACCCATTCTCCCGCTTTTCATCACCCCGCCCCATTCTCCCGCTTTCCATCACCCCACCCCATTCTCCCGCTTTCCATCACCCTGCCCCATTCTCCCTCTTTCCATCACCCCGCCCCATTCTCCCTCTTTCCATCACCCCGCCTCATTCTCCCTCTTTCCATCACCCCGCCCCATTCTCCATCTTTCCATCACCCCGCCCCATTCTCCCTATTTCCATCACCCCGCCCCATTCTCCCTCTTTCCATCACTCCGCCCTATTCTCCCTCTTTCCATCACCTCGCCCCATTCTCCCGCTTTCCATCACCCCGCCCCATTCTCCCGCTTTCCATCACCCCGCCCCATTCTCCCGCTTTCCATCACCCCGCCCCATTCTCCCGCTTTCCATCACCCCGCCCCATTCTCCCGCTTTCCATCACCCCGGCCCATTCTCCCGCTTTCCATCACCCCGCCCCATTCTCCCGCTTTCCATCACCCCGCCCCATTCTCCCTCTTGCCATCACCCCGCCCCATTCTCCCTCTTGCCATCACCCCGCCTTATTCTCCTGCTCTCCATCACCCCGCCCCATTCTCCCGCTCTCGATCACCCCGCCCCATTCTCCCGCTCTCCATCACCCCGCCCCATTCTCCCGCTCTCCATCACCCCGCCACATTCTCCCTCTCTCCATCACCCCGCCACATTCTCCCGCTCTCCATCACCCCGCCCCATTCTCCCGCTCTCCATCACCCCGCCCTATCCTCCCGCTTTCCATCACCCCGACCCATTCTCCCGCTTTTCATCACCCCGCCCCATTCTCCCGCTTTCCATCACCCTGCCCCATTCTCCCGCTTTCCATCACCCCGCCCCATTCTCCCTCTTTCCATCACCCCGCCCCATTCTCCCACTTTCCATCACCCCGCCCCATTCTCCCACTTTCCATCACTCCGCCCCTTTCTCCTGCTTTCCATCACCCCGCCCCATTCTCCCTCTTTCCATCACCCCGCCCCTTTCTCCCTCTTTCCATCACCCCGCCCCATTCTCCCTCTTTCCATCACCCCGCCCCATTCTCCCTCTTTCCATCACCCCGCCCCATTCTCCCTCTTTCCATCACCCCGCCCCATTCTCCCTCTCTCCATAACCCCGCACCATTCTCCCTCTTTCCATCACCCCGCCCCATTCTCCCTCCTTCCATCACCCCGCCCCATTCTCCCTCCTTCCATCACCCCGCCCCATTCTCCCTCTTTCCATCACCCCGCCCCATTCTCCCGCTTTCCATCACCCCGCCCCATTCTCCCACTTTCCATCACTCCGCCCGTTTCTCCCGCTTTCTATCACCCCGCCCCATTCTCCCTCTTTCCATCACCCCGTCCCTTTCTCCCGCTTTCCATCACCCCGCTCTATTCTCCCGCTTTCCATCACCCCGCCCCATTCTCCCTCTTTCCATCACTCCGCCCCATTCTCCCTCTTTCCATCACCCCGCCCGATTCTCCCGCTTTCCATCACCCCGCCTCATTCTCCCTCTTTCCATCACCCCGTCCCTTTCTCCCTCTTTCCATCACCCCGCCCCATTCTCCCTCTTTCCATCACCCCGCCCCATTCTCCCTCTTTCCATCACCCCGCCCCATTCTCCCTATTTCCATCACCCCGCCCCATTCTCCCTCTCTCCATAACCCCGCCCCATTCTCCCTCTTTCCATCACCCCGCCCCATTCTCCCTCCTTCCATCACCCCGCCCCATTCTCCCTCTTTCCATCACCCCGCCCCATTCTCCCGCTTTCCATCACCCCGCCCCATTCTCCCGCTTTCCATCACTCCGCCCCTTTCTCCCGCTTTCCATCACCCCGCCCCATTCTCCCTCTTTCCATCACCCCGTCCCTTTCTCCCGCTTTCCATCACCCCGCTCTATTCTCCCGCTTTCCATCACCCCGCCCCCTTCTCCCTCCTTCCATCACCCCGCCCCATTCTCCCTCTTTCCATCACCCCGCCCCATTCTCCCTCTTTCCATCACCCCGCCCCATTCTCCCTCTTTCCATCACCCCGCCCCATTCTCCCTCTTTCCATCACCCCGCCCCATTCTCCCTCTTTCCATCACCCCGCCCCATTCTCCCTCTTTCCATCACCCCGCCCCATTCTCCCTCCTTCCATCACCCCGCCCCATTCTCCCTCTTTCCATCACTCCGCCCCGTTCTCCCTCTTTCCATCACCCCGCCCGATTCTCCCGCTTTCCATCACCCCGCCCCATTCTCCCGCTCTCCATCACCACGCCCCATTCTCCCGCTTTCCATCACCCCGCCCCATTCTCCCTCTCTCCATCACCCCGCCCCGTTTTCCTGCTTTCCATCACCCCGCCCCATTCTCCCTCTTGCCATCACCCCGCTCCATTCTCCCTCTTGCCATCACCCCGCCCCATTCTCCCTCTCTCCATCACCCCGCCTCATTCTCCTGCTTTCCATCACCTCGCCTCATTCTCCCGCTTTCCATCACCCCACCCCATTCTCCCTCTTTCCATCACCCCACCCCATTCTCCCGCTTTCCATCACCCCGCCCCATTCTCCCGCTTTCCATCACTCCGCCCCTTTCTCCCGCTTTCCATCACCCTGCCCCATTCTCCCTCTTTCAATCACCCCGTCCCTTTCTCCCGCTTTCCATCACCCCGCCCCATTCTCCCTCTTTCTATCACCCCGCCCTATTCTCCCGCTTTCCATCACCCCGCCCCATTCTCCCGCTTTCCATCACCCCGCCCCATTCTCCCTCTTTCCATCACCCCGCCCCATTCTCCCTCTTTCCATCACCCCGCCCCATTCTCCCGCTTTCCATCACCCCGCCCCATTCTCCCGCTTTCCATCACCCCGCCCCATTCTCCCTCCTTCCATCAACCCGCCCCATTCTCCCGCTTTCCATCACCCCACCCCATTCTCCCGCTTTCCATCACCCCGCCCCAATCTCCCGCTTTCCATCACCCCGCCCCATTCTCCCACTTTCCATCACCCAGCCCCATTCTCCCTCCTTCCATCACCCCGCCCCATTCTCCCTACTTCCATCACCCAGCCCCATTCTCCCTCCTTCCATCACCCCGCCCCATTCTCCCTCCTTCCATCACCCCGCCCCATTCTCCCTCCTTCCATCACCCCGCCCCACTCTCCCGCTTTCCGTCACCCCCTTCCACTCTCCCGCTTTCCATCACCCTGCCCCATCATCCCGCTTTCCATCACCCCGCCCCATTCTCCCGCTTTCCATCACCCCGCCCCATTCTCCCTCTTTCCATCACCCCGCCCCATTCTCCCTCTTTCCATCACCCCGCCCCATTCTCCCGCTTTCCATCACCCCGCCCCATTCTCCCGCTTTCCATCACCCCGCCCCATTCTCCCTCCTTCCATCAACCCGCCCCATTCTCCCGCTTTCCATCACCCCACCCCATTCTCCCGCTTTCCATCACCCCGCCCCAATCTCCCGCTTTCCATCACCCCGCCCCATTCTCCCGCTTTCCATCACCCAGCCCCATTCTCCCTCCTTCCATCACCCCGCCCCATTCTCCCTACTTCCATCACCCAGCCCCATTCTCCCTCCTTCCATCACCCCGCCCCATTCTCCCTCCTTCCATCACCCCGCCCCATTCTCCCTCCTTCCATCACCCCGCCCCACTCTCCCGCTTTCCGTCACCCCCTTCCACTCTCCCGCTTTCCATCACCCTGCCCCATCATCCCGCTTTCCATCAACCCGCCCTATTCTCCCGCTTTCCGTCACGCCACCCCATTCTCCCGCTTTCCATCAACTCGTCCTATTCTCCCGCTTTCCATCACCCCGTCCCATTCTCCCTCCTTCCATCACCCCGCCCCATTCTCCCTCCTTCCATCACCCCGCCCCATTCTCCTGCTTTCCATCAACCCGCCCCATTCTCCCGCTTTCCATCACCCCGCCCCATTCTCCCGCTTTCCATCACCCCGCCCCATTCTCCTGCTTTTCATCAACCCGCCCCATTCTCCCGCTTTCCATCACCCCGCCCCATTCTCCCTCCTTCCATCACCCCGCCCCATTCTCCCGCTTTCCATCAACCCGGCCCATTCTCCCGCTTTCCATCGCCCCGCCCCATTCTCCCGCTTTCCATCGCCCCGCCCCATTCTCCCTCCTTCCATCACCCCGCCCCATTCTCCCTCCTTCCATCACCCCGCCCCATTCTCCCGCCTTCCATCAACCCGCCCCATTCTCCCGCTTTCCATCCTCCCGCCCCATTCTCCCACTTTCCATCGCCCTGCCCCATTCTCCCGCTTTCCATCGCCCCGCCACATTCTCCCTCCTTCCATCACCCCGCCCCATTCTCCCTCCTTCCATCACCCCGCCCCATTCTCCCGCTTTCCATCACCCCTCCCCATTCTCCCGCTTTCCATCACCCCGCCCCATTCTCCCGCTTTCCATCACCCTGCCCCATTCTCCCTCCTTCCATCACCGCGGCCCATTCTCCCGCTTTCCATCAGCCCGCCCCATTCTCCCGCTTTCCATCACCCCGCCCCATTTTCCCGCTTTCCATCACCTCGCCCCATTCTCCCGCTTTCCATCACCCCGCCCCATTCTCCCGCTTTCCATCACCCCGCCCCATTCTCCCGCTTTCCATCAAAGCGCCCCATTCTCCCGATTTCCATCACCCCGCCCCATTCTCCCGCTTTCCATCACCCCGCCCCATTCTCCCGCTTTCCATCACCCCACCCCATTCTCCCGCTTTCCATCACCCCGCCCCATTCTCCCGCTTTCCATCACCCCGCCACATTCTCCCTCCTTCCATCACCCCGCCCCATTCTCCCGCTTTCCATCACCCCGCCCCATTCTCCCGCTTTCCATCACCCCACCCCATTCTCCCGCTCTCCATCACCCCGCCCCATTCTCCCTCCTTTCATCACCCCGCCCATTCTCCCTCCTTCCATCGCCCCGGCCCATTCTCCCGCTTTCCATCACCCCGCCCCAATCTCCCGCTTACCATCACCTCGCCCCATTCTCCCGCTTTCCATCACCCCGCCCCATTCTCCCGCTTTCCATCACCCCGCCCAATTCTCCCTCCTTCCATCACCCCGCCCCATTCTCCCTCCTTCCATCACCCCGCCCCATTCTCCTCCTCTTTCCATCACCCCGCCCCATTCTCCCGCCTTCCGTCACCCCGCCCCATTCTCCCGCTTCCCATCACCCCGCCCCATTCTCCCTCCTTCCATCACCCCGCCCCATTCTCCCGCTTTCCATCAACCCGGCCCATTCTCCCGCTTTCCATCGCCCCGCCCCATTCTCCCGCTTTCCATCGCCCCGCTCCATTCTCCCTCCTTCCATCACCCCGCCCCATTCTCCCTCCTTCCATCACCCCGCCCCATTCTCACGCTTTCCATCACCCCGCCCCATTCTCCCGCTTTCCATCACCCCGCCCCATTCTCCCGCTTTCCATCACCCCGCCCCATTCTCCCGCTTTCCATCACCCCGCCCCATTCTCCCGCTTTCCATCACCCCGCCCCATTCTCCCGCTTTCCATCACCCCGCCCCATTCTCCCGCTTTCCATCACCCCGCCCCATTCTCCCTCCTTCCATCACCCCGCCCCATTCTCCTGCTTTCCATCACCCCGCCCCATTCTCCCGCTTTCCATCACCCCGCCCCATTCTCCCGCTTTCCATCACCCCGCCCCATTCTCCCGCCTTCCGTCACCCCGCCCCATTCTCCCGCTTTCCATCACCCCGCCCCATTCTCCCTCCTTCCATCACCCCGCCCCATTCTCCCGCTTTCCATCAACCCGGCCCATTCTCCCGCTTTCCATCACCCCGCCCCATTCTCCCGCTTTCCATCGCCCCGCTCCATTCTCCCTCCTTCCATCGCCCCGCCCCATTCTCCCTCCTTCCATCACCCCGCCCCATTCTCACGCTTTCCATCACCCCGCCCCATTTTCCCGCTTTCCATCACCCCGCCCCATTCTCCCGCTTTCCATCACCCCGCCCCATTCTCCCGCTTTCCATCACCCCGCCCCATTCTCCCGCTTTCCATCACCCTGCCCCATTCTCCCGCTTTCCATCACCCCGCCCCATTCTCCCGCTTTCCATCACCCCGCCCCATTCTCCTGCTTTCCATCACCCCGCCCCATTCTCCCTCCTTCCATCACCCCGCCCCATTCTCCTGCTTTCCATCAACCCGCCCCATTCTCCCGCTTTCCATCCTCCCGCCCCATTCTCCCGCTTTCCATCGCCCTGCCCCATTCTCCCGCTTTCCATCGCCCCGCCACATTCTCCCTCCTTCCATCACCCCGCCCCATTCTCCCGCTTTCCATCACCCCGCCCCATTCTCCCGCTTTCCATCAAACCGCCCCATTCTCCCGCTTTCCATCACCCCGCCCCATTCTCCCGCTTTCCATCACCCCGCCCCATTCTCCCGCTTTCCATCACCCCACCCCATTCTCCCGCTTTCCATCACCCCGCCCCATTCTCCCGCTTTCCATCACCCAGCCCCATTCTCCCTCCTTCCATCACCCCGCCCCATTCTCCCTCCTTCCATCACCCCGCCCCATTCTCCGTCCTTCCATCACCCCGCCCGGTTCTCCCGCTTTCCATCACCCCCTTCCACTCTCCCGCTTTCCATCACCCCGCCCTATTCTCCCGCTTTCCATCACGCCGCCCCATTCTCCCGCTTTCCATCAACCCATCCTATTCTCCCGCTTTCCATCACCCCGCCCCATTCTCCCTCCATCCATCACCCCGCCCCATTCTCCCTCCTTCCATCACCCCGCCCCATTCTCCCTCCTTCCATCACCCCGCCCCATTCTCCCTCCTTCCATCACCCCGCCCCATTCTCCCGCTTTCCATCACCCCGCCCCATTCTCCCGCTTTCCATCACCCCGCCCCATTCTCCCGCTTTCCATCACCCCACCCCATTCTCCCGCTTTCCGTCACCCCGCCCCATTCTCCCGCTTTCCACCATCCCGCCCCATTCTCCCGCTTTCCATCACCCCGCCCCATTCTCCCGCTTTCAATCACCCTGCCCCATTCTCCCGCTTTCCATAAACCTGCCCCCTTCTCCCGCTTTCCATCACCCCGCCCCGTTCTCCCGCTTTCCATCACCCCGCCCCATACTCCCGCTTTCCATCACCCCGCCCCATACTCCCGCTTTCCATCACCCCGCCCCATTCTCCCTCCTTCCATCACCCCAGCCCCATTCTCCCTCCTTCCATCACCCCAGCCCATTCTCCCGCTTTCCATCACCCCGCCCCATTCTCCCGCTTTCCATCACCCCGCCCCATTCTCCCGCTTTCCATCACCCCGCCCCATTCTCCCGCTTTCCATCACCCCGCCCCATTCTCCCTCCTTCCATCACCCCGCCCCATTCTCCCTCCTTCCATCACCCCGCCCCATTCTCCCGCTTTCCATCACCACGCCCCATTCTCCCGGCTTCCATCACCCCGCCCCATTCTCCCTCCTTCCATCACCCCGCCCCATTCTCCCGCTTTCCATCACCACGCCCCATTCTCCCGCTTTTCATCACCCTGCCCCATTCTTCCGCTTTCCATCACCCCGCCCCATTCTCCCTCCTTCCATCACCCCGCCCCATTCTCCAGCTTTCCATCACCCCGCCCCATTCTCCCGCTTTCCATCACCCCGCCCCATTCTCCCGCTTTCCATCACCCCGCCCCATTCTCCCGCTTTCCATCACCCCGCCCCATTCTCCCTCCTTCCATCACCCCGCCCATTCTCCCTCGTTCCATCAACCCGGCCCATTCTCCCGCTTTCCATCACCCCGCCCCATTCTCCCGCTTTCCATCACCCCGCCCCATTCTCCCGCTTTCCATCACCCCGCCCCATTCTCCCGCTTTCCATCACCCCGCCCCATTCTCCCTCCTTCCATCACCCCGCCCCATTCTCCCTCCTTCCATCACCCCGCCCCATTCTCCCGCTTTCCATCACCACGCCCCATTCTCCCGGCTTCCATCACCCCGCCCCATTCTCCCTCCTTCCATCACCCCGCCCCATTCTCCCGCTTTCCATCACCACGCCCCATTCTCCCGCTTTTCATCACCCTGCCCCATTCTTCCGCTTTCCATCACCCCGCCCCATTCTCCCTCCTTCCATCACCCCGCCCCATTCTCCAGCTTTCCATCACCCCGCCCCATTCTCCCGCTTTCCATCACCCCGCCCCATTCTCCCGCTTTCCATCACCCCGCCCCATTCTCTCGCTTTCCATGACCCCGCCCCATTCTCCCGCTTTCCATCACCCCGCCCCATTCTCCCGCTTTCCATCACCCCGCCCCATTCTCCCGCTTTCCATCACCTCGCCCCGTTCTCCCGCTTTCCATCACCCCGCCCCATTCTCCCGCTTTCCATCACCCCGCCCCATTCTCCCTCCTTCCATCACCCCGCCCCATTCTCCCTCTTTCCATCACCCCGCCCCATTCTCCCGCTTTCCATCACCCAGCCCCATTCTCCCTCCTTCCATGACCCCGCCCCATTCTCCCTCCTTCCATCACCCCGCCCCATTCTCCCGCTTTCCATCACCCCGCCCCATTCTCCCGCTTTCCATCACCCCGCCCCATTCTCCCTCCTTCCATCACCCCGCCCCATTCTCCCTCCTTCCATCACCCCGCCCCATTCTCCCGCTTTCCATCACCACGCCCCATTCTCCCGGCTTCCATCACCCCGCCCCATTCTCCCTCCTTCCATCACCCCGCCCCATTCTCCCGCTTTCCATCACCACGCCCCATTCTCCCGCTTTTCATCACCCTGCCCCATTCTTCCGCTTTCCATCACCCCGCCCCATTCTCCCTCCTTCCATCACCCCGCCCCATTCTCCAGCTTTCCATCACCCCGCCCCATTCTCCCGCTTTCCATCACCCCGCCCCATTCTCCCGCTTTCCATCACCCCGCCCCATTCTCTCGCTTTCCATGACCCCGCCCCATTCTCCCGCTTTCCATCACCCCGCCCCATTCTCCCGCTTTCCATCACCCCGCCCCATTCTCCCGCTTTCCATCACCTCGCCCCGTTCTCCCGCTTTCCATCACCCCGCCCCATTCTCCCGCTTTCCATCACCCCGCCCCATTCTCCCTCCTTCCATCACCCCGCCCCATTCTCCCTCTTTCCATCACCCCGCCCCATTCTCCCGCTTTCCATCACCCAGCCCCATTCTCCCTCCTTCCATGACCCCGCCCCATTCTCCCTCCTTCCATCACCCCGCCCCATTCTCCCGCTTTCCATCACCCCGCCCCATTCTCCCGCCTTCCATCACCCCGCCCCATTCTCCCGCTTTCCATCACCCCGCCCCATTCTCCCGCTTTCCATCACCCCGCCCCATTCTCTCGCTTTCCATCACCCCGCCCCATTCTCCCGCTTTCCATCACCCCGCCCCATTCTCCCGCTTTCCATCACCCCGCCCCATTCTCCCGCTTTCCATCACCTCGCCCCATTCTCCCGCTTTCCATCACCCCGCCCCATTCTCCCGCTTTCCATCACCCCGCCCCATTCTCCCTACTTCCATCACCCCGCCCCATTCTCCCTCCTTCCATCACCCCACCCCTTTCTCCCGCTTTCCATCACCCCGCCCCATTCTCCCTCTTTCCATCACCCCGCCCCATTCTCCCGCTTTCCATCACCCCGCCCCATTCTCCCTCCTTCCATGACCCCGCCCCATTCTCCCTCCTTCCATCACCCCGCCCCATTCTCCAGCTTTCCATCACCCCGCCCCATTCTCCCGCTTTCCATCACCCCGCCCCATTCTCCCACTTTCCACCACCCCGCCCCATTCTCCCTCCCATCACCCCGCCCCATTCTCCCTCCTTCCATCACCCCACCCCATTCTCCCGCTTTCCATCACCCCGCCCCATTCTCCCGCTTTCCATCACCCCGCCCCATTCTCCCGCTTTCCATCACCCCGCCCCATTCTCCCGCTTCGCATCCCCCCGCCCCATTCTCCCGCTTTCCATCACCCCGCCCCATTCTCCCGCTTTCCATCACCCCGCCCCATTCTCCCTCCTTCCATCACCCCGCCCCATTCTCCCTCCTTCCATCACCCCGCCCCATTCTCCCTCCTTCCATCACCCCGCCCCATTCTCCCGCTTTCCATCACCCCGCCCCATTCTCCCGCTTTCCATCACCCCGCCCCATTCTCCCGCTTTCCATCACCCCACCCCATTCTCCCGCTTTCCGTCACCCCGCCCCATTCTCCCGCTTTCCACCATCCCGCCCCATTCTCCCGCTTTCCATCACCCCGCCCCATTCTCCCGCTTTCAATCACCCTGCCCCATTCTCCCGCTTTCCATAAACCTGCCCCCTTCTCCCGCTTTCCATCACCCCGCCCCGTTCTCCCGCTTTCCATCACCCCGCCCCATACTCCCGCTTTCCATCACCCCGCCCCATACTCCCGCTTTCCATCACCCCGCCCCATTCTCCCTCCTTCCATCACCCCAGCCCCATTCTCCCTCCTTCCATCACCCCAGCCCATTCTCCCGCTTTCCATCACCCCGCCCCATTCTCCCGCTTTCCATCACCCCGCCCCATTCTCCCGCTTTCCATCACCCCGCCCCATTCTCCCGCTTTCCATCACCTCGCCCCGTTCTCCCGCTTTCCATCACCCCGCCCCATTCTCCCGCTTTCCATCACCCCGCCCCATTCTCCCTCCTTCCATCACCCCGCCCCATTCTCCCTCCTTCCATCACCCCGCCCCATTCTCCCGCTTTCCATCACCACGCCCCATTCTCCCGGCTTCCATCACCCCGCCCCATTCTCCCTCCTTCCATCACCCCGCCCCATTCTCCCGCTTTCCATCACCACGCCCCATTCTCCCGCTTTTCATCACCCTGCCCCATTCTTCCGCTTTCCATCACCCCGCCCCATTCTCCCTCCTTCCGTCACCCCGCCCCATTCTCCAGCTTTCCATCACCCCGCCCCATTCTCCCGCTTTCCATCACCCCGCCCCATTCTCCCGCTTTCCATCACCCCGCCCCATTCTCTCGCTTTCCATGACCCCGCCCCATTCTCCCGCTTTCCATCACCCCGCCCCATTCTCCCGCTTTCCATCACCCCGCCCCATTCTCCCGCTTTCCATCACCTCGCCCCGTTCTCCCGCTTTCCATCACCCCGCCCCATTCTCCCGCTTTCCATCACCCCGCCCCATTCTCCCTCCTTCCATCACCCCGCCCCATTCTCCCTCTTTCCATCACCCCGCCCCATTCTCCCGCTTTCCATCACCCAGCCCCATTCTCCCTCCTTCCATGACCCCGCCCCATTCTCCCTCCTTCCATCACCCCGCCCCATTCTCCCGCTTTCCATCACCCCGCCCCATTCTCCCGCCTTCCATCACCCCGCCCCATTCTCCCGCTTTCCATCACCCCGCCCCATTCTCCCGCTTTCCATCACCCCGCCCCATTCTCTCGCTTTCCATCACCCCGCCCCATTCTCCCGCTTTCCATCACCCCGCCCCATTCTCCCGCTTTCCATCACCCCGCCCCATTCTCCCGCTTTCCATCACCTCGCCCCATTCTCCCGCTTTCCATCACCCCGCCCCATTCTCCCGCTTTCCATCACCCCGCCCCATTCTCCCTACTTCCATCACCCCGCCCCATTCTCCCTCCTTCCATCACCCCACCCCTTTCTCCCGCTTTCCATCACCCCGCCCCATTCTCCCTCTTTCCATCACCCCGCCCCATTCTCCCGCTTTCCATCACCCCGCCCCATTCTCCCTCCTTCCATGACCCCGCCCCATTCTCCCTCCTTCCATCACCCCGCCCCTTTCTCCAGCTTTCCATCACCCCGCCCCATTCTCCCGCTTTCCATCACCCCGCCCCATTCTCCCACTTTCCACCACCCCGCCCCATTCTCCCTCCCATCACCCCGCCCCATTCTCCCTCCTTCCATCACCCCACCCCATTCTCCCGCTTTCCATCACCCCGCCCCATTCTCCCGCTTTCCATCACCCCGCCCCATTCTCCCGCTTTCCATCACCCCGCCCCATTCTCCCGCTTCGCATCCCCCCGCCCCATTCTCCCGCTTTCCATCACCCCGCCCCATTCTCCCGCTTTCCATCACCCCGCCCCATTCTCCCTCCTTCCATCACCCCGCCCCATTCTCCCGCTTTCCATCACCCCGCCCCATTCTCCCGCTTTCCATCACCCCGCCCCATTCTCCCGCTTTCCATCACCCCGCCCCATTCTCCCGCTTTCCATCACCCCGCCCCATTCTCCCTCCTTCCATCACCCCGCCCCATTCTCCCTCCTTCCATCACCCCGCCCCATTCTCCCTCTTTCCATCACCCCGCCCCATTCTCCCTCTTTCCATCACCCCGCCCCATTCTACCTCTTTCCATCACCCCGCCCCATTCTCTCTCTTTCCATCACCCCGCCCCATTCTCCCTCTTTCCATGACCCCGCCCCATTCTCCCTCTTTCCATCACCCCGCCCCATTCTCCCTTTCTCCATCACCCCGCCCCATTTTCCCTCTTTCCATCACCCCACCCCATTCTCCCGCTTTCCATCACCCCGCCCCATTCTCCTGCTTTCCATCACCCCGCCCCATTCTCCCTCCTTCCATCACCCCGCCCCATTCTCCCTCCTTCCATCACCCCACCCCATTCTCCCGCTTTCCATCACCCCGCCCCATTCTCCCTCTTTCCATCACCCCGCCCCATTCTCCCACCTTCCATCACCCCGCCTCATTCTCCCTCCTTCCATGACCCCGCCCCATTCTCCCTCCTTCCATCACCCCGCCCCATTCTCCCGCTTTCCATCAGCCCGCCCCATTCTCCCGCTTTCCATCACCCCGCCCCATTCTCCCACTTTCCATCACCCCGCCCCATTCTCCCTCCCATCACCCCGCCCCATTCTCCCTCCTTCCATCACCCCACCCCATTCTCTCGCTTTCCATCACCCCGCCCCATTCTCCCGCTTTCCATCACCCCGCCCCATTCTCCCGCTTTCCATCACCCCGCCCCATTCTCCCGCTTTGCATTCCCCCGCCCCATTCTTCCGCTTTCCATCACCCCGCCCCATTCTCCCGCTTTCCATCACCCCGCCCCATTCTCCCTTCTTCCATCACCCCGCCCCATTCTGCCGCTTTCCATCACCCCGCCCTATTCTCCCGCATTCCATCACCCCGCCCCATTCTCCCGCTTTCCATCACCCCGCCCCATTCTCCCGCTTTCCATCACCCCGCCCCATTCTCCCTCCTTCCATCACCCCGCCCCATTCTCCCTCCTTCCATCAACCCCCCCCATTCTCCCTCTTTCCATCACCCCGCCCCATTCTCCCTCTTTCCATCACCCCGCCCCATTCTCCCGCTTTCCATCACCCCGCCCCATTCTCCCTCTTTCCATCACCCCGCCCCATTCTCCCTCTTTCCATCACCCCGCCCCATTCTCCCTCTCTCCATCACCCCGCCCCGTTTTCCCTCTTTCCATCACCCCACCCCATTCTCCCTCTTTCCATCACCCCGCCCCATTCTCCCTCTTTCCATAACCCCGCCCCATTCTCACTCTTTCCATCACCCCGCCCCATTCTCCCTCTTTCCATCACCCCGCCCCATTCTCCCGCTTTCCATCACCCCGCCCCATTCTCCTGCTTTCCATCACCCCGCCCCATTCTCCCTCTTTCCATCACCCCGCCCCATTCTCCCTCTTTCCATCACCCCGCCCCATTCTCCCGCTTTCCATCACCCTGCCCCATTCTCCTTCTTTCCATCACCCCGCCCCATTCTCCCGCTTTCCATCACCCCGCCCCATTCTCCCTCTCTCCATCACCCCGCCCCGTTTTCCCGCTTTCCATCACCCCGCCCCATTCTCCCTCTTGCCATCACCCCGCCCCATTCTCCCTCTTTCCATCACCCCGCCCCATTCTCCCTCCTTCCATCACCCCGCCCCATTCTCCCTCTTTCCATCACCCCACCCGATTCTCCCGCTTTCCATCACCCCGCCCCATTCTCCCGCTTTCCATCACCACGCCCCATTCTCCCGCTTTCCATCACCCCGCCCCATTTTCCCGCTTTCCATCACCCCGCCCCATTCTCCCTTCTTCCATCACCCCGCCCCATTCTGCCGCTTTCCATCACCCCGCCCTATTCTCCCGCATTCCATCACCCCGCCCCATTCTCCCGCTTTCCATCACCCCGCCCCATTCTCCCGCTTTCCATCACCCCGCCCCATTCTCCCTCCTTCCATCACCCCGCCCCATTCTCCCTCCTTCTATCAACCCCCCCCATTCTCCCTCTTGCCATCACCCCGCCCCATTCTCCCTCTTTCCATCACCCCGCCCCATTCTCCCGCTTTCCATCACCCCGCCCCATTCTCCCTCTTTCCATCACCCCGCCCCATTCTCCCTCTTTCCATCACCCCGCCCCATTCTCCCTCTCTCCATCACCCCGCCCCATTTTCCCTCTTTTCATCACCCCACCCCATTCTCCCTCTTTCCATCACCCCGCCCCATTCTCCCTCTTTCCATAACCCCGCCCCATTCTCACTCTGTCCATCACCCCGCCCCATTCTACCTCTTTCCATCACCCCGCCCCATTCTCCCGCTTTCCATCACCCCGCCCCATTCTCCTGCTTTCGATCACACCGCCCCATTCTCCCTCTTTCCATCACCCCGCCCCATTCTCCCTCTTTCCATCACCCCGCCCCATTCTCCCGCTTTCCATCACCCTGCCCCATTCTCCTTCTTTCCATCACCCCGCCCCATTCTCCCGCTTTCCATCACCCCGCCCCATTCTCCCTCTCTCCATCACCCCGCCCCGTTTTCCCGCTTTCCATCACCCCGCCCCATTCTCCCTCTTGCCATCACCCCGCCCCATTCTCCCACTTTCCATCACCCCGCCCCATTCTCCCTCCTTCCATCACCCCGCCCCATTCTCCCTCTTTCCATCACCCCACCCGATTCTCCCGCTTTCCATCACCCCGCCCCATTCTCCCGCTTTCCATCACCACGCCCCATTCTCCCGCTTTCCATCACCCCGCCCCATTCTCCCGCTTTCCATCACCCCGCCCCATTCTCCCTCTTTCCATCACCCCGCCCCATTCTCCCGTTTTCCATCACCCCGACCCATTCTCCCACTTTCCATCACCCCGCCCCATTCTCCCGCTTTCCATCACCCCGCCCCATTCTCCCGCTTTCCATCACCCCGCCTCATTCTCCCTCTTTCCATCACCCTGCCCCATTCTCCCTCTTTCCATCACCCCGCCCCATTCTCCCTCTTTCCATCACCCCGCCCCATTCTCCCTCTTTCCATCACCCCGCCCCATTCTCCCTATTTCCATCACCCCGCCCCATTCTCCCTATTTCCATCACTCCGCCCCCTTCTCTCTCTTTCCATCACCTCGCCCCATTCTCTCTCTTTCCATCACCCCGCCCCATTCTCCCGCTTTCCATCACCCCGCCCCATTCTCCCGCTTTCCATCACCCCGCCCCATTCTCCCGCTTTCCATCACCCCGCCCCATTCTCCCGCTTTCCATCACCCCGCCCCATTCTCCCGCTTTCCATCACCCCGCCCCATTCTCCCGCTTTCCATCACCCGCCCCATTCTCCCTCTTGCCATCACCCCGCCCCATTCTCCCTCTTGCCATCACCCCGCCCCATTCTCCCTCTTGCCATCACCCCGCCCCATTCTCCCTCTCTCCATCACCCCGCCTAATTCTCCTGCTCTCCATCACCCCACCCCATTCTCCCGCTCTCAATCACCCCGCCCCATTCTCCCGCTCTCCATCACCCCGCCCCATTCTCCCGCTCTCCATCACCCCGCCACATTCTCCCTCTCTCCATCACCCCGCCACATTCTCCCGCTCTCCATCACCCCGCCCCATTCTCCCGCTCTCCATCACCCCGCCCCATTCTCCCTCTTTCCATCACCCCGCCCCATTCTCCCTCTTTCCATCACCCCGCCCCATTCTCCCTCTTTCCATCACCCCGCCCCATTCTCCCTCTTTCCATCACCCCGCCCCATTCTCCCTCTTTCCATCACCCCGCCCCATTCTCCCGCTCTCCATCACCCCGCCCCATTCTCCCTCTTTCCATCACCCCGCCCCATTCTCCCGCTCTCCATCACCCCGCCACATTCTCCCTCTCTCCATCAACCCGCCCCATTCTCCCGCTCTCCATCACCCCGCTCCATTCTCCCGCTCTCCATCACCCCGCCCCATTCTCCCGCTCTCCATCACCCCGCCCCATTCTCCCGCTTTCCATCACCCCAACCCATTCTCCCGCTTTCCATCACCCCGCCCCATTCTCCCGCTTTCCATCACCCCGCCCCATTCTCCCGCTTTCCATCACCCCGCCCCATTCTCCCTCTTTCCATAACCCCGCCCCATTCTCCCTCTTTCCATCACCCCGCCCCATTCTCCCGCTTTCCATCACCCCCGCCCCATTCTCCCGCTTTCCATCACTCCGCCCCTTTCTCCCGCTTTCCATCACCCCGCCCCATTCTCCCTCTTTCCATCACCTCGTCTCTTTCTCCCGCTTTCCATCACCCCGCCCCATTCTCTCTCTTTCTATCACCCTGCCCTATTCTCTCGCATTCCATCACCCCGCCCCATTCTCCCTCCTTCCATCACCCCGCCCCATTCTCCCGCTTTCCATCACCCCACCCCATTCTCCCGCTTTCCATCACCCCGCCCCATTCTCCCGCTTTCCATCACTCCGGCCCTTTCTCCCGCTTTCCATCACCCCGCCCCATTCTCCCTCTTTCCATCACCCCGTCCCTTTCTCCCGCGTTCCATCACCCTGCCCCATTCTCCCTCTTTCTATCACCCCGCCCTATTCTCCCGCTTTCCATCACCTTGCCCCATTCTTCCTCTTTCCATCACCCCGCCCTATTCTCCCGCTTTCCATCACCCCGCCCCATTCTCCCGCTTTCCATCACCACGCCCCATTCTCCCGCTTTCCATCACCCCGCCCCATTCTCCCTCTCTCCATCACCCCGCCCCGTTTTCCCGCTTTCCATCACCCCGCCCCATTCTCCCTCTCTCCATCACCCCGCCTCATTCTCCTGCTCTCCATCACCCCGTTCCATTCTCCCGCTCTCCATCACCCCCCCTTAAACCCTCTTTCCATCACCCCGCCCCATTCTCCCGCTCTCCATCACCCTGCCACATTCTCCCTCTCTCCATCACCCCGCCCCATTCTCCCGCTCTTCATCACCCCGCCCCACCACATTCTCCCTCTCTCTATCACCCCGCCCCATTCTCCCGCTCTCCATCACCCCGCCCCATTCTCCCGCTCTCCATCACCCCGCCCCATTCTCCCGCTCTCCATCACCCCGCCCCATTCTCCCGCTTTCCATCACCCCGACCCATTCTCCCGCTTTCCATCACCCCGCCTCATTCTCCCGCTTTCCATCACCCCGCCCCATTCTCCCGCTTTCCATCACCCCGCCCCAATCTCCCTCTTTCCATCACCCCACCCCATTCTCCCTCTTTCGATCACCCCACCCCATTCTCCCGCATTCCATCACCCCGCCCCATTCTCCCGCTTTCCATCACTCCGCCCCTTTCTCCCGCATTCCATCACCCCGCCCCATTCTCCCGCTTTCCATCACCCCGCCCCATTCTCCCGCTTTCCATCACCCCGCCCCATTCTCCCTCCTTCCATCACCCTGCCCCATTCTCCCTCCTTCCATCAACCCCCCCCATTCTCCCTCTTTCCATCACCCCGCCCCATTCTCCCTCTTTCCATCACCCCGCCCCATTCTCCCGCTTTCCATCACCCCGCCCCATTCTCCCTCTTTCCATCACCCCGCCCCATTCTCCCTCTTTCCATCACCCCGCCCCATTCTCCCTCTCTCCATCACCCCGCCCCATTTTCCCTCTTTCCATCACCCCACCCCATTCTCCCTCTTTCCATCACCCCGCCCCATTCTCCCTCTTTCCATAACCCCGCCCCATTCTCACTCTTTCCATCACCCCGCCCCATTCTCCCTCTTTCCATCACCCCGCCCCATTCTCCCGCTTTCCATCACCCCGCCCCATTCTCCTGCTTTCCATCACCCCGCCCCATTCTCCCTCTTTCCATCACCCCGCCCCATTCTCCCTCTTTCCATCACCCCGCCCCATTCTCCCGCTTTCCATCACCCTGCCCCATTCTCCTTCTTTCCATCACCCCGCCCCATTCTCCCGCTTTCCATCACCCCGCCCCATTCTCCCTCTCTCCATCACCCCGCCCCGTTTTCCCGCTTTCCATCACCCCGCCCCATTCTCCCTCTTGCCATCACCCCGCCCCATTCTCCCTCTTTCCATCACCCCGCCCCATTCTCCCTCCTTCCATCACCCCGCCCCATTCTCCCTCTTTCCATCACCCCACCCGATTCTCCCGCTTTCCATCACCCCGCCCCATTCTCCCGCTTTCCATCACCACGCCCCATTCTCCCGCTTTCCATCACCCCGCCCCATTCTCCCGCTTTCCATCACCCCGCCCCATTCTCCCTTCTTCCATCACCCCGCCCCATTCTGCCGCTTTCCATCACCCCGCCCTATTCTCCCGCATTCCATCACCCCGCCCCATTCTCCCGCTTTCCATCACCCCGCCCCATTCTCCCGCTTTCCATCACCCCGCCCCATTCTCCCTCCTTCCATCACCCCGCCCCATTCTCCCTCCTTCCATCAACCCCCCCCATTCTCCCTCTTGCCATCACCCCGCCCCATTCTCCCTCTTTCCATCACCCCGCCCCATTCTCCCGCTTTCCATCACCCCGCCCCATTCTCCCTCTTTCCATCACCCCGCCCCATTCTCCCTCTTTCCATCACCCCGCCCCATTCTCCCTCTCTCCATCACCCCGCCCCATTTTCCCTCTTTTCATCACCCCACCCCATTCTCCCTCTTTCCATCACCCCGCCCCATTCTCCCTCTTTCCATAACCCCGCCCCATTCTCACTCTGTCCATCACCCCGCCCCATTCTACCTCTTTCCATCACCCCGCCCCATTCTCCCTCTTTCCATCACCCCGCCCCATTCTCCTGCTTTCGATCACACCGCCCCATTCTCCCTCTTTCCATCACCCCGCCCCATTCTCCCTCTTTCCATCACCCCGCCCCATTCTCCCGCTTTCCATCACCCTGCCCCATTCTCCTTCTTTCCATCACCCCGCCCCATTCTCCCGCTTTCCATCACCCCGCCCCATTCTCCCTCTCTCCATCACCCCGCCCCGTTTTCCCGCTTTCCATCACCCCGCCCCATTCTCCCTCTTGCCATCACCCCGCCCCATTCTCCCACTTTCCATCACCCCGCCCCATTCTCCCTCCTTCCATCACCCCGCCCCATTCTCCCTCTTTCCATCACCCCACCCGATTCTCCCGCTTTCCATCACCCCGCCCCATTCTCCCGCTTTCCATCACCACGCCCCATTCTCCCGCTTTCCATCACCCCGCCCCATTCTCCCGCTTTCCATCACCCCGCCCCATTCTCCCTCTTTCCATCACCCCGCCCCATTCTCCCGTTTTCCATCACCCCGACCCATTCTCCCACTTTCCATCACCCCGCCCCATTCTCCCGCTTTCCATCACCCCGCCCCATTCTCCCGCTTTCCATCACCCCGCCCCATTCTCCCTCTTTCCATCACCCTGCCCCATTCTCCCTCTTTCCATCACCCCGCCCCATTCTCCCTCTTTCCATCACCCCGCCCCATTCTCCCTCTTTCCATCACCCCGCCCCATTCTCCCTATTTCCATCACCCCGCCCCATTCTCCCTATTTCCATCACTCCGCCCCCTTCTCTCTCTTTCCATCACCTCGCCCCATTCTCTCTCTTTCCATCACCCCGCCCCATTCTCCCGCTTTCCATCACCCTGCCCCATTCTCCCGCTTTCCATCACCCCGCCCCATTCTCCCGCTTTCCATCACCCCGCCCCATTCTCCCGCTTTCCATCACCCCGCCCCATTCTCCCGCTTTCCATCACCCCGCCCCATTCTCCCTCTTGCCATCACCCCGCCCCATTCTCCCTCTTGCCATCACCCCGCCCCATTCTCCCTCTTGCCATCACCCCGCCCCATTCTCCCTCTCTCCATCACCCCGCCTAATTCTCCTGCTCTCCATCACCCCACCCCATTCTCCCGCTCTCAATCACCCCGCCCCATTCTCCCGCTCTCCATCACCCCGCCCCATTCTCCCGCTCTCCATCACCCCGCCACATTCTCCCTCTCTCCATCACCCCGCCACATTCTCCCGCTCTCCATCACCCCGCCCCATTCTCCCGCTCTCCATCACCCCGCCCCATTCTCCCTCTTTCCATCACCCCGCCCCATTCTCCCTCTTTCCATCACCCCGCCCCATTCTCCCTCTTTCCATCACCCCGCCCCATTCTCCCTCTTTCCATCACCCGCCCCATTCTCCCTCTTTCCATCACCCCGCCCCATTCTCCCGCTCTCCATCACCCCGCCCCATTCTCCCTCTTTCCATCACCCCGCCCCATTCTCCCGCTCTCCATCACCCCGCCACATTCTCCCTCTCTCCATCACCCCGCCCCATTCTCCCGCTCTCCATCACCCCGCTCCATTCTCCCGCTCTCCATCACCCCGCCCCATTCTCCCGCTCTCCATCACCCCGCCCCATTCTCCCGCTTTCCATCACCCCAACCCATTCTCCCGCTTTCCATCACCCCGCCCCATTCTCCCGCTTTCCATCACCCCGCCCCATTCTCCCGCTTTCCATCACCCCGCCCCATTCTCCCTCTTTCCATAACCCCGCCCCATTCTCCCTCTTTCCATCACCCCGCCCCATTCTCCCGCTTTCCATCACCCCGCCCTATTCTCCCGCTTTCCATCACTCCGCCCCTTTCTCCCGCTTTCCATCACCCCGCCCCATTCTCCCTCTTTCCATCACCTCGTCTCTTTCTCCCGCTTTCCATCACCCCGCCCCATTCTCTCTCTTTCTATCACCCTGCCCTATTCTCTCGCATTCCATCACCCCGCCCCATTCTCCCTCCTTCCATCACCCCGCCCCATTCTCCCGCTTTCCATCACCCCACCCCATTCTCCCGCTTTCCATCACCCCGCCCCATTCTCCCGCTTTCCATCACTCCGGCCCTTTCTCCCGCTTTCCATCACCCCGCCCCATTCTCCCTCTTTCCATCACCCCGTCCCTTTCTCCCGCGTTCCATCACCCTGCCCCATTCTCCCTCTTTCTATCACCCCGCCCTATTCTCCCGCTTTCCATCACCTTGCCCCATTCTTCCTCTTTCCATCACCCCGCCCTATTCTCCCGCTTTCCATCACCCCGCCCCATTCTCCCGCTTTCCATCACCACGCCCCATTCTCCCGCTTTCCATCACCCCGCCCCATTCTCCCTCTCTCCATCACCCCGCCCCGTTTTCCCGCTTTCCATCACCCCGCCCCATTCTCCCTCTTGCCATCACCCCGCCCCATTCTCCCTCTCTCCATCACCCCGCCTCATTCTCCTGCTCTCCATCACCCCGTTCCATTCTCCCGCTCTCCATCACCCCCCCTTAAACCCTCTTTCCATCACCCCGCCCCATTCTCCCGCTCTCCATCACCCTGCCACATTCTCCCTCTCTCCATCACCCCGCCCCATTCTCCCGCTCTTCATCACCCCGCCCCACCACATTCTCCCTCTCTCCATCACCCCGCCCCATTCTCCCGCTCTCCATCACCCCGCCCCATTCTCCTGCTCTCCATCACCCCGCCCCATTCTCCCGCTCTCCATCACCCCGCCCCATTCTCCCGCTTTCCATCACCCCGACCCATTCTCCCGCTTTCCATCACCCCGCCTCATTCTCCCGCTTTCCATCACCCCGCCCCATTCTCCCGCTTTCCATCACCCCGCCCCAATCTCCCTCTTTCCATCACCCCACCCCATTCTCCCTCTTTCGATCACCCCACCCCATTCTCCCGCATTCCATCACCCCGCCCCATTCTCCCGCTTTCCATCACTCCGCCCCTTTCTCCCGCTTTCCATCACCCCGCCCCATTCTCCCTCTTTCCATCACCCCGTCCCTTTCTCCCGCTTTCCATCACCCCGCCCCATTCTCCCTCTTTCTATCACCCCGCCCTATTCTCCCGCTTTCCATCACCCCGCCCCATTCTCCCCCATTCCATCACCCCGCCCCATTCTCCCGCTTTCCATCACCCCGCCCCATTCTCCCTCTTTCCATCACCCCGCCCCATTCTCCCTCTTTCAATGACCCCGCCCCATTCTCCCTCTTTCTATCACCCCGCCCTATTATACCGCTTTCCATCACCCCGCCCCATTCTCCCTCTTTCCATCACCCCGCCCCATTCTCCCGCTTTCCATCACCCCGCCCCATTCTCCCGCTTTCCATCACCCCGCCCCTTTCTCCCGCTTTCCATCTCCCCGCCCTATTCTCCCGCTTTCCATCACCCCCGCCCCATTCTCCCGCTTTCCATCACCCCGCCCCATTCTCCCTCTTTCCATCACTCCGCCCCATTCTCCCTCTTTCCATCACCCCGCCCCATTCTCCCTCTTTCCATCACCCGCCCCATTCTCCCTCTTTCCATCACCCCGCCCCATTCTCCCTCCTTCCATCACCCCGCCCCATTCTCACTCCTTCCATCACCCCGCCCCATTCTCCCTCTTTCCATCACTCCACCCGATTCTCCCTCTTTCCATCACCCCGCCCGATTCTCCCGCTTTCCATCACCCCGCCCCATTCTCCCGCTCTCCATCACCACGCCCCATTCTCCCTCTCTCCATCACCCCGCCCCGTTTTCCCGCTTTCCATCACCCCGCCCCATTCTCCCTCTTGCCATCACCCCGCCCCATTCTCCCTCTTGCCATCACCCCGCCCCATTCTCCCTCTCTCCATCACCCCGCCTCATTCTCCTGCTTTCCATCACCCCGCCCCATTCTCCCGCTCTCCATCACCCCGCCCCATTCTCCCTCTTTCCATCACCCCGCCCCATTCTCCCGCTCTCCATCACCCCGCCACATTCTCCCTCTCTCCATCACCCCACCCCATTCTCCCGCTTTCCATCACCCCGCCCCATTCTCCCGCTCTCCATCACCCCGCCCCATTCTCCCGCTCTCCATCACTCTGCCCCATTCTCCCGCTTTCCATCACCCCAACCCATTCTCCCGCTTTCCATCACCCCGCCCCATTCTCCCGCTTTCCATCACCCCGCCCCATTCTTCCGCTTTCCATCACCCCGCCCCATTCTCCCTCTTTCCATCACCCCGTCCCTTTCTCCCGCGTTCCATCACCCTGCCCCATTCTCCCTCTTTCTATCACCCCGCCCTATTCTCCCGCTTTCCATCACCCCCCCCCATTCTCCCTCTTTCCATCACCCCGCCCTATTCTCCCGCTTTCCATCACCCCGCCCCATTCTCCCAGTTTCCATCACCACGCCCCATTCTCCCGCTTTCCATCACCCCGCCCCATTCTCCCTCTCTCCATCACCCCGCCCCGTTTTCCCGCTTTCCATCACCCCGCCCCATTCTCCCTCTTGCCATCACCCCGCCCCATTCTCGCTCTCTCCATCACCCCGCCTCATTCTCCTGCTCTCCATCACCCCGTTCCATTCTCCGGCTCTCCATCACCCCGCCCCATTCTCCCTCTTTCCATCACCCCGCCCCATTCTCCCGCTCTCCATCACCCTGCCACTTTCTCCCTCTCTCCATCACCCCTGTTGGTGCAACCCTACGGTTTGCACTCGGCTTGTTGTCCGTGTGCGTGAATGTGTGTGTGTATGGAATGGTATGAGGGCATGGGATAATATATATTTCATGCTTATAATTGTGTGTGAATGTTGAGTCATGATGTCGAGTGTGTGTGTCGAGTCAATAGCGAGTTATCGCTCGACGCGTGTTACGCGGTCGTTTGTGTCTCGCGCGCGGTTTCTATTTTGTCGTGCGCGGTTTCTATTTTGTCCTGTGTCGAACGTTCGGCGTGTCGCAGGTGTGTGCAGCAGACCCATCAAGAACTCAAGGATGAGTTTGTGATGAAGAGCCCGAGCCTTGGTGTCAAGCCTCAAGTGATTTCGAAGCTTGCCAAAATGGTACACCTCAAGATATTGAAGATAGTTACATTACTTTGTGTAGTGTAACATTTCACTTGGTGTAGGCCCTAGTGAAGGGTAGTTTCGAGACCCTTCGTGGTTGGGGACAGTGTGGCACTGTTCCACATCACTGTACCTCGGCCCTTGGGGTTTGTAGGAGCTGGGAGTCATTCCCAACTCGTAACTCTTCCTATCTTGTGTTCTAAGACTATAGTGGCTGCCAATTCTTTATCAAATCGTGCAATCTAAATTGCTATTTGTAGAAGACGTGAACACGCTCCAGATCCAATTTGAATCAAGTCATTTGCAGCTGTGAGCAGAACGCTATCAACGTTTGAAGCCGCTGTGCAGAAATCCGTCTGTGCTCTCTATCTTTCGTTT